>JAGIQG010000011.1:70692562-71292562 GCA_024679065.1 Sphyrna mokarran
CTGCTGTGTTTTACAGTTTTCCTCTATGACCCCCTTACTCTCATCCCTCTTAGCACCCCAACTACTTAGGATCCCCTCCCCCTGTTATATTTAAAGAAATAATTAAGGGTCAATTGAACAAACTAGTTGAACCCAATAATACACTATCCATGCCATAAATATGCTTTAAAAGAGTGGGAACCAAAACTGGGCATGTGCGTTATAGAATTTCCTTTGTCTTTTAGGGATGGTCCTCCTTCTGCACCCTTGCCAAGATAGTACCCCACTTTCTTCCAACTCACCTGCTCTTTAAAATATGTCCCACTACCTCCACAGAACACCCCCCTCCCTAAACTGCCTGAATCCTTTCTGCCCAAAACCCTGAACTTATCTGACTCCAGCATCCACACATTGTCTTGTTATTCTTGGTCGCAGTCCCGGCGACATACATTAAAGTGCTCATCTTGCTGTGTACAAGAGACAGTGCTATGAGCAGCTGATGCATGAGATTGGAGATTTAAATGCAAATTACAGTCCAACCTGGGAGAAGTAGTTGGGACCCTGGACAGCAGAGTGGGAGAAAATCAGTGGTCACTAAAAGTCTGCTACCATGTGTACTTGCAGGACAAGACATCAGCTAAGCATTTCCTGTGTTTCTCTGAAACATATTCCAGCTCATTCCATCCAAACATCTCATCAGTTTATTTATTTCTATCTGTTCCCTTCATTCTGTCATGCTGTCTGCATTTTTCAGGCCACATTTTTGTTGCGCATCTCTAATTGCCCTTAAGAAAATGATGGTGAGCTGTTTTCTTGAATCACTGCAATCCATGCAGGGTACAGGCATTCACAGTATCCTCTGAAAGTTACAGGATTTTGATTCAGCTATGTCAAAGGAATGGTTATGTAGCTCTAAGTCAGGTTGATGTGTAGCTTGGAGGTGAACATGCAGTTGGTTGAGTTCCTACGTATCTGCTATCTTGTCCTTCTAAGTAGTGGAGATGGTTGAATTGGAAGGTGCTGCCCAAGGACCTTGGTCAGTTGCTGAAGTGTATCTTATAGAAGGCACACCCTTACCATTATATGTTGGTGGTGGAGGAAGTGAATGTCTGTGGATTGAATGCCAGTCAAATGGCTATTTTGTCTTGGATGATGTTGAGCTTCTTGAGTACTGTTGGACTTGCACTCATCCAGACAAGCAGAGATTATTCCATCACACTCATAACTTGTAGACAGCCAGCAGGCTTTGGATAAATGGGAGATGAGTTACTCTGACCTGTTCTTGAAACCCCAGTGTTTATATGTTTGGTTCTGTTAAGTTTCTAATTGATGGCAATCCCAAGTTCTGCTGGTGGAGGATTGAGTGATGGTAATGCCATTGATTGGCTTCTCTATTGCTGAAAAGAGACATTGCCTGGCACTTGCATGACATGAATGTTGCTTGCCTTTTATCAGCCGAAGTCTAATTGTTATCTAAGTCTCACTGCATATAAACAGGTTATTTATACTTTTCCACCTAATGAGGTGTTAGATATGAAAAAACTTTGTCCTTTATCTCACACATTGTGGACAGACTTACATTATTGTTCCAACACTTTTTGTTTTTATTTCCATTTCATCAAGTGGGTATAGACTGGACAAATGTCACCCATTTAAAAATAATCTAGATTAGGCTGTGCAGAAAAATGTCAGTGGTGTTGCAATCTATTGTATCCTTGGTGCTAATTTCTCAGTTTTGTTTAACACTTAAGTATGATGTGTCATCTGTTTAAATTGATCTAATTAAATAAACAACTTCCAGACAAGCTAGCAAGATAAAGGCAGCTGCTAAGAAGTGTTGACTTTATTTATCCTATATTCAAAATAGAGCTGTGAACAGCTGGTAGCATAACACACCCCTTTCTTAAGTTCTCTTTTAAAAAGAACTATAAAGATTTCAATTTAAATATTGGTTCAATTAATGATCAAACTAATGGTTCAACTAATGATCAAATGATCTGCAGTGAGGATAAGGGTACTGCACTCAAAAGTCATAAATTAAGTCCTTCAAAAAGTTAAATACAAATGAATCATATTTAAAGTTAATGTCATCACCATAAAGTTGACTTTAAAAAGTGCTACCTGGACCACTTAAGGCAAATGTTGGGTCAGCCTTTTAAAGAGATGCTCATTCATCAAAAACACATTTGAGGTGATTACTCTACTCTCAATAGATTGACTTTAGAGACTGATTCGAAAAGCAAGCTCTGATTCTGTTTTTTGCAACAATAGAAAGCATTGCAAAAATGGCAACAGAGGCTAAATTCTAGAAGTCCTGACAAGCCACCCATCAATTTAACAGTGTGCAAGGCTAGGAGTTGGATATGTGGGGGGAGGAGGGGGACATGGGGGAGGTGCGTAGTGGGGGGTAGGTGAGGGAATGGGAGGGGTGGAATGGAAGTGGGTTCTAAGTTGCAAATCCATGACTCACGAAGGCAGTTACCCATATGAAACAGCAGTTGCCTTGAGTCACATCTGATTTTCATTAGTCATGAGTCAGAATTGGGACAGATACTGCTCACAGAATGGAATTCCCACTTGGCCTCAGGTGGAATTTTACAAGCCTCACCTGAGTGAATTCATAAAATACCAGCCACAAGGTCTGCAGGTTTATGGTATACTTTGAATGGATAGGATAACCTTGTGGAGAGATAAGGCATCTTGGATATGGCCCCAAGACAACTGCAGGGGAAGGCTAGTATGCTTTGGGAAAGGTAAGGTGCACTTTTGAATTGTTAAAGCTATGCATGAATGTGTGTAAAGAAAAACTGCATAACCTCGCTGGAACTGTCATCACAGTTGTCAAAAAGAACTGTCAAAAATAACTGTCAGGCTGTCAATGCATATATAGGTTGTGCCCTTTAAATATATATTAAAAAAAACTGTGGATTATTAAAAAAAATCATTAGCTATTTTAAAAAAAAAACTTCCATACATTGCTGATATAGTGAGGTAGGCCTTTTATCCAACCTGCCTCCACACTCAGCACTCATTCCAGGGTCAACCACAATATCCCTCTTTCACCCACTCCCTCACTAAAAATTCAACCTTTCGGGACACTCTCTTCCCCAGTCAGGTTTTGGAGATCATGATGTGAAGATGCCAGCATTGGACTGGGGTAAATACAGTGAGAGGTCTCACAACACCAGGTTAAAGTCCAATGGGTTTGTTTGGTAGCAAATACCACTAGCTTTTGGGGCTTTGCCCCTTCATCAGGTGACTCAAAGCCCTGACAGCTAGTAGCATTTGTTACCAAATAAACCTGTTGGACTTTAAGCTGGTGTTGTGAGACTTCTTACTGGGTTTTGGAGCCCAGAATTGTTCCAATTCTGCGCTATCGACCTGGTGCAAAAGCAAAAGTTCAGGCCACAGTCTTTCCATGAATGGCAAATGTTGGTCTGAGCATTTTAGCTGTTCACGCCAGTGGATTTTCTCCTTCTGCCGAAGATTTATCCCTGACATGGGGTTTCCCAGAAACATGGGGTGAAGTCAATGGGAAATCCCACTACTAGCCAATGGCATGCCACCTCTCACCACAAGAAATATCCCACGGTGAGGTCAGAGAATCCCATCAAATGTTTTGATTCCAAGCCCATGTCGTGAAGTTATTCACCAGGTAGCCAAATTATTCAGGCAATTGTACAAAGAATACATTCATCATATTATGGTGAAATCTGGTGGAAGTCGCATGTAAATTTGTGAAGTCTGTATTTCCCTGCTCACACCATAGCAGAATTTGCGTTGCATTAACCTTAGCTTATTTCAAACAGAAATGCAGAAAAACCTCATAATGGTACTGATCCTCATCAGCAGCCTGGAATGAGAGAGCGTTGCACCACAATAGCAATAACCTTGCTGAGGGGCTTATATATTATTATAGATAACCTTGGAAATGTGAGCCTTATACTGGCACATTGTAAAGTTCTCAGGAAAAAAATACAGCATAAGGAATTAAAATCTGCTCTCAATGGGGATTGTCACATTAACCCAACTCCTCCTGGAGAATTCAATCATAAACTTTCAACAAGTGGTTGGCTGGTTTTAACTTGACCTGTTCCTCCCTCGCTACTTTCAGCAAAAAAAATATTTTGCACAACTGGGAAAAACTACCAACCAGTATTTTGCAGCAACTTCCATTCAGTTTACAACAATTCCCAATTGCCAGTGCAAAAGAAAGCCAGGCAGGGCCCTTCAAATAGTTTTCATAAAATCTACAGTGCAGAAGGAGGTCATTTGGCTCATCGAACCTACATAGACTTAAAAACCTACCCAAATTCTATTCCTGTAACCCTGCGCATTTACCCTCCTAGAACCTCTGATATTAAGGGGTAATTTAGAATGACCAATACACCTAATCTAAAATGCTGAATTGAAATGCTGGAAAGAGAAGATTTATCACATTACCTAAGTACTAGAAAGTGGCCAATACACCTATGGAGTGTGGGAGGAAACTAGAGCACCTGGAGGAAACTCACGCTGGCATGGGGAGAATGTGCAAACTTCACACACAAGATGACTTGAGGCCAGAATCGAACTCGGATCCTTGACGCTAAGAGGCAGCAGTGCTAACAATGTGCTGCCCATGTTTTTTCAAACATTTTGAGAGAGGTTTGACTGTCAGTCAGCTCACAACTTAAGATAGAAAAAAAGAAAACGTTTAAAAGGCTAAGTATAAAACCAAGGGTTTTCTGTGTTTAGAATCATGTTCCAACATAGAGAGAAGCCATTTTGTCCATCGTGCCTGTGTTAAATTTCCAGAGAGACAATGAAACAAGATGAAATGACTGAAAGAAAACTTGGAGGAAAATAAAAGTTACAATTTTTTTCAGTTAAGAAGAAGGAGAAATTATGAAATAATGTAAAATAAGCTGAAATCCATGAAAAAACAATTAGAAAATCAGAACAAGCCCAGTGAGGAACTGAATCATAAGAAGAAGAGTTTAAAGAAGGAAGTCTGGCAATCAGGAATTAGCTGAAGAGGTAAAATCAACAACTCAGACAGAGAGAGAAAACTGAGATTATGTGCCAGAACAAGATTGCTAAAATGGTTAAGTTTATTTATTAATGGGACAAGCAGGCTTACATTAACACTGCAATGAAGTTATGTGAAAATCCCTGAGTCGCCACACTTCAGCACCTGTATGAGTACACTGAGGGGGAATTTAGCATGGCCGATGCACCGAACGAGCACATCTTCTAGACTGTAGGAGGAAACTGGACTAACTGGGGAAAATCTATGGGGAGAATGTACAAAACAGTTACCTAGGCTGGGAATCGAACTCAGATCCTGGCACTGTGAGGAAGCAGTTCCACTGTGCTGGTTAAACTAATAGAAAAGCACAAGAACCAATTTGATAAAATGTAAAAGATGTAAAATGATGCAAAAGATGCTAAATTGAAATGCTGGAAAGAGAAGCTTTATCACATTACCTAGTACTAGAAAGAGAGTACCATGATCATTCTTTCACACGTGACAGACCAAGATTGTGAAAGAACTGCATTATTAAGACTTTGTTGTAGTATGATGATATGTGTCTGCATGCATTATAGTGTAAGGTGCTCGCAGAGCAAGGGTTAATGTGGGACTGGAAAGAGGCACCACCCACAGAGTGATGTCTATTGTCACATGGTCAATGTGAAGAACAGTCTAGCACAGCACTCGATAAGCAGCATGCCTGCATAGAACAGCTCCATATAAGACTATATTTGAACACGTACATAGTTAAAGCCCACCAGCAGAAGTATTTATGTTAAAACACACAAGCCGCAATGAACCATCATCACTACAATAGAGTAAAAAAACATTTTAAGTACATAATATGAAACTTCAGTAGTGGATCAAGTTAGATTCCCAGAATTATTGTTTCTAAGACCAGACCTCTGTCGTACCAAGTAGACATGGAGGGGCAGATTATTCATAAACACGTGGACCACTTGAGGAGTAGAGGAACTTTCCTGCAGTCAGTGTTGCCATCAAGAAATGTTTCCAAACCCTGTAAGTGCCGAAATAACTGATTAACCTGTCATAGACAAAACTGATGTCTCTGTGGGAGCATGTTGTAAAGAACTACCTGTGCCAGAAGGGGTACATGATACTGCAGTTCCTGTTGATGTCAATCCTGTGGAAGTATCTCATTGTACTGAAGTATGCCATTCTACAAGATGCAGAAAAAACTCCTAAGACTCAATTTATAACTGTCCAACTCATACATATGCCCAGTTAGAATTTTGGACAGTGTAACTTTGTTATTGAAGATTGCAAAAAGGAGTTCAAGAGGGAGGGATATCAACAAAATGAAGGAGATAATCTTTGATTTCAGAAAGAGTAAAGGAAAACTTGCCACCATCTACATCAACGGCGATTAGCAGAGTAAGGATCACCTGGATTGAGGGACAAATTGGGTCATCATCCCAGAGGCTGGATTCCTCTCTTTGGCAGCAAGTACACTTGATTTCATTTCATTTTTTATTGTCACATGTAAAAAGTATTGTTTCTTGCATGTTGCACAGACAAAACATACCGTTCATAGAGAAGAAAACAAGAAAGTGCAGAATGTAGTATTACAGTCATAACTAGAGTGTAGAGAAAGATCAACTTAATGCAAAGTAAGCCAGTTCAAAGGTCTAACAGCAGTAGGGAAGAAGCTGCTCTTGAGTTGGCTTTTACATGACCGACTTTTTTTTTCCCAAAGGAAGAAGGTGGGAAAAAGAAGTTCTGGGATACATGAGGTTCTTAATTATACTGGCTGCTTTGCTGATGCAGCGGCAAGTGTAGACAGAGTCAATGAATGGGAGGTTTGTGTGATAGATTGGGCTACATTCACGATCTTTTGTAGTTCCTCGCTGTCTTGGGTAGAGTAGGAGCCATACCAAGCTGTGATACAACCAGAAAGAAGGTTTCCTATGGTGCATTTGTAAAAGTTGATGAGGCTCATATCTGATGTGCCAAATTTCCTTAGTATTCTGAGGAGGTAGAGGTGTTGATGGGTTTTCTTGTCTTTGTCCCCCCATGCTGACACTACAGTTAAGTTGTTGACCTAAAAACTTGAAGCTCTTGACCCTTTCTACTTCGTCCCCATTGAGATAGATGGTGGCAAGTTTTCCTTTACTTTTTCTGAAATTGAAGATCATCTTCATTTTATTGACATTGAGGAAGAGATTATTCTTACTGCACCAGTTCATCAGATTCTCTATCTCGTTCCTGTACTCTGTCTCCTCATTGTTTGAGATCTGACCCACTACGGTGCTGTCATCCCCAAACTTGAAAATTATATTGGAGAGGAATTTGTTCATGCAGTTACAGATGTATAAGGAGTATAGTAGAGAATGAGAACACAGCCTTGTGGGACACCAGTGTTGATGATGATGATAGGGAGCTAGATACAGCTGTGAGACTTCTGTTTTTTTATTAATAAATCAGTTTTGTGTTCACAAATGAAGTCTGTGAAAGTCCAAAATCACACGTGTGAATCAGTCAAATTGGTTGAAGACTGGCAATGGTAAATTTCAGTCAGCTGAGTAATGACAGTGTGTTAATGAGGTTCTGTTATTTATGTTTTGGCAACCTTTTGATTTAGTGGCAACAGGCTATGTTTTCCAGGCCTTGGGGACCTCAACAACTACAGAAAGCCAAGGATGGCTAAATGTGGCAGGGAAATGTATTTCCAGTATTTGTTTTGTCACGAAGAGAAAGATTGATTGCTCTCAGACTTGCAGCCAAGCTGACTGTGATCTGTCCCTCTCCCACGATGTGCCCTGCTTTGTCCTCGTATGATCTGATCTCTCAAAAATGCCTTCCATTCGCACAACCTCCCTCACTTTCATCTCTTGGGTCCACAATTAATCTCTCCCTCACTAGCCAACCTGTCAACCCTGCCAGCTGCCTGGTGGGAAATGAAGCAAAAACATTCCAGTGAGATCCTGTCATTAAATTCTCTGTTTCTATTATTTCTGAGTTGCTTACCCTGGACAGAAGCCTCTCCTCACTCCATACATTTATTTCCTCAGAACATGGTATAAAAAAAGCCAGAGGGAAAGAATGGTCTTTCATGTAAAAACTTGAAGAGAAAATTTAGAGCACTGTGTACAAGTAGTGGGAAATCCGGTACTGTCTCCACACTTCTAGACATTGTAACCCGATCACACCCTGGACGTTTTACAACATTAATAAATAGATGTATTCATTGCCCAGATCTGAATCTGGCATAGGAACACATCACTATCCAACTTGGCAGTGAGCCAGTGATAACATTTATTTTGACCTTGAGGTAGAATCTGCCATTACCAGGCGACAGGGAGGTAGTTAGTGCCAAAAGGGATGAATATGTCCAGAATCAGTTGGACGAACAAGATATCATCATCCTATTAAGCATCTTGTGATAGGCTGAAGTACTTGACAGAGATCTGTATTGATATTATAGGTATGATATAATATAGGTATATAGGTATATATATATATATTATAGGTATGATAATATATTGATATTATATTGAGTTATAGGACGGATATCAGAGGTAGGTTCTCTACTCAAAGAGTGATTAGGGAGTGGAATGCCCTGCCTGCAGCTGTTGTAGATGCGCCAAGTTTGGTGGCGTTTAAGAGGTTAATTGATAAGTATATGGAAGAGAAGGGAATGGTTTAGTTTGGAGGGGCATTGCTTTTTATTTTGGTCGGCACAACATCGAAGGCCGAAGGGCCTGTTCTGTGCTGTAATGTTCTATGTTCTATGATATATAACTGTTGAATAGAATTGATTTTAAGTTAAGGCTGAATGTGTGGGCATCTGCATGGCAGGTGCAAGAAATGTGGATAAATGTGAGATTATCCATGTTGTAGCAATAATTATTATTACTTGAATGGGTGTAAATTGAGAGAAGTGGAAACTCAGCAAGATCTTTGAGTCCTTGTGCTTCAGCTGTTATAACAGGCAGTAAAGAAGCAAATGGTATGTTGGCCTTCATAGTGAGAGGATTTAAGAACAGGGATAAGAATGTTTTGCTCCAATTGTATAGGGCATTGGTGAGGCCACACCTGAAATATTGTGTGCAGTTTTGGTGTCCTCACCTGAGGAAGGATGTCCTTGCTACAAAGGGAGTACAACAAAGGTTTATCAGACTGATTTCCTGGGATTGCAGGACTGTCATATGAGGACAAACTAAATTGGTTGGCATTATATTCACTGGAGTTTAGAAGAGTGAGCGGGGATCTTATTTAAAAAAAACTATAAAATTTTAAAAGAGTTAGACAGGGTAGATTCAGAAAGAATGTTGCCAATGGTGGAGGAGTTGAGAATGAGGGGTAAACCTTTTAGAATTGAGGTGAGGGGAAACTTATTCACCCAGAATGTAGTTGAGGCCAAAGCATTTGATTTCAAGAAGAAATTAAATATAGCTCTTGGGGCTAAAGGGATCGAGGATATGGGGGAAGAGGGATCAGGATATTGAACTTGATGAACAGCCATGATCAAAATGAGCAGTAACTGGCTTGAAGGGCTGCTTCTAGTTTCAGTGCTTCCATGTTTCTTTGTACTTCCGAAGGATAAAAGTGGAAGATAAGTTTAAACTTAGCCAGACTCTGCAATATGCAAACTGGGAACAGACAGTTTTCATGCAGCAGTCCCTGGACAATCAACCTCCCATAGAAACCAGACAGCTCAGTAACTGCTTGGCCAGGTGCTAATGGCCACATTCATTCAAAATGAACAGTTGTTTACACCTCCAGTAAACCTGCTTTATTTGAAGAATGCTCTGCAGATTTGGTGGCACCTAGCTTGGTAGGAGCCAGAGGCATAATATGACAAGGATTGCACACCAACCGCAGAACCTTGGAGAAGGGCATGAAGGAAGCAACCTGGAACCCCAGTTCTCTCTGCTCTTTCTTGCTCTTTCTTCATTTGCATCTCCAGAGGGCACCGAGCTGAGCAGCACAGGATCTCCAGCGCCTTGTAACTCATGGTGAACTTCATCAGACCCAATAGATCACCCCGCTGAAGACCAGAATCAGTCTTGGATGCAAGGAAATGTCCAAATTGACAACTGCAGATCCTGAAACATCAGCCAATGCTAAAAAATCAAGGAGCAGACTGCCCTACACTTATTGAATGGGAAGTACTGGTATTTTCAGACAAACAGTTTGAATATAGTGAAAGGATGTGTTTAGGGTATAGCAAACCCTCAGAGGCATGTGTTGGAAGTGGATTGCTAGCATAGATGAAAGATTGTTCACTGAAGGGTCCTATGAAGAGATTAAATATTATTTTTCCTTGATAAAATGTTCAGTAAAGTTATGTTGGACCTTCACCTAATTCTTGATCTTTTGTCTATCTCACCATTTAATGTACTTGAGTTAGGAAGTATTGCTGCAAACTGGTCAAAGTTAGTCATGATACATTTACCCACCTTTCACTTTACAACAATATCAGTAGCAGGGTTTGGATGATCAACACTGCTGAAGTAAAGTCAATAATGAATTACTGGCAATTTTAAGGCTTATTTTTACACATCCTGCTGTCAATATAGGGTTCATTGCAGAGAAACATTGAAGCAATGTATAAATAGGCATGGAAATGCTATATCTAGCATTAGTGAAAGAGGGGCCATAGAAAATGTTTGAGAAACATGGGTTGGCATGAGTCCCGCTGGGATTGTTTGAGGAGAATACCTTGACATGTTGGCAAAGGGGAGAGAGGTTGTCAGGGAGGGTGCATTCTTAAGTTCTATCGGAGGTGAATAGGGCACATTAATTGATGTGGGGGATACGCCTTTCAACTTATCTTTCAAAAGGTTCCTTCACGCAGGCAATGATTTACGACACATTGAGGTAGCATGAATCACAACTCTTTGTAAAACTGGCCAGACCCCATGCAAATTGCAGAACATAGAACATTACAGCGCAGAACAGACCCTTCGGCCTTCGATGTTGCGCCGACCAATTAGGAAAAAGCAATGACCCTCCAAACTAAACCATTCCTTTTTTTGTCCATAACCTTATCTACTAACCTCTTAAACGCCACCAAACTTGGCGCATCTACAACTGCCGCAGGCAGGGCATTCCATACCCTAACGACCCTCTGGGTAAAGAACCTACCTCTGATATCCGTCCTATATCTACCATCCCTTAATTTAAAGCTATGTCCCCTCGTGCTAGCTTTCTCCATCCTCAGAAAAAGGCTATCACTGTCCACCCTATCTAAACCTCTAATCAGCTTGTATGTTTCAATAACGTCTCCTCTTAGCCGCCTTCTTTCTAACGAAAACAACCTCAAATCCCTCAGCCTCTCTCCATAAGACCTGCCCTCCATTACCAGGCAACATCCTAGTAAACCTCCTCTGTACCCTCTCCAATGCCTCCACATCTTTCTTATAATGTGGGGACCAAAACTGCACACAATACTCCAAGTGCGGCCGCACTAGAGTTTTGTACAGTTGCAACATGACGTTGCGGCTCCGAAATTCAATCCCCCTACCAATAAAAGCTAAGACTTCCTATGCCTTCTTAACAACCTTATCGATTTTGATTGCCAACTTTCAGGGATCTATGCACATATACACCAAGATCCCTCTGTTCATCAATACTATTAAGAGTCCTACCATTAGCCCTATACTCTACACATTTGTTATTCCTGCCTAAGTGAATTACCTCACAATTTTCCACATTAAACTCCATTTGCCACCTCTCGGCCCAGCTCTGCAACTTGTCCAAGTCTCTCTGCAAACTAAAACACCCCTCTTCACTATCTACCACTCCTCCAAATTTGGTGTCATCCGCAAATTTACTAATCCATCCTTCAATACCCACATCCAGATCATTTATAAAAATTACAAACAGCAGGGGCCCCAAAGCAGATCCCTGAGGTACACCACTTGTAACCGAACTCCATGATGAATAACTTCCATCAACCACCACCCTCTGTCTTCTATCTGCTAGCCAATTCCTAATCCAATTAGCTAAATCACCCTCAATCCCATACATCTGCATTTTCTGCAGAAGCCTTCCATGGCCCACCTTATCGAACGCCTTACTAAAGTCCATATATACCACATCAACTGCCTTACCCCCATCCACCTCTTTGGTCACTTTTTCAAAAAAACTCAATAAGGTTAGTAAGGCACGACCTACCCTTCACAAAACCATGCTGACTATCCCCAATCAAATCATTTCTCTCTAAATAACTATAAATCCTATCCCTAATAATTCTCTCCAATACCTTGCCCACAACAGAAGTAAGACTCACCGGCCTATAATTCCCCGGAAAGTCTCTCTTCCCCTTCTTGAACAATGGCACCACATTCGCTATCCTCCAGTCTTCCGGCACTATACCCGTAACCAACGACGACCTGAAGATCAGAGCCAGAGGCTCTGCAATTGCCCCTCTCGCCTCCCAGAGAATCCTAGGATAAATCCCGTCCGGCCCAGGGGACTTATCTAACTTCAAATCCTCAAGAATATCTAGCACATCCTCCTTATCTACTTCAATACTTTCCAGTTTGCAACCCTGTATCCCAGTGTTCTCCACAACTACATTTACATTTCCCTGCGTGAATACCGAAGAGATCAGGGCGTCCTATTCTCTGTCAAAATTATAGGTGTGAGTTCATGACCCAAACCAACCTGCACCTTTAAGAGCCACTCCTGAAAATCGGGACCGCCTTGGGAATGAGGTCAGGAATCCCAGAATCAGGACCTGCCTACCATTTCTAAAGAACTCTACGTTAGCTCAACTCAGCCAAATGCAGCTGTCTGTCTCTCCACTCCCCTCTTATGCCACTCCCAGTTGACCTCCTACCATTTAAAGAAAATTACATTTCCTGGCAGGAGAAAATGACCTTACCTGCAATTCAGGCAGGACAGATTCCACACCATCTTTTGCTCGTATCTTTCTTCAATATCATATCAATATCATCTTTCAATAACAGTGCAACTCCATCACCTTCTCCTTTCCATCTGTCCTTCCTAAGCACTGATTCACTCGCAATTTTTAGTTCTCATCCTTGCTCACCTTGGAGCCACGTCTCCATAATGCTAACTATATCATACCCCTTTACATCTATCTGTGCAACTAATACATCCATTTTCTTTCGAATGCTCCAAGCATTCAGGTACAAACTTTAAGGTGGGCATTTCTAACATTTCTTTTCCCTATTATTTTTTACTTGGTCCTTATGTGGTTCTGGCCCTTCATTTCCCTGCCTATCACTTTCCTTATTTTCCTTACTGTCTTTTCCTCTATCAATATTTCTGTAATAATCCTGGAAGTCATGGATCACCTGACCACAATACGTCAAAAGATCTGAATGACTGACACTTTTATTGGGCTGCAGTAAAAAGGAGATCTTTTTCAGGAGAATTATTAATGAATTTTATTAATGAATTATTTTTTTCAATCTCTTTTTATACATCCTGCTGCCAATATAGTATTCATTGCTTCTATGCAGTATATTTTGGGTGAATGTGCATGGAATTGCCAGAAGGTGGCAATTCCATGGGGACATGAAGGCTCATATAACATTGAGGAGCTTTTCACAATAACTTCATTGCAGTGTTAATGTAAGCCTACTTGTGACATTAGTAAATAAACTTTAAGATCATGCGTGACACGAATGGGCATTTGGGAGTTCATACAGGTTGAGTAGTTGTGAGGGATGAGGACTGGAGGGCCTTTTCTTTACAACTTGAATAAATTGACAGAGCACTGAACATAGAACATTACGGCGCAGTACAGGCCCTTTGGCTCTCAATGATTTCACAGGTCGATGCAACAATCTAACGCCCACCTATCCTAGATTATTCCAATATCATCCACGTATTTATCTAATGATCATTTAAATGCCCTTAATGTTGGTGAGTCCACGACTGTTGCAGGCAGAGCATTCCACACCCTTACTATTCTCTGAGTAAAGAATTTATGTGTGACATGTTTCCTATATCTATCATCCCTCAATTTAAAGCTATATCCCCTTGTGCTAGCCATCTCCATGCAAGGAAAAAGGCTCTCACTATCCACTCTATCTAATCCTCTGATCATCTTGTATGCTTTTATTAAGTCGCCTCTTAACCCTCTTCTCTCTAACGAAAGCAGCCTCAAGTCCATCAGCCTTTCCTTTATAAGATCTTCCTGCCATACCAGGCAACATCCTGGTAAATCTCATCTGCACTCTTTCCAATGCTTCCATATCCTTCCTATAATGCAGTGACCAGAACTGTATGCAATACTCCAAATGCAGCCGCACTGGAGTTGCTATATGACCTCATGGATCTGAAACTCAATCCCTCTACCAATAAAAGCTAACACACCGTACATCATCTTCACAGCCTTATCAACCTGGGTGCCAAGTTTCAGGGGTCTATGCACATAGACACCAAATCTCTCTTTTCATCCACACCACTAAGTATCTTACCATTAGCCCAGTACCCTGTATTCCTGCTATTCCTTCCAAAGTGAATCATTTCACACTTTCCCGCATTAAACTCCATTTGTCACCTCTCAGCCCAGCTCCGCAGCTGCCTCCAAACCACTGAAGTGGGCCTCCAAACCCAACAGCCTCTGCAGCTGTCTCCAAATCTTTTTCACCAGTCCTGCCTGCAGACTGCATTTCACAATCCCACCCCACGTCCCTTGTTGTCCCCCCCCCCACCCCCCACCACCACCACCACCCACAAACCATCCCCCACAATGAAAATCTCTCCCTTGAGATGACTGTCTCCCGACGGTCAGAAATGTTTTTGGTTCCTGCTACCCACCACGAGGATGAAAATCCAATCCCGAGACTGTGACATTGAGGAATTACATTTTGGGCACATTTGACTTTTCCGCCCCTTCTGCCATTTAATTCTGGGTGATTTGATTATCATGCCCATTCTCCTACCTTGTGCCCATAACCCTTGATTCCCTTGTTGATCAAGAACCTATCTCCATCTCTGTCTTAAAGGTGCTCAGTGACCTGGTCTCCGTAGCCCTTTCCTCCACAAAAGATAGTTTGAGCCATCGGCATATTTGGCATTCTATAACTAATTTTAAAGTGGAGAGAATGTTATATAGCATTTATAAAATCATAAAATTCATAAAACTTCAGGGCTGGAATTCTCCTGTGCTGCCTGCTGCCGGGGTTGTAGCAAGTGGGTGGTGGATCATGCAAAGATCCTCAGATAGGATTTTCCAGTTTTGAGGTGTGTGTGGCCACAGAATTCCTCCCCAACATGCTGAAATCTGCAATTGGAAAAAAGATATCAGAATCACAGACAGCACGTGTGTAGGGTACAGAACAGTTAAGACTTCAGGTGTGGGTCTTCTGATTGAAAGAGAAGTTATTACACAGGACAAAGAAGAGAACAAAGAGGGAAGACAAAGGGAAAAATACATGCCGGGGGAGCATATGATGCTATAAATGTCTTTGATTTCTCTCATCATGTCCTCTATTCATCCATTTTAATATTGTTTCTTAAAATAGAAAAGTTTACATTATGTTCCGTTCTTACAACTGTATGCATATTGCTTTTGTTCTGAGCCTTTATAAATGCTGTCCATCCACACAAACTTGACCAATTAACTTACCCATTCTCTTCAATGGGCCATTGATGATTGTTCAAATATTTTCTAATTTTATACCAAAATTGTGACTGAGCCTCTATGCATGTTAAGTCATGAGACATCATAATGCAATCTCTAGAAAGCTCTGGTGAACGTTTAAATATTTTTCAAATCATAGAACTCCTATAGTGCAAGAGGAGAACATGAACAGGGCATTGGGTGTTAGTAGGGGTTGAGTTGTTGTGAGGACTTGAAGGCCTTTCTTGTTAACTGGAATGAATTGACAGATCCATCGGATCTGCATCAACTTTCCAACACAGCATTTTATTCAGGCCCTATTCCCTTAACCCCAAGTATTTACCCTCCTAATCTACAAATCTTGGGACACTAAAGGGGAATTTAACATGGCTAATCCATCTAACTTGCACATCTTTGGACTGTAAAAAGTCTCTCAGCATTAGGTTGAAGTGCAGCCAGTTTATTTGATAGTAAACCTACACAGCTTCTTACCGTGTTTACCCTAGTGCAATGCTGGCATCTCGACATCATCTTTGTGAGAGGAAACCAGAGCACCTAGAAGAAACCCACGCAGACGCTGAGTGAACATATAAGCTCCATGCAGATAGTGACCTTTGGCCAAAATTAAACCCACGTCTCTGGCATTGTGAGGCATTAGCGTCAACCACTGTGCCATCACAGTATCCCTAGTATTTCTTAGTGCGATGCAAAAATTTTGATCATTTGTGTGATAGCACTTCAAAGGAAAATGGTGCCCAACTAAGGGGGGCACTGTTTAAAATTAAGGTGTCTCTCATTTAAGATGGAGATGAGAAGGATTTTTTTTCTCTCACAGGTTCATTAGACTTCAGAGCTCTCTTTCCCCAGGTCACTAACTATATTCACCACTGAGTTTGATGGCTTTGTAATTGACAAGGGAGTTCATGGATATAAAAGGGTAGACAAGAAAAGTGGAGTTAAGTCCAAAATTCAATTATTTATGATCTTCCTGGACAGTGTCAGTGCAAGGTTGAGGAGTCCTAAAGAGCTTCCCATACTTTTATTTCCTGTGATCCTTGCCACAACTAAATTCTGTCATTGATGTGACTTGGGACAGCAAGAGAAAGTAAAATTAGTACTTATGCAAATATGGGTTCTTTCCATTATTAAAATGAAGTGTGCTTATTGAGATGGAACATCAAAATGCTTGCAAAATATTTTACTCAGCACTTGCTAAATGTGAGCAAAGAAAGAAGAAGTTGCCACAGGTGGCAATGGGTTCAAGGAAGACTGATATTAAGCTAAATCTCCTTTTTCCACCTCAACTGATAAATATCTAAGGTCATCAGGAAACCTTTCAGTTTTGTTCGTTCACAAATGTATCTTACTTTTTAAAATTTCTACACGTGACACAATTTTTCAAAATAACACTCTAGCACAAGTGTTAATGGTTTTTACAGATCGTTGTTCTACAATTTTTAAAAAAATTAGTTTTGAACGAACAGGATGTGGTTTACTTTGCAGATTGTGTGTAGGCACTGAATCTCTCATCCTCAGCATACACCCTGCAAGATTAGCTGCAACGATGATTGCGTTTCTCACATGTGACCTCTGGTGAGTTCCTTTATTTGGTAAAACGTTCACAAAACCGTTGCGTCCTGATGGTAGTTTGAATAGGCACGAGTAAGCTGAGCCCTGGGTAAGAACACACTCATATAATCCAATTTTAACTAATGGTAATGATCTTATTTCATTTTATAGTTGTGTCTATACGATATTTGGTTCTGATCATCATTGTGGAGTATATATTTTAGTGCTTCTCTGATTCGCTGACCAGTTCAGTTTCACAATGTTGTTCAATGCCTTGTAGCGAAGGTACAAAATCAACTGAGCTTTCACTTTAAGCAATGCTTTTGTGGACAGTTTGTACTTGCGGGAAGCATTATTCAATGGGCTCCCATAGTTTAAACTTTACGAAGTTATAGCACTTCCCTTTCATGCACAGTATTCTGTGCAAAGTTATGTTTGCAGAGGTGATCACAATACATTCAAGGAGTGCTAAATGAAAAGCAGATTTTTCTTGGTAATTAAATTTATATTGAATTCACACTTTAGTATATTTATCAGGTTTAATCATAGGGATAATTATGCATTTGGAGGGCTCTTTATTTTTTATCTTAATTTATTATTTTCATTCTTGTAAATTTATCTTTGACTTTGCATACAATCTAAAACTGTTCCTATCTTCAGCCTGTACTCAATTTGACATCCCCTGTCTTTATTGCAAGGAGCCACTTGCAAACTAACTGTGCATAGGCGCAAATTGCATCCATTTTATGTGCAACACCTTGTTTCGCGTGTGCTTGATTAACTTCCCTCTACAGTCTATCCGCCTTCAGAGGTAAGAATTAGTTTTATTCAGATCTTTTGACACATACCACTGGCTGTGATAAGTTGATATTATTAATAAATCAAAAATAGTTTTATGCTTCAAGTCGCAGAATGACAGAATTGTTACAACTCAAAGGAGTTCACTTGGCCCGTCGGTTCAGTGCCAGCTCTCCACATGTGCAATACACTAAGCGCAACTTCCCTGCCTGCTACCCTTAACCCTGCACATTGATCCTTTTCAGAAAATTGTTCAATTCCTACTTGAATGTCTTGATTGAACCTGCCTCCACCACACTCTCAGACAGCCCATTTCAGATCTTAACTGCTCACTGTGTAAAAGTTTCCCATCATGTTTACATTGCTACCCAGAACTGGGCACGATACTCTAGCTAAGGCTGAACCAATGTTTTACACAAGTTTAGCATTAACTTCATTACTCATATAATCCATACTTCTGTTCCTAAAACCGTAATACTGAATGCTTTGTTAATCATGTCTTCATCTTAATCTGCCACCTTCACTGATTTTTTTGCACATATATACCCAAATTCCTCTGTTCCTGAACCCATTTTGGAATTGCATTCTTTATTTTACATTGCCTCCTTTGTGTTAAAATCAATTACTTCACACTTCTGTGTACTGAAACTCCTATTTCACCAACATATCCTTTTAAAGTTCTACGCTATTCTCCTCACAGTTCAAAATAGTTTCACATTTTGTATCACTAGTAAATTTTGAAATAGTGCCCTTTACTCCAAGATCTAGCCATATATGTGTATATATAATGTATCAAAACAGCAGGGGGCCTAATACCAAATCTAGGGAACCTTCACTATAAGTCTTCCTCCAGTGCAAAGAACATGCATTAATCACTACTCTGTTTCCTGTTACTCAGCCATTTTTTTTGAACCCATGTTGCTACTCTCTTTTGTTCCACTATTTCCGAAGGGCCTCTTTTCTGCACTGCATGATTCATAGAATCCAAACTATTCTTGTTCACCGTGGTCCAACACACCTCATGCTGCCACCTATACATCTCATGACATCAGGAAAACTCTTTACAGCAACATACTTTTGAACTGTAAACACTCTTTTTAATTTAGGATATGGAGCAATTAATTTGCAAACCGCAAGACCCCACAAGGAGCAACATGATAATGAGGAAATCTTCTTCCTATCAATGTTAGTTAAAGGATGAATATGAGCAAAGACACTGGAGAAAAAGTCTAGTCATGTTCGAAATGGCACAATGGAATAATTTACATCCATTTGAGAGGAAAAATGAGGGAGGCAATTTGACAGGTGAAGGGAGATGAGTTTGAATACATGAAGGGAGTTAAATCTGCTTAAATCTCAATGTCATCTGTCTTCTCTTGGCTATCACCCAGACATACGGGAATGTGACCAGCGAATGCCCCCACGCCCTGACCCCAAGAAGTTATCATTAAATCATATAAATATTCTAATCAGTAGAACAGTACCGTTTGAACAAAGCATTCAGGCTTCCTCAGAGTTTTCTGTTTTCTGACCTGTCAAGCAACCCTTGAGGTGAGTGCACAGAGAGAAGTACTTCTTTAGTGAAATTGACAGAGTGCGAAATGTTTGATTGGGGGACTGAAGAAGTTTAGCTATGGCCAGGGAAAAGGCTGCTGTTCACTTTAAATCAGGGTGAGCTCTCACAACTGGATAGCTGTTTGCCAATGTCACTTCATTTAACTTGCGCTTCATTCACTTTCACTGCACTTCTCTGCTGCCACATGTTCCATGGTATGAGACTAACTTAAGCAGGCGGTCTTGCAGTTATTGAGCAGAATAAGAGAAACAGCAAATCCAACCAGCTGTATTCTCCCAGAGAGACACGCACTGGAATTTTGCTGCTTTGCCTACCAATTGTAGAGAGCGAGAGGCAGACAATGGAAAGGTCCATTGACCTCAGGCACGATTTTATGGTTTTGGAATGAACGAGGTTGTAAAGTCCCACCACATGAGCTTCACAGGGCAGAGAGATCAAAAGCTGAGTTCCAGTTTCAAGCACATGAGACTGTTCAATACTTGGCCCACAGATGGCTCCATGAGCTTGACTTCAGTTATAGGTAAGCTAATGGAGAGGATCCTTAGGGACAGGATGTATGAGCATCTGGAGCACTGCAATCTGATCAGGGATACGCAGCATGGCTTTGTCAAGGGGAAGTCTTGTCTTACAAATCTAGTGGAATTTTTTGAAGAAGTGACAAAAACAGTTGATGAAGGACATGCTGTTGATGTCGTCTACATGGATTTCAGTAAGGCGTTTGACAAGGTTCCTCATGGTAGATTGATAGAGAAGGTGAAGGCGCATGGGATACAGGGCCAGGTATGTAGATGGGTCGAGAACTGACTCGGGAGGAGGAGACAGAGGGTAGTAGTGGAAGGCTCTTTTTCCGACTGGAAGCCTGTCACTAGTGGAGTGCCACAAGGCTCAGTACTAGGTCCTCTTCTATTTGTGGTCTACATAAACGACTTGGAAGTAGGGGTAGGTGGTGAGATCAGCAAATTTGCTGATGACACCAAGATGCTTGGATTGGCGGGTACAGAGGAGCAGTGTCAGGCAATACAACAGGACATAGATAGGTTGGTAGACTGGGCAGATAGATGGCAAATGGAATTTAATCTGGATAAATGCGAGGTGATGCATTTTGGCCGGAAAAACGTAGAAGAGAGTTATAGGATAAAAGGTAAAACTATTCGGAGTATAGAGACGCAGAGAGACTTGGGGTGCAGGTTCACAAGTCTCTGAAGGTGTCTTCACAGGTGGAGAAGGTGATAAAGAAAGCGTATAGTATGTTAGCTTTCATAGAAAAGGGTATAGAATACAAGAGTAGGAGTTTGATGTTGCAGTTGTATAGAACGTTGGTTAGGCCTCACTTGGAATACTGCGTCCAGTTCTGGTCGCTGTACTATCGGAAGGATGTGGAGTCCTTGGAGAGAGTGCAGAGGAGGTTTACCAGGATGCTGCCTGGTATGGAAGGACTGTCTTTTGAGGAACGATTAAATAGACTGGGGTTGTTTTCCCTTGAAAGACGTCGGCTTAGAGGGGATCTCATAGAGGTGTATAAGATTATAAGGGGTATAGATAGAGTAAATGGAGGTAAACTTTTTCCACTTTCAGAAATGGATAGGACGAGGGGTCATGGCCTTAGGGTGAGGGGGGCTATGTATACGACGAATATTAGAGGGCAGTTTTTCACACAAAGGGTAGTGGGGGTGTGGAATGCACTGCCGAGTAAGGTGGTGGGAGCAGGCACGCTAGGGCTGTTTAAGGGTCTCTTGGACAGCCACATGAGCGGTATGCAGATAGAGGGATATATTAGGACTGTTTAACTACGGCTTTTTTCCACAGGTAATTCGGTCCATACTTTGAGCATGCATTCGGCAGGTGGTGCGGGTACAGCTCTTGGATGTTGATTCATGGGTTGCCTGGTACCTCATGTCGTATATGAGTGCTTTATGTGGACCATCTGAAGGGCACCATGACAGCTCAGAGACTATCGATGTGGCTGTGCAGACACTTGGAATTGGGCCAGTGTCTGCGGGAGTTTGCGCGTTCTCCCCGTGGTTGCGTGGGTTTTCTCCGGGCACTCCGGTTTCCTCCCACAACCCAAAAATTCGCTCTTAGGCTGATTGGGAAACAAATTGTCCCTATAGTGAGAGTCTTCCATATTAGGAATAACCTAATTTTATATTATGATAATGGAATTGCTACTATATAGTTATGACGGCGGCGCGGGCTCGTTGGGCCGAAGGGCCTGTTTCCCGTGCTGTGTTGCTCTTAAAAAAAAGATTGAGTATCAGCCCTTGCACATATATAAGCAACAGTGGCTCAGAGGCATAAGCAGTCACAGCAGCTCCTGTCTGACATCTGCAGATTCCTGGACCAAGATCTCCTTTTGAGTGGACCATATAAGTTTGCATTGTCAGTGGCTGTCAAGGCAACTGTTACTAAATGGTTCTCCACCCCTCCAGTGGTGGAGTGCTCCCCCAGTATCTCACTGGATTGTTAGTTGAGATTTTGTATTCAGGTCCAAGGAGTAGAACTTGAATACACACAATTTCTGACTCGGAAGAGGATACTAAAACTGAACCGGTGCAATGTTGTAGAGAAACTTTGTAATGTATGATTGATTGAAATTTCCCATTCTCTTACAATCACAGATCACTGAAGGTCAAACAGCTTCATAATACAGACTTCTATAACATTGCTGCCTATTGTTTCCCTATATCCATTGATCGCTAGCCTGATACTTTGAAGCGTACAGATGCACTTGTTATCTCACAATAATTTGTTTTGAATATGCCTTGTACAAGGCTATACAATATATTTCTTAATATTAGTGGGATTAATGATGGAGCCAGAACGAGGTGACCTCTTGCAAGCTGTGCCCATCATACCTTCTAATTTTATCTTTACTCTTGTTCTGCACCCTAAATATGACTGTAACTTTATATTCTGCACTCTCATTTCCTTCTGTATGAATATATGCTTTTTGTATAATGCAAGAAACAATACTTTTCAGTGTATGTTAATACACATGACAATAATAAATCAAATCAAAATAATTAATTTGCCCCAAGCTATTTATTTACTTCATGTGCAAAATTTCTGCAACAACTTTTGAGATTACATTGGTTCAAAAACTATTGTAAACAAACCTGCATTAATCTTTTATATTTTCTCTTTTCTCTCTTTCCATTGACCTCCTAGTGTCCTGGTTGCCAGTTGGGCAACTTTGTTTAAATTTATTTTAATAATATGAGCATAAGTGTTGACTAATTTTTCAACTTGCCTTTCTCCTGGTTTATCTTCCTCTTTCTGATGAAGTGGACTGGATAAGTTGAGAAGCCCTTGGCCTGGGGAATTATAGGAATAACCTCATATTCCATTAGTCACAGAAACATAGAAACTAGAAACAGGAGTAAGCCATTCAGTCATTCATTTTGATCATGTCTGATCAATATCCTGATCCTCCTTTCCATCATATCCCTCGAACATTTCAGCCCCAAGAGCTATATTGAATTTCTCCTTCAAACCAGAGAACATTTTGGCTCAACTACATTCTGTAGTAGTCAATTCCATATGTTCACCACCCTCTGGGTGAAGAAATTTCTCCTCACCTCAGTTCTAAAAGATTTACCCCTTATCCTCAAACCAGGATCCGAATTCTGAACCCTCTCTCTCTCTCTCTCTCTCTCTTCCCCCCCCCACATTGGAAACATTCCTTTTGAATCCACCCTGTCTAACCTGGTTACAATTTTGTAAGTTTCTTCTGAACTCCAGCGAATATAATCCTAACCAATTTCGTCTCTCTTCATATGACAACCTGCCATCACAGGAATCAGCCTAGTAAACCTTTGCTGCACTCCCTCTATAGCAAGGACATCCTTCCTCAGATAAGGACACCAAAACTGCACGTAATACTCCAGATGTGGCCTCACCAACTCCCTGTACAATTGCAGCAAAACATCCCTATCTCTATACTCAAATCCTCCGGCTATGAAAGCCAACATACTATTTGCCTTCTTTGCTGCTGTAGCTATACGCTTACTTTCAATGACTAATGCATGAGGACACCAACATTGATACATTATCTACTTCTCTCAATTTACACTAGTTCAAGTAATAATCTGTCTTATTATTACTACCAAAATGGATAACCTCACATTTATCCACATTATTCTGCATTTGCCATGCAGTTGCTCTCTCACTCAGCCTGTCCAAATCACGCTGAAACATCTCTGATCCTCCTTACAGCTCACCCTCCCAATAACTTTATATCATCTGCAAACTTGGAGATAATACATTCAGTCCCCTCTTCCAAATCATTAATGTATAACGTGAACAGTTGGGATCCTCGCACAGATACCTGCGGACCTCCACTCATCATTAACTGCCAATCAGAAAAAGACACATTTACGCCAACTCTTTACTTCCTATCTGCTGACCATACCTTGATGTAGTGTTAACTCAGATTATACATTGAGAACAACTATGCTTGCTCATTAAATTGGAATTGTATCTATATAAATTACATTGAGGCTTGGACACATGAACTTATTTGCTTCTTTCTACAATGGTGTCACTAGTAGTAGGGATGAAATTAGGTGCGTCTATAACCATGTAGCACATAGAATAAATGTTACATTTTTTAATAGTCTGTATTTTTTACATTAGACAGCAGTGTGAAAAGCCTGTTGGATTAAATGGATTGAAACGTAACTGTTTGCATTTTGGGGCAATAATGTGTGTCCAGCTAGATCAACGACATCAACGTTGTCTCTTTTGTTATCAAAATTAATGTCTACATGGCAAAAGGTGTAATGTCAGCATGAATACAAAATCAACCAGGATACAAGAAACAGAGTAGTGGCGAATAGATGTTTTTCCAAATTGAAGAAAGTTATGTAATGCTGTATTCCAACATTGGCATTAGGGTCTGTTTTTTTTTACATATTAGCGACCTGGATTTAGGTACACAGGGAAAATTTCAAAGTTTTCCAATAGCATAAAAAATGAGTTAACAATGACATGGATAGTAGCAGTCTTTGGGAAGACATAAGCTGGGTGAAGCTGGCAAATACGTGGGTAGATAAAATTTAATATAGAGATATGCAAACTGATGCATTTCCAAAGGAAGAATGAGGAAGGCAATCTGAAATAATGTTACAATTTTCAAGGTTGTTCACGAACAGTGAAACACAGGGTCAGGATTTTCTGGTCCAGTAGTGACAGAAATCACAGTGGAGATGCAGAAGCCTTGTCCAAATTTTTTTTTAATTCATTGGACATCGCTGGTTGGCCAACATTTATTGCCCATCTCTAATTGCCTCTGAGCATTTGAGGCAACACATTGCTGTGGCTCTGGAGTCATAGACCAGGTAAGGGTGGCAGATTTCCTTCCCTAAAGCACACTGGTGAACCAGATGGATTTTTCCAACTATCAACAATGGTTTCATGGTCATCAGTGGATTCTTAATTCCAGATTTTTTTTTAATTGAGTTCAAATTCCACAATCTGCTTGTGGTGAGATCCCCAGAACATTTGTTGACTTTTTTTTTACGGATTAATAGTCCAATGATAATACCACTAGACCATCAGCTCCCCTTAAACTGACAGCGGGCGGAGCTGGAAAATCCCACTCTCAGGATGTTATGCATACAGATCTTTGAAGATGAAAGGATCAGTTTATAAGACTGTTTGAAATCACACAGTTCCTTTGTTTTATGATGGGGTATTGTGTTCAACAGAAAGGAAGCATAATCAATTTTTGTAAATCAATGGACAGATTAACGCTGTGTGCAAGACCAGACATTGCACTTTCAGAAGGCCATCAATAGGATGAAGAGTAGATTTACTAGAACTGCATCCCAGATGATGATCTATAGTTACGTTGTGAAAAGATAGATTTGTGTAGTGCATTATGCAATCTCTGAATGTTTCAAAGCACTATTACAGCAAATAAGAATTTTTGAAGTAAACTTTGGAATGCAGGATTTGGGGCAACTAACAAACAGCAATGTGACGATGTTTAAAGCATAAAGATTGGCCAAGTACCCTATTCTTCCTTAGAACAGTGTCATTTACATCCATGTAAGGGAGCACACAAAGCCTTGGTTTAATATTTCATCCAAAATATTTCGTCCAATGTCAACAGCAAAGCCCTCCTTCAGTATTGTACTGGAGTATCAGCCTTACACTTTATGAAATGGCATCTGAATTTAGAGCCTTATCTTTTAAAGTCAACAATGTTGTCAGCTGAAACCCAGATGATTCTAGCAGTTGCACGGCAAGAAGTTAATGCTGTTGTTGCATAGAGCACTTAGAAAAGATTTAAAGGGTTTTGAGAGGGTGCGTAAGTACAAATAAAATGTTGCAGATGCTGAAAATCTTTTTCATTCATTCAGAGGATTAGCCATCTCTGACAAGGACAGCATTTCAGATTAAGTGAATTGTCCATCCTAAATTGTCCCTTTGTGTCAACGGGATAAGCAGGCTAAATAGGATAGGGCCTGAGTGGGAATGTTTTTGACGCAAACTTGATGGGCCGAAAGACCTCCTTCTGCATTGTAGGTACTCTATGTAATAATTTCTTTGTATTAGTTAATTGTCCATTCCTAATGGGCTTTGGGAAGGTGGTGGTGGGCTACCTTCTTGAATCACAACAGCCCATGTCATACAGGTACACCCATAGTGCTATTCGAGAGAGAATTCCAAGATTTCATTCCGGTGACTTTAAAAGATCGGTGATATAATTCCATATTAAGATGCTGCACAGCTTCAAGGAATCTTTCAAGTCATAGTGTTTCCTGGCACCAGGTGCCTTTGTTCTTCCACGTGAGAGAGTTTTGTAGGGTTAGAACATGCTGTCAAAGATGCCTTGATGTGTTGCTGCAATGCATCTTCTCTGTATGTTGCAACCAGAGAACATCAGTGGTGGAAGGAATTCACATTTAAGCTGGTGGATGGAGTGCCAATTCATGGGTCGCTTTTGTTCTGGATGGCGTTGTTGGTTGTTCACTCATCCAAGCAAGTAGAACATATTCAATCATACTCTTGACATGTGTCTCATAGATGGAGAGCAGAAATGGATGCTGACCATTTTTGTCCTGATTGCAAGTGATCCTATTTGGGACCAAGAAACTCTAAACCTTGGGCAGAATTTTACAACTCTCCATTGGTTGGTTTGCAGGCTCTGGGGCTCAAAACTCCCCCAGTGACATTTCTGCTACCCTCTTCCCTCCCCAACCTTTCAGCAACTTTAGAAAGGGCAGGTGAGGCCTAAGGGCCATTTAATGCCTGACCTCAATTTTGAAGTTGTAGAGAGGCAGCAGAGATGGGGGGGAGAAATTCAAGGACAGAGAAGGAGTCTACTCATGGCGCTTGGACATCAGAAAGGTAAAGGTTGGAGTGGGCACGTCCTTCAATGGCAAATTTTCCACGTTGGACTCTCCCCTCCACGGTCTGCCCTCTGCACAATGATGGTTTCTCCATCAAGGCTGTTTCTATGCCTCACCTCCCCTGCCATGAGACATCCCTCCAGCATTCAATCCTGGACTTTAGAACTAAGAATCTAAGTCTCAGTCATCCCAATCTTGGCCTCTGCCACTGACACATTGCTGCGATTACAGAGCTAATCAGAATGGCAGACAACTCTCAAACGTGCTATCCAAAAAAATTCCTACCCTTGCTTGCTCAGTATAAAGTCTCATAACACAGAATAAATGTTTTCACAATTTATAGCCTCTATTGTGCCCACTGCATTAAGTCACTTCTTTACATGGCATAAGATGGAGAGACTTTAACACCAGGTTAAAGTCCAACAGGTTTATTTGGAATCATGAGCTTTCAGAGTGCTGTTCCTTCATCAGAAGAGTGCAGCATTCTAAAAGCTCATGTTACCAAACCTGTTGGATTTTAACCTAGTGTTGTATGACTTCTTACTGTGTGCCCCCCTGAGTCCAACACTGGTATCTCCACATCCTGTCTGCTCAAGAATAAAGTTTGTTTGTTGTCAGAGACATTGATCTTCCTCAACGTTGGCCCCTTCCCTCCTTTTATAATTGCACAGCAATAGAATACAGTTTGAATAGCTATTTTTATAACATATTGTAACTGTTGTTTTGCTGTTCTGGACTGATTGAACTTCAGCAGGAACTGAACTGATGCAGGCTGAGTTATAGACATAAATTTTCCCTTTGCGATTCAATACACTGTTATAGTGATGACAACTTGAAGCTCTGCCTGTTCTCTGATTCCAATATTGGACTGAATAAAATGCAAATTGAAATAATAGTTTTGCTGAGTTAAAAATATCTGTGAGCTATAACATTGGAAATTTTGAAGTTTTGATTTTAAACTGATCTAAATGGAAATGAAGCCCAACATTTGTGTATAAGTGTAGATATTTCACTCACTGACTGCACTTAATCCCAAGCTGAATTTAAACATTCAGTCTGAATAAATTTAAATACTCATCCCTAATGACTTCTTACCTCTTGCTTTTATATTTATGACACATTCATTTGCTGGAGATTGGAACATAAAGAAATGGAGTCCAAAACAAAAGTGATGCCTCCATATATTCATTTCAAGTATTGTCATTGCAAGGCTATTAAAATGTTCCCTTCAGCTTTCTGAATTTAACATCTTGTCTGCTCAAGAATGTTGTTACATGAATAGTCTTTAAATTGCTTTCTTTTTCCAACAAAAGCAGCTATCTTCAAGGAAAGCTTGAAATGTATCATAAATCACACTTGCAATTTGATCAATTAATAGAAGCAAAGTATATCCATGAATGCCCACTGCAAGGGATTGAAGGGTGTCCCTGGAAACATACTGACTGAATCCAGGTGGTGTCAGAGGGAGCAATTCACTCTTCTGATAGATTTTGTTTCCCCTAAATAGTACAGAAACACAGTACTAAAGCACAAAGCCATATCGGTCTATAGCATGGAGACAGGCCCTTCGGCCCAACTTGTCCATGCCACCCAGTTTTTACCATTGTTAGTCCCAATTGCTGGTATTTTTTCCCATAACTCTCCATGCCAATCTTACCAATCTAACTGTCTAAATGGTTTTTTAGAAGACCTATTTGTATAACAGTTTAATTTGAACCAGCATTTCTGCTGTGCTACTGGAAGTAACTGCATTAAATAAAGGATAAAAGCACTCCTCGTACATTTTACTGTTTTAAAAAAAATAAACATTTCCTAGTTGACTCCAGGCATGAAACAGAATGATAATTTTGAATGTTTAACTTTGATCATTTTTAAGAAGATATGAACCCATGACTGATTTACCTAATGGCTGACCCTATTCTTGTACAAAGCTGTTCACTGATTTATCAGCATTGTAGAATATTGAGGTTAACTTGGAACCAATCACAAATCAGAAATTTGCCATAAGTGCAAGAGGCAATACCAAACTATTTGTGAATGACTTCTGCCACAAATGTTGAGTATGTAATCCCATTCCTTAGGTTTCCAAGGGGATCATAGGCTCTGGTGTCCTACCAACACTCTCCATCTTATGCCATGTAAAGAAGTGACTTAATGCAATGGGCACAATAGAGGCTATAAATTGTGAAAACATTTAGTCTGTAATGCTGCATATCTAAGCACCCAGTCTACCCATCCCCAATCCCAGCCAAGTGTTGTGTTGTAGCTATGAGATTAAGGCATCATTCATTCTTAAGTGATTGGGTTCATTTGTGGGTTCATTTATTAGCATTTGACATGCAAGAACAAATAGACATGGGTATAGAATTTGATGACATGTGCTACAGAACCATGTATGTTCTGTTCTACTCAAAGGCAAAAGTGAAACTAAATCTAGATTGTGAAGCAAACTTCACTTTTGTGATGACACCTGCTATCTTTTAAAAGCATGTTACAATATTGCCTTATTTTATAAGATATTTACCCCCTCCTTCCAAAATAGTATAGCTCTTCACAATACATGTTTATGCTTAGATACATTTTTATCTGTGTATCAAGCAGATGATCTGTGAGTCTCTGAAACGTAGAAGTAATCTGCTGGCATGCTCCAATTTTATGATGGTAACTTTGTCTGGAATGTTCTCACAGTGATCTAAGGGATTACCATTCTTCAATGTTGTTCCTGGTTGGTTTTGGGTTTTTTTCCTACGCAATAAGATTGTAAGATGATTGAGGAGTGAGAATGGATCTGATTTGTCCCTGATTATGCCTCATCATTGTGAATAATTACTTCATAAGAGCTTGGTTCTGAAATAATTCTTATCACCTTAGCTCTCTTGCAATTTTAAAAGTTGCTGTCTAGCTTTGGAGAGAGTTGAATGCGTAAGAGTAAATAAATTGATTTTTAAAAAATGGTGTCCCGAACATGAGCTCTGTTAGTGAAGGATTAGCTTCACTTAAAGATGTCACTCTCAGATATAATATTGCAATATGTACATCTTGCTTGGACTAGCTACATTTGATAATTGGGGATTTCACTGTGTGAATCACTCATTCAGCTCGGCCATTAGATTTAGTGTAATGAATTTATGAAGTTTTTTTCAGTATTTCATTTCTCACACATATTCTCAAATGGCTCATCAATGAATTGCGATGTTAACTGTAATGATCTATTTAAGCACACTAAATTGACTAAAAATGGCACTTTAGGTGTACATGACAGTTGTGTTTATTGTATTGTGCAATGTCAAATAAAGTAGTTGATGATATGATAAAGTCCGGGCCATTGGTATGAAAGAACTCAGATGCAATCTTGGGTCAAGGATGTTTCGGAACTTCATTGGTATCAATGGTTCTTTGTGCTGATTTCAGATATCCTCTTAACATCCATTATATTTCTTGACAATGACTTCAATGTTGCTCTTTAAAGCAGGCCAGTAGACAATCTGTATTACAGGTCTTCTCACCCAGTCTGTGTCCATGTGTGAATGATGAAGTTGTTGAAAAGTACCAGGTTGCAAATATTCCAGTATGATAACCTGCTTGTCTTTTAAAAAAAAAAATGACTCCTCTGGTTGTGCCTAAATCATATCTGTAGTGTCAAAACACGTTAGTCGGCATGCTGGATTGAATCAGGCCATCCTTCAATGATGGTCTTCCACAGTTTCTGTAGCATAGAACTTCTTGCCATTTCTTCCTGTAGCCACTGACACTTACATTATGCAAAATGTATTAGATCAGTAAATGGACTTGCCTTCTCCTGAAAGCATAATGTTGCAGCTCACTTGAAACTGTCAATTTTGTCTAACAATACTGGATATTTCAATGCTAGATTGTGAACTGAATTTGTATAGTTTATAGACTGGTATAGTTTTTGAGGTTGATCTGCCAGAGATTTTCATTAGTGTGAGGTCAGGGCATGCCAGTTGATGGGCCTTTCATTTTTACGATACAGAACATTTGTGACACCCAGGAGGATTATTTGATCTTGCACATGGAATGACTGAACTTTTGTATAACAAAAATTGCGGTTTCGCATGGTCTCTACTTGTCTGTAACCTGTTCTGTGACACTCACTTTGATTTCTTTTCACCTCAGTCTTGATTTTTTTCAACATAGTTTTCAATCCAGGCCGAGATATAAAATCAATCCAGGGTGAAATACTGGAAGATGCTGGAAATCTGAAATAATGAATATAACTGCTAAATGTCAAAGCAGTACTGTAAGTGCCTGTTTTCGACATCAAGACAGGAGGTACGTTTGGCAGCATGGAGCATCAGGTTGAGATCAGTAGGATCGAAGACATTCAATCATTGGAGAAGAGAGGAGGGTGGCCATGATGTAGTTGGGACTAATTGTCACAGCCAAAGGATATTGCAGAAGTATTCCTCATGGAAACCTTCTTGGTTGAAACATCTCCCATAGCTTCATCAATCACCTTCCTTCATTCATTAACTCTGAAATATGGTTCTTCATTATTAATGCCATTATGTTCAGCTTAATTTATTCAACAACAGGACCTAGACAACTCCTAGCCAAGGACAGCTTGACGTGATATAATATCTTGCTATGTAAAATGCCAGGTAATGGTCGTATCTAAAAGATAAATACTGTGAATATCTCAAGCTAACGTTCAATGATGTTTGCATATCCAAGTCCTTCACTATTGATCTTTTGGCCTGAACCTCACCCAGACTAGCCCAGATTAACAAAGTAACTATCAGAACAGTCAAAAGTTGAGTACATGTCAATGAGTCTCCTCACCAGTGCTCAAAATGTCCCCAGCATCGCCAAGCCTCAAATCAGGAAGGTAATAAAATACTCATCACTTACCTGGATAGTTACACTTAGGACCACAATCACAGAGCAGGCTGATAAATCTGCAGCATGCACTGCAGCAATTTACCTAGTTTAACTTTTAAGCACCTACAAGCTCTTTAGTGTCTACCAGCAGTGCTTAAGAATAATAACCATTAAAAATTCACTTAGAATGGACAAGCATTAGCTTTTCCTGGCATGCTTAATGGGTATCTGGTGGATAATATCACAACAACATGTCCTTTGTGTGTGTGAATGTTGACTCTGTTGGTAAGATACCAGTGTAATGAAGTTCATGGAGGAGCACTGCAACTGAGACAGCAACTTCCTGTATTTAACTGCACATATGTGGATGCTGGAAGACGCTCACCAATATATTCATAAGCAATGATAAACATTAACAATCTTACTATGATTCTCAGTGCAAATTTTGAATCAATGTACATTTTGTTAAAATGAATGTTAAACTCAAAAGACAACAAAAATTTATAAATGGGGGGCTGACTTATCAGAAACAAATAAATGATGAGGGAGCAATATTATACATGCAGATTATATATGCAGGAAGTGGAGAGAGGGGAACATAAAACTCAGAGGAATCATAATTGTGACCACAAGTCAAAACTATTTTTGCAAATCATTTGTATGCTAGTCCTCACCATTGCGTAGTTGTTCTCTATTTATAGATGAAGACTGAATACTGCACCCCCCCCCCCAACACCGCTACCCAAATATAGCAATAAATTATTGCATTGATGGTAAACTCTTCAACCTCAACTGACTATAGTCACGGCAGTTATGCTTATCATGCACAAACCAGTGTTTAGTCTGAAGCAGAACTACAACACATTGCTGACGTATTCATTGAAGTCTGTGAGAGCATGGGACTAGCTCTGAACACTAAGATACTCAAAAGTTCTCTTGTAGCCCACATCAAATGTATCAATTCCAAAGTCATGACTTAAGATTCCTGAAAAAGCGGGATCGGTGCTGGGGCCTCAACTGTTTACCATTTACATAGATGATCTGGAAGAGGGGGCTGAGTGCAGGGTAACAAAATTTGCTGATAACATAAAGATGAGTGGAAAAGCAAATTGCATGAAGAGCACGGAAAGTCTACAGAGAGATCTGGATAGACTGAGTGAGTGGGCGAGCACCTGGCAGATGGAGTATAATGTTAGCAAATGTGAGGTTATCCACTAGGGTAGAAATAATAATAGGAAGGATTATTATTTAAAGGGTGAAAAGCTGCAGATGCTATAGGGCTTGGGGGTCCTTGGGCACGAATCTCAAAAACCCAGTCTGCAGGTGATCAAGAAGGTGAATGGAATGTTGGCCTTTATGGATAGAGTATAAAAGCAGGGAGGTCTTGTTGCAACTGTGCAAGGCACTGGTGGGCCACAACTGGAGTACTGTGTGCAGTTTTGGTCCCCGTATTTGGAAAAGGATACTTTGACCTTGGCGGAAGTACAGAGAAGGTTCACCAAGCTGATACCGGAAATGAGGGGGTTAGTTTATGAAGAGAGATTGAATAGACTGGGTCTGTACTCATTAGAGATTAGAAGGCCGAGGGGGGATCTTATAGAGATTTTAAAGATAATGAAGGGGCTATATAGGGTAGAGGTAGAGAGATTCTTCCCACTTAGAAAGGAAAGCAGAACTAGAGGGCATAGCCTCAAAATAAGGGGGGAAGCAGTTTAGAACAGAGTTGAGGAGGAACTCAAAAGGTGCTGAATCTCTGGAATTCTCTGCCCATTGAAGTGGTAGAGGCTACCTCGTTGAATATAGTTAAGTCACGGTTAGATAGATTTCTGATAGACAAGGGAATTAAGGGTTATGGAGAAAAAGCAGGAAAGTGGAACTGATCCACTTCAGATCAGCCATGATCTTATGAATGGTGAGACAGGCTCGAAGGGCTAGATGGCCTATTCCTGCTCCTATTTCTTATGTTCTTAAATGTCCTTTTAGTTCCCATATCTTGGAATTTATCTATCCCAAAATGCAAGATAGATTAAGAGGTGTGCATTTGCGAACATAAAGAACTCATGGGACATAAGAACAAAACCATGAATATCTCCCAAGATATAGGCATGCCAAGCACTGAAGTTGTGATAATTTCACATTCGGTGAGATGAGCCCATGCTTGCCCAAGCTTCTCTACGCAATGCATACGACTTGCTCTCACAGCATTTAAAAAATCTCGAAGTCCCCATGAAGGTTTTCTCTATTGACATCAACATGTGACAAGACGATGTCCAATTGCATCAAAAATAATAACCTTTTATCAAACATTGTGTCAAAGCATTTAAATCCATAAGCCTAAAGATATGTGGGTTAGGTGAATCGGTCATTCTAAATTGCCTCTTAGTGTCATGGGGACTAGCTAGGATAAATGCAAGGGATTATAGGGCTAGGGCCTGAGTGGGATTGTGATTGCTGTTGACTTGATGGGCCAAATAGCCTCCTTCTACACTGTCTAATTCCATGATTCTATTCTAGAAGCACGCACTTTAGAGAGTATGGCAAGAGAGATGGAAATGGGGATCTTATAGAGACATACAAGATAATGAAGAGGCTAAATAAGATAGAGGTAGAGAGATTCTTCCTGCTTAGAAAGGATAGCAGAACTAGAGGGTACAGCCTCAAAATTAGGGGGGGGGGGGGTGGTGCGTTTAGATCAGAGTTGAGGAGGAACTTCTTCACTCAAAGGTTGGTGAGTCTCTGGAATTCTCTGTCCATTGAAGTGATGGGAGCTACCTCACTGAATATATTTAAGTCATGGATTGATAGATTTCTGATAGACAAGGGAATTAAGGATTATGGGGACAAAGCGGGAAAGTGGAACTGATCCACTTCAGATCAGCCATGATGTTATTGAATGGCGGGCAGTCTCAAGGGCTAGATAGCCTACTCCTGCTCCTATTTCTTATGTTCTTAAAGTGAGGGCTGCTGTTCGAACAGAGAATCTGCCTCCATCTCAAATATTTAAACTCTGCTGTCTGACAATCAGTATATTTACTGTGGGAGAAACTTACAAGATCAAGATAGGGCTCATCAGCCATTAATGAACCCACAACAAACACCTCCATTCACTTCCAGACAGCTTTCATCACAAATGATTATGTAAAAAAAACTGTGTGGCCAGACTATTGTGAGGCGTCTAAGACTTCACCCTGTAAGTTTCTTTTTATAAAATAGGTGTAGATACTCTCACGGCTATTTCTAAAATTTTTAAACACTGACAAAGGTTTTTTAAAATGGCTAAAGCTCTGTCTGTCAGTAATTGTTGAACAAAAGAGCTGGTATGGCATTACTGAAGAAAGTAACACACATTTTCTCTGAAAACGCATGAACGACCCCCCCCCCACCCCCCCACCACCACCATCTCCCACTGGCAGCACAGATCAAATTCAAAGAGAGCTAAACAAGAATTGTACAACAGCCATTTGCATTTCAGACCTCAATACGGTCAACCAGAGTATACACATCTGTTGGGAAAAACATCCCTTTCAATTCTTAATGTATAGGATAATTAATGATCTTAGAGACTCAGATGAGGAATAAAAGTCCTTTATTAAAGATTGTGCGGTGAGATGTGAGTCATGTGACATGGAGCATGAAGTGAGAGGTGCGGAGGTGTCCAAACCTGGGCAGAGCTCCTTTTTTGCTAGGCTGATTGTAAAATGGCAGACTAGGACTTTGCAATGTAACAAGGTAATATAGCTGGCTCCACCAGCTAGTGCTCCATGTCTCACGATTCCATCTCTCCACGCAGACTTTGATAAAGGACATATGAGTCACTAAGAACACTAACTATCTTAGCCATTAAGAATTGTAAGAGAAGTTATTGGCCCTTTGTCCAGGCAACATGATGGTATAGTGGTTAATCACTGCTACCTGACAATGCCAGGGTTTTCACCCACCATCTGCAAAGTATGTTGGTTTGGGGCATTGGCCATGGTAAATTCTCCCTCAGTGTGCCCAAACAGGCAACAGACTGTGGCAATTAGAGGATTTTCACAGTAACTTTATTGCAGTGTTAATGTAAGTCTACTTGTGACTAATAAATAAACTTTAACTTGTAACTTTTTACCTATCTGACTAATCCACCAAATCAGCTATCTTGGTACATGACAGCTATAAAAAGGGAGCGTGGTTTGGCTTTCTCCGTCTACACTGAGGAAGGACACCAGAACAGCTGTAGGGCATATGGCATCAAAGAATTATTTGTGTGATGCAAAGAAATTGAACAGTGTAAATTGAGCAGCAGATTTTGGACATTTGCAATTCAGGTTTATCTATTAATCCCCTGATAATGGCAACTGATCTCTACATTAATAAAACCATATTCTTAATATGTGATTGCTTTTCCAGCAAAACCCAGCCCATTACCTTTACAAACAAAATCCTATAAAACAAAGGAAATTAATATACATGGCTGTAATGTTGCACACATTTTAAAAATTAATTTTAATCATGCTTTTATCATATTTAAATGTTCAAATGATTCTAAGGTAGCACAGTTCAACATTATTTGCTCTTATTTGTTCGGTAGAATTGTTGTGCCAACACATTCTAATTCGAGCAGAATAAAGAATTTGTTGTTCAATGAATTCAGTATTAAGCAGTGAAATTATGACATATGTCACTGATTTCACCATCACAGGAAACTCTGGATCAAGGACTTATGCAATTCTACTTGTGACTGAATACTAGAGATGTCATCTCCTTATTCAACGTATTGTAGACATTCTAAATATGTGCACAACAATGGCTTGCATTTGAACAATATCTTAAACAACACCACAGGATCCCAAAGTGCTTTCCAGAAAGCATCAAACAGCAACTGCTGCGAATCTAAAATGGAATTGCACAACAAATTCATTGTTTTAGCTGTCACAATATTACACTTTACAGATATTCAATCTTTACTTTTCTTTACCACTAACAGCACTATTTACAACTCAAGCTATTTAACATCTGTGTGGAATTCAGTTTCAGTATTACTCTCCCTCGATACATTGTCTGCCTTTTCATCCATGTTTCATGCATACTTTTGCAATGGTAATGTGGAGAATTAATATAGTAGGATTTACGTAGAACAATTTCCTGCAAAGGATGTTAGGCAAATTAGGTCAGTTGCTAAGAGAGACTTTATGCAGATGGTCAACCAACAAGTAAATGTGAGAAAAGGAAATGTGGTTGAAATCAACAAGTTGCCATTTGGACAAATGATCTCTTTCACGTTTATAAAATTTATAAATGTCTCAACTCTCAAGATATTTAACTTTTACCTTTACAAGTGGGAATGTTTGTGTTGGGGGTGGTGAGGATAGGAAGCAGGAGTTTGAAATGCTTCAGTCACTTCACAGGAATGTTATCAAATAAAACATACTACTGAGCCAGGTAAGATATGGGAAAAATAAACAACTAATTAAGTTTAAGGACAGACATCTCAAGAGGAAAGAAGAGTGAAGAGATTTAGGGAGAGAATTCCTTGTCAGCTGAAAGCATAGCCATTAACAGTGGAGCAATAAAAATCGGAGATTTGCAATAAAAGAGAGGAAAGTGTGTCCACCTCCCCTCGTGTATAAATCATTTTGTGTGTTTACTTTCAATATATTTTCGTCTATTTGTTTTGAGCTCGAGATATGTATATAGATTTCCTTTGCTCTATTCATTTTTGGGCACAATAGGAAGTCCCACAACACCAGGCTGAAGGATCAGTGCTCTGAAAGCTCATGATACCAAATAAACCTGTTGGACTTTAACCTGGTATTGTGAGACTTCCTACTGTGCCCACCCCAGTTGAATGTCGGCATCTCCACAACATAATCATTTTTGAGCAGTGCTTTTGAATCTCTTGTCTTCAAATTAGGTGGTTCATTTGAAAGCATTAGAAAGACAGAAGAAAATGCACCAGAAATAATAGGTGGCAAGTCAAAAATAAATCAGCAAGTAAAGATTCAGGGACTTTGAGTTGATGCAGTTTACTTGCAATTTTGCACAGTAGATACAAGTGATGAGTTTTATATTCTGTGAAAAAGTAATTTAAATCTGTAATTCTAAAGGATGTCATTGCTACTAATCACATTCCTGCACTGTTAATAAGTAACTCCAAATCAAGATTCAGTTAACTTTTATTTAATCAGTCATGAAGTCAAGAATAATCACAGGTTAAATTTTTGTTACCACCACCTGGTGATCAGATTATCCATAAACCCACAATACCTTCAATCCATTGAAATCAAAAGAATAAAATCCAGACAGTTTCTATCAAAGGTAGGAAATTAGTTCTGTCAGTATATCACCCACTATTTGAAGACAATAATCTATCTTCACATAATATAACCAGTGATCTAAACTACATTAAAAGTAAGTTTCTGTGTAATCCTTGGCTTATTACAAGTGGCCTAGTTTTTGAACATCTGAACACATTCTGATTCATAGAGTGCAAGTGATCACATGTTGCCCGAGACACTGATCCGAAGAAAATAATCTGTTTAAAAAATACTTCAATTTCAGATGCATACTTGGTATACCATAACATCCAAGGCTTTGGTCCAGGTGCTGGCAAGTGCGATTAGATGGGCAGATCAGAGGCTTCCATGCATCAGCGCAGACTCAATGGGCCAAAGCGTCTCTTTTGCACTGCCGTATTCTGGGATTCTGAAACTTGACCAATATTACAGGCATTCTAATCCTATAAAGCAAATGTTACCGAATACACACTAAATATAAAAGTGCTGTATGTGTGTATGTGTATATATATATCAATAATTATGTTAATTGCAGTTACATCTTTTGTTGCAATACCATAAAACTATATTTCCTTGCTAGATTCCTTGCTAAACATTTTAAATTGGAGAGATCAACAGTAATTTTGTGTAATGATGCATTGATTTTGCATAAGGCATAGTGTGATTCTAAACTCATTTAAGAATTGTCATCAGGGAAAATCACATTTGCTTCTCAAGCTGGAACTTCTGTGAAGGACTCTAGGGAAGTTGATTGTTTCAAAAGCAACAAATGTAAAGGCAAACTCAGCCCTGGAGACCTGGTCTATTTTTTGCAAACATTTCTCAGAGCTCACTTGAGGAAATCAAATCATTTCTGAAAACCGGCACAGAATCTAAACTCAAAGTTTATCCTTTTGTTTTAAGCATAAAGTGAAGTTTATTTATTAGTCACAAGTAAGGCTTACATTAACACTGCAATGAAGTTACTGTGACATTCCCCTAGTAGCCACATACTGGCATTTATTCAGGTCAATGCATGTCTTTCAGGATGCGGAAGAAAACCGGAACATATGGAAGAAATGCATGCATGGGGAGAGAGTGCAAACTCCACACAGACAGTGACCCAAACTGGGAATTGAACCCAGGTCCCTGGTGCTGTGAAGCAGCAGTGGTAACCACTGTGCCATTGTGCTCCCTGATGTGTTTTTTTTCTGCCTGGTGCTAATGTACTTTTCTGTTGATTTACTGAAAAAGTTGTCTCTAGATATGGGTGGCCTGAGTAGATTTCATCATGGAGTGACTTGGGGAATGAGGAGCGGCTGTGCAGAGCATGGCGAGCAGTTGGGAGGTGGAGAGGAGCCACTCAGCAGGAGACTAAGTCTGCCAGATAGTAATTTTCTTACCTCACTTCAGTGAGGACCATCACTTGAGACTTCTTTGCTGCATTGAAAAGCTTGTCACTGAAACTTATCATGCTGTATGTACAACTACAACCTCAAAATAGGGCAAGAACTGTATTGACGATAGATCTTAAGGTGACTGTGGCTCCAATGCTTCATACCACTGGCCCCATCTAGACTATTCCCAGCAATATATGCAACATTTTGCAGCACGCTGCTGTCTATGGAATGTCATTGAGGCTCTCTCCACGCAGAGAGACAGTTTCAGCTCATTGCTTCAAATGCATGCAGAATATTGCAAATGCTAGAAATCTGAAACAAAAACAAAACATGCTGGAAAAACTCAGCACACTTGATAGCATCAACAGAAAATGCTGTAAAAAAAAAAAACTCCACTCTGAAGAATGGGCATGTGGACTTGGAACATTAACTCTGCTCCTCTCTCTCTCTCTCTCTCTCTCTCTCCATATAAACAGCCGGACTTGTTGCATTTTCCCCATATTTTCAGTTTTTATTTCAGCTCATTCCTTCTTGACAGTGATAAACAATTAATTGGATGAGCACCAAGGGTTTTTATGAAGTACTAGCTTCCCCATGTGCAGGATGGCATTGATTGTGCACACACTGCATTCCTTGTTCCTCATATCAACTCAGCTACTTGCCTGAATCACCCACTCGTAGCACGTGATACTAGGTCCAAACAGACACACATTGCAATGAGAGACATGCAGTCACAAGAAACCACGTTCTGTCCTCCTTTAGCTGATGACTCAGTACTCTATCGTACTGAACATTGCTTAGATGCAGCAGTCAAGGTAACAAATGTATTCTAGGGGCCAATTTTTACCATCAAGTTGCACCTAGTTTCAGGCACGAAAAATTGGTAAAGTTTGGTGTGAGGTGAGTAGTGCATCCTTTACCAAGGCCCGAAAATGGCTGCTGAGGGACTGTGCCCAAACTGGGCGCGACGTCAATTTAAATGCATTTGCATGCATTTTAATTGACTTAATAGGCTGCATATCCAAACTTACTGGCACTTTCCCCTTTACCACCACATTTGCCCTTCCAGATTTGGCCCGAAACAGACATGGTCCACAAAGATCCGTCTAGGGCGCTCCTGCTTCTGCAGAAGTAAATTACTAGAGTCCAGCGGCTCTCTGCGTCAGATCAGTGGGGATAGCAGGGAGAGCAGTGGATCAGATGGCTACACTCAGATCAGTGGGGGGGGGGAGGTCAGTCAGCTGGTTCCACTTAGTTCAGTGGGGGGGGGGGGTGGGTCAGATGGCTCCCCTCATATCGGTGAGGGAGTTAGGGCAAATGCCTCCACGCAGATTGGTGGGGTAGGTGGCTCCATTCAGATTGGTGGGGTGGGGGAGGCAGGGCTGCAAGGAGTCCACTGCCACTCTGCCTCTGCTCAGGGGCTCCAGTTTCTGTCCACATTTCGAAAGGCATGCTGGTTAGGTGTTTTAGCCACTCCGAGAAGGAAAAAGGGGTCCACTGCCACTCTATGGAATTGGTAGGGAGGAAGAGAGGTCGCTGCCACTCTGCAGTGATCGGTGGAAGGAAGGGATGTCCGCTGCCACTTTGCGTGTGATCAGTGGAGGGGGAAGGTGGGTCCGCTGCCATGCTGCATGTGATCGGTGAGGGGGAGGGAGCAAGGGGCCACGATCAGTCTATGCAATGGAGGCTGGGGGGTATGGGGGTCATTATTGCTGTGGGATGGGGCAATGTCTGTGAGGGCCAAGGGGAAACATTATCCAGCTCAGAAATGATATGGCAATGGAGCGTTTTCCTATTTTTTTTTAACTGCACATATGCAGTTGGAGGGGCTACAAGCTTCTGCAGTGTGATTCAAAATCACTGCTATTTTTTCAGGCAGAGTGCATACGGAGGCACCTGAGAATGGGTGTAAAAGTCAGATCTGAAACACTCCCACCCAGCGCTTTGAATGAAAATGGTAAAATAGAGCATTGGGTGTCTATCACCAAGACTGTCTGAAGAACACTACCAATGACTGAGCAGGCTGAGTCCTGAAGAATATACCTACCTGACTGATGGTAACAGAACCAATATTGGCAAAGAAACATCATGATCTCATCTTCACCTTTGTAATCATTGCAGATTTATCAGTCCATAACAGTATTTGTAGACAGAACCACTATACAAGCCTTGTGGAGATGAAGTTCCATATTAATATTGTGGAAACTCTCTAATGTGTTTTGTTGCACAGTCACCACACTGAATAGGTTCAGAGCAGATCTTCTCATCAAATGGAGCATTTTTGAAGCATTGTTGGCTATAAACAGCAGCACCGCAGTTTGCAATGGTGCAGTATAAACCTCAGTCTACTGTAACCGTTACACCAGAGGGCCAACATTGGTTCAATGAGAAGTGTAGGAAAGCATTCTAGTTACTGCATCAGTTTTTGCAAAAAATAAAATACTAACTTGGTGAAGTTAAAAGACAGGTTTTCAGCTGCTGATGGAACTGTGTGGTCTTACAACCAATGGATCAGATTGAGATTTTGCAATTCTGTCACATTCAATTGACAATGGTGGTCGACATCAAACAACTAAAGTAAAGCTTATTTATTACTCAAAGTAGGTTTACATTAACACTGCAATTAAATTACTGTGAAAATCCCCTATTTGCCACATCTGTTCACTGGAGGGAGAACTTAGCATGGCTAAAACACCTAACCAGCATGCCTTTCGGACTGTGGACAGAAACTGGAGCACCTGGAAGAAACTTGTGCAGGCATGGGGAGAATATTCAGATTTCATACAGACAGTGACTCAAGCTGAGAATCAAACACAACTCCCTGGCGCTGTGAGACAGCAGTGCTAACCACTGTGCCAAGGGAGAAAGAAGAAACTTTATGAATATTCCCATCCTTAATGATGGTGTAGTCCAGCATGCCAGTGCAAAAGGCAAGGCTGATGCAACCACTTCAGCCAGAAGTGTTGAATGGATGATCCATTTTGGCCTCCTCCTAAGGGAGCAACTGTAACTGAAATTAATATGCAACCAGTTCAATTCACTCTGCCTGATATCAAAGTACGCTAAAACCATTAGATACAGTAAACGATATGGGCTCCAGTAATATCCCAGTGATAGTACTGAAGCCCTGCGCTGCAGAGCTAGCTGAACCCTTAGGCAGTCTGTTATGGTCAACCTTGTTATGATTTCCATAGAAACTGATAACCTTTATAATAAATTCAAATAAGTTTTTTTTTAACTTTAAGCTCATTTATGAGTGTCACAATTAGGCTGACGTTAACACAGTAATTAAATTATTGTGAAAGTCCCCGAGTTGCCATATTACGATGCCTGTTGGGGTACATTGAGGGAGAACTTAGCATTGCCAATGCATCTAATCAGCACATCGTTCAGAATCTGGGAGGAAATCGGAGCAGTTGGAGGAAACCCATGCAGACACAGGGAGAATGTGCAAACTCTGCACAGACAGTGACACAAGCCTGAATCAAACCCAGGTCCCTGTTGCTGTGAGACAGCGGTGCTAACCACTGTGCCACCTTTGCGCCTGCTATTTCCAATAGCTGAAAGAATGACATGCAAGGTTTCACATTTTAAAATGTTTACTGCATCAATGGCGGAATGTGTTGCAATTTTTTTTTTAGCACAACCAAAAACGTACTTCGTTGATAGACTCTACATTGTACTTTAAGTAGACATTCAATTCTCCTGGAATCAGTTTAAATGATTTATGCTCCTAAGTAAATTCTTTCATTCTTCCTGGGAACTTTTAATCTTAGGACCATCTTTCATAGTAAGATTCTTTTCAGTGGAGATTCACCTCTCTTGGATCTTGTTAGAATAAATTTGCCCATGAGTTTTCATGAATAGCTTAGACCTTCTTCCGCTCAAATCCCACTGCCATGGGAATACAAATAATAATCAGCTAACTTTGAGACTCCTGTTGTATCTTGGAAATGAATGGACATCTGTTCAAACCCAACATCCTCAACAGTTTTCTGGGGCTTTGGATATGCAAAGTCCATTCACTGTTAGCACACAGTTTCTCCATTGTCTCAACGTGTAAATACCTTGCACCTTTTTTCCAGTAAAATAATATTGTCCCTCTTTAATCTCTAACAGTTTACTGTCAGGTAGACTTTAGAAAATGTCACATGATTCTTTTCATTTTACCTTATATTAAAGTCATAATTGTAAAACATAACAACCCTTTTCATCTTTGCAGCACACTAGCATTTGCTTTACAGACTGAAAAATTGACCAGTTATGCAATGTTCACAAATAAAAATAGACTAAATCTAATAGTTGACTCTCTAGCAAAAGGAAAATGATGGTCAATGGTGACTGTCCTTGATATCAAAGTTTAAAGTTTGTTTATTAATGTCCCAAGTCGGCTTATATTAACACTGCAATGAAGTTACAATGAAAATCCCCCAATTGCCATACTCTGACATCTGTTCGGGTACACTGAGGGAGAATTTAGCATGGCCAATTCACCTAACCAGCATGTCTTTCAGATTGTGGGAGGAAACCCATGCAGACACCCATGAAAACGTGCCAACTCTGCACAAGCAGTGACCCAAACCAGAATTGAACATGTGTCCCTGGTACTGTGAGGGAACATTGTGTCACCCAAGGCAGCATATGACCAAATATGGCATTAAGGCATCACAAATCCAGCATCCATTTTCAGATCTTATCCTGACTCTTCCAACTATGATTTATTTCAAAACAAAATAAAACAAAACTTTGACACTGGTTACACTTGCAAAATACTTAATACTTATTTTTCTAACTAAAAATCTGCAGCAAATGAGGAGCAGAATTTTTTTTTTGCCAAGGGTTTGACTTTTACTTTGCTCCTGTCAAAAGAAATGTCATCAAACAGAATTGCAGTTTGTCAAAGGAAAATTCCTCCTGGGGCAATCTGTACTGGAACAAATTGCCTTGTTTTTACTTAACTATAGTTGAACAAATCCATATCAAATTTCCAAAGCCAACATTGTCAGGAACCTTTCTGAATAGTTTATAACCCAGGAGAGTTCAGGTTGTGTAGATCAATGTCAGCTTTAATCCAAGTTCCAGATTCTACAACAGCCAATATGCTTTGGCATAGGTTTGCTTGGATGCAAGAGCATAATAATGTAATCAAATAATTGTTAATTGTGATTGATTTTCTTTGACGATTAAGAGTCACAAGATTTTTTTTTGAATTTCCATTTAATTCTAGTGGGTATTTGTGCACGGACCAAACTTCCTTAGATTTGACAATCCTATTTGTCATATCCATGAGTGAACATGTGATTAAGAATGGGAATATGGACCTAGCAGAACAATTTGTGCATCTGTGGTCGATACACCTTATGGATAATAAGTTCTATTCTAGCAATCAGTCATAAATCACAAAAGAGCAGTGCTGCAAAATAATCAAAAGCAGATTGGAAAAGTTGTTAGTATATAATCTCAACAACAAAATACTGAAAACCAAGGCCATATTTTATAAAAAATGAAACAACTAGTGGTGAAAAACGTGCTACACTTCTGCTGGTTCCTGATGTAAATACAGCAGGAGAGCACCAGAAGAGTTTTAAGATTATAAATAGAATATAGAACATAGAACATTACAGCACGGTACAAGCCCCCAATGTTGCGCTGACCAGTGGAACCAATCTAATGACCCTAAACTATTCCAATATTTTCCATATGCCGATCCAATGACCATTTGAATGCCCTTAAAGTTGGCGAGTCCACTACTGCTGCAGGCAGGGCATTCCATGCCCTTGCTATCCTCTCAGTAAAATGGGAATAGGAGCAGGCTTTTCAGCTCTTTGAGCAAGCACCTCCATTCATTACGATCCTGACTATCTGATTGTGGTCTTCCATTTACTTTCCTGCCTGTCCCTCATAACTTGTGACTCCCTTGTTGCCTGAAATCCTGTCTGATTCAACCTTGAATATATTCAATGATCCAAAACACAGACCAGATCCTTGATGGGCCTAAACCTGTATTTGCCGTTTGGCATCGCTTTGGAGTGGAGCCACTGGCTATCCCGAGAATCAGAGTGACTATCACTGCAGAAATATTATGCATCTCAGGGTGGCATAGTGATTAACACTGCTGCCTCATAGCTTCAGGGAGCAGGGTTCAATTCCGGCCTTGGGTCACTGCATGGAGTTTGCACGTTCTCCCCATGTTTGTGTGGGTTTCCTCTGGGTGCTTTGGTTTCTTCCCACAATCCAAAGCTGTGTGGGTTAGGTTGATTGGTCATGTTAAATTGCCCCTTAGTGTCAGGGGGATTAGCAGGGTCAATACATGGGGTTATGGGGATAGGGCCTGGATGAATTGTTGTTGGATGGATAGGGCTTAATGGTCCAAATGGTATTCTTTGCACTGTAGGGATTCTATGAACTTTTCTCATATTTAACCTTGTGAAATAGTCATGTGAGATTCATACATTACAACAATGACTGTATATTGAAAGTACTTCATTGGTGATAAAATGCTTTGGGATGGCATGAAATCATAAAAGACATCACATAAATTCAAATTCCTTCCAATATCCTGACTTGGATCATAGCTTGGACCCCTGATAAGTTTTTCTTCCTCACATTATTTCATTAGACCAGTTACAAGGAGGCAAATGTGTGCTATTACAGAATAGCACTTCAAAGAAGAACACTTCCCTCTCTGCCATTCCACTAACCCAGGAGCTGTTAGCCTCTAACAAAGCTATTGCCTAATCAAGGATTTGCCTGATATGTACTCCAAATGACACAGGAAATCAGTGGTAATACTGAATTAGATTGACATCCTGTGTTCATTGTGGATACTGTGCTGAGAATTAAGGCACCTTGTGTTTGTTTTTCACTTTTCAGCTCTGCATGATGTTTAAATCTTTAAACCCCATTTCATTGAGTCCTGAAACTTAGTTTTACGGAAGTGATATGCTTCTATCTAGTCTCATGTCTTGTAACATTTTAGGTTTGGCAGACGTAAATAATTTAGCCAACTCATTGTGAATTGCTCCTTCTGACCATTTCACCAATTGCAATCTAATAGTTTCATTTGTCTCATGGGGACACACATTTTATTTTGTTTGTTGATACCGCTTCATCATAATGATCAGATCTTCACTTTACGATTTAGTAATAAGGTAATAAGCAAAGTTAACTTGATTTCCAAGTCTGGAAAGATTGGCTAAAGAATATTGTGTTGTAACTTTTTTTTGAATAATGGAAAAATGTGCGTATTTTCAACAATGCAGTAATGTACATCTAAATTTACAGATTACAAGGAGATAATTAAATATCAGATGTTGAATTTCTCTAATTACAAAGAAGGAGCCGGAAGATCTTGCACTTGTATAGCAGTTCTCATGATCTGTGGAAATCATCAACCACATTACTGGTCTTGGTGTATAGGAGCTAACTAATTTATACTCAGGAAATTCATGCAAATGGCAATGAGAAAATAACTAAATAATTTGTTTTACTGAGAATGGTTCATAGAATCCCTTTGTGCAGAAGGAAGCCACTTGGTCCATCGAACCTGTACTGTGTCTCCAACAGAGCATCTTATCCAGATCCTACCCAGATAATCACATGTATTTGCCCTACTAATCTCCCTAACCTACACATTTTCAGACACTCGGGCAATTTACTCTGGCCTGTTCACCTAATCTGCACATCTTTGGACTGTGGGAGGAAACTGGAGCACCCAGGTAAAAATGTCTGTGTGGTTTTCCCCAAGGAAACCCATGCAGACTTGGAGAGAAGATACAAATTCCACACAGTCACCCAAGGCTGGAATCAAACCAAGTCCCTGACCTGCAAGGCAGCAGTGCCAACAACACGGCTGCAGGATTAATATTGGTCAGGTCAGCAAGAGTAACATAACTTTCTCTTTTCTGAAATAATGGCATGGGATTCTTTGTGTACACCTCCAAAAGACAGACGAGGCCTCAGTTTAATGTCTGATTAAAATAGTGATCCCTCTCTCATTATTGCACCAAAGCTTCAGTCTCAATTTTGTGCTCAGGTCCCTGAATTGAGGGCATGAATGCTACCATTGAGGAATGGCTGACCTTAGGTAGGAGTTTCCTACTGTGTTCTCCCCAAGACTGGAAAATCCCGCCCAAGGTCAATGGACCTTTGCATAGTCCATGTCCCGCTTGCTACGATTTCCATAGTGGGCAGGATAGGAAAATTTGGCCCTTTATCCTTCACGTACCTAATTAATAATTGAGTCTAAGACTGTAAGTTCCCAAATCAAATCCCTAGTTTTTGCTAAATTTTCAAACCTCAGTTGCAATGGTAAGTGGGTTTCAACCAATTGGCTGTATATGGGATTAGCAGAAGGAAAGAAAACAAGCCAACAACAGCAGATTCAGGCAGGATCTAAGTTTGTCCTCGTGCCCTCAATAAATTAATATACTGCTGACCCTCGTTACTAAGTCTTAAAGTTGTTGCTATTTGGAAGGTGACTGACAGCAATAGAATCAAAACTATAAAAGAGGACAACACATTCATGAGGGAAGAAGGAAAAATATTCATTCCTGGATATAATTTTCCCTGTGTATTCATTTTTTTTTAAAGAAAGCTATGGCTCATGCACACTGGCTTTTCACCTCTGTGTATGGAACTAATCTGGGCTGACAGGGTGGAAGATTCATCTCTGATGTCTTCAAGCTTCCTAAGTAAATTGAATAAGCAATTGATCTCCTTTCTGAACAGCACAGGTCCTCAGAACACAATTGTACAAAAATTAGCACTTAAATTGATCGTATGCATCACAGGGACCTTGAGAATAGCTACTGCAGAAATGAGAAATCCATACTTATTATGGCTCAGGCAAGTTGAATTCAGTGAGTCCCCTGCAAGTAACCTATATTATGAGAGATGAAAGAAAATTAGAAACACACAGCATCTGAGAACAGAAAGGAACAGTTGATGTTTCAGGTACTGAAAATAAGAGATGGACAGGCATAATACAATTGGAGAAAAGGGAGGGTTAAGTACAGGAGAAGTGTTACAAACCTCAATGCATACCCATAAAACATCAGGTATGGAATATAAATGGTTTGAAAAGAGGCTATTACTAAGTTTTGGAACTATTGGAGCCATCACTCTGACCATAAAGTCCCAGGGAGCCCAGAGGACAGATGTGACATTGGGCAATTTTTAATGCAAGTAAAGGGGGTCTTGTCCATTGTCTGGACCATCCCAAGAGCCCCATAACCCCACCTTTAGAGGGAATCCACCACATTAAATGCCACATAGATACTGAACTGGACACTGATGTGTTTTTGCCAGGATCAAGACTCCAGTGGCAGAAGCTCTGCTCACCAGAGGTGCTAGCTAATCAGCACTATTGAACGATAGTGCCACTGAGGATGTACATTGTTGGCTGGTGCAATTGCATCATCTGCTTGAGGCTTACTTTTATTATTTGATCTCAGGCCACAGGGGAGTGATAATGAGGCAGGAGGGTCAGCAGCAAGGAAAGAGGCTGGCTGTCATCCTTGCCTTCCTTCCCTCATTTAGGTATTGAGTGTTGCTGAGCAAGAAACACCCTCTGGGACTCCACAAGTAAGTCCAAAAGGTTACGATGTAGTCATGCCTCCCTCAAGTGGAGCCCCTGCTTGTCACATGGTTAACACCAGTGATGGCAGGATGACAGATGTTTCTGAACCTAGAAGTATTGAATAGAATCTAAGAGTCCCTTGAATGCAGAAAGAAGCTTTTCAGCCTATCGAGTCTGCTTGTCAATAATCCCAGCCAGCCCCTAGCCCCATAACCCTGCACATTTATTTTGCCAAGCCCCCTGAAACTAAGGGGAATTTACCATGGTCAATCAACTTAACTTGCACATCTTTGGACTGTGGGAAGAAACCAGCGTGCTCAGAGTAAATCCACACAAACACAGGAAGAATGTGTAGATGCCACACAGACTGGGAATTGAACCCACGTCTGTGACGCTATGAGGTAGCAGTGCTAACCATCATGCCACTGTGCAATCCTGCCATGGAGAATGTCAATAAATTCCATCTATTGCTCTTAAAGTTTGAGTTAAACTTTGTTGGGAACATGTGTTTTTGTTTGATATTTCCAGCATCCGCCATGCTGTTACATACAAAGAAATGCTTGGTGCTGGAACTAGAGTCTGGATTCTGCTTTAGGATATGGTATTCTGGTGTGTCATGACCTCCATTCACTCCTTTGAGGTCTGGTCCAATGCCAACCCATTTGTCAGAGTCAGGTGTGATGTCTGACGCAAAGTAAACTCTCAGTTATAGAGTCAAGAAAGGAACCTACTATCAGCTCAGTAGCAACTGGAGTGATGCTGCAACAAGACTGTCACTGTAAGTGGCATAATAGAAGACTTGTAAGATTCGGCTGCTAATTCATCAGGGAGGGAGGAAGAGTGCAGCTCCTCTCCTTTTCATAATGGGACGTCACGATCATTATTACCCTGGTGAAGCAACAGTAACAAACACAAAGGTAATGAGAACGGTCCTGGTGATAGACCTCATTATCTGAACTTTATTTCATTCACTCCCAGGAATTCACCCCATTTTAGCTAAGATTATGCAGCCGAATCCTAGCCTAGATCTTCAAAGTAGAAAAATGTTTTATTCTCCACCACTGATATCCTTTGATTTGAAGACTATAAAAATATCCACTGAGAGGAAATATAGTTTTAAAAGCTTTCTTTGTATTTGTATCTCCATTTTGCCCATCGAGATTTGGCATTATCTGCTTCATTTCTTATTCCAAAAATAATTATTTTCTTTGACAAAATGAAGAAGAGTTTATGTGGTCCTTTTCATATGACAGAGATTGTTTTATTGAAGAAGGATTAGTGAATTAGGAATTCACAATGGCAGTAATGAAATATTATTTGCTTCCTGCCTGTGTTACCAAGGAGAAAATACATTATAGTGACAAATCAGGTAATTGAAGAGTGATTCAAGTAATATTGACCTGTACCTGGTTTTTCATTTTTTCAGAGTTGTGGTACTTTTAATACCAGATAAGAACCATATGCAACACTTTTCTTCTTCACTTGTAATCTTTGATCAAATTGGAAAAACATAATAGGTTTCAGAAGTATACTTGTCCTTAATCTCTTGAGATTTCTAGAGATTGTCGAGAAATGATTAGATTTATATAGTGCCTTTCACATCCTCAGCACATCTCAAAATACTTTACAGCCAATGAGGCACTGTTTGTCATATATGAAATGTGACACGTACACACACACACACACACACACACACACACACACACACACACACACACACACACACACACACACACACACACACAGTCACAGAGAGAGAGAGAGAGAGACAGTCACACTCACACACACAGAGACAGTCACACAGACACAGACAGTCACAAAATAGCAGTGTGAAAATAGTCAGATAATCTATACTTTGTGAGGTTGACTGAGGTATAAATGTTGGCCAGGATACCAGGGATATTGTCCTGTTCTTCTTTAAAATAATATTCTTGGATCTTTTACCTGATGGTGCAGATTTGGCCTTGTCGATTTAATGTCTCACCCGATTGGCAGTAGCTCCTTGTGTGCAGCATTCCCTTTTGCACTCAAGTATCAGGAGTGAGATGTCAATCCAAAACCCAATGACTCTGAGGCAAGAGTGCTATCACTGTATCATAACTGACATCAGTTTGTTACTCTTCATATGTGAGGAGCTGGTAGCTCCTAACTATGTCATGGTTATGGTTGTCTCTGGAACTGCAGTTCCATCTGACTGGTTTTCTGTACCTGCATAATATATCTTCTTTTGTCACACCAATTTACAGCATTGGAGCGGCAGGGCTCAGCTAGAGTTGGAGCCTGGGGCAGTTTACAACATATCGAGGATGTATGTGTTACTGGCACCTTTTAAGGTGAGCAACATTCACCTTGAACTGCTGCAGTCCAAATAATATGCTGTTAGAAGTAAATGGGATTTTGATCCAGCAACATTACACTGTACAGATTCCCTGATTAATCACAGACTCCACATCCATTGTTCCTGAGAAAAGTCTACATACACCCACCATAGTTTCTGAAGGTAATAGCAGATAGGTACTATCCTTTCATATTGGAATCTAACAATGTAGTCTTCATCTCTATTTATTCTCTATTCTCTTCTTCCAAGTAGCACAAATCAAGAAAGTTAACCAGTGTATCAAAGAGTACAGTCTCCATAGAGTTGGTTATCTCTTATTTCTGTTGTAAAGATTGAAAAAATTGTCTGGAGGTCTGAATGACATAATTGCTACCACATATCAATGATATACACTGATGCTGGGCAAAATTGGACTTTTCATCATAAATTGAATGAGGCCATATTATTAGAGTGGAGCAGAGATTGAAATCTAGACCTCAACATCCAGATTATGTATTAGAAATTACAATTTTTTAATTAAAAACTAGAATGCCTTTTTGCAAAAGCCAAAACATGCTTGCTTTGAATTGTAAAGAGATCAAGTGTGATAATGTGGGGTAGCACAGTGGTTAGCACTGATGCTGCACAGTTCCGGGATCCTGGGTTCAACTCCTGGCTCAGGTGACTGTCTGTCTGTGTGGAGTTTGCACATTCTTCTCGTATTTGCGTGGCTTTTCTCCTGATACTCTGGTTTCTTCCCACAATCCAAAGATGTGCGGGTTTGGTTGATTAATCATGCTAAGAAATTGCACCTTAGCATCCAGGGATGCATAGGTTAGAGGGATTAGTGGGTATAATGTAATATATGAGGATAAGGCCTGGGTGGGATTGTGTTTGGTGTAGATTTGATGGGCCGAAGGGCCTTTTTCTGCACTGTAGGGTTCTATGATTTCTATAAGCGTTGGAGAATACATTTTATCAAAGTGTAAAATAGTTAGGATCATGGATTCAGAGGAAGGAGCAAAACTTACTGTGCTGCATGTTTTTAAAATACATTATTATAGCTGAGAATGCTGTCATGTTGTGCAGATATTGGAGCGATCTTATCGGCTCTCTTGCTGGTCGATTTGATGTGGTGAACCTGTAAGGTCAGACAAGAGGCAAAAATCGGGTTTGCATCCCAGCAAAGTGGCAGCAGGGTTTACAGAAGGTCCCAGGGAGGGGGTGGTGGTGATGGGCGGGCGGGGGTGTGGGGAGGAGGTGTGATGGTGGTTGCAGTGACAGGGGACCTCTAGTATACAGTTTACACTGTGTTTACACAGTGCACTGGGAGATCAGGATACCTGAGCAATGATACTCTGAGAGCTCAGCAACTAGCTTCATCAGCAACTTCAACTTGTCCATCCTCTGCTAGCGAGAATCGCATCCTGGCACTTACTTTGACTAATTGCGATAAGATTGTATTTTTCAACTTGTCAAAAAAACTGATATGAAACTCCCCCGTTTTCTCACTCATCAATATTTAGAGGCTGGGATTCTCCAGGCATTCAAGCCGGTGGGATTTCTCGATGTCGTCGACAGCACAGCCCTGCCTCCTAGTCCGACAGATACTGGGGTAGATCTATTGCTAGGTTCATCTGAAATTTGACAAAACAACACAAAAACGATCCTCTGGAAGATGGTCCTCACCCTTAAAATTGGCCATACCTCATAGCACAAGATACAAAAAAAATTGAGAGGTGCCTTTGAAAAATTAACCAATATTTAATTTAGCGAGAGACTGGCAACCATACACCAATGAACCTAACAAATGAATGGTTTAATTTTTTCAAGATCACTTTCTATTTCTTAAATTTTTTCTCAGTTGATGGATGAGACACCTTGGTAAAACTCTTTATTTTTTGTGACAAATCTATTTTCGCCCAAATTAATAAAATTGTGCTAGATCATCAATCTTAGATATGTGAATTTTTTTTTTAAATGCAAGAGACAGAAAAGCAATGACATTCTCAAATCTTGTGTGACTCTTGGGTTCATGAAGAATTTTACATTTCTGAACATGCAAATAAATTTGAGTGGAAATTTAAACCAGAACTTCATTGTGGAAAAATAGCAGAGTTTTAAGTGGGATCTGCATTTTGATTGCCAATTTTGCCTAAAGCAGAAACTCAAGCCCACTGTCTATGCAGTCATTTCAGGAAGCAGTGAATGGAGGCTTGTTTGTTCACATGTTTGAAGGTTTGACTCCAGGTGAAGAATATATTGAGGCTCAAGGCTACCTGTCATTACAACTTAATTTCGTCAGATGATTGTTTGTGCTAGTTCCATAGTCACCTGTCAGCTTTCTACTCTTCTTCAAAGGACCTCTTACGTCCATGCGAACCACTTCAATTCTATAAATTTCAAGATACTTGTAGAAAAAGATAGAAGCAGTCCCAGAGTGAAAGTATTAAACTGAGGGAAAGCTAACGATGACAATATTAGGCAGGAGCTAGGGAATATAGACTAGGGGCAGTTGTTTGAGAATAAATACACATTTGATGTGTGGGAATATTTTACAAGTCTGTTGTTAACAGTTCAGGAGAAGTATGTCCCTATAAAAATGAAAGATGAAGATGGCAAGATTTGGGAACCCAGGATGACAAGAGAGATTGTGAGCTTCATAAAAAAGAAAAAGAGACATTCATAAATTTCAGGAAATCAAAAATAGATAAGGCTTTTAAGGAATACAAAAAGAACAGGAAAGATCTTAAACAGGGACTTAACAGTGCAAAAAGGATTATGAAATGTCCTAGGCAAGCAGAACTAAGGAGAATCCCAAGATTTTTTTATGTGTATATAAGAAGGAAGAGGGTGGCTAAGGAAAGGGAAGGTCCATTCAAGGACAGTGGAGGAGATTTGGGTGTGGAGCCAGATGAGGTGGATGGGTACTTAACAAGTATTTTGCATCAGTATTCACAAAAGAGAAGGATGGTGAGTATAAAAAGAATAATGTTGACATTCTAGAGCATGCTGAGATAAAAAGGGAGGAAATATTGGAGGTTGTGAAAAATATTAAGGTGGACAAGTCCCCAGGGCCAGTTAGGACTGATTCTAGCATACTGAGGGAGATGAGGGAAGAAATTGCTGAGACCTTGGCCAAAATGTTTTATCCTCTTTAGCCACAGGCAAGATATTCAGAGAATTGGAGAGTAACTATCATTACTTCTCTGTTTAAGAAGGGCAGAAGAGACAATCCAGGAAATTACAGGCCTTTGAGCCTTACATCAGTGGTGGGGAAATTATTGGAGATGATTCTTAGGGACAGGATGTATTCATATCTGGAAGAGAAAAGACTTATCATCAATAGGCACATGGTTTTGTGAAGAGGAGGTCATGTCTCACAAACTTGATTGAGTTTTTTGAGGAAGTGACAAAAAAAAAAATTGCCCAGGGCAGGGCAGTGGATGTTCTATACATAGACATTAGTAAAGCCCTTGATAAAGTTCCGCATTGCAGGCTGATGTAGAGGGTGGAGACATGTGGGATCCATGGTGAGCTAGTAAGATGAATACAAAACTAGCTTGGGCATAGTAAGCAGAGAGTAGCAGCAGAAGGATATTTTTCTAACTGGAAGCATGTGACAAGCAGTGTTCCACAAGGATCAATGTGGGGGCCTCTATTGTTTATAACATATATAAGTGATTTGGAGGAAAATAGCTTGATTAGTAAATTTGCAGGTGACTCAAAAATTGGGGGAATAATGAACAGTGAGAAGGATTGTCAGAGGATACAGCAAGATATAAATCGTTGGAGACCTAGGTCGAAAGATGGTAGATGGAATTTAACATGGACAGATGTGAGATCATGTAATTTGGAAGGGAAGGGAAAGAAAGTATACAGTAAATGGTAAAGCCCTTAGAAATATTAGCATACAGAGAGACCTAGGCACGCAGACCCACAGTTCTCTGAGATGGCACATCAGGTTGAAAAGAGGTGAAGAAGGCGTATGGCATGCTGGCCTTCATCATTTGGGGTGTTAAGTATAGGAATTGGGAAATCATGTTTCAATTATATAAGACTTTGGTTAGGCTGCAATTGCAGTATTGTGTACAATTCTGATCACACATTATCAGAAGGATGTTGATTCTTGGAAAGGATGCAGAAGAGATTGACCAGGATGTTGCTTGGTTTGGAGGGTATGGATTATGAAGAAAGGTTGAACAAATTTGGATTGTTTTCATTAGAGTGTCAGAAGATGAGAGGGGCCCTGATGAAGATTTACAGATTATAACTGGCTTGGATAGAGTGGATAGTCAGAGTCTTTTTCCCAGTGTTGAAGAGTCAATTACTCAGGAGCCTAGGTTAAAACTGTGTGTGTGGGGGGAAGGGGGAAGATTAAAAGAAATGTGAGGGGCAAGTTTTTCACACACAGGGAGGTGAATATCTGGAATGTGCTGCCAGAGAAGATGGTGGAAGCATATTCTATTACAACAAGAGACATCCGGGTAGACACATGAATAGGTAGGGAATAGAGGGACATAGAACACTTTTAATTTGGATTAGAAAGTCATCTATGTCCACACAGACATGGTGGACTGAAGGGCCTGTTCAGGTGCTGTACTCTTTGTTCATTAGCCTAATTCCCATCAGAAAAACAGTTTGACTGAAGCAATCCCCTCCATACTCCATAGAAGATTTCCTATCCCATAAGGTGAAACTTGGAGATGGAGCTGGGGGCTGAAGTATTGAATAGAAGGGACAGGTTAGCTTGCCCACAGCCTTACCTCTGATGTAAGCATTCTATCTGTAATTGTGATGATGGTGGATATCTATCTTTGAGATCCTTAAGTGACCAATTAAGGGCCTCTTCTTCCTTTTACTACTTTCTATTGACTGCGGGTTATCTGCCTCGTAGAGAAAAACCCTTTGCAAGTTTGGTGTTGAGGGCGCAGGCAAAGCTGTCTCAGATGAACACTTTTTGCCACATGAAGAACGCACCCCTCCCCATGTGACAATGGCCACTCCTGTAGTAACAACTCCTTGCCCTCGCCAACTGTTCCTAATGCATTACTGGCGTTAAACCCTAACCCTTGTCTTTTTCTGAGGGCCACATCCATGCTGCTACTCTGGGCATGGTTGGCATAGTGACTAGCACCGCTGCCTCACAGCGCCAGGGACCTGGGTTTGATTCCCAGCTTGGGTCACCTATCTGTGTACAGTTTGCACATTCTCCCTGTGTCTGCATGGGTTTCCTCTGGATGTTCCAGTTTCCTCCCACATTCTGAAACATGTGCTGGTTAAGTTCATTGACCCAAACAGGTGCCAAATTGTGGCGACCAGGGGAATTTCACAATAACTTCATTGCAGTGTTAATGTAAGCCTTACTTGTGATTAATAAATAAGTAAAATAAGCACTTGCAGTTGCACTCGTGGCCATTGCTCTTAGTGGCACTTTTGAGACTGTTGTTCCTCTAATTATTCAATAAGCTGAGTCATTCAACCAGCTTCTGTTACAAGTGCTCCTGAATTGTCACATAAGTTGTGTAAGGTTTGTTGTAGAAATAAATTTGAACTGTGCTGGCATTAAATACAGAGTTAAGGTGCCGCTGCTCCTCTGATTAGCCACGGATCCCAGAAACAGCTGAGTCTTTGGCCCTGAACTAAGTCAGGTCTACTCTGTATAACTTCAACCATAGTCTTCAAGTTCTGCAGCGTGCCTTCAATGCAAAATCGTCCCTGATCTCAACAAGACTGCTTGTAATTGAACTAAAATCCAATGTAAAATACAGCGTAAAAATAAGACTTCAGTCACCAGAGAACTATAAATTTAAAGGAATCAACTACTTTTAACATTGCCAAGTAAGAACGTGACAGCAAATCATTGGTTTTATGATTTCTAGCCGGTACCAGATAGGTTTTAACCTATCTAATTGTCACAACATAAGACCAGAATATATTTATGATCATGATTTCAAAATTGGAAAATATATAATCCTGGAGGTTTCTCTGGTTTTCATGACTGCGTTCTCCCAGCGTTTGTTAAGAAAACATAGTAATTTGAAACATAATGAATATGGCAATATAAGGGGATGATCAAGAAATTAGTCAGACACAGAGGGCTGATTTTTTGTTGGAATGTAAAAATGCATTTCAGTGCACAACTGATGTTTTATGGATAAAGTATGATTTTCCTTCGCATTTCCAACCCTGCACCATTTTCCTCTGGCTATTTCTAACATCATTACCTGTAAACATTGCTTATTTTAACTCTTTGGGCAGAATTTTCCTTTTGAAAGTATATTTTGCAACTCAGAGCATTACAGTGCGGCTTACAAATTGCACCTCTGATTGCCCAGAATACTTGCCTTTTCCCATAGGATTACGCTTCACGGTGCAGATTGCACTGCATTGACAACCTGACCTCCAGCAGTCTGTTCTCATAGAGATCAGTGCAGGGATGTTAATGTTTTGCAGCATGATATCAGTGATACTACTACAGTGGAGGTGGCAGATACTGTGTTATCTCAGGAAGGTGGTGTGCCTGCATTCTTTTCACACCATCACTCAATGTGCACACTCAAATGCCACCAAGTCAACTCATCGCTGTCATCCAGGGGCACTAATCTCGGAGACAATATATCCCAACAGTTGTGCGGGCGAGCTGGCCTGACTTGACTCTTCCCTTTTTGAGGGGTGTGGCCTTACAGAAGGATATGGACGCAAGAAAAAGGATGAATGAAATTGTTGGACAGGTTGGGGAACCTTATCGATGTACAGCGGTTTAGTATCAACATTTGAGCAGTTCCAGGAAAAGAGATGTACACAAAGGACAAATGAAACACAAAAGAAAAAAACATTCTACTGCCCTACCCACTGTGGAATTGGAGGGAGTAGGGGCAGACAATGGAAATGTCCGTTGACTTCGGGATATTTTGGTCTCGGGTCAAATGAGACAGTAAAAACCTGCCCATTGACTCCGCTGACTCCCTACTTCCATATTTCAATTCCTGATGGTAACCCATGTGGCTAAGGTATAAAGTGAAAATTTACCTCACTGTGTCTTCTATGAATTCTTACTTCCCTAATAATAACACATATTGAGTTAACAAAGTCACAATGATTTTTGATTTGAATAGATAAAACTGAAGTGCTAAAGCTAAATCATGCATGCTGAATATTATTGGATTAAAAATATAAACTTCATAACTAGTAATCAAGAGTTGATGGGTTCAAGGAGTCTTTGTGCAAAGGGGCAGTTTGATCACCTATCCTAAAATATTAATTCAGTGCCAAAAAATGAATTGAAATTAAAATAAAATGTTTTGCACCACTGGGCCCTAACTATAACTCTTGTGATCATCTTACATGTTTAAATAATGGTAACTATTAGCAGCTCTTTTAAAAAAAAAGATAAATTGCTTATTAAGAAATTTTAGAATCTTTTGAAACATTTTTATTTAAAGGGCAGAATCCATGAATTTGAGTGGATTGTTTTATTTATTGGTGGAAACCTATTAATTCCGAATGCATCTCTATAGTCGGAGATGTCATTTCCTACCAGTTATTTCCTCAGGTGGATGTAACTGTTACTAGGGGGCATAACTATAAGGTTCATGGTGGGAGATACAGGAGGGATGTCCAAGATAGATTCTTTACTCAGAGAGTGGTTGGGGTATGGAATGCATTGCCTCCTGTGATAGTGGAGTTGGACACTTTAGGAACTTTTAGCGATTACTGGATAGGCATATGGAGCATCAGAATGATAGGGAGTGGGATAGCTTGATCTTGGGTTCGGACATTGTTTGATACAACATCGAGGGCCAAAGAACCTGTACTGTGCTGTATTGTTTTATGTTCTATTATATAATGCAAACTCTGTTTACCTCCACACTGGCACAGAATGTGCACAGTCATATGCAATATTGCTAATTGCAGACATTAAGTAGAAGATTCTGGAAAGACTGAAGCATCTGTAGGGAGAGAGAGTTAATGTTACAAACTTTCAACCAAGCTGTGAACGGTTAAAAATATGATAGCCTAGATTTTCTGGTTTCTGGATCATTGGAGACTTGGGCGTACAACCCAATAAATGCATTGGCAGTTCATGGAAGTCCCACCACTCCGGGGGAATTACCTGAGAGGTTTGAATTTCCAATAAGTAATTCCCCTGCTCACTGAGACCCTCTGAATCAGTCTCTAACTCTGTTCTGCATTACTCAGCATAATAGTGACCCAGGAAACATTAGACAAAATCCTAGTCTAACTTCTGGGTAACTATACAAATGATGTCCCCCCCCATGCCAACTCAATCACCCACACTGATCCTCCCACTCAACTGCACAACTATTCTGAATCCTCAACTCGTCCCTGCGATCCTATACATCTGCAAGCTTGCCAACTCAGCTACCTGCCTCCCTATCCAATATAGCCCACTTATCAATATCACTCTTACAGACATTATTAGAAACAGAAAATGTATTGATTAACAAGAAAAATCATACAGCAGCTCTTTATCTTAGCAGCTCACACAACCACCCTATCAGTCCATATAGTTGCCCAAGTCCCTTGCATGTCTTCTGCCTAAAAAGGGGACTCCACCCTGGGGTGATTATGCACTCTCGCCCCAATTAATCCCCCAAACCAGTTGACCCTCTTCTGCTATGTTACACTCAAAGGGGCAATCACCACAATCACTACATCTCTCCCTCTTTAATTCCTTTATATAATCCTCAGTAGCTAAGTTACTCAGTCCTAAACTCTAACTAAACATTATACACATGAGTTGGAAAATTATAAATCAAGTCTTTGAGGGTTTTTTTTTGTTTCTTGTGGAGCAGTGTAATTCTGTAAATGCTTGAGATAAACAGGAACAGTTATAATACATATTTCTTCTGGCACATGCAATTCATTACTATTTATTTCCAAGGAGACATCAGTTATGTCTGTAACAGGTTGATCAGGTACTACAGTGTTTACAGGTCTGAAAAACATTTCTTAATTGCAACACTGACTATTGGAGCATCTCTCCACTCCAAGTGGTCCACATGTTTATGAACAAGCCACCCTTCCATGTCTAATGGCTACGACAGGAATATGGTCTCACAGACTATTCACGTTGACCCTCTACTGAAATTTCATGTTATGACACCATATACCTCTATAACCATCGTACCAATGTAACTATCTAAATGTCTTTTAAAAGACGAAATCGTAACTGCCTCTATACTAGCTCTGGTAGATTGTTACAGAGACTCATCACTCTCTGTGTGAAAAAATTGTCCCCTGGACACTTTTGTATCTCTCCTGTCTCACCTTAAACCTATTCCCTCTGATTTTAGGCTTCCCTATCTTTGAGAAATGATATTGACTATCAACTGATCTGTGCCCCTCATTAGTTTATAGACCTCTATAAGATCACCCCTCAGCCTCCTATGCTTCAGAGCAAAAAGCCCCAACCTATTCAGCTTATCGTTATAACTCAATCCTTCAAGTTCGTAGCATCCTAGTCAATCTTTTCCGCACTCTTTCTAGTTTAATAATATCCTTTCTATAATAGGGTGACCAAAACTGCACACAGTATTCCAAGTATGGCAATTTTTGACAGTTTTTCAAAGTTTTGGTTTGTCACATGTGAAGGCATGGTTGGAGTACACTTTCTGGTATTGAGCATCTTTTTCATCGACTTCTTTATCAAACAGTTTTTTGTGCTTTTCTATTCATGTGACCATTCTGACATGTAATCTCAGTTTATTTCTCTGCCTAAATTTCTGATTCTGCTGTCAATTTCAACGTTCCTATGTCTACAGTTAATTTCTCATTCCCTTTTTCAATCTCTTATTCTCCTGTTGGTTTGCAGGTACAGCAGATAATTTAAGAACACAGATCATAGAACACTACAGCACAAACAGGCCCTTCGGCCTACAAGTTGCTCTGATTATACCCATACCTACTAGGCTATAGAATTATCTGTAATGCCCAATCCCATTTAATCCCATGTACTTATCCAGAAGCCTTTTAAAAGACCCCAGCGAGTTCACCTCTACCACTACCGACGGCAGCCGATTCCATTCACTGATTACCCTCTGAGTGAAAACCTTACCCCTAGCATCTCCTCTGTACTTGCCGCCCAGCACCTTAAACCTGTGTCCTCTCATAGAGACCATTTCAGCCCTGGGAAGTAGCCTGTGAGAATCCACCCTATCTATTCCTCTCAACATTTTATAAACCTCTATCAGGTCGCCTCTCAAACTTCATCTCTCCAGGGAGAAGAAACCTAGCTCCTCAACCTATCTTCATAGGCATGCCTCCCAATCTAGGCAACATCCTTGTAAATCTCCTCTGCACCCTCTCAATAGCTTCCACATCTTTCCTGTAGTGAGGTGACCAGAACTGCACACAGTACTTCAATGGCGTCTGATAAAAGTCTTATAAAGTTGTAGCATTACCTCCCGACTGCGAAATTCAATCCCTCGATTAATGAAGAGAAATGGAATTTTGTCCTTGTTGCTAGAGGGATGGAGTTTAAAAACAGGGAGCTGATGTTGCAGCTGTATAAGGTACTGGTGAGGCCACACCTGAAGTGAACACTATCGATCTCCTTACTTGAGAAAGGGTATACTAGTACTGGAGGGAGTGCGAGGAAATACACCAGGTTGATTCCAGAGTTGAGAGGGTTGGTTTATGAGGAAATACTGAGTAGACTGGGACAGTACTCGGGATTCAGAAGAATGAGGAGAGATCTTATAGAAACATATAAGATTATGAAGAGAATAGAAAAGATAGAAGCAGTGGCATTGTTTTCATTGGCAGGTGAAACTAGAACTAGGGGACATAGCCTAAAATAAGGGGGAGCAGACTGAAAAACTGAGTTGAGGAGAAACTTCTTCACCCAAAGTTTTGTGAATCTGTGGAATTCCTTGGCCTGTGAAGCTGTTGATGTTACCACATTGAATGCTTTTAAGGCAAGGAACGATAAATGTTTGAACAGTAAAGAAATTAAGGGTTATGGTGAGTGGGCAGGTAGTGGAGCTGAGTCCACAAAAAGATCAGCCATGATCTTATTGAATGGTGAAGCAGGCTCGATGGGCCAGATGGCCTATTCCTGCTGCAAGTTCCCATGCTCTTATAGTTGCTTTTTTGCGAAGTTCAGTTTATTCCACATTTTCCCATTAATTTCTCCTTCTTCTTAACATCATTTTGAAAAGGATTTTTGCAAATTTTTTTCTAGTTTGCTGTCAGACACTTCAGCTTGTTTTCATGTCTTCTCTGGAACTTTAATCCTTTTCACTGATTCCTCTTTCTGTTCGATAGTTCCTAATTTCTTTCAAAGTCTTTTATTTCTGTTTCTTCCAAGGGGAATCCATCATGTTCTTATTGAACATATACATTTCATAAATGGAACCTTAATTTCTTCATGTCTTAACTTCAACTAAATCCTTTTGGCTTCAGTATTGGTCAGATAAAACGTGTGACTTGTTTCCATCCTGTATTTCTCTCACTGTCCTTCTTGTGTATTTCGCTGTCCTCCTTTGGGGGTCTTTCAGTGTCCTTTTTCTAGGGTAATTTAGTAATATCTTCATGGGGATCTTCATTGCCACTTTGAGGTCTCCATTTCTTTATCTGAGGTCTTCCTTTACCTATCCCTTGAAGTCATTGTTCCTCATGGACCTTTATTGAGAGTGGCCTCTAACTGGAGTCTTCTCCAATTTTCTTGCCCCGTGCCCAGGGGGCACCTTGTCATTGCTTATCAAGCATTGGGCAGTTCCAAGGGGATAGGGACCACAATGGGTGGGGCATAGGGGCAATCAATGAGAGTGGGGGATCCTGCTGCCAATCGCATGAGTGTTACAGAGTCATAGAGGCCTACAGCAAGGAAACACACTCTTTGGCCCAACTTCTTCATGCCACTCTTTTTCTTTAAACCTCTAAACTAATCCCAATTGCCTGCATTTGGCCCATATCCCTCTATGCCCATCGTATCTATGTAACTATCTAAATGCTTTTTAAAAGACAAAATTATACCCGCACATTAAGTAGAGGTATTCCACAAAAATTCGCTCAGTCTGCATTTGACAATTTAACATCTCCAGTCCCAGTGTAATGCTGACTGCATTGTGAGCAGCAAATGTAGTATTAAAAATTGGATACATGTAAATTGCTGCTCCTAGAAAAGTGTGCATGGGATATTGGACAGGAAAGAGAGAGTAGGTAAAAGGGCATCCCTTATACTTTCATGGAAAGATACCATGTGGGGAGGGGAGGAGGTATTAGGGGCAGTTAAGAAGTGGACCAAGATGTCTTTGGAATAATTTATACGTACGGTTTGTTTGAAAAGTCCAATTTAAAAGTAAACAGAGATACGGAGGTGTACATCCCTTCTGCTCTTCCAATATTGCACTTCTCCTCCCTGTTCATTCCATGGATTCCACCATTGGTTGGTGTTCCTTCAAACACCAGGCTCCTGCAATTTGGAATTCTCTGCCACCTTCTTAAAGCCCTTATCATTACCAATTCCTATGGTTCCTGTAGCAAAAGCCTCTCCATTTCCTGCCACTACCTCAAGGTTCATCACCACTGCTTCCTTGTCTTTTGCAGTCCTGCATGATTCTCCTTCTGTAGTTCAATGTCAAAAATGTTTCATTGATGTCACTCTCATTACATCACTTAAAACAGTTTCCTATTAAGTGCAGTGTATACATGTAAACTACAGTAAATGAATGAATAATATTTGCTTCAGTCAGTGAAGACTGTCTAATAGCTACCAGTCCAAAGAGATATGATAACCTTCTGTCCAAACAAATCATTGCATGTCAGGCAAGGTAATTGAATAGTTGCTGATACTGGATATCCACAGCCATTAAAAAAGATTCACTTTGTAAAAGAAGAGGGCAGATGGCACTCAGAGAATGACTTAGGAGAGTTAATGCTTTCAGGACAAGTGTAGGTAAACACCGGGGATAAGAAAAGGAGGAGAGAAAGTGTTTTATATGTAAGTGTATTTCATTTGTCTTAAAGATAATAAATATATTGTGTCCTATCGAATAAAGACGATATAAGATATTACACCAAAGTGCAACTAACAACTAATGCAATTAATTTATGTTTATGTGAATTTACCAAATGCATTGCCTGACTAATAATTTTTGCTGATTAAATTCACTATTGTTGGTTATCCAACAGGAAACCATGAAGATAGGCTTATGTAGTCTATTCAAAAGGTTCTGTCATCTGTTTTATTTGTAGGTGTGGTCATCTGAAGCCTATTGCGAAACCAAAAGCCTAATTTTAATTCTGAGTGAAGAAGCAAAGTAAGTGAGACTGGAGCCTCCAAATCCTAAAGGACCTCCCATCCAGTTAATGGACACTTGGGAGGTTCACTTGGATGAAAATACAGATCGTAAATTCTACGTTAATACAATCACAAAAGAGAAGACGTGGAAACCACCAAGGCTCTTTCTGGGAGTGCGAGACATGAAGGTAAATCAAAAGTTTCTGAATGAAAAAGAATTACAGGAGGCAGTGGTGTCATGGTATTGTGTCTGGACTAATAATCCAGAGTCCCAGACTAATACTCTGGGGACCAGGGGTTGAATCCCACCATGGCAGATGGTGAAATTTGAATTCAATAGAAATTTGGAATTAAAAGTATCATGATGACCATGGAACCATTGTCAATTGTTATAAAAACCCATCTGGTTCAGTGATGTCATTTAGAGAAGGAAATCGGCCTTCCCTATCTTTGGTCCACGTGTGACTTCAGACCACTCAGCAATGTAGTTAACTCTTACATTCCATCAGGGATAGGCAATAAACGCTGGCTTAGTCAACATTGTTATGAATGAATAAGAAAAAGGCAGTTGTGTGATCTTTATTAACTCATTAAGTCTTCCTCCAAGCCACTCATCATCTTGCCTTGGAAATATATTACTGTTTTTTTCACAGTCGCTGGGCCAAAATTCTAGAATTCCTTCCCTAATGGCACATGGATTACAGATTCAAGAAGGCAGCTCACCACCACCTTCCCGAGAGCAACTAGGGATGGGCAATAAATGCTGGCCAGCCAGCAACATCCATGTCCCATAAAAGAATTTTTAAAAAATGTGTAGAGTTTTTGCAATATGACAAATGACATAGATCTTGAAATTCCATTAGTGACACTGCAGATGCATTATTATGTTCAAAAATGTCCAGAATTTTGGAAACAAATAATCAATTTCAAGCATGTTTACACGTTAATTAAGGATAACACAATTCTCAAAATGAAAAATAACTGACAGTCATGTGTTTAGGATTGCTTCTGTTCTGAACGAATTGGCAGTGATAATATCAAAGCAAAATACTGGATGCTGGAATTTTGGGAAAAAAAACAGAAAATGTTGAAAATATTCTACGTCTGGCGGCACCTATGGCAAGTGAAGCAAAGTTAATGTTCCAGTCTGATGACCTTTTCTCGAAACTGGAAGATTTGGAGATATTAAGGTTTTAAATAAATACAGAGATAAGGAAAAAGGATAGTGGGAATAAAACAAAAGGGAAGATCGTTAATAGAGTTGAAGGCAGAAGACACAAAAGGGATGATGGAGGAAGGCAAAAAGAGATGATAATTGCAGGAGAAACAAGAGATCGCACTTTCAGACTGAACGTGGACGTTATGCGAAGTGGTCATCTTTCTATTTCTGGTCTCCCTAATAGAGAGGAGAATGCATTGTGTGCATTGAATACAATATACTTTACAAGTAAATTGCTGCTTTACCTGGAAGGAGTGGTTGGGATGTTGAGCAGACATTGCATCTTTTGTACTTGCGTGGGAATGTGCTGGGGATGAGGAGGGGAATGGAGTAATGTGTTCCAGGGAGAATAGTCCTTTTTTAGAATATTAAGGGAAGATACTGCTAATGGCATTTTGTTGGCACATCACATCTCAAAGATTTAAAGTAGATTTTGCTTGTGCAATTAATTGTCTCAAAAACTCAATGAATCACAACTGAACAGATAAGAAATTACCAGTGAACAAAGTGCAATATTTAAACAATTTTACAGATAAACAGCCTGAAGCAATAACAAGTATTCTTCAATTTATTTCAGAATGACCTTGTAAACAATACTTCCATATGTCAATTGAGTGGGAGAGATTAGATTTCCACTCTGATCCAGGTAGACTTCATAGCCCTAAATAAATATGTTACATGAAACATATCTTCACCTTAGCAATAGCTATCAATCCTTAAGTCTGTCCCTTTATGATAAAATGCTAAGTGCCGGCAAGATGTAAACACTTCCTTATTGCCAATGCAACGTGTTGATTGTTATATAGCTTAATGCTGTGGGGGAAGTCAAATACTGTCATTACAAAAAGTACATTAGATAAATTATTATAAGTAATGAGGATCTGATAGATTTGTTGCGAAAATAAAGGAACCTGATGAAGCCAATGAGATGAAAATCGAACTGAAGAGACAGCATGACACACTTCAAAAGCATCCCATAAGTACATTTTATTGCAGTTTATCTAATTGTTCTCTAATGTTATTTGAAGTTTCTAAGGAAGAACACTAAGGACAGAAATGCAGCAATAAGGAAATTCTGACTGTCACTAATCCTGCCCAAGTTCCAAGGATGGGGTTACTTACACAGTTGAGTTTAGGCATCCTGCCCAATGGTGCAACAAATATCCTATAGAATACAGATGTTCTAATTACCGTTAAGGCAAATAAGTCAAACTGTTTTTATGGAATAGAACCAATAAAAAGTCCATGGCCTTTGAGCAACATCAGTCATAGAGTTTCGTAATTCAAATTTACAATGTGCTCAAACATGCTCTCAGCAGCTAGATACTTTGTTGAATCTATTGGAACGTTTCGGATAACATTGTTGAGCAGAAAAAACAACTTCCATTTATATGGTACCTTTCTTCTGGTTAAAAAGTCCCAAGCTGATCAGAAAAACCTTGTTTTCATTACTATAAACCTTCTCTAGCACAAGTAAAATCAAATGATCCAGACAACTAGTTAAAGCTGTAGGAATAATGTAACTAACATTGTTACATTTGTCTTATGTTGGCAGCTAGAATACTGTGTATGAGTTCTTGGTTTGGAAAGCAGTCATATAATCAGACAAAGTTAGCAAGGATTTACAAAAATTGGTGAATTTATTGGAATTCTTTGAGGATGTACCTATTAGAGTTGACAGAGAAGAACCAGTCGTTGTGGTTCATTTAGACTTTCAGAAGACTTTCAACAAGTCTCATAATAGGCTACTATGTAAAGTTAAAGTGATGGCATTGCAGATAATGTCTTGAGATAGATAAAAAGCTAGTTAACAGATAGAAAGCAAAGAGTTAGCGTAAATGGGTCTTTTTCTGATTACAGTCAGTGACTTGTGGGGTTCTACAGGGATCTGTGCTAGAACCCAACTATTCACATTATATATTAATGACTTGGAAGAGGGAACTGAATGAATTATCTCCAAATTTGCAGACTGTACAAAGTTGGGTGGGAGGGTGAGCTATGAGTAGGATGCAATGAAGCTTCAGCATAATTTGGACAGGTTGATTTTGTGGGCATATGCATAGCAGATACAATATAATGGGGACAAATGTGAAGTTATTCACTGGAGTTTTGAAGAGTAAGGGGGATCTCATAGAAACTTATAAAATTCTGACAGAGTTAGACAGGGTAGATTCAAAAAGAATGTTCCCAATAGTGAGTGAGTCCAAAATTAGAGATCATAGTTTGAGAATCAGAGGTAAACCTTTTAGAACTGAGGTGAGGAGAAACTTCTTCACCAAGAGGGTGGTGAATGTGTGGAATTAATGATCACAGAATGTAGTTGAGGCCAAAACATTGATTTCAAGAAGGAATTAGATTTGGCTTTTGGGGCTAAAGGGATGGGGGGGGAAGCAGGATATTGAATTTGATGATCAGCCATGAGCAACATAAATGTTGGATCAGATTTAAGGCGTCAAATGGCCTACTCCTGCTTTGACTTTCAATGTTTTATTAAGCTGATGGGAAACAATCAATAGGGAATGTATATATCTGTTACATATGTCCCTTCATCCACCCCACCAAAATGCTTGTGGTCTGAGGGCAAGCACCAGAAATGTCTGTCTTCTCTTCTTACGAAATGCAATGTACCAGATTTGTTGTGGGAAACAGAAACCTGTGGATGTGCCTGAGTAAGCAGATAAGGCCCTGATTCACTGGAGTACCTCTGGCAGTGTAGCTCCCTACTCTACTACATTGAACTAAAGAACATGTCACCTTAAATATTACTTTGCAGCTAAAAATGTCAATGCTTCTTTAAAACCAAGCCCATACAGTAGTGACACCATCGGATATTTACTAGCTATTAGTTAACTAGTTATTCATCTCTCATTTTTTTAGGAATTTGATTTTTTTTTAATTCTTTCATGGGATGTGGGTGTCACTTTGAATTAAGAGTAGATATACAATGTAACAAAAAAAGTAATAGAATGATTTTAGAGAGAATACATTGGATGAAACTGGGATGTAGTTAATACAGAGAAAGAATGTAATACACCACTGAAAGAAAGTTGGCAGAAAAGATGTGAGCAAATAGGTTTCAATGTAGATAAGTGTAAAGCAATACATTTTGGTGGCCAGAATAAGGAGGCCACATACTCTTTGGAAAATAAATATCTAAATGGAAATAAGGACAGAAGGGTCTGGGAATAGATACACAGGTCGACAAATGTCGTGATATGGGTTAATAAGACCATCAAAATGCAAAGTAGTCACTAAAAATTCATGAGAAACCTCTTTATCCAGAGATTGATTAGAATGTACAACTTGTGACCACAGGGTTAGAGTGGATAACATAGAAGCACAAAGTGGCACAGTGATTAGCACTGCTGCCTAACAGCACCAGGGACTTGGGTTCAATTCTAGTCTCAAGTGACTGAGTGGAGTTTACATCTTCTCCCCATATCTGTGTGGGTTTCCTCCAGGTGTTCTAGTTTCTTCCCGCAGACTAAAGATGTGTAGGTTAGGTGGATTGACCATAGTAAATGTGGTTGATAGGTTTGGGGAAAAGGCCTATGCTAGGTGAATACATGAGAGAGAAACAAATGGAAGGATTATGAGTTTGGGATAGGGGGAGGTTTACATGCAACGTGATGAACTGCATTGGCCTGTCTCTGCTACCATTGGCTAGAGGTCATAGATTTTAAAACAATTAAAAACAAATCTACATGCAAAATGAGAATGGATTTTTAACATTTGTGAAACAAATTCATTAATGACTTTCAAAAGGAAATTGAATATATATATTTTTTAAAGTGAAACTTATTTATTAGTCAGGCTTACACTAACACTGCAATGAAGTTACTGTGAAATTCTCCAAGTGGTCACAGTCCAGCACCTATTTGGGTCAATATACCTAACCAGCACGTTTTTCAGAATGTGGGAGGAAACCAGAGCATCCAGAGGAAACTCACGCAGACACACGGAGAACATACAAACTCCACACAGACAGTGACCCAAGCCAGGAATTGAACTGAAATCCTTAGTGCTGTGAAGCAGCAGTGCTAACCACTATGCTACTGTGCCACCCCACTTTGAAGAGATACCAGAGAAATCGGACTAATTGGATAGCTCTTTCAAAAAGCCAGCACAGACATAATGGGGCAAATGTCATCCTTCTGTGCTATGTGGTGCTATAATTATATGATTCAAGGAGTGAATGGTTCAAAACTCAAGAATATTCTTATTTAGCAGTGGACTTTTAAAATTAAGTTACACGTCACTTTCATATTGACAGTTTCAACTAGAAACCTGATTAAAGTAAGTATGAAACTCTCTCCAAAATTTCACAATTATTAGTTATAGGATAGTTTTAGATACGTTTCCAATGTATCGTGGCACAGTGGCTAGCACTGCTGCCTCACAGTACTGGGGACATGGGTTCAATTCCCAGCTTGGGTCACTGTCAATGATTCTTCCCATGTCTGTATGGGTTTCCTCCCACAGTCCAAAGATGTGCAGGTTAGATTGATTTGCCATGCTAAATTGCCCCTTCGTGTCCCAGTACGTGTAGGTTAGAGGGATTAGAGAGATAAATAAGTGGAGTTTTGGAATGGGGCCTGGGTGGGATTGTTGTCGGTGCAGACTCAATGGAGGACTGAATGGCTTCCTTCTGCACTATAAGGGATTCTATGATTCAAGTGCCCAGAGTTTAATTGGAACTTCTGGGCAATGTTGAATAGAATGCCTTCATGCTAAAAATGTATGGAAACTCTTGTACTCTCATCCAGTGTTGCTGTACCCTGTTTCCTATCAGATTACTAAAACTAAGCACTAAAATACGTTATTCTAGCTGATATGTAACAAGGTTAGTTACATGATTACTACACATTAAGTAGTTGTCTGGATCATATGGTTTTACTTGTACTGTAGTAATGACAGCTAATGGTCTGAGAATTGATAGGAATAATATAGTGAACTGTCAATTCTGGTTTTGTAGTAGCACACTTGTATCCAAGTTAGAAGTCCGTTAATTCAATTGTCTCTTTGGAAAGTAGATCACATAATCTAGGGTGATATTCCAGTGCATGCTGATAAGGTGCTACACTGCCAGATATGCCAACTTTCAGCTGAGGTGCTAAATCAAGCCCCAACTACTCCTCTCAGGAAAACATAAATAATGCCAGGACACTATTCATGGAAGAGGGGAGGAGATGCTCCAGATGATGTATCCAATTTATATCCTTCAAGGAACATCAGGGGTGATTAACTCATTTTCTTTTTGGATCTTGCAGTCTACAAATTGGTGGCTATGTTTTCCTACAATACAAGAGTGGCTACGCTTTAGATAAATTATTTAATTGGCCATCAAGTGCTTTGGGACAACCTGAGGTTGTGTTAGATGTAATAACTGTATAAGTTCATTCTACTTTCTAGAAAACCAATTATGTTTGTGCAGACCACTCTGTTCAGGTTCAAGTCTACTAGGAATAATATAAATTAATGTATATTAATTTAAATTCCTAATAGAAGACTGCTTCAATTATAACTATTGCTTTGAAATGAACCCTGTACAGCTGAGTCATGTAAGGTGACCTTGCATCATTTTCACTTGTGTGCAATACACATAAATTAAATTGTTCATTTCAAGTGCATTTACACTACAACTCGTCCTAACTTTTTTAAATCAAGTGTTAGGATGGGTGTATCATCAAATTCACCTTGAGAGGGTGGTGGCGAAGCACCTTCCCAAACTGCTTCACCAGACACACACATGCATGTAAGCACATGCACACACGTGGAAGGATCCCTGAACTGATTATCAGACCATTGAACCACATTGTGAACACTCTTTCCATGGCTAACAGGTCCTGGCACTGGACTTGAACCCAGCATTTATGGTCCAGAGGTAGAGATACTTTTCTACTGTCCAAAAGACCTCCTATTGTAGTCGATGTGTTGTAGATACACACATCATCAGTAATTTCCAGGAATTTGACCCAGAAATGATGAAGGAACAGCAATACAGTCCCACATCAGAATGGTGTGTGATTTCTGGAAACTTGCAGGTAATGGTATTATGTATCTGCTGCGTTAGTCCTTCTCGGTTGTTAAGGTCATGAATTTAGAAGGTGCTGTCAAAGGAGCTGCAGTACATCTTGTAGACAGCACACACTGCCACCACTAGTGGTGGAAGGAGTGAATATTTAGGGAGGTCCATATGGTGTGCATTAAACAGGCTGCTTTGTCTTAGATAATGTCAAACATAGTGAGTTATTGAAGTTGCCCTAATCCAGGGAAGCAGTGAGTATTCCATCATAGCCCTAACTTGCAGATAGAAGCTGCAGAAAAAAGTAGTCTAAGTCTAATTAGGGTTATTTTTGGATCAGTTTGGTTTGATGCCAAGAGGAATGTTAACAATGTGCTGTGAAACTAAATTTACCGTCTATACTCAAGCAATTATTAATCTTCTGTAAAAGTTTGACCTTGGCCAAAAAACTGTAATTTTTTATACATCTTATGTACAACTTGACTGACAAACTGTAACCAAAAAAGTCCAAGATACTTATATGTACCACCCATGTACACAACTAAAGTCATACTCACCTTGGTGCAAATCTACTCATTAATGGAGTCATAGAATAGTGCACTATCAAAGATGGCTGTTCTTCATATATTCACACATCAACACATGATATCAAGACTACCACCTCACTGGTGCATTCTGCATAGTCACCAATCCCATCCCCTAATATGGTAGCATGGTATCAAGAAGGAATGTCAGCCCAGTTCAAATTTGAAGCCGTTAAGTTTGCAGAGCAGACAAATAATTGTGTGGCAGCTAGAGATTTCAAAATATTGGAGAAGAACATTAGGGACTGGGGAAGCTTTCTACACAGCTTAAGCCTAAGGATAAATGTGCAAACAGAGGAAAGCCTAGCATGTATCTACAATCAGAAAATGAAGTTGCAAAATGCAACAGTGATAATCACCAGAATGAGCTCAGTTTCTCGAGGATCAATCCAAAACTTCACCCTGAAACAAATAAGAGAATTAAGCATTGCAGATTTCAAAGCCAATCCTGGATGGTGCCCTGAGTTTAAGAAGAGAAATCATTTTATACTGCCTCAGAAGACTGAGTTTTCACAGCATCTCCTGCAGAAGTTAATCACAGATCTTAGTTTATCACATTTCAGTGGCTTATAATCAAACATTGACAAAAGAATGGGCACAGTTTGACTGGTATTGGAAAGATGGATTAGATTCACATGAATTTTTGATTTTCCAGCCAGCCAAATAGTGAATAACATTGCAGAAAAAACAGTGCTAATGAAATAACAGATTCACAATTGTACAATCATACACATCTAATGAGACAAAACTTAAGCCAACTGTGAAAGAAAGAGAAATAACCCCTGAAAACCACAATTCCCAAAGACCATGCTTATCCACATTCACAATGAAGGATGGATTAATGAAAATAACTTGAAACCAGGTCTGAAGAGGGTTTGGAAGTCCAACCAGGATGATTACTTAAAAGCCTTCTCATCCGGAACATGTCGCACATGTTGGAAATAGCTATTGTTAAAGTTAAAGAAGGTGGACATCCTGAAAATGAAGACAGATCTCTGGGAACACTCTGCAAGCAGAAGATGGACTCCCTGAGAACACTCTGAGGCTGGAAGAAGGTCCCCCTCCAGGGTACTTGATTCGGAAGGTCCACTTGCAGATGTTCCTCTTACTGCTGAGGTGTTCTCAGGCCCAAGGTTGCAGATAGCTGCCATTTTGAATTCTGGAAGCAGCCCTGGACATTGTCCAGATGAGTCCCGACATCTGCATACCATGTTGTGCAAACGTGTTTCACGCTGGTATGTTTTAATTGAGTCATAGAGGTTTCAGCCCAACTTGTCCATGCTACGCTTGTTTTAAAATGCCTAAGCTAATCCCAATTGCCACATTTGTCCCATATCCCTCTATACCCATCTTATGCATGTAACTATCTAAATGCTTTTTGAAGGACAAAATTATACCCGCCTCTACTACTACGTCTGGTAGCTTGTTCCAGACACTCACTAACCTCTGTGTGAAAAAATTGCCCTTCTAGACAATTTTATATATCTATCCCTTTTCGTCTTAAACCCTGTAGTTTTAGACTCCCCTACCTTTGGGAAAAAATATTGACTATCTATCTTATCAATGCATCTCGTTATTCAGTAGACTTCTATAAGGTCACCTCTCAGCCTCCTATGCTCCAGAGAAAGAAGCCCAGTCTATCCAGCCATTCCTTGTAACTCAAACCATCAAGTCCCAGTAGCATCCTAGTTAATCTTTTGTACACCCTTTCTAGTTTAATAATATCCTTTCTATAATAAGGTGACCAGAACGGCACACAGTATTCGAAGTGTGTCCTTACCAATGTCTTACAACTTCAACAAGGCATCCCAACTCCTGTATTCAACATTCTGACCAATGAAACCAAGCATACTGAATGCTGCCTTCAGCATTCTGTCCACCTGTGACTCCACTTTTAAGGAGCTATGAACGTGTACCCCTAGATTTCTTTGTTCTGTAATTCTCCCCAGCGTCCTACCATTAACTGAGTTAGTCCTGTCCTGGTTTAATTTTCCAAAATGTATCACATCGCATTTGTCTAAATTAAACTCCATCTGCCTTTCGTTAGCCCACTGGCCCAATTGATCACACACGCACACACACAAACAACATACACATGTGTAAAAATACACACGCGCACATACAATGCACACGCGCACACACACACATGGATGCACACACAAACGCGCACGCACACAGGGAAGAGGAACCTGCAGGGGTGATATTCAGGGAGGGATCTTTGTCGGGGTGGTGATCAGCAAGGGCAGGATTTTTTGCTGATGGGGGTGATTGTGGGGCAGGGGACATTGGGACAGGGAACAAACAGCAGGTGAGGAGGGGATGGCAGAAAATCTTTCAGCGTACTGGGAGAATAGGACATCTGATGAATGGTGTCCCAAAAGCTTAGCAGCCGGCTCCAGGAGTGAGTCTAAGCTTTGCTCCCCTCTTCTACACCACATCCTGGCTCTTTCTTTGCACTATGTGCCATAAGATTGTGACTTGCAGTTTGCAGAAAAAGCCAACATTATTTTCTCCCATATTCTCACTTGTTCAACACTTTAGAATTTTTTTGTAAGATCACGCCCAGAGGGTTGGGGAGAGTCAGAGGTTCAGGGTGGGAGGGGAGGCAGGGGGAGTTGGAGGTTTAGGGGAGTTAGAGTATTGGGGAGAATTGGACAGTTGTGGGGTCAGAGAATGGGTGGAGGGGATGGAGAATCTGGAAAGATTGGGTCGGGGATTAGGAAAAGATCAGAGAGTCGGAGATTGGAAGGTCAGCAGGGGTTTGACAGTTCAGGAGATTTGGAGGGTCGGGGTGAGCTGGGAAGAGAAGACTCAGTTATATAGTTACCCAGGCATTAGATATGTGTTGTTTTCTTTCTCTGCCTAACATTTCTTGAGTAGCTACCCAAGTAATTGAGTCGAAACCCTTCAAAGTCTCTGAATCTAACACAGAGCTGGAGATTTTTGCAGAGGGTTGCAGATGCAAAGGAATTGCCCAATGGAAGTTGAAAATTCTCAGGCAATTCCTGCGGTATTCTTGCACTAGGACTCCCGAGATATCCTCAGTGCAGGTTTCGGGATATTTCCAGAGTAGGACCATCCACAGACTGGAAGATTAGAGTTACTGTCTTCTCGGTGATGTAGCTGGTTTCCTTCTTTTGACAGTCAGAATTTTTGGCGAGTCTTGTGAAGCATATTATTTTTGAGGAAAGTTTGAACTGCACAATCATTGGAAAAGAAAATCAATGTAAGGTATAGTACATAGCGTTCAAAACCTTTCCTATGCCCTACAAAGACACTGAGCACATTGCAAAACAAAAAAATTAAATGCAGCAGCTTATTTGCTGATGAGCCAATGCTGGAAGAAACTTGTGATGTGAAGTGCCTGGTTCTGTCTGTTTCTAGGCAAAATATCATTATTCATTTTTAAAACACTCCTGGCTGCATATGCTACTTCTCAATTACCATCATGAAAGGCATAATCCTCATTATCTTTGGAAGAAAGGTAGAAAACTCACTTTGTAGCTCAAAGAGCAGAGAAGCTTTTGGGAGTGATCTTATACAACAGAAGCATAAGAGCCATCTGTTTAATACTCGGAAATCAATCTCTGTATTGAGATTGCTAAGCATTTGGAATTTGGTGACTCTATATATATATTACATCAAATTACATCCCTTAACATATTAAAAAGTGGTGACACTTCCAAGGACTTTTGATGTAAACAGTTTTTCTGATCATTCTGAATTTCATTGAAATATGAATTTATTGCCAGTATGCTGCGGACCAAGTAAATCGAATCACTTCCCTCTCCAGGGATCTGAGCACATAGTCCATATTGGCACCTCAGCTCCAGTACTGAAGAGTGTGCAGCATTTTCAGGGATGACGCCTTTTGGATGAAATACTGGACTGAGTTGTCCACCCTATCAAGTATGTATAAAAGATTCCACTAGACTATTTTGGAAATATTTGGAAATAGTCTAGTGATTGGACTATTTGGAAATAGTCTAGTGATTGGTGTTTTGGGAAAATAATTTTGTCACGAAATGCAAGAATGGTTACTTAATTGAGAATCATAGGCCAGGATTTTCTGACCCGGCTCATCACTGGGGGTTTACAATTCAGCCAAAAGTTGATGGACTTTTAGTTGGTCTGACGCATCCCATTTTTTATTGAGACCGCAGCAGGACTAGAAAATCTCAGTTATATTCTCTGAAATTACATATTTCTAAACCACACTTCCTGAAAATACAATGGAAGGATATTAACTATGGAGAAACTAAAACCAAAGATGTGGTTTTCTACAAGTATGTTTCTGGACTCATGATACCATGAAAAATAGCCTATATGGTCATTTCTACATTGTCGTTTGTGGAATCTTGCTATGTGCAAATTGAATGCTGTCTTCTCTACATTAGAACACAGTTTCTACTTCAAAAAGCACTTAATAGGTTGAAAAGTACTGGAATGTTCTGCAGTTATGAAAAATATTTTCTTTCTTTCCATCTCGTATGTATTGTTAACCATTGATCAGAAGTCACTGTAAATATGCATACAAAAAAAATAATTTTTGATACCAGAGGGATTGAATTTTGATATGCAATCTCATTATGATCAATCATTTAGGAAAGCGAACTGGATTAATGCTAATCTTGTAGCGATTCTCCTCAGGAAAGTTCTTGTTATTTTTTTTTGTATTTATTCATCTACAAGTCGTATTGATATTTAGATTTAGAATCTAGAATCCCAGCAGTGCAGAAGAGGCCATTCAGCCCATTTTATCAGACTCAATGGGCCGAATGGTCTCTTCTGCACCATGTCACCATTACTCAGACCATACACCTGTAACCTGTCACTATTTCCATGGATAATCCATTTTGCCTTCACATCTTGGGATACTAAAGGGTAAATTACCATGGCCAATCTACCAAACATGCATATCTTTGAACGATGGAAGGAAACCCACACAGATATAGGGAGAATGTGCAAACACCATGCAGTTACCCAAAGCTGGAATTGAACACAAGTCCCTGGAGCTGTGAGGCATCAGTGCTAACTACTGTGCTACCTTGCTGCTTTTTGTAAAGACCTTAAGATTTTGATTTTGATTTAATTTATTATTGTCACATGTATTAACATACATTGAAAAGTATTTTTTCTTGACTGCTATACAAACAAAACATACCATTCATAGAGGAGGAAACGAGAGAGTGCAGAATGTAGTGCTGCAGTCATAGCTAGGATGTAGAGAAAGATCAACTTAATGCAAACTAAGTCTATTCAAAAGTCTAACAGCAGCAGGGAAGAAGCTGTTCTTGAGTCGATTGGTACGCGCCCTCAGACTTTTGTAACTTTTTCCCAAAGGAAGAAGGTGGAAGTGAGAACATCCAGATGCGTAGGTTCTCTAATTATGCTGGCTGCTTTTCTGAGGCAGCAGGAAGTGTAGATAGTGAAGGGATGGGAGGCTGGTTTGCGTGATAGGATTGGGCTACATTCACGACTTTCACGAGTTAAAGTTACTGGGTCAAGAAACATGCTTGTACTAAACCACATCTTTGGTTTTATTTTCTCCATAGTTAATATCCTTCCATTGTATTTTCAGGAAGTGTGGTTTAGAAATATGTAATTTCAGAGAATATTACTGAGATTTTCTAGTCCTGCTGCGGTCTCAATAAAAAATGGGACACGTTGGACCAACTAAAAGTCTATCGATTTTTGGCTGAATTGTAAGTCTCCAGTGGTGAGCCAGGCTAGAAAACCCTGGCCTATGATTCTCAATTAAGCAACCATTCTCACATTTTGTGACAAAATTATTTCCCCAAAACAACAATCCCTGCAATTGTTTTCATTCTCACTGCAGTCAAATTACTCATGAGTTTTAAATCTATTCCTAATTGCTTTAGAAGCAACTTAAATTGCTTAAATCTATGCATTTTTCAAGCTAATTCTGTATTTAATAGAAAGGTTTACTTACAATTATTTTGAACATGGTGATACATTCCCAGATCAACAGGGGCAGTTCAGCAATTCTAGAGAATCCTATCAAGCTTGCCTAATAACATTACATTGAACGTCTTAAAAGAGTGCTCTGCCGAGACTTTTGATGATGCATTTGTGTAAAGATCACTCCCCAAAGTATTTCTTACACAAACTGTTGACAGAATACGTAGTGGAAGATTATTTTGGCTGATTGACAACCAAGGGGCAATGATCAAGGATTATTATTTGGAGTATGAAGCAAAAAGTTCAAATACATTTTTTGTCATAATGGAATATTTAAGTATTGCATTCTTTACCTCAGCCATAGCAGCTATTGTGCCAGAAAGCATGGCATAACTTTGAAGGAGGCTGATATCACTTAATGGATGAAGAATTATCAAGGAATAAAGAAAAAGGCAAGGAAATGAGATTGAAGTGGATAATGTGAGTTGAAGTGCTAGCATTTGCATAAGTATAATGAGCTGAATGGTTTTATGTTGAGCTGTAATATTATGATTCACTGCTTGTGACTCTTCTATACTTGAAACACATCAGCAATAAAAAATTCCGGTTGCATCCATTTTTGAGTGGAAAATGAGGGAAAGATATGTAAAGGGGTGGCAAGGTGGTTATCACTGCTGCCTCATAGCACCAGAGACCTGAGTTCAATTCCTGCCTTGGGTGACTGTCTATGTGGAATTTGAACATTCTCCCCATATCTGTGTTTCCTCCAGATGTTCCTGTTTCCTCTCACTGCCCAAGATGTGCAGGTTAGGTGGATTGGCTATGCTCAATTGTCTCTTAGTGTCCCATGATGTGTAGGCTGGGTGAATTAGCCATGGTAAATGTGTGGGATTACAGGATAGGATGTGGGAAAGGGCTTTAGGTAAGAAAGCTGGTGCAGATTCAATGGGCTAAATGGCCGCCTTCTGCACTGCAGGAATTCTATGACATTATGGGGCTTAATTCCAACACTTAAACATCATTGGAAACAAGTCCAATGTATGTTGGTTCATGAGATGTCCCTCTAAGTTGCTTAATCAGACATTGTCCTCTTTGAATATGCAAATAACAAACCTCATGCCTGTTTTAGAATTCAAGTCAGAAATTGGTTTGCACTGAATTTAATGTGAAAATTAAACATTGAATTTTGAAGGATCTTTCAAATAAAAAAACAATTAAAATGTTTAAAAACAATTTTGTCCTTATGGTCCTTACAGGGAAATAGGAACTATATCAAGAATACTATTAATAGGAACATTATTTTAAGAATTTAGTCAATGGACTGATGGTAAGAAATTAGACATTTTACAGAACCATTTATTTGGATCAATTTATTTAAGTTACCTTGATGCTAAGGAATTTTTAAGTGATTAGAATTCAGAGGAAGGTGATTTTTAACATTTCCATCTCTTCCATGGTGTTAGAAGGGATTAAATTATTAAAAATGTGAAATATATTCTTAACCCTTACTGAATGCTCCTACTTTTGATTTAATTGTGGTGGGCTTTGGCTGGACCAAGTAAGCCAGACTGGAGAAATGGATCAATCATTATAATATGTTAATGAAATTCCAATTCTCCACTTCTGGTAGCCATTTGAATTTGCTGGCTGAGGGCCTGGCTTCCCAGTTCCTGGTTCCTAAAAGGGAGAACTGTTAGAGCAAGCAGTTAAGGGCTATTCCAGCACTGTTTGTGGGCCGGGGGAAAAAGGACTACTTCTCCATCATCTCTTAAGGGCATTTTCATGTGCAATTTCCTCCCAGTTCCACCCTTTCTATCTCTCTTCCAACCCTGCAATCTCCCAGGTCACTACTGACCTGCAGTCACCTCAGTTGCTAGGGATTTAGCCACAGCAGTTGCTGCCTGATATCTCAGACTTTTCCATCTGACAACAACCCAGCATCTCAATCTTGTTGACTGCCGTCTGGAAATGAGATGAAAAATGTATCAACAGTCTGGCTGTTAAATTCAGCAGGGTCTCCATCTCATTATCTCTGGTTTACCTGGCTACGCGCGCTTTCTGCATCTCCCATTTGAAAGTTAATACCTAGATTTGCATATCAGTCACTTATGTGGAAGTCTTGGGCACTGAAATGTTTTAATGCTTTGGAAGCTTTTCCTAAAGTATTTCATTGATACCTTTTGAACATTAAAATGCAGGAACATTCTGCAGATTTGATTAAGCTGAAAAGATTTGCAACTGAGGCACCCATGACATTCTTTGTTGGTGTCTTTATGAGACAAGAAAATTTAGGCCTAGGAGTATTATTAAGTGCGAAAGTCAATAGTATTGTAAATCAGGTTTCTACATAATAAAGTAACCCAATCTAAAATGTTTCAGACTTAAGACTGGGAGGTGAAGTCACTTTGTGCAATGGAATTATATTTGGGCCTTTGCACGTTCAATTGTTTTCTATGGTTCTATGTTTGACGAAAATTAATTTGGCATTGAGGGCTATGAGGAGAAGCTGAAACTGTCACGCCAAATAACCTTTTACGCATTTTATTTATTGCATTTGTGTATGATGATATTGATTAAAAATTAACTTGGTAAACTAACTAACAATGAAATAAAATAATGTCATTGATCATGCATTGTTTTATTTCTCTAGCAATATTTAGCTGTTGAAGTGAAACTTGGACTGTTGCTTTAATGGCATTGCTTCTTGAATCAATCCAAGCAGGGACATCCTTAAGGTTAATTTGAGGTTGTTTGCTATTTGGATTGTTAAGTACTTCTTGTTTGGGAGGGTATCACCTATTTCAAAGATTGAAGAATAAAGACAAATGACTCTGTTTTTCTTTCTGCATATTGTGGTGATTGTCCCTTTAAGGCCAGAACAGAAGAAGAGGATCACTTGTCTTGAGGGATCAACAGGGCCTAGCCTCGTCACCAATGGCGATGAGGCTAGGATAGATTATAAGTGTCTGTGACCTGAGACATGTGAGCAGTGAGATGCTGATATGTTGCCAGATCATGAGGGACAGATACAGAGCAAACCTGAACTGTCTGATACCCTCAAAGTAAAATGTAGAAAAATAAAGGCTTCAGGGAAGAGGCAATTCCAGTCACTTACCTGAATACCTCAGGAAGGGGACAATTGGAGATCTCGGAGGAGACAATGAAATATCCCAGAAAGAGAGTATTGAAAGACCTCAGAAGGACAATGATTGATGCCAAAAGGAGGGCAATCGAAGACAATAAATAACCAAGTGAAGAGCAGTGAGAGAATTGCAATATTGAAACAAGTCAACACTTTTGAAAGGGACAGACTCAACCAACGATGAAGCTAAAATGTACTTAAGTGACGTGAAAAGCAATAGAAATTAAGATTCAATTTGTGAAATGTAAATGTCCAGTAAAACATAAGGGACTTCCCTCTGTAGAAATACAGAAATTAAAGACTTCAAAAGAAACTGGGAATTACTGAACTGAAGAGGAATCAGCAAAAAGATTTAAAACTCCAGAGAGGACATTAAAACAACAAGGTGAAATGACTGACAACAAACTTGGAGAATAGAAAGTTGCAGAAAATTACAAAATGAAGTCAAATGAAAGTAGAATTTAATGAGACAATGTAACTTATGCTGAACTCCATGAAAAATCAATTAAGAAATAAGAACAAGTCTGGTGAAGAAATGAATGAGAAGAGTAAGAGTTTAAAGAAGCTTGACACTGAGAAATTAACTGAAGAGGGAAAAAGGATTTAAAATTGGTAGCAGAATCAGCATTTCAGACAGAGGAGAGAAACTGAGATTACATGCCAGAACAAGATTGGTGTATTCATCACCAAATGGAAAAGCAGCAAGCCTGTATGGAAGATCTCCCCATGCAAGACACAGCACAGTGGCACAGAGGTTAGCGCTGCTGCCTCACAGTGCCAGGGACCCAGGTTCAATTCCAGCCTTGGGTCATTGTCTGCGTGGAGTTTGAACTTTTTCCCTGCATCTACATAGTTTCCTCCAATGCTTTAGTTTCCTCCCATAGTCCAAAAACATGTGGGTTAGGTTGATTGGCCATGATAAATTGATCCTAGTATAGAGGGGACTAGCAGGATAAATAAGGGTTACGGGAATAGGGCTTGTGTAAATTTGTGGTCAGTACAGACTAAATGGGCCAAATGGCCTCTTTCTGTACTGTAAGGATTCTTAGCACCTTGTTATGCAGGTCATTCAGAGTGGCAAGCTGGTAAGATTGGGCATAAGGTGAAAAATGGGGGCTCAGGTCCAGTTTCTCATCTCTCCTGACTTCACCAGCCCCATTCTGCCAGCGAAATCAGCCTCACACCCAGAAGGGTGCAAAGCTGATTTCAATATTCAAAAGATAATTTAAATGTTATTAGTGAGTCCTGGACACAATCGTCCAGGTTCACTTGTCCTTCCTTGCTCGCAAATAGAGATTCTCACCAAGTAACAGTCATGTTTAGTCTGCACTAATAACCCGATGTGATGCGTCACTGGTGAGAGTGGAGGCCTTTGAAACCCCTTGGATGGTCAGGAGAAGGGCTGGACAGTGCTCTTGAGTAGTGTTAGCTTGGAACCCGGACACTGGCAGTGCCTACTAAGCACTGGGCAGTGCCAAGAAGTGGGACCTATTGGGGGGGGTGGCCTGATGGGGCAGGCCCATGTAGGGTGTGGGGCAACAACAGAGAGGCGGGGGAGCTGCATGGGGAGCACTGCGTTATAATGGCGACCAACCAGGCCAGCAGTCATGTGAAGTACAGGGAACTGGCGAGGGAGTGAGAGGACAAGCGATGAGAGGTCACAGGTCTGGCTAGAAATCGAGCTGGCCAGCAATCACAAGGCTGGCAGGCAGCTGCCAATGCACATGTACCAATCTCAGCACTGACAGATTGGTGCATGCGCTATGTTGCCGGCCTCTCCAGCAGAAATAGGGGTTTTTATGTGATTTAGACTGGTGCACTTTGCAATGCACAAAGTGTGGGTGATTCTTCTCAGAAGTCCCAAAACTGACAAAAACCAGTGTGATTTACTCCAGTTTTCATGCAAATTCGACCGAACGTTTTTTTGGTAGAAGTGATGTGGTGATTGCCCCTTTGAGGGCAACACACCAGAAGAGGGTTATCTGGCTTAGGGAACCAATAGAAACTGAGAATGGGTAATCACCTCAGAGGATGGAGTCCCCACTCAGGCAAAAGACATCTCAAAGCCATGTAGGGATTTGGGAGCTGGTGGGCTTCTCCAGGGCAGCCAGGGACACTGCTGATCTCTGCTCAAGATTTTCCTTGTTAATAAATACCTTTTATATTTCCCATGATATCTGAAATGTGCATCATCACACAATCTGGCTTTGTTAATTTTGTTCAATTGAGATTTGTTGGTGTTACACAAAAAAAGCAGACAATTGCAGTGAAATGCATGACGTAGAACTGGTCAGAGCAGTTAGCAGATACGGTATCCCTGCAACAATGAATACAATTCTTCTACTTCCATTGCGGTAACCACCTCTTTAAAAATATGTGGCATTTCATGATTAATTGCTTTAAGAACACTGATTCAGCACCTTACATGAAAAATGCTGCTAAAATAATTGAATTGCATTTTTCTTCATGCAGCCCAGGGAACAGAAAGAAATAAGGTCAAATTATGAGACGGGATGGAGATCAGTAATTTAATCTAGATTGTTTTATGTTGCCTGAATGGATCTAAATTGGTTTAGATTATGCTGCGGAAATCCATATGACATTTTAAGATTACTGTGTAGTCCATATGTATTTTGTCAATTACCTAGTCCTCACTTGAGATTTTGTATTTACAGAGAATTACATTAAGTTTGCAATGGAGAAGCAGGGGAAAAAAACAGAGAAAAAAATTTCTAAATGTTGAATTTGCGCAACAACTGGATTAAACCATGCTGATTTTCTGCATGGGAGTTTCAAAACGAATCTCTCTGTTCTCTGTACTTAGTGCACTAGCGTGAATCAGTCCAGAAATTAGGGGGCAGGATTTATCCCCACTACAGAGAATGGCAGCATAGCGCTGAGCGGGCCACTGCGCATGTGTTGATCTGTCAGTGCCGAGATTGGCGCATGCACAGTGGTACCTGTTTGTCGGCCTCCTGATCGCTGGTCAACTCGATGGCTGGTCAACTCGATCACTAGCAAGCCCTGTGAACCCAACATCATTGGCCCTCAGCCCCCCACCCTGTATAGTGACCTCCCCTGTAGCCCCGACTCCTCACCCCATCCCAAGAGTCAGGCCTCCATCCCTTCCCTATTGATCGACTTCAAAGTGGCAGCGGAACCCCCTGCCAATCAATCACTCTCCAGAGGCTCCGGGCTCCATCGAGCCCTGTCTCCATTAGGCACCACACCTTGGCACTGCCCCATGCCTGGTAGTGGGCTGTGCCATGGTGCCCACAGGCATTAGCACTTTGTTCCTTGGGTAGTGCCAGAGGGTCCAAGTTGACACTGCCGAGGTGGAAATGCCCAAGGACATCTCACCAGCCTCTGACTCTCTGGAGGACAGAGAGTGGGCATTGCCATCACTCCAGTGGGGTCAGCCTGCCAGTGTCCTACAAGTGGGGAGCTATTGTAAACCCCACTGGAGTAAAACACTCCTGGTGCAGGTGTTAGGAAAGCTGACAGGCCCGGGGATATCATCCCAGACCTGCTAATGACAGTTAAATGATATTACAATGAGCTGCAGCTCATTTCCAATTTACTGTGTGGAGCTGACGGCGCTGGAAATCCAGCATTGGGAGATGTGTAAAGACTTGGACTGCCTGAGTGAATCGTGTGAGAGTCTCCAGTCCGCTGCGCTGAAAAGGCACGCCAGTGGGATGGGAGAATCACTTCTGGATGCTTTGCCCAACTGAACAATGGAGATGCTACGCTCCACATAAGCCTCTGCCCTCTTCACCTAACAATACCACATATTATTAAATTCCTTTGTCCCAAATAAGCTTTCACTCAATTGCATGTGTGATATTTACCTCAATCAGTCTTTTTGATAGTGAGTTCCATATCCTAAGCACTCTTTTTGGTTAAAACTAAACAACTCATTAGAGGAGCAGGCTCCACAAATATCCCCATCCTCAATGATGGAGGAGTCTAGCACATCAGTGCAAAAGATAAGGCTGAAGTATTCGCAGCAATCTTTAGCCAGAAGTGACCAGATGATCCATCCTCCAGTAGTCCCCAGCATCTCAGATGCCAGTCTCCAGCTAATTCGATTCATTCCACGTGATATCAAGAAACAGTTAGAGGCACTGGGTACTGCAAAGGCAATGGGCCCTGATAACATTCTAGCAATAGTACTGAAGACTTGTGTTCCAGAGCTTGCCACTCTCTTAGCCAAGATCTTCCAGTACATTGGTATCTACTAACCATGTGGTAAGTTGCCCAGTATGTCCTGTACACAAAAAACAGAACAAATCCAATCCAACCAATTACTGCCCAATCAGTTCCACTGTCAATCATCAGTAAAATGGTGAAAGGGGCCATCAACAGTGCTATCAAGCAGCACCCGCTCAGCAATAACCTGCTCAATGACTCCCAGGTTGGGTTTCGCCAGTGTCACTCAGCTCCTGACTTCATTACAACCCCGGTTCAAACTTGGACAAAAGAGCTGAATTCCAGAGAGTGACAGCCCTTGACATCAAGGCCGCATTTCAGCAAGTGTGGCATCAAGTAGCCCTAGTGAATCTGGAATTTATCAGAAATTATCAAGGACAAACTCTCCCCTGTTTGGAGTCACACCTGAACATAGGAAGATGGCGGTGGTTGTGGAGGGTCAGTCATCTCAGCTCTATGACACCTTTGCAGGAGTCCCTCAGGATAATGCCCTATGCCTAACAATTTTCAGCTGCTTCATCAATGACCCTCCCTTCATCATAAGGTCAGAAGTGAGGATGTTCGCTAATGATTGCACAATGTTCAGCACTGTTCACAATGACTCAGATACTGAAGCAGTCCATGTTCAAATGCAACATGATCCAGACAATATCCAGGGTTAGGCTGACAAGTGGCAAATAATGTTCATGCCACACAAATGCCAGGCAATGATCATCACCAATAAGAGACACTCTATCCACCACCCCTTAACATTCAATAGCGTAGCCAATACCTTTTCCCAAGTTAGGGGAGTCTAAAACTAGAGGGCATAGTTTAAGGTAAGAGAGGAGAGATATAAAAGTGTTCAGAGGGGTAAGTTTTTCATACAGAGGGTGGTGAGTGTCTGGAACAAGCTACTAGAGGTAGTAGTAGAGGTGGGTATAATTTTATTGTTTAAAAATTATTTTAGGTAGTTACACAGGTACGATGGACACAGAGGGATATGGTCCAAATGTGGGCAATTGGGATTAGTTTAGGGGTTTTTAAAGAAAAGGGGGTGGCATGGACAAGTAGAACATAGAACATTACAGCGCAGAACAGGCCCTTCGGCCTTCGATGTTGCGCCAACCAATTAGGAACAAGCAGTGACCCTCTAACCTAGACCATTCCCTTTTCATCCATAAACTTATCTACTAACCTCTTAAACGCCACCAAACTTGGCGCATCTACAACTGCCGCAGGCAGGGCATTCCACTCCCTAACCACCCTCTGGGCAAAGAACCTACCTCTGATATCCGTCCTATAACTATCACCCCTTAATTTAAAGCTGTGTCCCCTCGTGCTAGCTTTCTCCATCCTAGGAAAAAGGCTATCACTGTCCACCCTATCTAAACCTCTAATCATCTTTATATGTTTCAATAAGATCCCCTCTTAGCCGCCTCCTTTCTAACGAAAACAACCTCAAATCCTTCAACCTCTCTTCATAGGACCTGCCTTCCATACCCGGCAACATCCTGGTAAACCTCCTCTGTACCCTCTCCAATGCCTCCACATCTTTCTTATAATGTGGGGACCAGAACTGCACACCATACTCCAAGTGCGGCTGCACTAGAGTTTTGTACAGTTGCAACATGACGTTGCGGCTCCGAAATTCAATCCCCCTATCAATAAAAGCTAAGACTCCGTATGCCTTCTTAACAACCTTATCGACTTGATTGCCAACTTTCAGGGATCTATGCACATATACACCAAGATCCCTCTGTTCATCAACACTATTAAGAATCCTACCATTAGCCCTATACTCTACACATTTATTATTCCTGCCAAAGTGCATTACCTCACACTTTCCACATTAAACTCCATTTGCCACCTCTCGGCCCAGCTCTGCAACTTGTCCAAGTCTCTCTGCAAACTATAACACCCTCTTCACTATCTACCACTCCACCGACTTTAGTGTCATCTGCAAATTTACTAATCCATCCTTCAATACCCTCATCCAGATCATTTATAAAAATTACAAACAGCAGGGGCCCCAAAACAGACCCCTGAGGTACACCACTTGTCACCGAACTCCAAGATGAATATCTCCCATCAACCACCACCCTCTGTCTTATATCTGCTAGCCAATTCCTAACCCAATTAGCTAAATCACCCTCTATCCCATACATCTGCATTTTCTGCAGAAGTCTTCCATGGGCCACCTTATCAAACGCCTTACTAAAGTCCATATATACCACATCAACCGCCTTACCCCCATCCACCTCTGGTCACTTTTTCAAAAAACTCAATGAGGTTAGTAAGGCACGACCTACCCTTCACAAAACCATGCTGACTATCCCCAATCAATTCATTTCTCTCTAAATAACTCTAAATCCTATCCCTAATAATTCTCTCCAATACTTTGCCCACAACAGAAGTAAGACTCACTGGCCTATAATTCCCTGGAAGGTCTCTCTTCCCCTTCTTGAACAATGGGACCACATTCGCTATCCTCCCGTCCTCCGGAACCACACCCGTAACCAACGATGACCTGAAGATCAGAGCCAGAGGCTCTGCAATCTCCTCTCTTGCCTCCCAGAGAATCCTAGGGTAAATCCCGTCCGGCCCAGGGGACTTATCTAACTTCAAACCCTCAAGAATATCTAGCACATCCTCCTTATCTACTTCAATACTTGCCAGTTTGCAACCCTGTATCCCAGTGTTCTCCACAACTACATTTACATCTCCCTGCGTGAATACCGAAGAGAAATATTTGTTCAGTGCCTCTCCAATCCCTTCAGGCTCCACGCACAACTTCCCACTGCTGTCCATGACTGGCCCTAATCTTGCCCTAACCAATCTTCTATTCTTAACATATCTAAAGAAAGCTTTAGGATTCTCCTTGATCCTATCAGCCAAAGTCTTCTCGTGTCCCCTTTTAGTTCTAAGTTGGGCTGAAGGGTCTGTCTCCATGCTGTAAACCTCTATGACTCGATCACTGAATCCACCACTGTCAGTATCCATGGGGTTACCAGTGACCAGAACTTCAACTAAATTTGCCACATAAACACAGTGCCTACATGAGCAGGTCAGAGACTAGGCACAATGTGAATTCAGCCAGGCAGATGAGAGTCTGAGTACTTTTATTCACCTCATCCATTCATCAATGTGTACTTTTTTACTTAGTTGCTGAACTTGTGTTATCTGAAGACCACATTAAACTTGCTGCTTGTTCAGGAATTCCATTGCCTACTGCGCAAAATTTTTCAAAAAGCATTAATTAAAAACTATTGCCAAGAAAAGTTTAAAGTTTAAGTTGGGAAAATGTGCCCTTTTTGTAGCCTATTGCTCCATCTTCTGGTTATTTAGAGTTTAGCCTTTAGTTTGCAGTTGTTGTCCTGCACAGCCACCTCCTGGAGATGGTTAGTACAGCAAGATACTTTGTGATAGGAATTGCTCAACATTGAGCTTGATCCTTTAGAGTAAGGTAGGCATAACACTGTCAAATTTAGTAGAAGAAGGCCCATCTCCAAGTTGTGTGGGCAATCGGGCTACGGTTAAAATTGTTCGTGTCAGTTATAATGAATCCTAACATTCGTAAAACAAAGGTCCTTCACTAATTGGTTCCATCACACAGCACTACCCCACAGTTATCAAAATCCACAACGAGGCCTTGGACAACATGGACCACCTGCTATACCTTGGGAGTTTAATGTCTCCAAAATTTTAAAATGGGCTGCTTGAACTTACTAATCAGGGAACTAATACCTATTTCAAAAGCCTTCTCGCAAACTTCTACCCAATGAGTATAGCCACCTAAGCTGACAATGATAGGTTTTGTTTTAAAATAAATTTGTTTTCAAACTTTCCCATTGAGTTAAAAAGGAAGAAGGATGTTCCTCTAATTCCGCAATCACATTGAGTTGCTCTGGGACTTATCTCCAGACCTTTTGCCTCACCATCGCCTTCAATGTGTGGGCTGTCTTTAGGCACAAACCAAGCTCCAAAAGATCACAATTTAAACTGATTTTAGGCCCGAACTGCAAGTTTGATCAGGAAAAGGTTCTCTACACTTGGAACTCTGAAATTTTCACAGCAAAATTTTAACATATTGTGGAGCCATTTTCACCAGCTGCCTATTCTATGAGACAGGAAAAGAGCAAAGGAAAGTTTTGTGCAGCCTTTGAACATTTGTCACTGGCCTCGAAACAACTACTGCAAAGCTCACAGTTCTTTTATCAAAAGCATAATTATACAGAAGAGAATCGGTAGCTCTCTGTGAAAATATTGTTATATTCTTGCCACTCTCCTCACTGCCACACTCCCACTCTGGGTCTGCCACACTCCTGGTTCCCTGTCCCGCCGCTTTCCTCAGTGTCACACCTCCAGGTCCCAGTCTCAGGTTTCTATCTTTCTCAGGCTCTTGTGGTGCGCGCTATTTAAAATCCACAGCAGGTGCCAGCACATTTGCTAGTTTCCTGTAGCGCAACGATTAGGAACCACTAGTCTATCATACCAACAGATTTGCAGCACTAGTGCTACTTCTCCAAAGGTTTGAGATGCCTGTTGTATACAGTTCATGCCTCTGAGTCATATTGGAAAACGGGTATCACTATTGCTCAGCAAGCCATGAGCTTGGTGCTGGGTCCAACGTTCTGATCTTCAAACGCTTCCATCCTCAGGCGACTAAAGGCTATGCTGGCGCATTGAAGGTAGGGCTGAATCTCATTATCATTGCCTGCCCTTGAAGACATTAAGTTCCCAAGGATGGTAAGTTGTCCATGTTGTCCAAGGCCTCGTGAATTTTGATAAACCATGGAGTAGTGCTTTATGATGGAGCTAATTAGTGAAGGACTTTTGTTAAAATGTTTAATATAAGGCCCATTCTCTCATACATCTCACTGTGTGAGATGTGTATGTATGGCTTGGAGCTTGGCCTTCAAGTGTGCACAGACACAAGTATTGTCTGCATACTGTAGCTCAATGATGGAGGATGGGAAGAACATGGATCTGGCCTGCAGGCCGAGGAAGTTGATTGCTATTTGTTCTGTAGTTTAACTCCACTCCAGCTCAGAGGGTGAGATAGAGCATTAGAGCAAGGAAGATCAAGAAGATCAGTGCAATTATATGGCTTGTTTGCCCATAATTCAAAAGTGATTTGGTGGATCTATAAGTCACGTTCATGACTTGCATGTCATCATGGAGCAGGCAGATGATGGCAACACACTTTTGGGGGAAGCTGAAATGAAGGAGAATGTTTCATTAAGTGTCGAAGGCCTTCGTGAAGGCAAATAAAGCCCATATAAAAGGGTTTGTGTTGTTCCCTGTATTTCCCTTGTAGTTGCCATGTGGTGAAGTTCATGTCCATTATACCTGTTAGTGGAAGGAATCCACATTGTAACTCTGAGCCAGGGAGAAGGCGATTAAGGAGCTCTTATACAATGACCTTCCCTGTGACTAACAGCTGGAAGTTCCGCTATAGTTGCTGCAGTCAGACTTGTAACATTTCTTGAAGATGGTCATGATTACAGCATCTCTGAGATCTCCTGGCATGTTCTCCTTCCTTCAGATAATGAAGTCATGGGTTCACGCCAATTGTGCTCCTCCACCATCTCTTAGTGCTTTGATAAGTATTTTATCTGCTCCTGAAGTCTTGTTGTTCTTTGGCCCTCAGATAAGAACATAAAGCATAAAACTGTGAGCAAGAACAGGCAACTCAGCCCCTCAAGCCTGTTCTGTTAATCAATATGATCATGGCTGATCTCATTTGGCCCTCTTCTTCATCTTCCTGCCCACTCCCCATAACTCTTTATCCCGCTACTAATTAAAAACCTATCTATTGCCTCCTTACACTTGTTTAGTATTTTGGTGTCCACTTCATTTTGAGTAGCGAATTGCCCAGAATCAGGACATTTTGAGTGAAATAATTCCCCCTTATTTTTGATTTAAATCAGCCTCCCTTTAGCATAAACCTACCGGCTTCTCATTCTAGAATGTCCAACAAGAGAAAACATTCCTTCTACAACTACTCTGTCAATCCCTTTTGAAATCTCATACTTCAATTAGATCTCCTCTTAGTCTTCTAAATTCCAGTGAGTATAAGCTGAAACTGGTCAATCTTTCTTCCTAAGACAAGTCCTTCATCCCTGGAATCAATTTAATGAGCATTGTCTGAACTGCCTCTAATGAAGTTACGTCCATCCTCAAGTACGGGGACTAATACTGTGTGTAGTTCTTCCAATGCTGTCTCACCAATACCTTATACAGTTGCAACATCATTTCCCTACTTTTATTCTCTATTCCATTTGTGATAAATGCCAAAATTCCATTTGTTTTTCTTATTACCTGGCCTTTTCAACCTCATGCCAGGTTGGGGTTGTGCTTCGATGGTCATGAGTAGCATGCTGTGGAGTGGAGTTGGGGACATTCACATTGAAGACAGAGGCTCGATTAAGGGGACTTTGAAGTTCATTTTCCAGTGGACACTGACTGCACCTCCTTTATCAGTACATTTCTATTCGTGGCGAGCAGTGGGGTGGAGTCTTGGGTGTAGGTAGCCTTGACTTTGCTAAGAAACACTATCGTGGTTGTTGGCTCACTGCTGTATCTGCTGCAGTTTCCCCACCTGCCAACTGTTCTTTGGATTATGGTTTTTTTTGCAAGATCTTGACCTTCAGTTATCTGTAGAGCTATTTTCTTGTTCTTGAGTTTGGATTGCTATTTCAAGTTTGGAAAGGACTTGTAATTGAGGCTTCCCAGTCCTTGGACAACAACCCCCTCTCACACTCTCTCTCTCCTCTCCCCCCCCCCCCCCCCCCCCCCCACACACACACACACACACACACACACACACACTCTCACCTAAGTAGTTTTAATCTTTTTCAGTCTAGTCACCAATTCTCTTCAAAAGTGTTGATTATGGAGGCCTTGATGTCAGACCAGGCACCATGAACATTCTGTGTTTGTAGGATCATCTGACAGCAGTGAGGCACCGGCTGAGTAGGGTTCTGTTATCACGATCTTTGAGTGCCTCAGTGTTGAATTTCCTGTGGCATTGGTGCTGTTGCTGCTTTGGGGCTGTATTGGTATTGATTACAAAGTGGATTAGACAGTTGTCAGCTCTTGTCATGATATGGGTGACACACACATCCTTGCAGTCCCTCACACAGAAGATGACATAGTTGAGCATGCACTAGCACTTGGAGAAATGGTGTTTCCATGAGACTTTGTACTGTCTGTCTGATAGAACAAGGTTGTTGATTTTGACAAGGCTGTGTTTCCTTTTGGGAGAAGGGCACCATTGGTGTTGGATTTCCCTAATCCCTGTCTGCTGATTGCACCTTCCCAAAAGTCTGTGTTCTTTACAAATCTGTCTTCAAGCCACCAAAATTCGTTGCCCGCTGGGACTTGTGCCAAGGATTGTTCAAGAGTGAAGTAAAATTCCTCTTTGGATTTGTCTGTAGCTTCCAGTTTTATGAGATTTGCACCGAGGACCACAGTGCACTAGTTATGGGCTAGAATAAGTCATGAAGCATTTGTTTATCCCACAAGGTGAGTGTCTGAGATAGCCGACTAGTTTTTGGTTTATAGCAAAGCCAGCCCCATGGAGGCAGTGATTTTTTTTCTTGTTTACCTTTCTAGAAGAAGATGTAACCACCATCTTGTTCCTTGAGCTGGTCTTCCCTCAACGGCAGGGTCTTGGTTAAGCTGGTGATGTCAGTGTTGAAATACCTGGTGATGTCAGTATGCTATTCTGGTCTTTTCCTGTTGAGTTTTTCCATGAGGATCCTGATTTTCCAATGGTAATTTCCCCAGGATGTTGGTAGTATGGGAGTCAGCGATGGTATTGCTATTGAATATTAAGAGGCAATGGTTAGATTTTAACTTGTTGGAGATGATCATTGGTTGAAACTTACATGACACAAATGTTACTTGTCACTTTGCAGCCCAAGCCTGGATATTGTCCAGGCCTTGATGCAGTTGGACATGGACTTCTTCAGTATCCAAAGAATCACAAATGTTGCTAAATATTGCACAATCATCAGCATACATCCTTGCTTCAGACTTTACGAAAGAGAGAAGGTTACTAATGAAATAGTTGGAAATGGCTGAGCCAAGGTCATTACTCTTAAGAACTCTTTGTCATTCCTCCTATGCAATCTCTGGATTCCACACTCTCCAATTAGCTGCTGCTCCTTTATACAAAGCAGCAAACTGAACTTCATTTTTTAGGTGGGGGAATACATATTTGTAACATGCATCTCTATAAATAAATACCTATAGAAGTTGTAAAGGCTGCCACCAGTCCTATCTTTCACTACCTGGCTTTCTGAATGATAAGAGAGCAGCGGAGGTTGATAATCTAAAGGTGAAGGTTGAAAACAAAAAATAAAATCTCGATGACAGAAAACTAAACTTCCAATGGTCATTGTGGAAAATGACAAAAAGCGATAGTAAATTGTTAAGGTATGATTACTCTTTAATGTTAGTATAGTTGGAAGAATGAAGTGGATATGCAGTTATGGATTATATTCCCACAAAAGCTAACACAATATATGGCCCTGGGGTGTTGCTTCTTGCAAAAAGTAAAATCAGACGAATGCCCATTAGCTGGATAATGATGAATATTTTGTCCTTCTCTAAAATTCCTGGATGACATTTGTTAGAACGATAATCTGTTAAATGCCTAATGGCCTGGTCAAAATTGGATACATTTCAGAAAATAGATTTTCATTCCATGAAAGCATATTCATGGATTTTAAATTTTGTATAAAAGGTTGACAAAATTCAATTTGGAGATCCCAAGACCAGTACAAGTATTTAGCTTAATGGATTGTGCAATGATGTGACATATAGTAAGACTAGTTTTTTTTTAAAACTGATATTCAGATCCTGATGAGGGAGGCATGTTGGATTAAATGTCTGCAGCCCTTAAAAGCAACCCAGAAGTAGCAACACTTTCCTTCAGTCTTCACAAAACAAATGAGACATTCTTAAGTGATACAAGGAATAGAGGAAGCAAATGAATTGGTCGCTTTCAAATTCGTCCAGATTCTGAGCATAGGTGTAAAATAATGGGAGGATTACAGACAGATAGAATAAGGATGACTGCTTCTTTAGCAGATTCAACCTATATAGCAGGAAAGAAAATTGGAGTACTAATAATAGATGAATGAATCCTAGAAATGCACAAAAAATAGTCAATAAGTGTTTCAAGTGATTTGAAGGATTGTAACATGGTGAATTACGCAAATTGAAGAGCATTCTGATAAAAGAACGAGATAAGAAGGTTACAGGAGTTTTTCTGTTTGATCAAAAAATGTGCAGGTTACGTTGATAGGCTACGCTAAATTAACTCTTAAGGTCACATGGGATTATGGGGATAGGGCTTGGATGGGATTGTTGTCGGTGCAGCCTCGAAGGGCCAAATGGTCTCTTTTTGCACTGTAGGAATTCTATGATTCTCTAAGATAATAAAGCGTTAGTCAACTATGTAGGATCAGATAGTGCCTTTACGTCAACAGTACCATTACCATCTTGGTTAGAACGTTATTTGAGAGGAATATTGAATAGAGGAATACAACAATTGTGGGATGTACAGGAAAAACTGCTGGAAATTTTAAAATGAACACTGGAAATACTCAATAGATAGGACAGTTTTGAAGAAGAATCATATTCAACTCAAAACATTGCCCAGAATTGTGCAGTCATTCACGTCACACCACCCATTACCAGCAAGAATGAATAATATGACACTCAGCCAAATCTTCATTCTCTGCAGAAGGGTTGGAGAATCCCCACTGTGGGTGAGGTCAGAGAATCCAGCTCATTAAATCGTTTTTTCTATCCACAGATGCTATCAGACCTGCTGACTGTTTCCAGCACTCTCTGTTTTTATATCTAGTAAGTATTTCACAACACAGGTTTATTTGGTAGCATGAACTTTCAGAGCATTGCCCCTTTCGCCAGGTGACTGAAAGTTCAATGTGAAGAGACCAAACTCTTCACTCAGCTGATGAAGGAGCAGTGCTCTAAAAGCTCATGCTATCAAATAAACCTGTTAGACTTTAACCTGGTGTTGAAAACTACTTACTGTGCCTAACACAGTCCAACGTCGGCAACTCCACATCATATTTTTAATTCAGATTTGCAGCATCCACTGTATTTTTCTTTCTTTTTCTACTGGCATATTTATATTGGTTGTTAGTTCAGAATGTGGTGAATGAATAAAGAATAAGGAAGTACAGTGCAAGTACTGATTCTGGGTCTACAAGAGATTCTGGTGCCAGAAAATGAGAAAATCTTGCAAAAAGGAGACAAGCAACTCAAAAAAAGCTTCTTTCCTGTTGCCATCAGACTTTTGAATGGACCTATTTTGCATTAAATTGATCCTTCTCTATATCCTAGCTATGACTGTAACACTACATTCTGCACTCTCTCCTTTCCTTCCCTATGTACAGTATGCTTTCTATAGTGCACGAAACAATACTTTTCACTGTAAACTAATACATGTGACAGAATAAATCAAATCAAATCAAAATCAAAAAGCAGTCATCATAGGCATTAAATTGGAAGTGGGCAATAGCATAAACAGATTGACAATTAAATGAAGGCCTCAGGATAGTCTTGCAGATGAATTAGAAACAAATATCCTTAAGATTGTGAAGTTCTGATGGTTGCTAATAAACTTGAGAATAAATGAATAAGAGAGGCAAAACAAAGGCATTTAGATAAGTGGCATGGTTTTGGAGTTTTCTCCGAAGTAGCAGAAAAGGCCCAACAGGCAAACTAATGCAGAAAAATCCTTGCTGATAAGACTTACAAGTGAGATCAATTGCTCAAACTTTCAAGATTGGCTGTGTGATACAGATATTTCCAGTCAAACCCTGAAACTTTGCCAAATTCTGGTAAGATCACCCCTAGTTTGTGGTCAACTAAAAGCAGATCTCACAATGTTTGGTTGGTGTTGTAAAGAGAAACTTTCAGGCATCTTCAAGATGCATGTCGATTGTTTAAGACCATAAGGTGTAACAAAACATAGGAGCTGAAATAGGTCATTCAACTCATTGAGCCTGCTCCATCATGGCTGATTTGTTGCTCAACACCATTCTTCCATCTTTTTCCCATAACTTTGATCATCTAACCAATCAAGAACATTTATATCTGTGTTTTAAATGCAGTCATTGATTTGGCCTCCATAGGCCTCTGTGCCAATGAATTCCGCAGATTTGCTGGCCTTTGGCTGAAGAAATCCCTCAACTCAGTTCTAAAGGGATATCCCTTTATTCTAAGGCTGTGCCCTCGGATCTTCATTTCTGCTACTAATGGAAACTTTCTGAAAGGGTACCGTTGCAGAAATTGAGACATGCATTATTAATAAGATTAGAATTTAAAATCGTGCATCATGTCAGTGGGGCTTTTCATTATGTTGGTTTAGATATTAAGCAAAGTAGGTCTAGAATGACTTTATTTAGGGAATGCTACTGCCATCCTGGCTAATTGAACCAGGTCATCGCAGAAACATAAAGTTATATCTAAAGAAGAGACAATCAATTTCAAATCTTGATTTCTCACGTTGTGTACTCAGACTAGACCAGGTATTAGTTGGAGTTAAGTAATACAATGAAACACTCTGAAGGAAATGATGTTTTAAAACTAAATTAAAAACTAAGAATGTTAAATCTGGATAAATGCATACTTACGTTGCCATCCTTAGGTGAACCAAGAAACATAAATTGAATCATTGTTAATGGTCTTTCACATGCTAATCTTCCTAATAGATACTTCACTGCATCTGATTTTCTAATATTTTAGATGAGATGGGAATTGCTTGGAAAGCCAGAAGAATAAAGTTTGTGAAATATTTTTGTTAGCTACCAAAATATAGAAACTAGTGAGGCAATGAATTTGTTAAAGATTTTAAATGGCATTCTGTACAATGGCCATACCGAAAATAGTAAACCCATCTGATATTATCATGGTTCCTTGTGAATCGATGTACACTTTCTAAAAGCTGCGAATGAGTAAAGTTTGTGGGTTGATCTTGCTGTTTGCGGCAAAGAGAGAAAGAATTTCTCAAAAATTAAATGGTTAGAGACACGTCATGAATTATGGATTTTATTTGCAAAAACAAATGCATGTACAAAGTAATTGTGAAGGGTTACTAGTGGAGGGCCCATCTTTCAATGAAATGTTTTGCACAGAATGTGGAGACCTTTGATGTAATTAGTTTCAAAAATATGATTGTACCTGTAAACTTCTAGTTAAAGAGAACAGAGGGAATGTGTTAATTGTGCATTAATTGTATTTAATGGGATGTAAGGTGTGGGCATCAACTGGAGATTCATTTATTCTCCTGTAAAAGGATCAGACTGACATTATAATTGGTGGGTAAAAAGGTGTGCATTTGTAATGTGTATCTCTGTAAATAAATGCTGTAAATAAAAAGTTGTAACGACTGTACCTATATCTATCCTTCACCACCTGTTTTTTTGAGAACATGAAAAGACTCACAATGAAATTGCACTTTTTGCAGTTTTGTCAAGGCAAACAGCGGAGAGGCGCTAATCATCTAATAATTTGTAGAGAATTAGAACTCATGAAATATCCCTTCTCTATAGTTGTGCCTTTTGGGAAATAATAATAGTTAATTTGCCATTATTTTTTGTGTGTAATGTGCGAATGCATGTACATTTTTCAAGGGTAACAGGGTAAGTGACATGAAGAATGGAGATGCATAATTAGAAGTTGTGATCATTTCCATTTTTGCTACCTTAACCTCATTCACAATGAAGGAAAAATATTTCTGCCTGGGTATTTTGACAAATGATAGAACTTTCTTTGAGAAAATGATTATTTTTCAATTCATATGCACAGATTCTTCCTTGCCCCTAAAAAATAAATTCTCACTGGTTACTAGGATAACCACCCTGAATTAATGGGTGGGATTTTATGGCCTCACTTGAGCGAGACTGGAAATTCACGCTTGAGGTCAGCGGAGATTTCCGTTGTTTCTGCCTTCGCCCACTCCAATTGTGTGGCGGGTAAGCTGATCTCTCCGCTCGTTCTGGCGAATGAGTGCAGAGGTCAGATATAATGTTAACAGACCAGCAAAATGAGAATGGATTTCTGCTCGTCATTAATCCAAACATTAGCAGAATGGTTCAAAGTAAAGTCCTGTGTTTCACAATTGTCTTTGTTGTCATCCAGATTGTCAGCCTTTAATTCTGATTAGTTTTGTTGGTGGAAAAAAAAGAGTATTTTTTTTCAGTGACAGTTAAAGCCGGTAGCAAAATATACTGCTTGTGAAAATTATTAAATTTGAGTCCTGTCAAAATACATAGGTATGCAGGATTTTTATTAGTGCAATGATTCAACTTTTGACCTCTGATTTCAACTAAAATATGCAGCCCGTGGTTTGAAATGTAATGTCATGGAATCTTATCTGTTACTGAGTTTGTCCCGAGCAAGTATTTATTATAAATTATGCTCCTCTGCCAGAATCAAGTTGACTCATTGCACACAGGCTTGCAATATTTATTAACTAGCTTTTCAGTGCAAGGAAGAATGGCTTTCATCTATCCTTCTATGAAAGAGCAATTTAGAAGTTCTAAACTTTATCAATGCTTTTGGAGTGGAACATGCAGAAAGTTTTCGGATACCAGCTGAATTCTTGGTAGTGTTATTCCTACATGTTTTCAGACAGATTTTAAATTCTATATGAAGTGGGTGTAGCAACAGATCTTCTAGCAGCATCTGGATACATGTTATAAATGTAGTTTTCATATTTTTATCTTAATTCTGTGTGGAGTCTGCACATTCTCCCCATGTCTGTGTGGGTTTTCTCCAGGTGCTCCAATTTCCTCCCACAGTCAAAAGATGTGTGGATTAGATTGATTGGCCATACTCAATTGCCCCTTAGTGTCAGGGAGATTAGCAGGGTAAATATGTGGGATCATTGAGATAGGGCCTGAGTGAGATTGTTGTCGGTGCAGGCTTGATGGGCTGAATGGCCTCTTTCTGCACTGTAGGGATTTTATGACTCTATGAAAACTAAGGTAGGAATTATAAATTTGGTGATGTGATTGCCAGAATTCAATACCCTGTCCACCATGGAATCAGAGCAAACAATGGAAATATTTATTAATCTCATTCAGGATTTTCTGATCTCAGATACAGGAAGGCTGTAAAATCCCACCCATTGAGTCTGTGACATACTTTTTTAAAAACCAGAAAATGCTGGATAAACTCAGCAGATCTGGCAGCAACTGTGGAGAGAGAAACAGAGTTAACGTTTCAGGCCTAATGATCCCTGTACAGAACTGAAGAAAGGCAGAAATGTATAGATTTATATAGTTGGAGGAATGGGAAATGAGGAATCAAAGATGTGAGGGCAGAGATGCAGAAAGAAGAAAGATCGATGCAGTAAAGTATTCCATCAAATTTTTTTTATATATAGTTGGAAAGGGGGAGATGGGGAAGAATGAAAGACCAGAAAGATGTTGGGATAAAGGAGATTTTGACAAATTTGTCATGAACATAAGACTGGAGAATTCCACCTGACAGACCTCCCAATGCCAGCAATAATACACTGGTTTTTCTGCCAGTGTGAGAATTTAATCCCGATTCGGAAGAATCGCAGCCCATGTTAGGAATAGTGAATACAATAGACTCCAGCTGAAGGAGATGTAGATGGAATGCTGCTTTAACCGAAAGGAACTGAGACGGAAGGGTGTAAATGGGCTGGTGTTGCACTTCAGAATGGTGCCGTGGGAAAGAGATGAATGGTTGGGGAAATGGAGGGGAGGATCAGGGTGTCACAAAGGGTGTAGTTCCTGTTGAATGCTGATGGGGCAGGGGAAGGGAGCATGAGGAAAAGACATAGGGGCAGCATGCTGGAGCTGGTGCAAATGGGAGAGAATAATCCTTCGAATGCAGAGGCTGGTGGGGCGAAAAATGAGGACAAAAGGGAACTTGTCATTGTTTGGGAGGGCGGGAAGGTGTGAGGGCAGAGATGAGGGAGAAGGGTCGGACACGGCAAAGTGCCCTATCAACCATGGTGTGGGAGGGGGGAGTTCTTGGGTGAGGAAAAAGGCAGACATGTTAGAAGCACCCGGTTTGAAAATGGCATTATTGGAACAGATGTGTCGGAGGAGGAGAAATTGGGAGTGGTATATGAGGAGCTACAGTCAAGATAGTTCTGGGAATTGGTAGTTTGGAATGAATATCATCAGTCATGGATATCAGGGAAGGGAAGGGGAGTGTCGGAGGTAGATTATATGACAGTAAAAGGGATGGAAATTGAAGGCAAAATCAATAAATTTTTCGAGATCCAGCTGAGAGCATGAAGCAATATTGAAATGGTCATCAATGTAGTGGAGGAAGCGCAAAAAGTGATGTGAAACTTGACTCAAAATATTAAATCTGCTTTTTTGTCCAGCGCAGAGAAACCTGCTGAGTTTAACCAGCATTTTCTGGTATTGTTACAGATTTCCAGTGTTCGCAGTATTTTGCTTTTACAACATTGTGTCCTTATGCTGATATGACAAGTTGCTGTGCTTTCAGATTTAATAACAGTCTATATAAACACAATATGATTTAATTAAGTCATACTCACATTTTGTATGAATGCAAAGTAGTTCTTGCTTTGCAAACTCCAGTGTAACTTGGCTGTGAAATTGACCAAATGTAGCAATAAAAACCAGCACACGTCAGAAATGTAGGCAAAGCAAAGTTTAAAATGTTAACCTTTAAACTTCAATATTAATAATTGTTGTCAGCTGTTTGTTAATATTAAAATGTAGCCATCAAATATTTCTAGCACCCTGTTTCTCTTGGCTAAGAAGTGGTGTGGAGACAGTGACATAACTTTGCTGTGCTTGTTCTGGGTCATTATCTGGAATTAGCTCTCCCAAACGGCTGTGGATGCCGTCAATTGAAATTTTCAGGACTGAAGTTGATAGATTTTTATTACTTACTATCGAGAGTAGTGGGAAAAAAAAATGGGTAAATGAAGTTTAAACACAAATCAACTCTGAAAGAATAGAATAATGGAACAGGCTCAAAGGAATGAATGGCCCACAGTAATTATTGCTTATTGTTGTAGTTGCATTCCTGAAAAGTGCAATTTTAGGCGAAACAACATTAAGGAAATTAGATTCTCCCAGTGTAACCTATGGAAGGGAGAAGCAATAGCCCAATGGTATTATCACAAGTCTATTAGTCCAGAAAGTCAAATAATATTCTGGGGATCCAGGTTCGAATCCTGCAGATGGTGAAATTCAATTTTTTAAAAAATCTGAAATTAAAAAATACTGATGATCATGAAACCATTGTGGATTGTCGGACAAACCCAACAGATTCATTAATATGCTGTAAGGAATGAAATTTGTTGTTCTTATCTGGTCTGAGCTACGTGTGACTTCAGAGCTACAGCAACGTGATTGATTCTCAACTGCCCTCGAGCAGTGAAGAATGAGTAATACATGCTGGGCAGCCAGTGATGCCAATATCCCATGAATGAATTAAAAAAAACTGTTAGGTTTTGAAGGATACTTATTGTCAGAAAAGGAAACCACATTTCAGTATTGTTTCCTGCAAGTTTAAATACTGTATGTTCTTAATTCCTATATTTGTAACCGAAAAAAAGAGAAATATTCGAACCACCTGCTCACCCCCCCCCCCCCCCCCCCCCCCCCCCCCCCCCCCGCACCAACCCTTTGACTTTTTGCATCACCCAGTCAACATTTCCCACTTTGAACTTCCTTTCCACTTGCTGCTTCATTCTCAGGTACCCTTGCTGTGAGCAACAGCTCAGAAAAGGAGCGGCAAGAGAAAAAGAAGCAAGTGAAGGAATGAGCAGAGCCAAAAGTGGGAGGGTTAGGGAGGAAAGCAGTGAGAAGACAAGACGGAGATCAACTGGGAAGATCAGTGAGCAAGGGGATTGGGAAGGGAAGTGCTGAGCAGGAGAGAAGTAGCAAATATGTGGGGGTCAGTGAGTGGGCTACAGAAGAGACAAGTGCAGGCCACTTATGAAATGCTTGTAATATAGATAATCTTCACACGAAAATAGTTTGCAGAGTTTTACAAAAAAAAATACATACAATATTTAAACTTGCCGGAAATGATACTGAAATATGGTTTCCTTTTCTGACGATAAGTATCCTCCAAAACCTAACAGTTTTTTTTAAATTCATTCATGGGACATTGGCATCACTGTTGCTTTGAGTGCAATCAAATGCCTCTTCTTCACACTAAAATCATACCTATCAGGTCATGTGAAGCTACCTGGACTCTGGCATGGAGCTAAAACAGAACTTTCTTTATTCAGTACCTAACTATTCTGCTTCATTCCATCCGTTGAACGGAATTTTACCATTTCACCTGCCAGGGGAATCAGAGTGGGCGAGGGGCCATGGAAAGACCTGTTGACTTCGGGTGGAATTTTACGGTTCCACGATGAGCGTGGTTGTAAAATCCCACCCCTTATGTTGAAAGCATTATAGCACTGAATGAGGTAACTTAAAATGGGGACTTACACTAACACTGCAATGAAGTTCCTGAAAATCCCCTTGTGGCCATACTCTAGAGCATGATCAGGTACACTGAGGGAGACTTTAGCATTGCCAATGTGCCTAACCAGCTTTCGGACTATGGGACAATGTTGGAATACCTGTGCAAAACCCACGCAGACATGAGGAGAACATGCAGAATCCAAGCAAGAAATCAAGCCCATCTTTTTCACACTATGAGGTATCTGTGCTAATAAGTGTGCCACTGTGCCTTCTGTTTATGACTGGGCAAATTGCATGCAATAAGCAATTCACAATATTTTTTAACTGAAAATAGCTTCTAAGCAACTGAAGTTTTTTTTTTACATCTGGCAGTGTTCCAGCAAAGGGCTTAAGAACTATTACCCTATTTAAAAGCAAACAATTCTTTTTGATTATTTTCTGTCTTTTGCACACAATTTCAGGAGGTCACAAAGTGTTTCACAGTCAATGAACTTTGAAGTGTAGTTGATGTTTTAATATAGAGATGCATAGCAGCCAATCTCCCTCCAGTGAAGATCAGAGAGGCACATGCCAGATTGAGGGATAAATATTAACCTGAGACAGGTGGTGAGTTACCATTTTGTTCTTTAAATAGGGCAACAAGATCTTTTACATCCCATTTCAGAGGACTGATTTAATCCTGTTTAAATGTTTCATCAGAAAAATGGCACCTCTGACAGTGCAGATTCTTTTAACACTTGAGTGGCAGCCTAGTTTATGCTGGGCTGCCACTCAAGTGTTAGGATTTGAACCCTTGACTTCCTGATTCAGTCGCGAGTGTGCTTCTCTGAACCAAAGACCAAACACAGAAAAATTTGACAGGTTTGTGGCAGTGCCTCATTCTTCCACCCTTTCTGCGAAACACCAAGTCCTGTCAAGGAACTTGTGGTGCTGCTGGCAGTATGAACTGCCCATGGGAGGAAATCCTTGTCACAATGGGGCTGTGCAAGAGCAAAGCAATTTGGAAAATTTGCATTGTATTGGCAGTTTCACCTATTATCAGGAAGATTGGCAACAACTACTGCCATTTTTGGCGCCAGGTTTTCGTTTTAAACACATTGCATCAGATTTTCCAGTCACTGCATCTGAGGTTAATGGATTGCTTGGGAGTAATGGATACAAGGAAATTGGAAGATTGTTGGGGTTCGGGAGGGAGGGGCGGTCACGGAGGTATGGTGCGGGAGTACTTTCCAATGACCCTTCCTGATTAACCAACCTTTTGTTTTCCAACTAATGGTGATAGAGTCAATGATGTACCTGGTATGGTTAGCGATTTCTGCTCCTCATTACGCAATTTCCCCCATCCAGAGCACTCGACAATCCAATAGTTCCAGTTGCAGGAAGAGCAAAATGTGTCCCAATTATATTTTGAACTGAAGCAGAGTTTGAACTGGAATTCTGAAACAAATGAAAATTTTCATCCCTTTAATATTCAGTGAAGAGGTTAATAAACTTGCTGTGCTACATAAATTCTGACATGTTGATCAAATTAAAAGGAATCAAAGGGAAATTGATATAATTTAAAAATTATTGCCAGCCAGTAAATAAGGTTACAAAGTATGATTTTTAAAAATTTGATTTGATTTATTGTTGTCACGTGTATTAGTATAAAGTGCAAAGTATTGTTTCTTGTGCAGTATACAGACAAAGCATATGGTTCATAGAGTACATAGAGGAGAAAGAAAGGTGAGGGTGCAGAATATCTTGTTACAGTCATAGCTAGAGCATGGAGAAAATCAACTTAATGCATGGTAGATTCATTCAAAAGTCTGATGGCAAAGAGATGAAGCTGTTTTTGAATCGGTTTAAGATCACTGGAGAAGGCATTCAACACAAAATGACTGTGCAGAAAATGATGGGGATTTCTTCTGGTACCCCATTATCTGGCAGTGCCAGGTTAAACACAAGTGTTCATACAATCATAGAATCCCTACAGTGCAGAAGAAGGCCATTCAGCCCATCAAGTCTGCACCAACAACAATCCCACCTGGGCCCTATCGCTGTAATGTCACATATTTAGCCTGTTAATTCATCTAACCTACGCATCCCAAGGGCAATTCAGCTTGGCAATGGACTTAACTCGCATATCTTTGTATCCTTTTCCCAATGGAAGAAGATGGAAGAGAATATGTCCAAGGTGTATAAGGTCCTTGATATGCTGGTTTCTTTTCTGAGGCAACAGGAAGTGTAGATGAAGACAATGGGTTAGAAGCTGGTTTGTGTGATGGGCTGGGCTGTGTTCATAACCCTTTATAATTTCTTGCAGTCTTGGGCAGAGCAGAAGCCACGCCAAACTGTGATACAACCAGAAAGAGTGCTTTCTATGATGCATCTGTAAAAATTTATGAGAGTCGAATTGGAATTTATCACACTGATATATTGTAGGTATTTAGATGATTAATGTTTACTCATGGATTAATTGCAGCTTCTTAACATGATTTCCTTATTTCTTTTCAAAGGATGGGCCGACAACTCAACCGAAAGCCAATGCCCAGTCAGCATCCACCACTGAACGTCTTCCCTCACCCAACTTCAGTCCTGCTGCAGTGCAGCGGAGAGTGAAGAGTGGGGCCGCTAACTGTGATCGGCTCAGTCAAACAAAGTCAATGGTTCTCACTGATTCCAGCCCCATCAAATTACCGGTGAGTAGATAAAGCTGTACTTTGTGCCACTGTAAAGGTGTTGCGGGAAAATTACTTTAGATATTAATTTTGTTAAAGGCCAAGTGAAATGTCTCTTTGAAAAAGTTCCTGAATTTTATCGAAATAAATGGGCAATAATAAAACTGCAGATAAAATTGATGACAGCCCACTTGAAGCACTTCAGTTATTAACTGTAGGTAGGGAATATTGCTTGGAACTTTAAGTGATGAGCCATTTTATTACACATTCTTAATGAAACTTGGAATTTCTATATTTAAGATCACTGGAGAAGGCATTCAACACAAAATGACTGTGCAGAAAATGATGGGGATTTCTTCTGGTACCCCATTATCTGGCAGTGCCAGGTTAAACACAAGTGTTCATACAATCATAGAATCCCTACAGTGCAGAAGAAGGCCATTCAGCCCATCAAGTCTGCATCAACAACAATCCCACCTAGGCCCTATCGCTGTAACCTCATATATTTAGCCTGTTAATTCATCTAACCTACACATCCCAGGGGCAATTCAGCTTGGCGATGGACCTAACTTGCATATCTTTGGACTGTATGAGAAAACCGGAGCACCTGGAGGAAACCCATGCAGATACAAACTCTGCATAGACAGTGGCCCAAAGCAGGAATCAAACCCAGGTCCCTGGAACTGTGAGGCAGTCATGCTAATCACTGTGCCACCATCTTGCCCATTCTGTTGTGGGAGTCAGACGATAATGTAGTCTGGCAAAACACAATAACCCATAGATTTGGTCAATAGAAGCCATTGTTGTCCGTGTTATTTCTATATTGTGACTAAAATTTGGAATTGTCAAGAAGGTTACATTGTTTTTTTTTGGCAAACGTATGTATTAATGCTTCTGTAGGGAATACCCTCCATGTATAATATTGCATGTTATTATGAATTGATTACTTTCAGGGATGTAGAGCCCCACAACACTTATGTTTAGCTGCTCCCAGTGCATTGTATTACGTTCTGATTACATTGATTTCTTGCAGTCACAATGTGTTGCTCATAATTGTTTTCTGCACTTGTTACTTAATACCAGTCAGAAAGAAAGCTAACAAAATAGAAAGTTTCAAAAAAGTTGGCATAGCTGAAAAATATATCTTAAGACATTTGAAAAGGAGATTTTGCCATAAGGAATGATAAGTTTGGTGCAAGTGTTCCCATTAAAGTTTTAAGAATTGGAATTCCTGATCCAAATTTGTGCCACACCGCCAATCAGAGTTTTGTCTGAGGGTCAGGGAGGGGCCAGATAGCTAAACAAGTCCCTCCAAGGAGATGGTTTGGCACCCTAACTATGTGAATAAATTTGTGAAGTTCATGGCTATGCAACATTTTGAATTAATCTATAAATGGTTAAAATTCCATGTGAAGCAATCCCACATTTCAAATTCCCCGCACATCATCGCCCCTGGTCTTGATGGACCAAGTAAGAGACAATCCAGGCCATATTGAAAGTCCAGTGAGATATAAAATTGCCATCACTGAATCGCAGTTATAGCCTACATTCAGTCGCATTTATTGCAGAGGAAAATTCTTAAAGTAGACAGACATTCACCTTGCAGAAGTGGTGAATTTGGAGCCCCCAATTTCCCCAAAAGGAGAAACATCTATAGGTGGATGGCACAGATTCAGCATCATTGAGGAGGTCCATCTTCCAACCTTAGGATGTTCCTGAAATTCTACTTTCCCTTGCAGGAGGTCAATGTTCTTTCTTCAGTGATGGTTTAATTGGATATTGGATGCCTTTTTAGTATGGCATCCAGATATGATGGTGGAATTTGTGCTATTGTGCCTGCATGGCATGGTTTCTCACAGGAGTCCACTGTGGATTGGCACTGCCAGAGTTGGAGCTGGGGCTGGATGTGCAACAAGAAAACAGGGGCAGGAACTGGGCCTCCCATTGAGTGATTTGGAAGAGGTTGGCCTTCTGTGGTCATGGGTTGGAGGATCTTCTCTTTGTCTGTTGGGAGTCCTAATGTCCATGGGGTGGTTGGAGGACTTTAACTTCAGTTTGAGATTGGGGTCCCTTAAAGACAGATGCCCCGAAAATTGTGGAGTCTTTGGGCCCCACCCTTAAAAATAATGGCACACCTCCTCCCTGTCCCCACCCAATTTCTTTGACAAAGCGTCAGAAGATCTTGGGTGGAATTCTCTGATACGAGTCACCCCATCCCTGCTGCCAGCACTCAGCCAAAACTCATTGCAATGGCACCAAAGAATCCCAGCTGTGGATGAGATTATAGGTTTCCAGTGCTGAGATAAAAATATGGTTGTGTTTCTGGGGAGAAACATGATCCTTTTCATTTAGAACCTGACACTTTGCATTGTTTAGGAAAATTCTACCCAATATCTCATAAAATCGAGTTCATAGACTCATTACAGCACAGAAGGAAGCAACTTGGTCCATGGTTTCCATGTCAGCTCTATATAGTTCAACAACCCCTTTCTTTTGACCTCTTCCCATAGCCCATGTTGGTTTATTTTCCTGAAGTGCCCATCCCTATTTCATTTTTAAATTATTCATCATCTCCATCCTCGAAGGCAATGAGTTCCAGGTCATTACTACTGTGTTAGAAGAAGTTCTTTCTTACATCTCTGCATCTCTTGCCAAAGCAAACCAGCTAATGAAACCGTTTTTCTTTGTCTACCTCATCTAAATCTACTATAATCAGATACATTTCCATCAAACCTCAATCTCATTGACTGCAAGGAGAACAACTCTTGCTAATCCAACATAACCTAATACCGTTATTCCTGGATCCTTCATGATAAATCCCTTCTACACCTCTCAAAGGCTATCTCAAGGAGTTGGTTTGCAGGTGCAGGAGATAATTAAGAAGGCAAATGATATGTTTCCTTTATTCCTTTAGGGGTGGAATTTAAAAGCAATGAGGTTATGTTGCAGCTATATAGGTGTTAGTGAGGACCAATCTGGAGTACTGTGTACAGTTTTGGTCTCCTTATTTGAGAATGGATGTACTGGCACTGGAGAGGGTGCAGAGGAGATTCACTAGGTTGATTCCAGAATTGAGAGGGTTAGCTTCTGAGGGGAGACTGAGTAGTGAGTAGACTGGAGCTGTGCTCACTGGAATTCAGAAAATGAGGGAAGATTTTATGAAAACATATTAGATGATGAAGAGAATAGGTAAGATAGTTGCAAGGAAGTTGTTTCCACTGGCAGATGAAATTAGAACTAAGGGGCATAGCCTCAAAATAAGGGGGAGCAGATTTAGGACTGAGTTAAGGAGAAATTTCTTCACACAAAATTGTGAATCTGTGGAATTCCCTGCCCAGTGAAGCAGTTGACGTTGCCTCATTGAATGTTTTTTAAGGCAAAGAAAGATAAATTTTTGAACATTAAAGGAATTAAAGGTTATGGTGAGCGGGTGGGTAAGTGGAGCTGAGTCCACGAAAAGATCGGCCATGATCTTATTGAATGGCGGAGCAGGCTCAAGGGTCCAGATGGCCTACTTGTTCTCCTAGTTCTTATTTTCTTATTATCACATACTTCCTAAAATGTGGTTACCAGACTGGACACAACACTTGATTTGTGGTCTGACTAGAACCTTATCGGAAATTGCTGGAAGCTATTTACACTTTAATAACAGTGAGCGCCATACACCAGACTGTTATTTGGATCACGTTATCTGGCCCATGATAAAGAATTGCAGCTACTTTCATATAAAAGAAATAGTCACTGGGAATCAATATAACTTTATTGGGTCCAGTTCCTTTCATCAGAATCTAACCTCGGATAAATTATGTTAACCGTGTTAAATTGTGAATCAATCAATTTGCAACATGTAATAATCCCGACAGGCAATGTATTTCACATCTGCAAGACAAATGTACTCAGAGCCACATCTGATGTGCGCCCAGGATAGGAACAACAAAGGTCTGTTACCTCAAGGGAACATGCTGATTAAATTATTTTCAATTGATTTTTAAGTTGTATCATGAGAGAGAATCCTATCAAAACAAAACCTTAGAACTGAGTTCTGATAATTGGCCACATCAGAACTTCACCTGCCTTTACTTTATTTGAGTTCTAAACCTTTATTTTATTTTCAAGAGCTTAACACGTGGAAGGTTGTATTTGTGCTTTAGATGGTCCTGGCTGCCTGCCTGTAGATTAGGATTTACAAATTACTATAGTCTTGTCAATAATATCACTTTTATTTCCCAGTTGCATATTCCTTTCCCAGTTAATGAATGCTAATAAAGAGAGTTCCACAACACACACATAACCAAATTGGGAAAATTATGTTTAAAGTTATAAACACAGCTAGCTTCTGTACTCTCAGAGACCAACTGCCTGCATTACTGTCTCACATAGCATAGTTGCATGTGTTAAGTTTCTAAAACATAATAAATCACAGGTAAAACATATTATTCCCTTTTCTACTTTCTAACAGCCATATAAATCGGTTGTTATAATAAGCATTATAAAATGAGACCAAAGGGAGACTATGCTTGTAACAAATAGAATTTAAGACTTGCAACAGAGTAAGATGGGCAGTAAGCAAACAGACTTCAGAACTGCTAGCTCAACAGATGTCTGGACTGAATGCATAAAAGTAATGAGAAAAGATTAAGCATTTACATGTTGTTATCACACTAGACTACCATTTCAATGATGTAAAATATAATCCATTTTTTAAACTTTTCAAAATCATCTGAATGCTTCGCATATACAACGTTGATCTTTTACTTGACAGCTTACAAGTTGGTGGAAGTAGCAATGTGGCAAGCAAATTTTTGTTAGGGGGTTGTTACATCTTCCAATCCCAGCACTACCATAATTTATCTATGAATATATGACTCGTGCTATAACACTTAATGTAAAGGTGATAAAACCATCTCACGTAACTTTTACACACATCCCCCACGTGCACCCCCCGAAAACCCCATGTTCTCAAAGCTTCTATGGTTCATGCCTCTATATGCTGAGCGTAAAACTCAACAGCTGCAAAGGTTTGATGGTTTCCAGGAAAATTAATAAAAACTTAGCTGGGATGGGCTCTCAGTGAGACCGCAACGTTGTCATTTGCTTCCTTCAAGGTAGCAGATGGGTTCCTGGGCCTGTTGTGGTCCCCTGGATGGAGCACGGAAAATGACTGAATGTAGGATTGCAGGTGAGAATGCCAACTGCGCAGCTGAACGGTAATTTTTTCCCACCTCCATTTGGCGACAATGAAAATTTAGCCATTCATCTCAATTAGGTCACTCCAGAACACACTGGAGATTCTCAGCAGAATTAAATAGTTGTTGGTCTGTAAATGTAATATTCACTGCTGTAGTTCATCTCTACCAACTATAATGTAATAGTAGGAGTCCCAAATGTAGCACAGTATGATATTAAGCCTACAATTAGTATATTTCAGACTCACAGTTAGAATGAAGTTCAGTATCATGAAAAACAGAGGTTATTCATTTATGTTCTTCAGCACTTGTGTTCCTTACAGAAAATAAAAAGAGCATAAGCTTACTGTTCAATTTTTGTTAACTTTATTAAAGTTAAATGTTCGACTCAGCTGGATGAATACCACTCAACCTTATACAAGGAAACAGTGAGACAGCAGTCTAGTAGTCTTTGGAATACCATCATTCTTTGTTGTCACATCACTGAACCTTCTGTCATCCCTCCCGGATACTGTAAAGAAAATGTAAAAAATAAGCTGTCCAAATGAAAGATCAGAAGCATAACATGCCAAAATCATATTTGAAAGCTGATATAAAAACTGTTCTCAAGTGAGAGTAAGAATATTTTCTGCCAATAAACCAGGCAATATGTTACATTGAAAAACAAGCCTGAAACTCAGGTGTCTATCAGAGTTATAACCTGGAAATGCTGGCATTGGACTGAGGTGGGCACAGTAAGAAATCTCAGAACACCAGGTTATAGTCCAACAGGTTTATTTGGGATCATGAGCTTTTGGAGCACTGTTCCTTCATCATGTGAATGGAGTGGACTCCATTCATCTGCTGACGGAGCAGTGTTCCAAAACCAATTGCAAATAAACCTGGTGGGGTTTAACCTGGTATTGTGAGACTTCTTACTATCAGAATTATATATGAAAGCTTTCACCAGCAATGATTTCTGTGGGCACAAAGATAGTGCACCTGGTGGCTCAAGACACACAGTTGCTTCAAGTGATCTAGGTCTGGAAAAGCTAAAGGCTCTATGCTACTCTTTAGGTAAGAAGTACTTGTGTGTTTGGAGCTCCGTTTAATAGTGTTCAAATTTTGCTTAAATGCTAATGTTAATCAAGAGGCTAGCATAAAACATTTTAAAAAAACTGTCCAAACATTTTCCTGCAGTTCAGGAAAATTCACTTTATTTCCCACATACTGTACATCAACAGTGAAACCAAAACTATTTGCATCTATAGAAAGTAAAAATGGTCTTACCTTCAAACTTGATTGCAAAATCCAGATTCATTTTCAGATAATAATATTTGCAGAGTTGACAAAAAGTTTGTGTTAAATGCATTTAATTGTGAAAAATTATGGTCAATATCTTTATGAATTGGTAAATTAGATTTAGTATAATGAGTAAGTAATTGATAACTACTTTCCCTGATCTTCATCAATTATAACACTGAAGATTATGTACTGAGGTGCATGTCTGCCTGCAAAGTTAAGTTAAAAGTTAAAGTTTATTTATTAATCACAAGTAAGGCTTACTATCACACTGCAATGAAGTTACTGTGAAATTCCCTTAGTCACCACATTCCAGCTCCTAATCAGGTCAAAGCACTTAATCAGCACGTCTTTTGGACTGTGGGAGGAAACCAGAGCACCCAAAGAAATCCACACAAACACAGGGAGAATATGCAAACTCTGCACAAAAATGATCCAAGCTGGGAATCAAACCCGGGTCTCTTGGGCTCTGTGACAGGATTATTAATGACCGTACCACTGTGCCACCTCATTTGTCATCTATGTTATTTCCAATGTCTTGGCAGCATGATGGCACAATAGTTAGTACTGCTGCCTCACAGTTCCAGGAGCCCATGTTCAATTCCCACCTTGGGTCACAGACTCTGCAGTGTCTGCACATTCTTCCCATGCTGCATGGATTTCCTTTGAGCACTCTGGTTTCCTCCCACAGTCTGAAAGACATGCTGGTTAGGTGCACTGGCTGTGCTAAATTCCCATTGGTGAACCCAATCGGTGGTGGAGTGTGGTGACTAGGTAATTTTCACAGTAATTTTTTTGCAATTTTAATGAAAGCCTACTTGTAACACTAATAAATAAATTATATATTTTTAAGCTTTCCTGAGTCGATTAAGGGAGAAATTTTATTGCAAGGATCTCCAATACATTAAATGAATGGTTATAATTACTCTTGGTGATCATATGAAACTTACACAGATTTAGGTTAAACTGCCTTAAAATCTATCCATAAATTCAAAAGCTTCATATGAGTTTTATACGATGACTGTTAATAATCTCTCGTTAATGTTGTACAATAACTGAATGACACCATATATTTGATGTGATGTTTTTCTGAATAGTAATAGTAAGTGGGGAAATTTAACGACAAGTAAATGCAGAATCTTCACAATCTTGGAGAGGAAGAAGAACTTTTCGGTCATAGAACACGACATCTTTAGTTGAGAAGCATCATTAGTCCGGTAGCTTGTAGCATATTGAGTAGCAGTGGGGGATTTGATTAGGCCATAATGGGAGGAAGTGCTGCATTTGTGTTTTGAATTCTAATCCAAATTTAATTGGAGTTCGAATTGTTAGAAAAAGTTGAGTGTTGGAGACTTGTGTCGATTTGACCCCTTGATGTATTGCCTTGGTACTGACAATAAATATAACACACAGGACTTATCACATATTGGGGGAATTTTAACTGATGACAGAACAGGAAGTGGGCACCACTTCCTCTTTCTTACTTTTTGCTGGTTCCCACATAATTATAATTAAAATCTAAAGTATTAGTGGCACGCACGGGGGACATCATAAGAATCAAAAGAACTACAAATAGGAATAGGCAATTTAGCCCCTCAACCTTGCTCTGCCATTTGAAATAATCATAAGTGATCTCATCTTGACATCAATTCCACTTTCCTGCCTCATTACTACAGCTCTTCAAACTCTTATTAATTAAAAATCTGTCAGCCTCCTTCTTAAATTTACTCGAAGTTCCAGCATCCACCATACACTGGGCTAGTGAGTTCCACAGACTCACAACTCTTTGAGCTAAGTAATTTCTCCTTATGTCCATTTTAAATTTGCCACCCCTTATCATGGGGTGGCGCAATAGCACAGTGGTTAGCACTTTTGCTTCACTGCACCAGGGACCCATGTTCAATTCCTAGCTTGGGTCTCTCTCTCTCTATGGAATTTGTATGTTCTTCCCATGTCTGTGTCAGGAAACCCACTGAAAGACATGCTGGTTAGGTGCATTGACCTGAACAGTCGCTAGACTGTGATGATTAGGGGAACTTCACAGTAACTTCATTGCAATGTTAATGTGAGCCTTACTTGTGACTAATAAATAAACTTTAACAATGTAAATCTACGTTGTAAGTTCCCCACAAGAAGAAATATCTTCTCCACATCTGCATGTTCTATCACATGGCAAGGGGAGTTTTCTGGTGAAATCTGCAATCAGTGGGTACAGGGGGACCTATAGAAGATCCTCCTGGACAAACAGGGAGGTTTTTCTCAGTGGCCACAATTTTCTTACTGAACTCTTTTCATTAATATAAGACTCATTGAGAGCACAAATTCAGCATGGGTAATTTTCAATTTTGAATTCCACTTGTAATTGTTTCTCATTACATTTCTTTCACTTTATTCATGTTTGTATGATCATGATTTATAAAAGCAGTTTAATCAGAGATCTAATTGTACTGGCTCATCTCATGGCCGGCACACATTGATATTTCCAGGGAAGTTGGGGACATTTCTTTATTGTGGAAGAAGCAACGGTTTGAGTTCACTCCTTATTAAATATTCATGTTAGCACCCAGAGTTGTGCCTGACATTCTGCGGCACATGACTAGCAGATTCAGTGAACCCTCCCTTCTCTGCATTGTAAAAGATATTGGGTGTGATCTTATCAGCCGTTTATGCCACACTGCTGCTGCAGCAAGGTTGGAGAATTCGGCACTCAGCCAAATCTCCGTTCATTGCAGCAGGATAGGGAAATCCCGCTGGGATGAGGGGCCATAACATTCTGGTCATTATCCCAGATCACTCTCATTGGAGATAATTGAAGTGATGTAGATGAACCCAAAGTCCTGTGAGGACTTTGGCAAAGGATATTGGCTGGCAAGTCCTTACAGGCCACAGACCTTACAGGGCTTGCCAGCCAATACCCTCAGACACACATATTTGGACAATGCTAACATTGTACACTATCAAAGGTAGGAGTCTTAGCTGTGTGGAAGAGCAGAGGGATCTTGGGGTCCGGGTCCATAAGACTCTCAAATCGGCCTCCCACGTGGAGGATGTGGTTAAGAAAGCTTACGGTGTACTGGCCTTCATTCATCGAGGGATTGAGTTCAGAAGTCAGGAGGTAATGCTGCAGCTTTATAGGACCCTTGTCAGACCACACTTGGAGTACTGTGCGCAGTTCTGGTCGCCTCACTATAGGAAGGACGTGGAAGCTATTGAAAGGGTGCAGAGGAGATTTACAAGGATGTTGCCTGGATTGGGAGGCATGCCTTATGAAGACAGGTTGAGGGAGCTGGGACTGTTCTCCCTGGAGAGACGAAGGTTGAGAGGCGACCTGATAGAGGTTTACAAGATGTTGAGAGGAATAGATAGGGTGGACTCTCAGAGACTATTTCCCAGGGCTGAAATGGTCGCGACGAGAGGGCACAGATTTAAGGTGCAGGGAAGCAAGTACAGAGGGGATGCTAGGGGAAAGTTTTTCACTCAGAGGGTGGTGAGTGAATGGAATCGGCTGCCGTCGGTGGTGGTCGAGGCGAACTCGCTGGGGTCTTTTAAAAGACTTCTGGATGAGTATATGGGATCCAATGGGATTGGGGGTTATAGATAGGTCTATGGCTGGGTAGGTTTTGATGTGTTCGGCACAACTTGTGGGCCGAAGGGCCTGTTTGTGCTGTAGTGTTCTATGTTCTATGTTCTATGTACGTTGAGTCACTCATTTTCTTAACTTGACTAACTGTTCCTACCAACCCCACCACACTCAAAGTTAGCCATCCCTGTGACCATTCTTATTTTGAAACTGCTACAAGGTATCTATGACCAATTGGAAACATATTTTTAGCTCAGCAATTTTCCAAATTTAACAGCACAAGAAAAAAACGACTTCATAAAATAATCCAGCCGCCAACACAGCTCAGCTGTGACACACAAGAGAGTTAACTAAATTGTAGCAACTGGAGTAGATTTCAAACTGTAAATTATCTCTACTTCTTGACACTGTTTAGGACATCAAAATATTAAGATTATGTTAATGGGACTGAAAATATGCCATAAGATGCCTTTATTTTCAGTAAAGAAAGGTCAATTAGTTTAATGATTGATTAAATGTTTGCTTTTCATTAATATTAACTAGCTGTTAGATTCTCGTTCCTTTTGACCAAATGTCAAAGATAGCACATCTTGCTATCAAAGTCCAATATAGATTACTGCAACATCAAAACCTCTTGATAAACAAGTTGTCTTCACGTGAACAGAGTCTATTGCAACACATTAAGACTAGTTGTAAGGATTATAGGATTAGTCTATTGTGTAGCAACAGATTTGGCGAAGCTTATATTTTAAGATCTGTGTCCTGACATTAAATGTGATGAGCTTGCCACATGTGAATCAGTCAATCCGTGGAACTGTTTCAAGCAGCAGACTTATTCCTTCCAATCTGATGCACAATAGCTCAGGCACTAAAAGATAAGTTGCAAACATTTTTCAATGTCTGGTTGTATTAAAAGCAGAGTTGGTTATTTTTGACAATTGCAGAAGCATTTTTTTATTCCTGCAGTTATTTTTACCTTTCTAATCTTAAGTGAACATTCAACAATATAAAAATTCAACAGTAAACAATCTGAACTCAAACACACACATATTACATAATTAGTAGTTGGACTGACCAATCTCCGTAGAGAGATATGCGTCATGTGCAAAATTTTATTTTGTGCAAGAAAATTCTTCAAACTAAGTGCATCATTAAAAATGCTCAAAGTGTCTTATGAGTACCGTTGCTACAAAAGACTTGAAAACCTGAGCCTTTTCTCATTAGAGCACCACAGATTATGGAGTGATCTGATTGAGTTCTTTACAATTCTGAAAGGATGTGTCTAGGTACATGCACAGATTGAGGGAACGTAGAACACAGGTCTAGAGATACAAGATAGGGAAAACAAATCCCCCAGATGAGAAAGGAAATAGAAGTTAAGTTAAGCTGGAAAAATAATGTGTTTACGACAAGCATTATATAGAAAATATAGTTGGGAACTAAGATTCAGAAGTTCCCATGGGAGAGTGAAAAAGCACATTAAAGAAGCAAAGAGGGATAATGATAAAAGACTGGGAGCAACAAAAAAGGAGAATCTTAATATCTTCTATAGGCATATAAGCAGAAAAAAGCTGATAAAAGGTGTAATTCTGATTGGGTAATAAAATGGGAATTTACATATCAAGGCAAAGGGCATGGTCTGAAATGAATATTTTGCATCTGTTTTTTCCAACATAGAGACAGACAAGGAAATTCTGTCCCAAAAAGGGTTCAAAATTGACAGTGAGGCATTGTTAAGTAGATTATCAGTACTTAAAGTTGACAAAGAACAGGACCAGATATGATGCATCCAAGGATATTGAAGAAAGTAAGAATGGCAATTGCAGGAATGCTGGCCATAATTCTAATCTTCCCCAGACTCAGGAGAAATGCCAAATGACTGGAAAATTGCAACTGTTACATCTTTGCTCCAAAATGATTCTAAGGATAGCCTCAGCAATTACAGACTAGTCAGTTTAACATCAGTGGCCGTCAAACTTCGAGCAACAGTTATTTGAGATAAAATTAGTGGTTAGATGGAAAAATGTGGGTTGATTAGGAAGAGTCAGCATGAATTTCTAAAGGGGAAATCATGTTTAACTAACTTGCTGAATTTTTTGAAGAGGTAACAGAAAGGTTCAATGAAGGTAATGCTGGAGATATGATGTACATGAACTTTCAAAAGGCATTCAATACAATGGCACACAACAAGCTTGTGAGAATATTACCGTTGATGGAATAAAATGGACAATAGCAATGTGGATACAAAATTGGCTGAAAAATATGAAGCAGAGAGTAATGGTCAATGAATTTTTTTGGGGGTTGGAGAAAGCTTTGTAGTGATGTTTCCCCAGGAGACAGTAATGGGACCCTTGCTTTGCATGATAAAACTTAATGATCTCGATCTTGGTGTGCAGGGGACAGTTTTCAAGTTTGCAGATAATGACAAAACTTGGAAGTATTGTAAACTGTGAGGGGGGTGGTATAGAAATTTGAAAGAACATAAGCAAGTTGGTGGAGTGAGCAGATAAGTGGCAGATGAAGTTCAATGTGGAGAAGTGTGAGGCATTGCATTCTGGTAGGAAACACATGCAAAACAAAATAAATAAAGTAAAATTCTTAAGAAGGTACAGGAGCAGATGGGCCTAAGCATATATGTGCATAGATTATTGAAGGTGGCAGGAAAGGTAAAGAGCACAGTTAGCAAAACAAATAGTAACCTGGGCTTTCTTAATGGGGACATAGATTACAAGAGCAAGGAAATGGAGTATTGACAAGTCATCTGAAACTGTTTAGAGTTTTGGTGAGAGCAGGCTTGGAGTACTGTGCACAGCTTTGGTCTCCTTATCTAAAGAAGGATATCATTGCCGTTGGTGATGATAGAGCAAAGATTCACTATATCAATTTATACAGGATGAAAGGATTCTTGGATGATAAGAAGACTATAACATTGAGCCATCTTCTTTGGAGATTAGTATAATGGATGGTGATCCCATTGAAAGATAGAAGGTTTTGAAGGGGCTTGATCAGGAAGACATTGAGAGATTGATTTCCCTAGCTTGAACATGTGGGGCACAGTCTCATGATAAGGGGCAGATATGATAAAACTGTGATGGAAAGGAAATTCTTCACTCAGAGAGCTGTGCATCTTTGGAGTTCTCTGCCCCAGCGAGTTATAGATTGCATTCCCACAAGGATCAAAGATATTGAGGAGAGGGTGGGAAATTGGAGTTGAGGCAAAAAATCTGCCATGATAATATAGAATACCAAAGCAGGCTCAAGGTCGTATGGTCAACTTCTGCTCCTATTTTTTATGTTTGTATATTTTTATTGCTTATCCAATTGTGAAAATGTAAGCCCATGTCTCCTGCTCAGGTCATTGGAAATCAAATGAATGACCTAACTTGCATGTTAGGACCAAATAGAAGTCCTGACATGATGATATTGTGCGAATTCCCAGAAGTCTGAATACCCTTTGGGCAATTTCCCTAATTCACATCACCTTCCGCAAATGCTTCCCACTCTGAAAAAAAGTTGAAAAGTTTGGACAGTTCTGCAGTACTTAGCTGGATAGTTAATCAGGAAATGTTAGACAGATTAAAACTTAGACTAATTTGTGAGCAACCACACAACTGAATCCTCATTCACTCACACTGACTGACTGACTAACCACCACCACATTGACCTGATCCAATGGCCCCCATGATATCCTGACCAGATCCAACTACATCCTGTCCAGATCTGACTACCACAATCCATCTTACTAACTGCCATACTCCAACCTCCCACTCCTCCCACCTGCCACTGACTCATATGCAACCCTACATGCCTGCAATCCACACCACCTACCACCTCACCCACTTGCCCCTATCCATCTATCACTTCACCTAACTTCTATCCTACCTACTTTCCTATTTTCCTCATCCACCTATTCACCTTACCTCCCCCGAATTCACACTGGAACTTTAAACTTACTAGTCAGCAGCTAATGCTGTAAAGATGGAACATGTCCTGTCTTCACCCTAATCCTCAGGTCTGCAATGTCATTCTCTGATAGATGCAACATTCTACATTTCTGGAGAAGTTAGGCTTAGAACAGTAGAGTGGTGTTATGAGATGGAAAAGTTTGAGTAAAGAGGTAAACAAATAATGTTGTTGATCGACAGAAGATCCAGGTCAATTACTTTCTTTGTAAAAGTTGTCACCAAACTTTAAGAATTTTTTTTAAGTAGTTGCCATCCTCAGGTCTCTGTTAAACACAATGGAATAGCATGTTGGCATCTTTTATTCAACTTATAGCATTTGCTTGGCACATATAGATTTAGTAAACTTTCTGGAACTGTGGAAAATAAAGCTTTTAATATCTCATGATGGTATTCACCCGAGTTTCCAAGGTGAGGGATGTCAGTGTGTGTTTCAAATATCTTTAAAATGAAACTTTACGCTACAACGATTCACGTTAGTGACATGATTTTGAGCAAATTGAAACCGCCTCCAGAATAGCTTTAATTGAAACAAATTATGATGGATCCAACAACATTATGTTCGCCTAGTTGAATAAAACTAATTCAATAGTCTTCCTTGCTTACTGTAGAAGATGTAACGGCCAAATGAAATTTTAAATGAAATTGATGTCTACAGCAGTGGTATATCTCATCTGAGGTGCCAGCAAATAAAAGTTAGCAATGATTTCTTAGCCATCTTGGCTTAATTTGACCTTCAGTATTAAAAAGTGAAAGGCAAAACTGGATACCTTCCTACAGCAATTTGCATCAGTTGTCATATTAAATCATACTGATTTCTCACAGAGTCATGTCTCTTTGTAACTTTTAATTGGGAATAGAGCCTGATAAAATTTTACTTTGTTTTCTAATGATGTTTTTATGCCTTTATGGAACGCATATGGCAAAAGGTATTAGACTGTAGATGGTTTTGACAAGCATGAAAGCTGCACAGCATGTGCCTGCAAATGGAATTATGTGCAAAAAATTTCTAGTGATCCATCTCTCGCCAGATTATCCACCTCAATACCCTGAAGAACTCAGCTACCAATTAACACCTACTTTATTACATGTTGGGATATACTTAATAACTTTCATATGTTTATGCACTATTACCTTGAGTGATGGCTTTTATACAATTAGACATAATTGGGATATCAATATGCAACAGCTAAATATATTAACCCTCTTAAAACTAATGAGCATTTCTGCATCCAGCTGCTAAATATGACAAGGTAAGCATCTTTCATTCTTGACAGGAAATCATTCATCAAACCTTTTTTTCTGATTATTGGATGCTTCATTTTTATGACAATTGTATTTTTGTTTGAAATTCTATCAAACACACACATGAACTTCAGATTAATATGTGTTAACAGACTAATGTTCAACATTGCACAAAATCATTTTGGATCGGATGTCTCGATTTCCTTTCCCGTTGTATTATGCTAAAAATATAATTCTGGTATATATTATGTTTCTGCTCATTTTGGTCTGGACATAAACTGAATACCATTTTATTGAGGCAATAGTACAGGTGTTACATGCATGTGTTGGAAGTATGCAGAATATGAAGTTTGTGATGCCAGTCAATGCTGATTTGATGCCCGACCTGTAATTTTTCAAGATCAGCCATAGATTGTCAGTTGCTATTAATGTGACAATGTCTTTGAATTTTTCACCATTTAGCCAATGCTTGAGACTGGAACAGGTGACATAAAGAATATCTCGCAGTTTATTTGCCATCGCTACATACAGGAGATGATAGAGGCGCTATACATCAGGAGCAGGGACTTCATTGTTTTCTCTGTAAACATTGAGAAGCAACAGAAGTGGACATGCAAATTTGTTAGGATACAGTCATTCCAAGGCATAATGTGCTATTGACTGGGTTTTGAGAAAACCCATCTCATTGATAATAAGTACAGAAATTACACAAGGTACCACTCATGTAATGTATAGTTGGTGTACCACCACACAAAAACCATAACGCTACTGAATGCCTGCAATCCTGGCAGCTCAAGCTGTGCCAGTCCACTACTCCATTGTCCTCTCAGCCATTGAGTTGAGCCAAAGGGTGGCTATTATATATTTAGAAGGGTTGCAGATCACTTTAAGAGCTGATCAAATAATTTGATAGTGATGTCATTATGATGTTTGTAGATGCTGCTGTTTTGCTTTCAGTTTGTATTCTGTGCAGAACAGCAAACATCCTTTTCAATAACACCTGTTGTGTGTTAGTTTGAATGTACGTTTGCAAACCACATCCTTTCTTTTTCTTATTTTAGTGACTGTCTTGTGGGTGCCTTTCCCTATCCTAGTTTTTGTATACAGTGCTAACCCAATAGCTACAGCACTGCTGCTAGGGAGTTGCTAATTGTCAGCAGAGGAAATATCAGATGGCCTTGCAGAATGTCCCCTCCAGCAGCTTTGTGCCATGAAGGCCCCAGCTTTTAACTGCACCACTTTATCATGCATATAGCAGTCTGGGTTGGATGACTGACAAGCATCAATCAAGGGCTCTGGCAGAGTGATGGAGTAAAGACAGTGAGAGCATGAATATTACTGAGGTGAGGAAAGAAGGATTAGGTTCCACGAATGCACTGGTGTTGGTAATTTGCTGTTGCACAAATTGCTGGACTACTGTAAGATTCCAAAAGGGCCCTGTGAGCACTGGTATCTACCATAATAATGGCAGCCATTTGGATCCCCAAAGCACCAGGCCAACATGTACAGCAATAAGCTGAGATTGTAGGACATCAGATCAAGTTTCCACAGCAACACTTAGCCATTACGACACTTCACCTTGTGTTGCAATTGTAATTGAGATGGACTGTCTGATGCAGCATTATGGTTGGACCTGCAAATTCCCAGAGCTGGCCACACTTCTAAACAACTGGAAAAACAGAAGCTCTGTGACCCGCGCAAAGCTCTGTCCCAAATGTGAGACAACCTCAGGCAAGCCTGCCAGTGAACCCAACGTTTCTGTGTCCATACAGCCTTTCTCTACATGCTACTCATCAAAACCCTCACCTGAGTCCTCTGAAGCAGAATTTTGCCCACCAGGGCACTGAGACATATATAATCCTTTCCTCTGGCCTGGCTGTAACCCACTCATGGTAAGTGCCTCACCACATAGAATTTCATTCACTGTGCTATTGGCTAAGCTTCACATGGTATCAGTGTCTGAACTGATGATGTGTGAATGTTAGAATGAATTTAACAAAGTCTCAGTGGCCATTGCAATTATTTGCAACACTGTCTCCTTGGTGGTGATCAGCCAAGCCTGCCCTTTCTCCCAGTGCTGCAGTTGCCATCTATTGTGGACCATCTATTTCTGCAAGAGAGAGGAAAGTGTGTCTGAGTGTGTTTGGGTGATATGCTTGCCAAAGTTGAATAGCTGGCAGCTGGCTGGTCCAGGCTGTGAGATACAAGTATACGTGGCTTCTTGTAGTGTTAGATGTATGTGAACTGCTTGAATGTGAGATTTGAGTATGGCTGATGTTTATTTCTATGGGCCATGTGGAAAGGTAGGGATGAATGGAGTGGTCTGTGAGGCTGGTGGTGCAATTTTCAAATGGGACAAATACAGCTTAGAAAAACTTGAGTAAATGCACAGGCAAGTGAACATTAAAAAGTTATTGATTCACAATTTTAATTATTTCAGTCGGTATTTTTCTAGGATCTTTTTTGTACTATCCCTTAATTACCCTTGTCAAAAATGGAAGGTAATTATCATAACTCTGCCCCTCATTGAAATCAATGGCAATCACAATTTTCAAGCCTTTTAAGCCACTTCCCCTGCTGCTGCAGCTTTTGCATTGGTTGTCTGGCAATTGGATTGCTGACTGTAAGCGTATTGTCTGGTCGCATTCAAATCATATGCTAATATGCTTACTGATCGGGACTTATTGAAAGGCAGTTCTTAAAACCAACTCCATTAACAATTCTTCTTTCAACTGTGTGTCATTCAAATATACCTTTTATAAATATCATTTTTTGTGTAAAGCCAATGAATCCACACACTTTCTTGACAACATTTTCCCTCCACCTTTGAAGACTTGTATATATGAATATGAAAGCTTTTTGAATTGGAACTTTTGATTATTTCGCCTCACCCCATTTTTCCTCCTCAAGTGTATGCCTTCACACTCCTCTGAATGAAATGTAACCAACTATGTCTCTGCCCAGTCTGTCCATGCCCTCCTGAAGTCTGCTGCTCTCCTTTCACTTAATTTTATTTCCAAGTTATGCACCATTCACAAGCTTTGAAATTATACCACTAAACCCAATTTTATATGATTAATCTATGTGAAAAAATGATATGGTCCATAATATGACCCTGTGGGGTATGACTGTTTAGCCACGCCCAATCTGATGGTAACTTCTTCCTTGCTGCCATCAGACTTTTGAATGGATCTACCTTGTATTAAGTTGACCTAGCTATGAATGCAACATTACATTCTGCACTCTCTCATTTCCTTCTCTGTGCACAGTATACTTTGCCAGTATAGTGTGCAAGAAACAATACTTTTCACTGCAGACTAATATATATGAAAATACTAAATCAAATCAAATCAAAAACAAGCATCCACCTCTACTTTCTGCTTCCCGTCGCTTAACATCAGGAACGTTTTCATAATCAGATCACTCACAAGTTGGATTCTTCTATTAGTGTTGCTTATTGTTATTGTTAAATCCATTTTCAGCAGTATTAATAAAACTGCAGTAGGTTATCACTCATATATATCAAAGAACATATAAAAAGAATTTATAAAATAAATTATGCTCTGTAATGCTGCTCAATTGTGCTGATTCAAAGGTTTAACCTTTGTAATTATGCAAATTAATTTTATCAGAAACTTGAGCTGTAATGTAACCAGCATTATTTTGGGTACTATTTTTTGATTGCATCCAATGTGAAAACTCCAAGATGTCAAATGACTCTTAAATGTCCCTGACCACAGATCCTCCATCATGTTAAGAATTAACATTTTCTACCTGTACAAAATGTACATTTATGAATATGTTAATCTAATAAAATTAGTTTTACCTTTATTCAAACATGAAGCCAGGAATTAATTAGAGCCTCAATCTGCTTCAGCCCAAAGATTTTTATTCCCACAATCATTAATTTTGAAAATGGAGATTCTCTGGAAACTTCCAATCACTATTTGTAATACCTAATTCATTTTGGCAGCAAGGATATGGAGATACAGTCTAAAATATAGGAAGGAACTTCAGAGGAGATGTGGGAACCAAGGGACCTTGGTGTATATGTATATTAGTCATTGAAGATTGCAGGGCATGTTGAGAGAGCAGTTAATAAATCATACAGTATCTTAGGCTTTATTAAGAGAGGATTGAGTGCAAGAGTAAGCAAGTGAGATTGACCATAAGACATGAGTTAAGTCTTATCTGAAGTACTGCATTTTCACAGTAACTTCATTGCAGAGTTAATGTAAGCCTACTTGTAACTAATAAATAAACTTTAGAAGTCCTGGGCACTATACTTGAGGAAGCATGTCCAGGCATTGAACAGATTGCAGAGGAGATTCACAAGGATGCAGAACAGTAGCTATCAGGATAGATTAGAGAAGTTGAGATTGTTCTCCATGGAGAAAAGAAAACTGAGGCGACTCAGAAGATCCTGAGGGAAATGGACAAGGTAAACAGTAAACATTCTTCCTGCTCAAGAGAGCATCAGGAATTAGGGGGGCACAGATTCAAAATAATTGGCAAAAGGATAAACGTGATGTGAAGAAAAGTTCTTTCAGCCAGAGAATTCTTGGAATCTGGAAGAAATTTCTGAAGAGGTGGTGGAAGCAAGTTCAATTGAGGCATTCAAAGGGGAATTGGATTGCTATGTAAAAGTAAAGGATGTGTGAGATTATGGAGATAAGGCAGAAGAGTGGGACTAGGTAGAATGCTTTTTCAGAGAGTCAATATAGACTTGGTGGGTCAAATGGCCTCCTTCTGCGCTGTAAGGATTATGTGATTCTGTTATTCTAATCCATACCTATATTAAAAGCAAAATACTTTGCGTTGAATGTATCACTGGGAGAAAGGTCTGTGCTGTTCCTGCACCATCAGAGAAAATCTGAACCAATATTTTCTGAACAGCATAAAAATTAATACACTCAAAACTCTCTGATTGTATTCCAGGAACTCTATGTTCACAACAGAGCAGGCTGATTTTTGTTCTGATTTCACCCTTTTGATAGGGAAGCATTTGACCACTCTTCTGCTCTTTGATTGTAAAGGTGAGATTGGTAGTCCACTAATTTGAGAATGATTTGTGAGAATATATCACATTGGGTGGAATTTACTCTCCTCCCATATGGCATATTTGTTGGCAAGAGGCATTTAATCAGGAGGGAGGCTGATAGATAGGGGACTCTGCTGCCTCCTTATCTTCACTCAGTTAAGTGCAGGGCGGGAAGACCCACAGATGATGTTCCTGTCCTACTGCCAGTTGAAGCACTTAAATAGGCAATTCATGCTCCTGTAAAGGCTTCATCCTGCTGTCACTGCTATTATTCCAGTGGTGAGAAAGGAAGGACTGACCAGGCGGGAACACAATAGGAAAACACGTGTGGTTTTATTACAGGCTCGCAGGAGATTCCCTGGTTCTAAGGCACACAGTACCTGAATGAGGGACTTAACATTACTAAGGGGACAGTTCCCTATGGAACCAGATCTCCCAGTTGCTGTCACCCGTGACCACAGCCATGTGACTCCCTCACTTACAGCCTGGCATCCAGCAATGATACTAGGCTTTGAATGGCTGTCATTCCAGCAGCAGTACTGCCTTCCCAGACCACAGGAAGGTCTGTACATTGTCCACTGGAGGTTTTTATATTTTTCAGTTTTAATTCAGTGACAATCTACCAGGGGTTAGTTATTGTCCAGTATCGCAAGATATTTTACGCTGATACTTGCTTAATTCCAATTATAGGTACCAAGGCTCAGAAGTCTAATCTATGTGGAGAGCTGCTTGGGGGGGGGGGGGGGGGGTGTAAATGGAAGGTAAAGGCATACCCAGAAAGTAGCCAAGAAGATTCACCTGCCAGTCCTCTCCATCCCCTCTCTCCCCGCTACAGAGGTTCCCATATAAAGACTGCATAGGAATTATCCAGGATGTTTAAACTTTTGACAGGCAATTACCCTACACTGGGAACTATCCAATACTCCAATTTAAATCAGAAGCTTTGGACAGTTCTAATTTCTTACCAAAATACATTCCCAGGAAATTTAAGAAGAATTAAAACTTCTCATAATTTATCAGCATTTTCCAAATCCACGACCTTGACCACTGAGAGGGACAGGGTGCAGAACAATGGGAATACCATCACTGACAAGTTTCTGTCCAAGCTACTCTTGATTTGGAAATATATCACTGTTCCTTCACTATTGCTGGGTCAAAATCCAGGAACATCTTCCCTAATAGCACTGTGGGTGTACTTACACCCACATAGATTGTAATAGTTCAAGTAGGTAGTTCACCACCACCTTCTCAAGAGCAATTAGGAATAGCCAATAAAAGGTGATCCAGCCAGGAATACTCACATCCTATGAAAGAATTTTTAAAAATCATCAGTCACTTCCCCATAATCATTCAATCACGATCAATGATGAATCCCGACAATCTCCGGCTCCCCAGCAATCATCGATTTCCACAATCATGGACTACCTTGCAATGAGGTCATTGATCCTCCTCCAAAAAATCTGCAACATTTTTCTGCCCCTGCTCTCTCACCAAGCCCTCCACCTGTTTAAACCATTCAGTATAAATGTCCCTTCTAAACAATAGCATGAGTAACTGCACTGTTGTGCTCAATCTATTCTTTTAAGATGTGTAGCTATGCCAATAAAATTTAAGAGTACTGCACACTTAAATCAATCTGTCACATGCCCAAGAAAGATGTTACCCTGTACCTATCCCCTGCTCAAACCCAAACTTGCAATCTTAAGCAACCAATTCCTAGACTCCAGTCTCTACTAGAATGTTTCCTATTCAATAGAGAGACTGTCAATCATCTTGGATTCCTATTGGGCAGGCAACTTGTAACAAACATACATGATGAGGAATTAAATCTGATCAGGGTTCTAACTAGAATTCAGCATGGTGGCATAGTGGTTAGCACTGCTGTCTGACAGCGGTAGGGACCTGGGTTTGATTCTCGGCTTGGGTGTCTGCCTGTGTGAGGTTTGCACATTCTCTTCGTGTCTGTGTGGATTTCCTCCGGTTGCTCCAGTTTCCTCCCAAAATCCAAAGGTGTGCATGTTAGATTGATTGGCTATGTTCAATTGGTGTTAAGGGGTTAGCAGCGTAAATAAATGGAGTTATGGGGCTTGGAGCTAGGAGGGATTGTGATTGGTGCAAACTCGATGGGCCACACGACCTATTTCTGCATTGTAGAGATTCTTTGAATTCCTTCCTACTGCTTGGAATTCCCACTGCTGTAAACATTTGTGCCATTTCTTGCATTGTTATATTGTGGCGGAATTTTAATTGAAGGGAATTTTGTAGAATTTACAGTACAGAACAGGTCATTCAGCCCAATCAGTCCTGGATGGAATTGATGCTCCAATTAGATAAATTAGGATAATGTGCAGTGACGGCTCATAATTGTTAAATCAGTAGTTAGAGAATTTTTTTTGAACATGTAATTCTGCTTCATTTACTTGTTTCTCTGTAATGCACAAAATCAGTATTATTGCTCATTGGCAACAGTTTATTTTAAATGCTAAAATTGAATCTTTGTTCACTTTTTACTAAAACTTTATCAATTATAGCTCAAAGTATTTAGCATTAAATTTAATCTATCGTATCCATTTTCCATCCATTTATGTTTGATATAAGTACAATCAAGGCACTGTCCAGCCTTGCTTCTTTGTGGTATTAGTCACATAGTCACAGATGTTGACGTGGGCAAATGTCTCATCAATTGAAAGCGGCTTGTGAAAAATCTGATGAATTTAAACTGTGGATGCAGACGGATGTCTCATCGATTGAAAAATGTCTGTGAAGAAGCTGCTGTTTTTTTAAAAAAAGACTATAGTATCCATTTAATCCAACTCCTAAGAGAGCTGTTGATCTGCCTGTCTGCCTACAGCAATTCTTTGCTCGAAACCTGGCAGCGCATTATGGTAAAATAGTTTTCTGCTGCACAGATGTCACTGTGTTAGACTTCAACAAGCTCTGATTTGGCAGTTAGCTCTCTCGTCTTTGTCCCTAAAATGAATTTCCTAATGAAGGTTTTGAAGGAGCTGAGAGGGACATTCCACAAAGAGAGTGTAGTTGCCAGTCTCCTGTGGTATGAGAAATGTATTTAATGAGTAAACCAGCTGCATAAGCATTGCTTGTGGTCATGATAGTCAGGCACATAAGTAGAGGCCAGCGTGTGTCCTATCAGTACCATGTATCCACCTTGTTAAAGGTCTACTGTGATCAGGGCTTCTGTTAAGGAGAAGACAAGACTTCTCATTAGGAGGAAAGCATTCACATCTACGATGCCAGCGAACTGCAAATCCCCCTAGAACTTTTCAAAGAAGTATGGATTTAAAAATTTTGAATCCTGCACTTGTCAGATACCGACTTCCATGCACTGTTTAAACTCTAGCCAATTTAAAAACACTATGACTGACAGTTAATCTGAATCACATGGCTGTAGATCTATCCTTACTTATTTAATCTGAAGGCATTACATTTTCAAATAGAATGTGAGGTGATGGCAATGCATCTCGAAAAGGGAAAAGCCTGATAAACTCTAAAATCATATAGGGATTTTGATTTCTTTAATGTGAACTTCTGGCCCAGGATCAATAAAAACTCAAACATGCAATAGGATGGTGGGATATGGCATCCAGCTCCCATTTCAGTGTGTTTGCATTCACAATAGACTTTTTTTCCTATAGGAAGGCATTGAGTGAAGGCTAGGGCCTGGATTTTTCATCCATCAGGCTGTGTACTGTTAGAATGTAACTGGTAACAACTTTGTACTGGATGTAATGTGTGACCAATGGGAACAAGATGTAAGGGTCAGCTGACCCAGTAAACCATGGAACCAATTACAGAGTGATGTAGTCGTTAGCTAACCAGCTGATTCACCATAAATAAGAAACTGTTTGGAATGGAAGAGAGGTTTACAGCATAGAAACAGGTCTTTTGGCCCAACTTGTCCATGCTGCTCCTTTTATTAAAACCCCTAAGCTAATCCCAATTGCCGGCATTTGGCTCATATCCCTCTATACTCAACTTACCCATGTAACTATCGAAATGCTTTTTAAAAGATAAAATTGTACCCACCTCCACTACTACCTTTGGCAGCTTATTCCAGACACTCACCATCCTCTGTGTGAAAGAATTGCCACTCTGGACACCTTTGTATCTCTCCCTTCTCACCTTAAACGTGTGCCCTCTAGTTTCAGACTCCCTTACTTTTGGGAAAAGATATTGACTATCTACCTTCTCTATGCCCCTTATTATTTTATAGATCTCTATAAGGTCACTCCCTCAGCTTTCCACAATCCAGAGAAAAAAGTCCTAATCTATTCAGCCTTTCCCTTTAATTCAATCCATTAAGTTCCAGTAGCATTCTAGTCAATATTTTCTGCACTCTTTCTAGTTTAATAATATCCTTTCTATAATAGGATGACCAAAATTGCACACAGTATTCCAAGTGTGGCTTTACCAATGTCTTGTACAACTTCAACAAGATATCCCAACTTCTATATTTAATGTTCTGACTGATGAAACCAAGCATGCCAAATGCCTTCTTCACCACTCTGGTCACCTGTGACTCTACTTTCAAGCAGCTATGAACATGTACCCCTAGATTTCTTTATTCTGTAACTCTCCCCGATGCCCTACCATTAACTGAGTAAGTCCTGCCCAGGTTCAATCTACCAAAATACATTACCTTGCATTTTCTAAATTAAACTCCATCTACATTTGTCAGCCTACTGGCCCAATTGGTCAAGATCCCATTGCAATTGGAGAAAACTTTCTTCACTGTCCACAATGCCACTAATCTTAATGTTATCTGCAAAATTACTCACCATGCCCCTTATATTCTCATCCAAATCATTCATACAAATGACAAATAACAGTGGGCTCAGCGCTGATCGCTGAGGCACACCACTGGTCACAGGCCTCCAGTTTGAAAAATAACTCTCTCTGTCAAGAAGCCAATTTTGTATCCATTTAGAGCCTTTGATCCTGTGAGATTTAACTTTATCCAACAATTTACCAAGTTTGGAAATAATGACTTTTTTTTATTCAACTCTTTCTTTGATTTATAAATTGGATTAAGTTTTGTTGCATTTTGAAGAGTTCCTTCTGAGGAAATGTGCGCACTTGGTGGGCCCAGATGCAGCACAAAACATAATTCTGACCTCAGTCAGCCCCTGAACGCAATTTCACAATGGCTGGTCCATTAATGGGTACCAGCGTGAAACACACACTGGAAAAGACTCAGTGCTGCCAGAGAGGGTAGGAAGAGAGCAGATGTCAAGAAAAGGGAGACTGTGGCCTGGTTCTAATGACCTCCCTCAAGAGGATATCTGCTGCTGAGCTATCTCTGAGAACCACAGACCTGTAAAAAAAAAAATGAATTACAGTGGAAAAACTATGCAACAAGTATGGGGGCGATGTATTTAAACACAAATTTCAGTCCCCAGACACCTTTGAAATTTTGACATTTCACCCCACCCTGGATTGAGGTTGAAACTAAAACTTAAAGGCCATCTGGCCAATCAGCCCACCCATCCAATGTAAAAGCAAACAGGCTGCATAAAATCACATTCTAAAAGCTCCTAATTGGTTAAATTGCCTTCTTGATTGTCAGTGGTCACTATAAAATTCTGGTTGAGGTCCTGCGTTGTGGGTGAAGGAAAATTAATAGGAAATCAGTGATAGCTGTGGTAGCCCTTGTACGTAATAAATCAAAAAGCTGTGGTATCAAGACTAACTCTAGAGACTTGAGCGTATTGTTTTGGCTGATAATCCAGTACAGTACGGACGGAATGCTAAATCGTCAACGGTGACTTTGTGTACTAAATCAAAGTGTACCCTCTCAACAAGTGAGCTGCAAGTAATGCCTTTAACTAAATAACCATAATGAATTCATGGATCACCGCAGGGAGAGACTTGAAAGAGACAAAATTGCATTTGAACGTTGCAACAACAGCAATGTACATTTATATAGCTTTTTTAATATGCTAAGCACTCTGATGCACTTCACAAAAACTTTGTCAAACAAAACTTTGTACCGAATTGCAAAACAATATGCCGGAACATATCACCAAAAGCTCCCATCAGGAGTAGTGAGACATCAAGCTTTAGCGAGGTAATTCCTGAACTCAGGGCCTCAACAGCTGAATGATGAAGTGATACAAGTCAGCTTTGCGGAAGAGACCAGAGTTGGGAGAGGATAGAAACCTCAGAGGGTTGCGAGGTTGTAGGAGGTTACAGAGCTAATGAGGGGAGGAAACATTGGAAGATTTCAAAACCAGAATTTTGAAACTGAGACTCAGCTGGATCACATTGAGTTTTACAGACCCCTCAGCCCATTGTGCCCACCAAACTTCTGTCTATTCTAATCCCATTTCCAGCACTAAGTCCACTTGTTAGTTATGGCATTTCAAGTAGTCACCCCAGTTCTTCCTAAATATTGAGAGAATTGCTGTCCCTACCACCCTGTCAGGCAGAGTTCTAGATTCCCACCACCCTCTGGGGGAAGAAATATTTTTTTCAAATCCTTTGTAAATCTCCTGCCCCTTCCCTTAAATCTTTGGCCTAATTAGTTTCTTTTCATAGCGCAGGCAACATCCTAGTCAATCTTCACTGTACTCTTTCAAGTGCAATCACATCCATCCTGTAGTTTGGTAATTAGAACTGCCTACAATTCTCTAGCTGTGGCCGAACAAGCATTTTATACAGCTCCATTTCAACTTTCCTGCTCTTATATTCTATGCCTTGGCTAACAAAGGGAAGAATCCCATTGGCCTTCTTAACCAATACATCTACCTGGCCCATTGCCTTCAGGGATCTTTGAAAATGCATGCCAATGTCCCTTTGGTCCTCCGTACCTCCTAACATCCAATCGTTCATTATGTTTGCTTGCATTGTTAGTCCTCCCAAAATGCACTCCCTCAGACTTTTTGGGGTTAAATTTCATTTGCCACTCTTTCACCAATCTAACTCGCAGATTTATATCCTTCTTGCTATATACCACATCACTAATTTTCATATCATCTATGAACTTACTGATCATGCCTCCAGCACATTCATGTCTAGATCAACTTATGTCTGTGATCACAGAGGTGAGAGCTAAACCTCTCTTGGATTTTATAATACATTTATAATATATTTTAAAATACATTTTTTATATTTTGTTATCTAAATTCCTATGTTTTCCCAAATCAGCCTAAGCTTAGCAGAGGTCACATGTTTGGAAGTTTAATACAAATATTAATGTCATATATATTCCATTTGTGCATTGATGCTATGAAAGGAGAAACCAATGTTGTGACCAGGAGAGGAAGGATGAAACAAATCCTGCCTTTGTCCCACTCCTGGACTGGTAATAGAATTTGAATGTAAAAAGTTGATAATGCCAACTTAATATATATACTGAACTGTGTAAGATATAAGGCAACCAGGTTCATTAAGTTAACAGTAAAGATCAGGTAAAAATGCAGAAATGACCAACAAAAGGTTTGAAATCTACATATTTGTTCAGTTACCCACTAATTAAAAAACAACACATTCATAAGTATCCTGAAAAAGTCTCTGCAGAGGTTCATTTCTTAAACCTTAGCCAAGCAAAATAAAATCACAAAAATATGATTACAGATTATCCAGATGCTTGTTTACAGCTAGATGTCACTTTTCACAGTAGCTGCTGATACTGGTGTTTCTCACTGGAGCTGTTGGTCTGCAGTTGTGAATGGTTGATTCTCATTTTTTCTTGGAGACAGTGATGTTGATTTGGACTCCACCTTTTGAAAGCTCTCGGTTTGCAGCAATGGGTTCTTTTGGTGGGTTTTCAAATCACAAGCAGTTCATTTTTGATGAGAGAGGTTTCAGAAAAAAAAAAGGAGGGGTAAAACTGTTGCCCATTCTTTCTCTATGGCTGTCCCTTTGGCAATTAGCTCAAATCCAAAATATTTTACTGCCAAGAGCTGGGTTACATGTCCTCTCTCTTGTTTAAATCTGGTTTTAGTTTAGCCATGCCCCTAAAAAATCCATAAACTCTGTGCTTCCATTAAGTAGCTTTTGTGATTCTCAAAAACAATATTGTAGCTGCTGTAATCCAATTGCTTAATGTTGCAACACAAAGATTAATCCCCTTTAACTTTCCTACAATTATTTGGGAATGTGTTATCTGTTCTTTACCAATGATTAGAGGTTCATTAATATAAAGGTTTGAGATTGTTTTAAGTGAATAATTAACAAGGTATTTTATTTAATTTATTCAAATTTTAACCAAACAAGAGCATATTAACTTTGGAACGTTTTGATTGAAATGTTGTTCAAATGATACAATGAACATTCATTACCAAACCAGTAATAACAGAAGTTTAGTTACCCTCAGAAAAAATATACATAATCAGGTTTGATAGCATTCAGAAGTTTTGGAGTTCTTAGGTAGTGTCCGTTGTCTGTAAGACCTTTCTAACTCAGCATCCTTCTGTTGGATAGCTGGATAATTCTCTGAAGAGATATTTAAACTGGCAGGGTGGAAAGCTGTTCTAGAGATGAATGCTGTCCTTTCAGCTGACTGCCCTGGCCTCTGGAGATGTTCTTTCAAGATGTTCTCTCTTGAAACGGCTGTTGCTTTGGTCTTTATATGTGTTGTGACCTTATAATTTTTTACACCACAATTAGTTTGTGGCTGTCAACACTATCAAATTCAAATCTGATAGGCTCTTAACAGTTGAGTGTTTTCTTTAAAATCATAGACTAATAAAAATGCAAAAACCTGCAGAGCCAGTTACCATGACAACCTTAATACTTTTGGTCCTTTGAATCAAATGTTGCAACCTGCAGCCTGTGTGTACGCTGCATTTTAATACAAAACTCAAAAATAGCTTTTAAAGGGACACACACTATTTTCTTTCCCTCTAACGTTTTTTTACAATTCTATTATTATCTTTATAAACATTCTTTACAAACTCAATTTCACAACATTAGCCAAAGTGTTCTTTTTAAAAAAATTGTATATGATATGAATATATCATATATTCATATCATGCACCTGGTGATATTATAAAGTAACATTTGTCCATCCAATGAGATTATAGATTAATATTCCGTAGTAATACACCTTCATAACACACAGATAATCCAGAAAGCATTGTGAAATTGTTCCCTGCATGGTTTCGAAAATCACCTTCCGATGTCAATCAGGGTGTAAAGTTTAGCTCTGTCTGTGAAATCCACAGCTTCCATATTCATAGCCTTATGGTATAGAATGGAAATTATAGAAGAACTGTTATTTTCCTAATATTTGTTTTGTGGTAACATTTGTTTGCCGTCACTCTTGTCTGCGTCATTTAGTAACTTGCTGCCCACATAAACAATTAAACAACATAACTAAATTTAAATTCTGCCATAAATCAATTGTTTCTTATTTATTTAAGGGTTGTGTAGCTCCCGATCCATTGCTATCAAGGTTGTGTTATTTTTGCAGCAAGTTAAAGTCAGTAGAAGACTGGGGAGCATGTGATCTAACTTAAGAGATGGCTCGGTGGCACAATGGAGCGGTACAGTAGTAAAGTAGTTAGCACTGCTGCCTCACAGTGCCAGGGACCCAGGTTCGATTCCCAGCTTGGGTCACTGTTTGTGTGGAGTTTGCATGTTCTTCCTGTATTTGCATGGATTTCCTCCAGGTGCTCGGTTTCCTCCCAAAAATGTATGGGTTAGGTGGATTAGCAATGCTAAATTTGTCCCTTAGTGTCAGATGATGATCTAGGGTAAGTACATGCGGTTATGGGGATCGGGGCCTTGGTGGGATTGTAGTTGGTGCAGCGTCAATGGGCTGAGTGGCCTTCTTCTGCATTGTCAGTTTCTAAGGGACATAATTTTCTGGGTGTACTTGTCCAAAACTGGAAAATCCCACTCGGGATCAATGGATCTTTGCACGATCTGCCCCTCCCCCCTGCCCACTATGATTTCCCCCCTCCCCCCACTAGGATTCCCTTGGCAGGCAAGACAGGAAATTTTCCCCCTAGACCTCCATTCCCAGTAGCGCAATTTCAGCAAATTCCGAGTCATTGTTGTCAAAGGCTGTTTCTATTTATTTCCTCATGGGCCACCTCCAGAATATCCTTGATGAAATATTGAAAGTACCTGCATCCACTTGCAAATGCACTTTGCAGAATCTGAGAAAACAAATTAAGAAATGATGGCAGACTAAAATAATTTATGGAAAAATTCTTTATTCTGAAAGTACAACTACATGCCTACTAAACACAGAACCACATTACTACTTTCTTCTTTCATGAGATGTCAGCATCACAGGTAAGCCAGCATTTGTTGCACATCCCTAATTCCCTTTGAATTAAGTGGATTACTAGGGCATTTCAAAGAGCAATTAAAAGTCAACCACTTTGCTGTGTGTCATATGTATGCTTGACTGGGTAAGGATGGCATATTTCTTTCCCTAAAGGGTATCAGTGAATGAAATGGGTTTTACAACAATTGATGTTAGCTCTATGGCCATCATTACTGACACTATTCCTCCACTGGGCCTCAAGATTATGAGTCTCGTGATGTTACCATTGTATCACTAGCTCCCCTGAAAGGGCAGCACGGTAGCACAGTGGTTAGCATGCTGCTTCACAGCTCCAGGGACCTGGGTTCGATTCCCGGCTTGGGTCACTGTCTGTGTGGAGTTTGCACATTCTCCTCGTGTCTGTGGGGGTTTCCTCTGGGTGCCCTGTTTTCCTCTCACAGTCCAAAGATGTGCGGTTTAGGTTGATTGGCCATGCTAAAAATTGCCCCTTAGAGTTCTGAAATGCGTAAGTTAGAGGGATTAGGGGGTAAATATTTAGGGATATGGGGTTAAGGCCTGGATGGGATTGTAGTGGGTGCAGACTTGATGGATCAAATGGTCTCTTTCTGCACTGTAGGGTTTCTATTCTATTACTTTCAAACCAGCAGCCACACATAAATTCTATCTTATTATTATAAATCTATTTTTACATAAGTGACATTGGCAATGCACAATGTTTGGAAGATATTTTGCTCTCTGAATGCATAATCAATGTATCCATACAATAATTATAAATGATACCGGCTTCAAGTGTGCAGCCAGGAACCCTAAAGCTAGCTTCATAGAATCGTCATCAATGTATTCTATAAACACTGCCAGAGTGCAAGATCCTTCATTCATGTAGAAAATTAAAATGTCTTGAACATAGCATACATGGCTAAGCATCAGTGATTTACCCAGAAATCAGTGATATTAGGCCATGCAAGACGAAGGCGATCTGTAAGAATCAGATTATAAATGGTTTGTTTTTTGACAAATCCATAACTGCCTCGGAAGTGCAATTGTTTTATCAAATCTGGAAGTTATGATATTCCAATACATCAGCCAATTAGATATCAAATCTGGTCTCATCATGTGACACGGAGGTGCCTGGACTAATTGAATAGCAATGTCTAGAGACCACAATTCACCATAACTCAGTCAATATTAACAATATCAAAAGTGCAAACTAGTAAATGGTAATACCAATAGCCCACAAAGCTTTTGCCTTTTTCATCTTCGAGAGAGTATGACAAGCATTTGTTGGCATTATGTACATGAATTAATCACATCTGCAATTGAATGATGGATTGCAAAATAACAAGGCAATTATAAAGAACAAAATAAGGAACAAAGAAAAGTACAATATAGGAATAGGACCTTCTGCCTTCCAAGCCTCTGCCAATTGTGATGCCCTAACTAAACTAAAGGAAAACATTCTGCCCTTATTTGATCCATATCTCTCTATTACTTCCCGGTTCATGTACTCATCCGGATGCTTCTTAAGTGTTGCTAATATGGTTGTTTTCACTACCTCCACTGTCAGTGTGTGTTCCAGGCACTTAGTCTCTCTACGTGAAAAACATCACTCGCATATCTCCCTTAAATTTCCCCTTCTCACCCTGAACTTATGCCCCCTTGTGATTGACACTTCTTCCACCCTGGTAAAAAGCCTCTGCCTATCTGACTACAGTTAAGAAAGGAACCAGAAAAGTTTTTTTTTAATGCAGCAAGCCATTATGATCAGGAATGTATTGCTTGAAAGGATGGTGGAAGCTGGATATAGAATGCTACATATTTTAAGAAGGGAATTAGAAATTTGCTTGAAAAGCTGAAAATATCCAGGCAATGAGAAAAACAAGGTGGAGATTGGATGTCACTATAAAAACACTGATACAGGCATGATGAGTCACTTGGCCTTACATCATTTAAGATTCTATGGGATAGAATTTTGTTCATATAGCACAACTTGTAGAGGTGCTATTGAGGCCTTGTGCAACTCGACTTGTGTTCTTCACCCCACCAACAGCTTCCTGTGTATCCTGTGCAAAATTCCCTGAGGATAAAGATATCTGCATGAGTATCCCCTAAGGCACTGGAGTACCAAAATTAGCTCAGCCAGCTGGTGGGAGGCCAGAATGGTAAATTTAGATGATGAATATCCAGGCAGCATCTGCATTATTTACTGAGTTTAATAAAAACAAATATGAAGCTTCAAGATAGACCTGAACTATTCAATAGAAAGGGCTCTATATTGCATTAATGTAATTTTTTAGAATTCATTTGTTGCAAATTGTCTAAAAGTGCTCCAGTTAATTTTTCCATTGATGTGATGAGTCCTTAGATTTACCACAGAGTATTGCTGAAATTCATGGGAGGCAGACGAGCAAGTGACCTGTCCGCAATAGGCTGCCGCACATAAGGGGGCAGCAGTGGCAGTTTCTTGAGATCGATAACACAATAGCGAGATAGATCTGAAGCAGTGGAAAGTATTGCTCTGTGTGTTGCCCTCTGCTGACTCCTCCATGCTCCTTGACAGTGGCAGGCCAGGAAATGCACTTAGTATCTTGTTGTGCAATCCTGTCAGCGCTCTCCAGTACATCATCCCACTGACGTCCTTATCTGGGTTCTGTGCCATCTCACTGTCTGAACCATCCTTAACTCATGCCCTGGATGGAGATCACTTCTGCCCAAATAACTCACCTTGTATTGATCCCAACCTTATAGCAGCGTCTAAGTGCCAATGCCTTAGCCAGTGGCTGCATTGTCACATAACATGACAGGGTATTTTTTATCAGTGCTGGGTTGTTGCTGTCCTTCCTTTCTCTGGATTTCTGAGAATAGACAGGTTGGATCTCTGAAAGCAGGAACTCTTTCCTGGAAAGTGGAAAGTTATGTTGTGAGGAAGGTAGAAAGATCAGTAACTAGAGCAACTTGAGACTTTACTGGGAGTTGAGAAAAGGCAAAAGGTGAGAACGTGCCATCATCCCCATTAGCCCCAGCAATGTTAAATGCTATGAGCACTCCACAGCTGGCATCATGATGCAGAGAATCATTCCCTCTGTAAGGTTCAGGTTTCCCCCCCACCAGTTATGGTCTGCTTCCTATTGGGATGTTAAGTATGAGTCCTGAGTGTCAGAAGAGGCAGGGTAGCACAGTAGTTAATATGCTGTCTAGTTGCACAAGTCCTCAGCACCAAGGACTTGGGTTCGATTCAGGCCTTGGGTGACTCTGTGGAGTTTGCACATTTTCCCTCTATCTTCATGGGTTTTCTCTTGCTGCTCTGGTTTCCTTCCACAATCCAAAGATTTGCAGATTAGGTGGATTGGCTATGCTTAATTGCCCTTTAATAGATGTATGTTGGATGGATTTGCCATGGTAAATGCACGGGGTTACAGGAATAGGGAAGGACCTGACCTTTTTTATGTCACTGCAGACTCGATGGACTAGATAGGCTCTTTTTGCACCGTAGTGGATCAATGGTTCTATTTTGAGTGGCATTTGCATTTGTGCATTTGGCGGAAAAATGACACAGTGGTTAGCACTGCTGCTTTCCAGTGCCAGGAATCCAGCCTCAGGTGACCACTTGTTGTGGAATTTGCATGTTCTCCCTATGTTTTCTTCAGGTGCTCTGGTTTTCTCTCACAGTCCAACAATGTGTGGGTTAGGTGAATTAATCATGCCAAATTGCCCCTTAGTGTTTGGATGTTAAAGGGGGTAAATTTGTGGGGCTATGGAGATAGGGCCTCGGTAGGATTGTTGTTGGTGTAGGCTTGGTGGACTGAATGGCCTCCTTCTGCATTGTAGGTATTCTATGATTTTGTATTTCTGTGGAGTGCTGATAGATGAATGATGAGGATAGGGTGCACTGAGTAGCATAAGAGGCTGTTATTTTAATAGGTATGAGATGTCACGTGAAGATTAGTTCACTAACATTGAGCACTCGCATCAAGCCATTAGACCTTTTTGTGGTACTACTCCCAGGTCTTGCAGTGTAGACTGGCCTTTCTTGGACAGCTAATCCCATCCCATTCTGAGGGTGGTCTTTATGATTCTCCTAACTCCTGCGAACCCAAGGAGTGTATCCTCCTTCCCACCCGCACCACGAATGCCTCCATCATTCCAAATCTCCCTCTCTCTGCCTTGATTGCACTAATTTGTATTGCAGCAATAATTTTGTGCAGCTTCACTATAAGATGCCATTAAGAAGAGCAGTGTGACTTTGGTTTTGTTGTTGAGATATCCTACTATGAAAAGAGATCGCAAGAAGAATTCAGGAGTCAACAATGGCACAGGTTCAATCTGATGAATGGTACAATCATTGAGAGGAAGTGAATAAACAAAATTTGCATGTTGTCCGCCTCAATTTAAACAGTGGCATCTAGTTTGCAAATTGTAACTCTCAGATCCAAAAGTCAGAGCTAATCAAATTCTAGCCCTCAAAATTATGAATTTTGATGCATCTTAGTTCACCTGTTAACAGAAGTCGATGCATAGAATTTTACAATCCCACCCAACATGGGAAAGGTGGGACACAGACCATGGAGATCTGTTGACCTCAGGTGAGATTTTCTGGTCTTAGGGTGAGTGCGGCCATAAAACCGCACCTAATGAGACGGCAGAGTGATTACCACTGCTACCTCAGTGCCAGGACCAGATTTAATTCCGACCTTGGGTCACTGCCTGTGTGAAGTTTGCACTTTCTCCCCGTGCCTGCATGGGATTTTTCTAGTGCTCCTGTTTCCATTTATAGTGCAAAGATTCACGAGTTAAGTTGATTGGCCATGCTAAAATTTACCCCAGTGTCAGGCGTTTAGCAGAGTAAATATGTGGGGTTATGAGAGTAGGGCCCGAGTAAGATTGTGGTCAGCACAGCCTCAATAGGCCAAATGGCCTCCTTCCATTTTGTAGACATTCTATGATGTCATCTAATTATTTTAGGATTTTTGGTCTATCTACTCTACCTCCTGGAGTGTTGTGAGAAGGAATGTCCTGACAACGGACTTAAATTTGTCTCTTACTGTTGTGAAACCTGTCTTACTGTAATTATTTGGTTCGAGGTGTCTTTTGGATTTACCTATCTTCTATTTTTTTATTAACTTGGATTTGATGGTCAGTCATAAACAAGGGAAGATTGTTGTTCATTACATTTATATTTGCCTCTCGTCTTTCTATGTGGTTTTACATTGGAAACCTTGACGATTAGGAATCAAATATAGAGTGGTGTCCTCCATAGGGATTCTCAGATCTCTTGTGAACCCAAGCAAGGAATGGCATGTCTTCTTAATTTATCGGCTTGCAAATTGTAGCGTCTGAACCAGGAAGTAAGTTTGAATAATTAATTTAATGTCAAATCATGTATAAAATACAAACAAAAGAGCAAAAGAAATAAGAGAAACAGAGATAAAAATTTAAAAAATTAAAAATTTCAATTCTCTTTAATCTCCAACAATAATTAACAATTGAAAGAATGAGACACCACGCTTGTAAAAGGAAATTTTCAGTATCAAAGAGATTAAGATTTATCATACCATAAAAAAAATCACTGGTACGTGAATAGAGAAGCACTTTCTGGCATCTTTAGTAGGCATTCATCCTGCAAGTACTGCATCTTCATTGTGAGTATGCATTTGAATGCCGAAACTTTTAGCAAAACACCAATGTAACAAAAGTGGTGGAGGAGCATGGCAACTTTTCCTGACAAACATCTTCCTGATTTCCACATTTAACTGTGCGTATGCAGTCGCTAGAGATTGCTGGCTAATTCCTTCTTTAATAACAAGGAGTGCTGATAGCCTCACTGTTATTTCTACTGCAAAATACAGTCCATTAATATCTTTATATACATCACAGGATCATTTCTTAATCTTCCTTCAAGACTGAAAAACCAATGCTTTGCAGTATTGGTTCAGTAATCAGAGATGAAAATGAGGAATCAGTTTCATTGTCCTGGAATAATTCACTTTTATCTTTACACCTGATACGTTTCAAGCTAGAAATCGACTGTCATTAAAACAAATTCAGTAAATATTTCCAGGGTAAAGATGTTCCCAATGATCTCTATAAAAATGTATCTCATTAAAACAAAACTAGCTGCCTTTGCTGAAGTTGTGCATTATTAATGGCATTTTAGTGCCGGAAAAATACTGTGGTTTTTCTTGATAAATTAATTACTGGATGAATGGGGAATATATGATTTTATTCCTCGTCTCAGGATCATGTTCTGTTTCATTTTGGCCCCATTTAACTAAACTAGTAACAAACAGCTGATGAAGTTCAGTGCCTAAATTTTGACTGGTTTGAAAGTTTGAACTTGTATTTTCAGTATTTGACTCATTTGGTAGCAGTTCTATAATCAAGCCATTCATTTCAAACATAATTACTAGAGCCTTTATAATGCAACTTAATAGGTCTCTGAATCAGATATATACTGTATTGTTCAGGGTAACAAATTATGCATATAACTCCAAATTATATGGACAAATTATGTTTACAATCAACTTCTATTTATTATAGTAAAGACAGAAGATTGTTTGGAATTTATGCTGCAATTTAACCATCATGGGGCGTAGGCTTACTTATGACACATCAACCTTACAGAACAATTTGGGGTTTTATTTTTCTTCAGCTGTTCCCACTCTGGATTGTGGTGTTCCATTTAAATGACATCCAGTCAGTACAGATTGATAAGATTTGGCACTGAACAGGGGGATAATTGCCTGCCATTCCAGTCAGCATTTTCTTTTACTTTCAAGTAGTGATGTTTCCTAAATATACTGCCAATGAAAGCTGTCAAACTCCATTTGAGGATCAATAGAAGAGAAGCATTGATCATCAGCCATCGTTTTTCAGCTGATGAAGAGATTAGTGTAGCATTGTCTGACTCTGAGCTGTTCAATCTGCTTCTGTGTTTGCTATTTCAAATGATAAGTGTGACCTTGTTAGCATCTGGACTTATTTACATATTAAAAACCCCTTCAGAGCCTACAAGTGATGAATTATTGACAACAAATGAAATGTTTTGATAGTTAACGACACAAAGCGCGCTTAATGTTTTATGTGTTGCTTCCTAGCTAATTATGTAGATGACACATTTGTCAGACCTAGACTGCCATTATAAAACTGTTTCCAGAGGGTGGAAAAGTAGGTTATTCGTGGAGTAATTAACTAGAATGCTCAATGACCTGTGAGAGTTTAGAATGTCTGCCAATTCATGCATTGTTTTGCCACAGAAGCAGAGGAGTAATTAAATCCTGAATCATTCTGTTGCACTCAAGAGTTGTTTGTTAATAAATAGAGATGACATCGCTGATCTGGTGTTTGATATCGGGGATTTGACAGCAGCACGGAGCAAGTTCTGATTATCCTGAAGAATGTGTCAGCTGGGATTGATTTCCACTTTCTCGTTTTATGTAACAGTTCCTCTAACATAGCTGACCCCAGCTAGCATTACCTTGTCATTTTACTTCATGGACTGGGGAAGATGAGCTGAATAGCTGGGTTCTGACCTTGAACCTGCCAAGGCGGTGAAGAAGTGCCAGTGATTTCTGTTTTATATACTAAAACCTCTCCATGTCACTATTACAGAAATAAATTGTCATTGCAGTAATAAACCCCTTGTCATTTCATTTTTATTTAAGTCTCTTGCGCATACGTGCAAGCATTGGCCATTCTGGCCACAGCTAAAATGTACCTGGTGGAAAAATGGCAAAACATTACCTTCTACCAACCTCAGATTTTCATTTCCTAAGACATTGTTGTGAAATAAATTGATGAATTTATATTGGATATTAGATGGGGCTGGACAGAAATCAACATACTTTAATTTGAATATGTAATGGTGTGCTTTCAGGTGTTAATCTGTTTTTGTTTGGAAAGATATGAAAAATTATTGTTAAACTGGGTCTTTTGGAAAAATATCTGATTAACAATGAAGCCAGCAAATACTGTTGGTCTGTCACAGGGGTAAAAGCTTTGCAATTAATATGATGTGCAAGTAAATGATTAGCATTAGATACATCTGACCCAGGAGTGCTCAGTCGCCATGAGATGCTAAATAGCACAATCTTCAGATTTTTTTTAATCGTGTCTTCCTCTGATCATACTTTACTGTTCCTGTTCTTATTTTATACAGCACAGCATAAATTAGCTGAACTGTGTTGCATTTCTTCGGGCTACTTTGATCTTTTTTTGTGGCCAGCCAGTAGTAAATTTAACCATAGCCTTGCAGTAATTACAGGAATCATTGAATGTGGAATTAAAAGAAAATGCATCTAGCCTTTTAATGCCCAATACCATTCTAGGTTAGAATCAGATTATATTCGATAACCACTGTCCCGCCACACCCCGCACCTCACTCTTGCTATTTTGATGTCACTTTATTCTGCATTCAATACTGATGATTTCAATCCGACCTGACTTCATCCGTAGTTTCAAATTGACCTGCTCCTAATTTTCAAAAGCTGTAAAAGCTTAGTAAAAACAAAATTGTAGCTATTGGATGGTCCAAAACTTGAGAAAACAATGAGTTTTGTTTCAAATCATGGAATAGATATAGAATCCCTACAGTGTAGAAGAAGACAATTTTGCACCAACACTGAGCGTGTTATTTACCCAGGCTCTAGCCCTCGCCCTATCCCCGGTTGCCCCACACATTCACCCTGGCTAATCCACCTAACCTGTACACCTTGGGACACTCAATTTAGCATGGCCAATCCACCTAACCTGCACATCTTTGGATGGTGGGAGGAATCCAGGCACCTGGGGAAAACCCATGTTGACGCAGAGAAAATATGTAAACTCCACATTTGCAGTCACACAAGGCTGAAATTGGGCCTGAGTCTCAGGTGCTGTGAGGCAGCAGTGCTAACCAGTGTGCCACCGTGTCATCTTTGTCAATGCAGTCACTGATGTTGCATTGGCAAGCACAACAGCTAAGGCGAACATCGCAAAGTCCCATATAAAGCAAATGACATGTCCAGAAAGAAATAAACAGGAAATAATATGGCTGGCACCACCATAAGCAATAAATTCTTAGTTGATTGGCGTCTGCAGCAAGTAACAAGTCAGGTGGAGTTGAAGTTTGAAATTTATTCTGTTGACAGCCTTACATTTGCTTAATATTTTTGCTTGTTAGTCTGTTTGCCTGTGAATAGTATGGGCAGGATTTTATAGCCTCACCCTTCCCGAAACCTAAAAAAATCCCACCAGAGGTCAATGGACTTTTCCATGAGCCTCCTCTCACCTGATCCAATTCCCGTAACAGGCAGGCTAAAATCTTGGCTTATATCTCAAAAATGAATTAATAGATTTTGACTAAACTATATAAGGAGCTTATAGCTCAAGGAAGAATGTTCCTATGTTCCTGGGGTTTCATTGTAATCGTTTGTGAAATATTTTCAATAAAATGGTGACAATCATGGACAAAGCAGTTTCTGAGTATTTTATATGTCCCCAATTTCAAAGCCTAGACTCAGAACAAGTGTCAGACCAAGGAAAATCTTAAGACAAGTCAGGACTGAGCTTCCTCTGTCAGTAGGAACCCTCCTGGCACTGGCTGCTTTCTTTCTGCATTCCAAAATGACAATTCTGGAAAACAAATTATTCCCATCTTCCAAACATCACAAATGTAAGAGATGGGATAAAAGCAAATTAGAAAACAATATGGCAGGAAAGAGTGAATGAAGAAAAAGCCAAAAATGGAATATAAATGAAATTGGAGAAAACAGGAAATGTGAGGAATGAATGTGAATCAGTCAGAAAGGAAGAAGTGTGAGTGATTGAAAGTAAAATTGAATTGCAATGCGAAAAAAGTTTAGTAACGGGAGAAGTGGGTGTGAAATGGAGAAGTGCAGTTAAATAGTTGGAAACAAAATATGATGGAAGTACCATTGATGTGTTAGATTTCACAGTTACATTAGCTATAATGTAAATATTGTTGTACGCATTTGTATCGCAGTGTCAAAATTCTATGAACATTTTCGTAGCACAAAGCTCCAAGAAGGGTACACAACCTTGTATTGACTGGCCTTGCATTTGAAACTTGTGGTTCTCTGTTGGAATACAAATTCATTGGTTTTTGAAATTCTGAAATTTGATCAACCCAAACTTATGGGGACTGCTTTTCCAAATTCCTTAACTTTGTCAACTTTAATAGTCCATCTTGAACTTTGCACAGGTAGCGGTACAAAAGCTATATTGACAAAAATAGCATTACTTCTTGGAGTATTTTATGGCAAACAAACAATTAGTTCTGTCATGAGTTCTGTAGATTTGTATATTTGATGTAAATTTTCAATAAATTGAACTCAATAGAGTGCAATACTTTTGGTTGATCTTTGCATGTAGATGCTTATATACTAGAATGAAATTTCATTCTTCACTATTTTGATAGAAGCATGAACCTTGAAATAAAGGGCTAAATGTCTCATTAAAATAGCAGCAAACAAAATCCTTGTGTACAAATTCAGCACACGCATATCAAACACCATGATTTCATCCTGGAGGATATGACATATGTCTTCTACCTCAAGAAATGTCCTTGGCTTATTGTCTGCTAGTGCTTCCTTGTTAGCTTTTGTCAGTGGTGGCTTGTCATTGGCTTCCAATGCAGAGCCTGGATGACAAAAAGTTTAGTTTAAAGTTTATTTATTAGTGTCACAAGTAGGCTTATATTAACACTGCAATTAAGTTACTGTGAAATTCCCTAGTCGCAACACTCCAACGCCTATTCGGGTTGAGAGAGAGCTTAGCATGGCCAATGCACCAAAATAGCACATCTTTGGAATGTGGGAGGAAACCAGAGACCCCAGAGGAGGCCCATGCAGGGAGAATGTGCAAACTCCACACAGACTGCGACCCAAGCCAAGAATCAAACCCAATCCCCAATGCTGTGAGGGGGCAATGCTGACAACTGTGCCACTGTGCCTAGAAATGTCCCAAGTCTAACGCAGCCAGAATGGGAATTGAATTCACGCTGTTAATATTGTTCTGAATCATAGGCAAGCCATCTAAGCTAACCAGCCCCATTTCACCATAATAATATAAATAAACACATGCCTATAATTTTGTGAACCTAACATAAATCATTGATATCAACAGTGGTAAATATTTGTTACATTGTGTGACTAGGTATTACTATAGATTAGCAAATTGTTACAATACTGTGAGGTTGATTGTAATATAGCCTGACTTCCCCTCTCTTTTTGCCATTATAGCAATTCTAAATTACATGAATTTGAACAGGCCTAACAAAATCTTAATCTGCAGAACAAATAACCAATGATGAATAGTCAATTGGCTGTAACACTTAGAGAAGAATTTGTGTGTGGGAAATGTTAAATCACACTAGTTGGAGTACTCCTCTGATGTTTGGATTAAAGGTAAATAGGAAAAAATGATGGGAAAATTATGTCCATCTCCATTGAGGTAAGGTGGCTAAAATTTAGTAAAAACAATGAAGGTTAATGTTCCCTCAATTGATCAATAAATTAAATCCTTAAAATTTTAACAAATTAGAAATATGTAAAGTAAAAATTGTCCATGGAATGTTGGAACACTGGCTAGGTCAGCGTTTATTGCCCATCTCTAATTGCCTTTGAGAAAATTGTGGTGAGCCATTTTCGTGAACTGCTGCAGTCCATGTGTTATAGGTACACCCATAATACTGGTAAAAAGGGGGTTCCAGGATTTTGACCCAGCGACAGTGAAATAATGGTGATAAAATTCCAAGTTAAGATGGTGCGTGGTTTGGAAGACAACTTCCAGATTGTAATATTCTGATATATCTGTTGCCCTTGTCCTTCCAAGTGGTGAAGGTTGTGGGATTGGAAGTGCTCTCAAAGGAACCTTGGTGAGTTGCTGCAGTACATGTTATAGATGGTAGACATTGCTGCAACTATGCATTGGTGGTGAAGGGAATGATTTCTGAAGATGGTGGATGGAGCCAATCATTGGATTCCTTTGTCCTGAATGTTGTTGAGCTCCCTGAGTGTTGTTGGAGCTGCACTCATCCAGGCAAGTGAAGAGCATTCCATCACACTTTTTGCTTGAATCTTGTATTTGGTAGACAACTTTTGGTGAATTACTCTCTGGAGAATTCCCAAATTCTGACTTGATTTTGTAGCCACAGTATTTATGTAGCTGGTCCAATTTGGTTTCTAGTCAATGGTAATCCCCAAGATCTTGATAGTGGGAAATTCACTGATAGTAATGCCATGGTTTTACAGGGGGGTTGGTTGCAGTCTTTTTTGCTGGGAATGGTCATTGCCTATCACTTGTATGATCCAAATATTATTCGCCACTTATTTGCTTGCGACAAAGTCAAACTCGAGACAAAACATTTAGATGTCAAGAGTTACTTCTTCATACAAAGAGTGATATTGAATCAACTACTGGGTGGAATGTTGGAATGCATTTTAAGAAACAATTGGATGCAGTGATGGGGCAGGATCCAACTGTTTGCACAAATTAAGACAAAGATATATTTATACTGATACAAAGCACTACTCAAAAGCTCACAGAAAAAGGAGTGCCTTCCACCCCACCCACAGATCTACAGATGTCACATTCATTCCCTTCAGCATCACACCCTATCACCACCAGTGCCAATGCTGATCACACGTTGAATCACAGAATCCTTATAGTGCAGAAGGTGGCCATTCGGCCCTCTTTGGACTGTGGGAGGAAACTGAAGCACCAGGAGAAAACCCACGCGCACAAATGGAGAACATGCAAACTCCACACAGGCATTCACCCAAGGCTGGAATTGAACCTGTGTTCCTGATGCTGTGAAGCAGCAGTACTATCCACTGTACCACCCAACCTTGAATTTACCTGTTCCATCATTTTTGTGTGGCAAACAACACTATGCAATGGTGTTCATATATTATTAAAAGTGTGTAAGAAAATACTTTTTATTCTCCTCTTAGATTTAGGTTGATATAGGATGCCTTCTGCTCCAAAATGAAATGCGTGGCTCTTTGAATCCTGTTTCCCTTAGACACAAGTTCACCAGTTTGTCTCGGAACATATGATTAGAGCATGAATCTTCCCATAATGTGTTATAAATTAATGTTATTTGCTAATCTAAACCACAGCCAATTCAGGACATCTGGAGTGCATAAGAATTGGTGGTACGGAAGAGTAAGCTTGAGGAGTCAGAAAGGCCAGGTAGCAATAATTGTGACCATGAGCCAAAAAAGATTGTCTTAAAAATTCAAATTGTTCATTAGTATTTCTTAAAGAGGGAATATTCTTACCTCGTCTGCGTCAAATGTACTCCAGTCCCATATCAACACGGATGAGTTTTCACTGCTTTTCAAATTACCTACAAACCACTCAGTTGTATTAAGCTACTGCTGAATAGTGTAAGAAGATGCCTATTCCTACCTTTTCAAAACAAATAGAGATTGATAATCCTTGCCAGCAATGCCAATACTTCCAGGATGCAATAAAAACATTAGTGGTTTAAGAATACAAATCTTATTAAAGATTACAGTCTTCAGGAAAGACCAAATTCTCCACAAAAACACAATCGTCCCAATCCTGTTCGAACCATGAAAATATCATTTATGGGATGTATCTAACTAAAATCAAATATGATGTAAATCCTGGAGTTGAATTCAATTGAGAATATTTGATAAAAGGGATAGATTGGTGATCTGTTTGGTGGACTTAGTCCAAAACCTTATTGTTCAGTGAATGCTTCAGGTCCCTAATAAGATTGGCCTACTTAAGTACTCTAAAATGTGTTACTATAATTATTTATTACCTATTTATGACCTAGGAAATAGCATTGATGAAAGTTGACAAATGTTTTGCTCTGAATGGAAATTTGGATACTTTAGGATTCTGAAGAAGCAAAGTTAGAAAAAGCACATGCATTGGTCACAATATTTCAATCTTCATTGGACTTAAGACTAGTCCTTAGAAACTAGAGGCTTGTTAATGTTATACAATATTCTAGGAAAGGGATAGGGATGAACCAGGAAATCACAGCCAGTTGGTGATGGCAAAGTCATTGGAAACCAACAACAGGAACAGAATGGACTTTTATTTAGAATGGCATTGGTGGTGACTGTATTGGTGAGTATTAATTTGTTAATGGCAAATTGCCTGGAATAATTCAATTGGATTCTTTGAGGTAGCAAAGAAGATTGATTCATGTAATTGATGTTCAAGTGCCTCACAGGGGGCATATTAAGAAGATGGAAACCTATGAAATTAAGGGGAAGTTGTGTAGATTCAAAATTGGCTCAGTGACAGGAAGTGACGGTGAATGGATATTTTTCCAGACTGGCATGGGTCCAAAGGTGTGCAGGTTGGGTGGATTAGCCGTGCCAAATTGTCCCTTAGAGTCTATATAAATATTATAAATGGCATGGTTCTGAATGATATAGATGAGCAGAGTAATCCCGGTGTCCATAATTGTAAAAGTGGCAGAGCAAGTTTATAATGTGGTTAAGAAAGTAAATGGGTTACTTGGGTTTACTAATGTCAATGTAGAATATAAAGTCAGAGATTGTGTTTGAATTTTATAAAACACTAGCCCCAGGGATGACAGCGTATGCTCAAAATCCAGAGACCGTAATTCATGCCGGCAAGTTTCCGAGTTCTGATCTTACCATACCCTTGCCGTTGGAATGGCATGAAACATGGATGGCAGAAAGCTAATTTTAATAAGAACATAAGAACATAAGAAATAGGAGCAGGAGTAGGCCATGCAGCCCCTCGAGCCTGCCCCACCATTCTATAAGATCATGGCTGATCTGTAGTGGCTCAGTACCACTTTCCTGCTTTCTCTCCGTAACCCTTAATTCCTTTGTCAATTAAAAACCTATTCACTTTTAACTTGAATATATTCAGTGAGGAAGCCTCCACCACCTCATCAGGCAGAGAATTCCAAAGATTCACCACCCTTTGCGTGAAGAAACCCCTCCGCAACTCTGACCTGAACCGTCCCTCCCCTAATCTTGAGGCTGTGCCCTCTAGTCCTGCTATCTTTGCTAAGCAGGAAGAGTCTCTCAACCTCTACCCTATCCATCCCCTTCATTATCTTATATGTCTCTATAAGATCCCCTCTCAGCCTTCTAAACAGAGTACAAACCTAGCCTATTCAGTCTCTCCTCATAATCCAATGCCCTCATCTCCAGTATCAGCCTAGTAAACCTTCTCTGCACCCCCTCCAAGGCCAATATATCCTTTCTCGAAAGCGGCAACCAAAACTGCACACAGTACTCCAGCTGCGGCCTCACCAGCACCCTATACAGCTGCAACAGAACCTCCCTACTTTGATATTCTATCCCCCTACTATAAAGGCCAACATTGCATTCACCTTCTTAATCATCTGCTGCACCTGTATACTGTGTTTTTGCGATTCGTGCACAAGGACCCCCAGGTCCCTCTGCATCGTCGCATGCTGCAGCTTTTCGCCATTTAAATAGTAATCCTTCCTACCATTATTCTTCCCAAAGTGGATAATTTCACACTTGCTAACATTATACTCCATCTGCTAGGTCCTCGCCCACTCACTCAACCTATCCAGATCCCTCTGCAGGCTTTCCACGCCTTCACGCAATTTGCTTTTCCACTCATCTTCGTGTCATCCGCAAATTTCATCACCCTACTCTCTATCCCTTCCTCCAGATCATCTATGTAAATGGTAAATAGTTGAGGCCCCAGCACCAAATCTTGGGGCACTTCATTAGTCACAAGCTGCCAATCAGAATAGCACCCGTTAATACCTACCTCTGCTTCCTATTAGACAGCCAATCCTCTATCCAGTCTAACACCCTACCCCCAACTCCCTGCACCTTAACCTTCTGCAGCAATCTTTTGTGAAGCACCTTATCAAACACTTTTTTGAAATTCAAAAATACCACATCCAGCAGTTCCCCTCTATCTACTTCCTCATAGTCACTTCATGACTATGTCACTTCCTCATAGAACTTCAATAAATTCATCAAGCATTACTTCCCCTTAACGAATCTGTGCTGCATCTGCCCGATCAAACCATTCGTATCCAGGTGCCTTGTTATTTCTGCTTTGACTACAGATTCAAGCATTTTTTCTACTACAGACGTTAAACTAACTGGCCTATAATTCCCTGCTTTCTGTCTGCTACCCTTTTTAAACAGCGGCGTAACAATAGCCGTTTTCCAATCTTCCGGCACTTTTCCGGAGTCCAGCGAATTTTAAAAGGTAATTACCAGGGTATCCGCTATCACCTCTGCTATTTCTTTGAGGACCCTGGGATGCATTCCACCCAGTCCCGGGGACTTATCTGCCCTCAGTCCCATTAGCCTATCAAGCACCACCTGTCTAGTGACTGTAATCTCATCAAGGACCTCATTTCCTACCATCCTTCTATCCTTGAATTTGGGCAAGCTATTTACATCCTCCTCCGTAAAGACCGACACAAAAAACTTATTCAAGGTCTCCACCATATCCCTGTCATCCACCATTAAACCACCCCTCTCATTCTCCAAGGGTCCTACATTAACTCTGGCCATCTTCCTATTCTTTATGTACTTACAAAAACTCTTACTGTCCTTTTTGATGTTTTGAGCCAGTTTAGCCTCATTTTCCATCTTTCCTTTTTTAATCACCTTTTTAGTCTCTCTCTACATTACATTAGCATGTCATTAATGAGAACTCTTTCCAGGACTGCCCCCTCCAGTACACCCACTGCAGCCCCTCCCCACCACCCCTCCGCGCCGGAAACCCCGGCTACTGGATATTCCTAGACATTAATCCTACATCGTAAAAATAAATATAACTCCTGGAGGAGTGTCTTGGCAATACCCCCTGCAGTGCCAACCTGTGTCAAGGGACAGGCCCCAATGGGAGCCCAGTGGAAAGAATGGGTTGTGGGGGGTGGGGGGGTATCATTTAGATGTAATAGCAGCTAGAAGGAGTAGGTGAATGTGGCGATGATCTTTTCATTTAGGGGATGTTGTGGAGGAAAGCAGGCGGGTGCCAGAGTGTTATAAAATCTGGAGAGAAAACCAACCAGTTTCTTGGGAGAGAATCATGCTGGTTTTCACACTGGAAACAACACTGTTGTGTTCTGGTATGATTTTACCCAATATCACTCCTTCAAAGAGTAAACACAGACATGATGGGCTGAATGGCCACTTTGGTGCCATAAATCTTTGTTTCTGTGGCCCTCATTGTGAACCTCAATGAGTGTTTAATCTAGCCTTGTTTGCAATAGATGAAGGGAAAGACCCATTCTCATATCTGATCTGTTGCATTGGGAAAATATTGAACAAAAACATTCCAAAACTGGCTAAACGATCAGCAGAAATATGTATTTGAATTCTTCACGGTGGAGCATGAAACTTCCGACCAAGAAGCTGCAAAACCAGATATAAACACAAATCTAAATTTAGTTGCCTTAAATGGAAGAATCTGACCACTGCTGAGATGGGCTTTTTGATAGGTAGAATTTGATCATGAGAGCAAAGAAACAAGCTGACTGTAGAGGAATCATCAATTCAAAATCAGTTTGATTTGTCAACTAAGGAAGGAAGAAAGCAAGTAATAATGAGGATAGACAACCTGAAAGCTAGCAAAATAATTTAAAAATACTTTATTGTAACTAGGGATCCAGTACAAGATGTAAACTTGTAGGAGTTAATGGAAGAACAAATATGTAGTACAGAGTAACATGCATCAAAGCACAGTGGATAACATATTTCATATTTATCTGTGCAAATTATGTAGTGAATATGGTATTAAGACAGTGAAGTGACACTTCAGTAAAAAGGTTTAGTATGTATAAAATTTAAACTGACACTTTTGCAATTCCCCGAAGGAACAGCTGCCAGAAACTACATTATTTCTTTTGGAAGCTGTCTTGCTGAAGATGCTGAACAATAATAGGAGTAAGAAAACACTTGGGGGACAAAGCTATGTCACATAACAAACTATAACTAAGATATTATGCATGAATAATATTCAGCAAAATAGATTTTTAGGGGAAGATTTTTTGCAATCTAAATGCTTGAAGAAGAAATGGTCTTTACATAAAATCTGAATGGTAATATTCTCTTGTACTGCCATTGGTTTAATAATTAGAATCATAATATACTGAACAAAGAACTATATGCAATATTTAATAAAAATGCAATTGTTTTTTGTTTTTACAATGGCTTTTGAGCATGAGAATGTTAAAAAGTGTAGTTTGTAAGATGACAGGAAACATTAAGTAAAATATCCAAAATACATTAAATGATATCCAAAGCATACATTCAAAGGCAACAGTAGTAACTTGTGTTGATGCAAAATGAAAATGAGATCATCTATTAGAAGAAAAGAAAATACAATGCTGGAACTCCACGAATGTTGTATCACGGGGAGGAAATGGCCTTGTGGTATTATCACTAGACTATTAACCAAGGAATTCAGCCCATGTTCTGGGTATTCAGATTCAAATCCTGCCATGTCAAATGGTGAAATTTGAATTCAATAAAAAGGAATCTGGAATTAAGAATCTACCATTGTCGATTGCTGGAAAAATCTATCTGGATCACTGATTTCCTTTAGGGAAGGAATTCTGTCACCCTTACCTGGTTTGGCCTATGTGTGACTCCAAAGTCACAATAATGTGGTTGACTCTCAATTATTCTCGGGCAACTAGGGGTGGGCAATAAATGCTGGCCAGCCAGTGATGCCCATATCTCACAAATGAATATTAAAAAACTTCTGAAGATCAGGGACTCAATATATGAACCAAAAGTTAGGAAAACTAATTATTTGCATAAATTATATCTATAGAATCATAGCATGTAAGGCGCAAGTGGCAGACTAGACTCAATTGAATTTACTTCAGCAAATATAACACATAAGCTATGTGACAGAATAATTTACTTGGGTCAATTAAACATGCAAAATCAAGAAGCTTGCTTGTTCAATAATTGGAGAGAGTCATACAAAGAAACCAAGTGAGGTGCGGTCTTACTGGCTAGTCACGCCACAATTTGGCACCTAGCTAAATCTCTGTTCATTGCAGCGGGTTGGGAAAATCCCATTGGCTTGATGAACCATAAGATTCCAGCTCTGAAGTTTTTACACGATTTTTACCCATATATCAGCACAACCCAGCTGGAACTGACGAAAAAAGTACAAACAATTGCAGAATTTAAAACGGAAGTAAATGATCCCATTACACTGGAATTTCCATGATATTTTATGTTGGCACTGGAATCAACTCACTTGAAGCAGTCTCTGTTCACTGGTTAGGATGGCAAATTTCCTTTAACTACTTCCATTTGTAGATGCCCATCCTATTGTGTTCAAAATTGGGTGGCATATTGATACAGTGGTTAGCACTGCTGTCTCACAGTGCTGGGGACGCAGGTTCAATTCCTGGCGTGGGTCACTGTGCAGAGTTTGCACATTCTCCTTGTGTCTACATGGGTGTCCTCTGGGTGTTCTGGTTTCCTCCCACACTTCTTGATTTTGCATGTTTAATTGACCCAAGTAAATTATTCTGTCACATAGCTTATGTGTTATATTTGCTGAAGTAAATTCAATTGAGTCTGGTCTGCCACTTGCGCCTTACATGCTATGATTCTATAGATATAATTTAGGCAAATAATTAGTTTTCCCAACTTTTGGTTCATATATTGCTGATTAGGTGCATTGGCCATACTAAATTCTCCCTCAGTGTACCCGAACAGACATCGGGATGAGGCAACTAGAGGATTTTCACAGTAACTTCATTGCAGTATTAATGTAAACTTATTTGTGACTCATAAATAAATTAACTTTAAAAATTAGGGTGTGCAAGCAACTATGATCATATTAATCCATTATTAATGACTTATAGCCACTGTGAACAACATTCCATCAAAACCTCATCTATGTTTCTCATACTGATGGTACAATTACGTTAAATTCCAATTTAAATTTATTCAAATTCAGTCAATTGATCAGCCTGTGGTGTGTAAAACCTGTGACCAGTGGCCAGGTGAAACTATTGATGTGCCTATGGCTTCAACTACTGCAATTACTTGAACATGTTATCCATTCAAATGAGTATAATTCAGTAAACTTGAGGTGCTATTGGCCAGGTTTCAGTCAATAATCAATTATGACTTTGCTCAAAATTTGCTGACCCAAAGGAGATTTCAGATCATAAGATGATTTTACCAAAATGATTCTAAGTCCAAGGTGTGTGGGAAAACGGAAGAGTTTTTGGCCCATTTTTTGGGTGTGAGGAAATTCAAAGTTTTATGTATTTAGTGCATGAAAAAATAGGCTAAACCATTTCTCGCCTGTAGGGAAGGGGAGGGGCCTAAATCGACAGCCAGCCTGCTGTAGCAGCACAAAGTATGATTGTGTGCATATGTGCGGCATGCGTGTCCAAAGCATTGGGTCTTTCCTGTCTCCACAAATGCTGTCAGCCAGTGCAGATTCGATGAATCAAATGGCCTTCTTCTGTACTGTAGGGATTTAATAGAATCATAGTATCCCTACAGTGCACAAGGAGGCCATCTGATCCATCGAGCCTGTACCAACCAAAATGCCAGGCTGTATTCCCCTAACCCACATATTTAACCGGCTAATCCCTTGACGCAAAGGTCAATTTAGTATGGCCAATCAACCTAACCTGCACATCTTTGAACTGTGGGAGGAAACTGAAACACCTGGAGGAAATCCACCCGGACAGTGAAGATTGTGCACTGTCTGTGACCCAAGACCAGGGCACCTGGCACTATGAAGCAGCAGTGCTAATCACTGTGCACCATGCCATCTCTCAGGTCAGTGACTCACCATGTGCTGATTCTGACTCTGCGCTACTCTCTAAAATATCACAGTGCCAGTATGTCAACTGCTGGCTGTGATTGTCAGATCAATGTGTGTATAATCAATGGCTTTTGCTCTTCGGGGTGATGTTACGCTGGTTGGCTAGGTGGTAAATCTGAATAAAAATTAGGTTTTTTGGTTTTGTCTTTCAGGTGTCCCGTCATAGGCGAAACCATTCTCAGCACAATCTTTCCGAAATTACTGGCATGATTGATCAGTCGGTAAGTAGAAGAACTAGTTTGCTTGTCATGAGGTTGAACTTGAATGTATTTCCATTACGTATGGGGCAACTGGAGGCTTATATCTGTTAAAGAAAAAGTCAGAAAGACTCTAATTCGTTCTGGCATGTGTAAGTATGGTTTGCTCGATAGAAGTACATTTCCAGGCCGCTGTTCATGTCTGGAAGTAAGTAGAGTACAACAAACACTAATCATGCTGTCGAGATTGTTTCAGCATCAATTTCTTCTACCTGGAACTTGATTGTGGAAAGCTGTTGATCTCAATGTACCACCAGCACATTAAAAGTGACAAGGCCCATGTCACTTTCCAATTGGAAATGGCCTTTCATGCTCTTAGGGGGTTGTTGTTGACATGCTGAATCCTTATAGAATACATGCTGCAACATGAAGTTTTAATAGGTGGACAGAGTTAAAAGAGGAATTAACCCTAGTTAACCAGATTGGGCTCTCTCCTTTCATGTTCTCAAATTAATGACATCCTAGTGCCTCCTCCCTCCAACTAACATCTATCCTGTCTTCCTGGGCCAGTCTTATTGTTTTTACTGCCCTACCTACAAGGCAACAATCAATAACTAAATATCAGTTACCAATAGTATATTTATGCTACCTTTTATTTCATTTCTTCTTTTTATCTTGTTCTTCCATTTTTATCACTTTATTCTTATTTTTATTTACCCACTTCCAAAATCTTGCCTCGCATCTTGCTTCCCACTCCCATCCTCACCCCATGAGGGCCAACTCCCAAACTCCCATATTCCTCAGTTCTGCACCTTTGTTCTGCCATTCATGTATTCCAATCTTTTAATGGACACTGAGAGATTGTGTCCATTCTCAGTCTTTATCATCATCATTTACATTTCCTTTGTCTTTTTGTTTCTGCCAGTTCTATCACTTACAGCCTCCCAACACTTTTACCCCGCCCCCAACTAACCCCTCACCATCATGGTATAAATCTTATCTGATTTTCTTTGTCCTCAGCTCTGACAAAACATTGTCTTTATTCTCTCTCCACAAATGCTGTCAGATCTGCTGAGATTTTCTGGCATTTTCTGTTCTTGTGCTGTATTTATGTTACCTGTGAGTACAGACAGTTGTACATACTTTGGATTCCATCTTAGGTCTTCCTGAAGTAATTCACACAACTCAATATAACTGGATTGCCTACAAATAGCATACTTGTTTAAAACAGGTTCTAAAATGTGTGCCACACCAGTAAAGTCTGAAGTGAAAAGCACATTTTTGTAGTGCTTGGTACAAATTTCTTCAGTTACAAATATACTTCCTAATTATACAGTTTAATAGTGTGAAAGAGAGGACATTCATTCACTTTGTTCCTTTCACAACCTTCGGATATGCCAACATGCTTCATATCCAATAAAAGACTTTCAAAGTGCAATTATTATTGCAATGTAGAAAACATGGCAACCAATTTACACAAGCAAGCTCTCACCAACTGCAATTTGACCAGAGAATTTACTTTAATAATATTTTTTGAGGACTAAATAGTATACATGACACTGGGGAGAATATCTTGCTTTTATTTCCATCTGAGAGAGGAGACAGACCCTTGGTTTAATGTATCCTCAGGAAAACAGTGCAACACTTCTTCACTGCATCACCTAGACAAGTAATTTATATCATTATTCAAATGCAGTCAGAAAGAAGCATTTATACTACTTCCAATATTTGGGTCATTAAATGTGGAAATATATAAGAATTGTCATGGGCGGCACGGTGGCAGAGTGATTTGCACTGCTGCCTCAGAGTGCCAAGGACCCGGGTTCGATTCCAGGCTTGGGTCACAGTCTGTGCGTGTTTTCCCCATGTCTGCACGGATTTCCTCCGAGAGCTCTGGTTTTCTCCCATAGTCTGAAAAATGTGTTGGCCATGCTAAATTCTCCCTCAGTGTACTCAAACAGGTGCTGGAGCATGGTGATGAGGGACTTTTCACAGTAACTTCATTGCAGTACCTATTTGTGACACTAATAAATAAACTGATTGACTTTGATATTACTGAACTCGTGCTTTCGCTGTGTTCAGTCACATTCACAATTTATGTGGTTTGTTTTCATCTGTGTCCTTTTCTGTTAATTTCAGTGTCTGCAGCCACTGGAGAAAAATGGATTCCTCAATAAAGCAAAGATTACAGACGGAGGCAAAAAACTGAGGTATGTTTGAAGAGCTTCTCATCTTTCTGTTCTGCATTGGCAGGCATCCAGAACTTTTTTGGCTGTCACTAAGACTTGCCTATTTTGATATCCCTTCCAATTTTCACAGAGGATATCACTAATACAATTAGAGGTATGAGTGTTCAATCCGGAGAGGCCTCTGGTGCATTATACTATTCTGTTCACTAAGCTCTCTTGTGTAATGCAGCACACATTTGAGGCATGTCTGGAATTTGCAATGAATGGAATAATAATGGCTTTGATGGATAATATGTATATATAGGCTAATCATTAAGCAACTTTAAGACAGAAATTGGACCCTGCTGTTTAATGAGCTCATCATACAACGCAAAGATATGTGAAAGATGTCTGACCCAATACTAAGTTGGCCAACTTTCCAAAAAATTAGGGAGGCCGCGGTTTAATGGCATTGTCAGTGGATTAGTAATCCACAGACTCAATAATTTTAGAGGTGACACAGTGATTAGCGCTGCTGCCTCACAGCGTTAGGGACCCCAGGTTCGATTCTAACCTTGGGGGAGAGTGTGGAGTTTGCACATCCTCCCCATGTCTGTGAGGGTGTCCTCTGGGTGATCAGGTTTCCTCCCACAGTCCAAGGATGTGTGGGTTAGGTTGATTGACCATGATAAATTTCCCCTTAGTGTCATGGAGATTCGCAGAGTAAGTATGTGGGGTTATGGGATAGGATCTGGGTAGGCTCGGTGGGAAAAGGCCTCTTTCTGAAATAGGGCTTCTAAGATTCTATGAAAAAGACATTGGACCCTTTGAATATGATAATGAGGAATGTAACATACTTTAGAATCCATTCAAGTATATAGAACATAGAACATAGAACAATACAGCACAGAACAGGCCCTTCGGCCTTCGATGTTGTGCCGACCAAAATAAAAAGCAATGCCCCTCCAAACTAAACCATTCCCTTCTCTTCCATATACTTATCAACTAACCTCTTAAACGCCACCAAACTTGGCGCATCTACAACAGCTGCAGGCAGGGCATTCCACTCCCTAATCACTCTTTGAGTAAAGAACCTACCTCTGATATCCGTCCTATAACTCATACCCCTTAATTTAAAGCTGTGTCCCCTCGTGCTAGCTTTCTCCATCCTAGGAAAAAGGCTATCACTGTCCACCCTATCTAAACCTCTAATCATCTTATATGCTTCAATAAGATCCCCTCTTAGCCGCCTCCTTTCTAACGAAAACAACCTCAAATCCTTCAACCTCTCTTCATAGGACCTGCCCTCCATACCAGGCAACATCCTGGTAAACCTCCTCTGTACCCTCTCCAATGCCTCCACATCTTTCTTATAATGTGGCGACCAGAACTGCACACAATACTCCAAGTGCGGCCGCACTAGAGTTTTGTACAGTTGCAACATGATGCTGCGGCTCCTAAATTCAATCCCCCTACCAATAAAAGCTAAGACTCCATATGCCTTCTTAACAACTTTATCCACTTGACTGCCTACTTTCAGGGATCTATTGACACATACACCAAGATCCTTCTGTTCCTCAACACTATTAAGAGCCCTACCATTAGCCCTATACTCTACACATTTATTGTTCCTGCCAAAGTGCATTACCTCACACTTTTCCACATTAAACTCCATTTGCCACCTCTCGGCCCAGCTCTGCAACTTGTCCAAGTCACTCTGTAAACTAAAACACCCCTCTTCACTATCTACCACACCACCAACTTTAGTATCATCTGCAAATTTACTGATCCATCCCTCAATACCCTCATCCAGATCATTTATAAAAATTACAAACAGCAGGGGCCCCAAAACAGACCCCTGAGGCACACCACTCGTCACCGAACTCCACGATGAATATCTCCCATCAACCACCACCCTCTGTCTTCTATCTGCCAGCCAATTTCTAATCCAATTAGCTAAATCACCCTCTATTCCACACATCTGCATTTTCTGTAGAAGTCTTCCATGGGCCACCTTATCAAAAGCCTTACTAAAGTCCATATATACTACATCAACCGCCTTACCCCCATCCACCTCTCTGGTCACTTTCTCAAAAAACTCAATGAGGTTAGTAAGGCATGACCTACCCTTCACGAAACCATGCTGACTATCCCCAATCAATTCATTTCTCTCTAAATAACTATAAATCCTATCCCTAATAATTCTCTCCAATACCTTGCCCACCACAGAAGTAAGACTCACTGGCCTATAATTCCCAGGAAGGTCTCTCTTCCCCTTCTTAAACAATGGGACCACATTCGCTATCCTCCAGTCCTCCGGAACCACACCCGTAACCAACGAGGACCTGAAGATCAGAGCCAGAGGCTCTGCAATCTCCTCTCTTGCCTCCCAGAGAATCCTAGGGTAAATCCCGTCCGGCCCAGGGGACTTATCCAACTTCAAACCCTCGAGAATTTCTAACACATCCTCCCTATCTACTACAATACTTCCCAATTTGCAACCCTGTACCTCAGTGTTCTCCACAGCTACATTTCCAGCACTCTGCGTGAATACCGAAGAGAAATATTTATTCAGTGCCTCACCAATCTCTTCAGGCTCCACGCACAACTTCCCACTGCTGTCTATGACTGGCCCTAATCTTGCCCTAACCAATCTTCTATTCTTAACATATCGAAAGAAAGCTTTAGGATTCTCCTTAATCCTATCAGCCAACATCTTCTCGTGTCCCCTCTTAGCTCTCCTCAATTCACTTTTTACCTCCTTCCTGGCTAATCTATAGCTATCCATTGCACTAACTGAGCCTTCAAGCCTCATCCTGACATAAGCCTCCTTTTTCTTCTTAACCAGCAAATCAACTTTTTTCGTACACCAAGGCTCTCTTACTCGTCCATTTCCTCCCTGCCTGACAGGGACATACTTATCAAGGACTCGCAGCAGCTGCTCCTTGAATAAGCACCACATTCCAGATGTTCCCAGTCCCTGTAGTTTCCTAGTCCAATCTATGCACCCTAATTCTCTCCTGATGGCCTCATAATTACCCTTCCCCCAGCTATAACTACTGCCCCCAGCTTCATGCCTATCCCTGTCCATCACTAAGGTGAACGTAACCGAATTGTGGTCACTATCACCAAAATGTTCACTAACTTCCAAGCCTAACACCTGGTCTGGCTCATTGCCCAGCACCAAATCCAATGTAGCCTCACCTCTAGTTGGCCTATCTACATACTGAGTCAAAAAACCTTCCTGCACACTCTGTACGAAAACTGACCCCTCTAACGAGCTAGAGCTATAGCTATTCCAATCAATATTAGCAAAGTTAAAGTCCCCCATCACAATTACCCTACTACTTTCACTCCTAATCAGAATTGACTTCGCAATCCTTTCCTCAACCTCTCTAGAACTATTAGGAGGTCTGTAAAAGACTCCCAACAGGGTGACCTCTCCTCTCCTGTTTCTAATCTCAGCCCATACTACCTCAACAGACAAGTCCTCATCAAACTTCTTTTCGATCACCGTGATACAGTCTTTGACCAATAACGCCACTCCTCCCCCCCTTCTACCTCCTTCTCTACTCCGACTAAAGCATTTGTACCCCGGAACCTGCAACATCCATTCCTGTCCCTGCTCTACCCAAGTAGAGCATGGGGCTGCCCTGAACAGAAAATGTGCACCTTCTTTGCCAGGTTTTCCGGGTCAGACGTGGTCCAGAATTGCCACCAAAAGGGAGAACATTCAGACATTACATGGAGTAAGGAAGAATGTAATTCCTTAACACTACTGTTGCCAACAATTGCTCCCTTCCTATTCTCTTCCAGATCAGAATTGAACTGTTGCCAGCAAAGCAAGAAGTTGAACATTAATTTATTCTTAATTAGAGATTCTCATTAAGAATATTCTGTGGCATTGGCACCTTGTTCAAATGATCTATTGAGATCTAATTCCCAATTGTTGGCCAACCTCAGAGATTTTGATGCACCTCAACAAACCTGTAAACTGCCCTCAGGGAAGTCCTATCACTTTAGGGCATTTGTGACCTGAACTTACAATTGTATTTTCCATGTTGCATTCTTTCCAGCAGTAATACAGTTATTTTGGACATTAAAATTACTGTTGCCTTCAAAAGGAAGTGGAAAATAAAATGTATCTGTGTGTAGCATAAATGAAAACATAGAAAATAGAAGTAGGCCATTTGGTCCTTCCAGCCTGATCCACCATAGCTGATCATCCAACTCAGTAGTCTGATCACATCTCCATCTCGTACCACCGCACCCCCCCTCCCCCCACCCCCACCACTATCATCACTACCATATTCTTTGACCCGCTTTGCCAGAAGAGTTATATCTAGCTCCTTCTTGAAAACATACAATGATTTGGCCTCTTTCTGTGGCAGCGAGTTCTACAGATTTGCCATTCTCTCAGTGAAAATGTTTCTCCTCAATCATTCCCCAAATAATATGTATGAAACTGTCTCCAAGCTTTTGTATAGTCAGGTCATATAGTGAGTATAACTCCAGAATCAACTTATAATAAACTTTTTTAAGAGTCTAGATATATAAAAAGATAACTATTGGCTGAATAGTGGGGATTTAACCTGACATCATCACACCTCAGGTAAGGGGCAAGGTTGAAAAGGCAGGGTCTTCATGAGTAACTTCAGCCAATGCAGAAATTGAACCCACACTGTTGGCATTGCTCTGCATCGTTAATCAGCTGCTCAGCCAACTGAGCTAGCATATTGGCATGGATAGAAGATTGGCCAGTTGATAGGAAACAAAGAAGAGGCATTGACTGGTTGAAAGGATGTGATGGATGGTGTGCCATAAGGGTCATGCTGGGTGTGCAACTCTTTACAATTTATTTAAATGATTTGGGTGAAGGGTTCAATGACAAGGTTGCTAAATTTGCCAACAGCACAAAGATAGGCAGGAAGTTATGGTGCAAAGAAGATGTAAGAAGGTTGCAAAAGGGTATGGATAAATTAGATGAGTGGGCAAGGATCTGGTAAATGGAGTATAATATGGGAATATGTGAGTTGTCCACTTTGGCATTGAGAATAAAATCTCAGTGATGAGAAATTGCAGAGCTCTGAGATGCAGAGGAATCTGAGTGTGCTTGCGCAGTGGTTTTCAAACAGCGTACATCAGCACACTAGTATGGCATGAGAACTGTCCAAGTATGCAAAGGTACAATATTTCCTTTTGAGACTGGCACAGTTCTGGTGGAAAGGGAGTTCTATGAAAACTAAACTATTAATGGAGATTTAAGGATCTGAATAAATTCCTCACTAAATCGTGTTATGTTGATATCTCTCGTATATAATCCACTCATCCTTGCTTTTATGTTCATTTGCCAAATTAAAACACTGCCTTATTGGAAGCTGAAAAAAAGATAGCATTTAAAATTCAAACTTGAAGAAGAACTAAACCCGACCTCCTGACATTTAATAAATAGGGTAAGAGTCAGTGAAGCCATTATGTCTGAAATTCTCTTTTTCATCTTGGACATGGTTACGTGATGAAATTTTAATGATTAAGGAAGGATTGTGAGAAATTATTGCTTCTTCTAATTTTATGAGATTTGTCTGTGGGTTCTGTGTGCTTTCATACACTGTACATGTTTTATATATACATATATACCCACTACTTGTTCCTTGTACGTGTGTGTTTGTTCTTTGCACCAGCTCACCCAGTTTGATTAACTGTGTGGTAAAACATTTTCTTTCAGACATGATGATTGTTTGAATGAACAAGACTTCTTTCAGTTTGTTTCAATCACAATGATTGGCTTGTGGTTTCATTTCTGTTGTCTTTACGTTGACTTGAATTAATGACATTTCCATTTTTCTACCCATAACCCACAAATTGCCAAATCATTTTCATTTAAATGATTTATTCTTTCCCACCTCCTGTCTCCCGAGCAATTCCACTCATCCGAAAAATATCCCTGTGTAGTGGTTAAAATTGCCACTTTAGATTGTAAGAAATGCCATCCATTCAGTCAGTGATTCGGTTTCTTTCTAATCTCCACCCATCTGCTTGTCTCAAAAAGTTTTGCCTCCAAACTGTTGATCCCGATTGGAAGGGGCTTGTGTTCCTTCCCATACATGGAATAACTTCAACAGAAATATGGGATAGGAATGCTCTAACAGAGCGAATTGCAATTTTTCAGATATCCAAAGCTCTGAATATTATTTATGTCACATTTCCTAGCAGTGTTCTTGTTACACGATCAACAATGTGAAATTGCGATATTATCCTGTAACTAAGGAGCCCTCTGACATTATTTATCTCCTAATAGTAGCATGGAGGTCACTGTGTAAAATTGCTCTTCAACAATATATGGTAAGATCCTGACTGGATTTTAATTGCTTATTTTAAAGGCAATCTAATCTAGATCTGCATGTTCTCCAGTTTTTCACTGGCCCAACAAATTAATTAATGTTAAATAACTTACCCATTTGTTATTCTTGTGTTTTACCTGAAAGATGTGATAATGTCTCAAGGATGGGCAATAAATAACACCCACAACACATGAATGAATGAAGATACGATTGTTAAATCCATTGTTTATTGTGTCTGGGCTAAATGCTTTGGAGCAGTATGTGTCAGTTTATTTACCTTCAACTTTGATCAATTTGTTTCAATGATGATAACTTACTCTTTGTTTTCATGTCTGTTTAATATTATCACTGGCAAAGATTCTCAAAAAGACCATTACAAGTGTGTGATGCCTCTTGTCTTTGTATCACAAAGGGCACTAATATCAGGTCTAGCGGAAGTATTTCGATATTGAAGTTAGATTGAATGGACACTCTTCACATGACATTGTCTCTACTACAATGGTCTGCTGATGTCAAATTCAAATAATAATATGTCGCAAAATATTTTGGCAATACAGGAATACAATCATCAGGCAATCTTGTTCTAAAAGTAAAATTTGCTTTTGAAAGCATCTTCTAACTTTCCGTAATGTGTTTAATTTGATTCTACCTGAATGGTGTGTGCTGGATGTACAGAGATATGGCTATTCCAAATGCTTTCTTTCTAAGCAACAATAGCTTGAAGGAGGATGGAATCAATACAACACAAAATGCCATTCACCCCATGGAGTGTGTGTTGATTCTTGTGAAGAATAATCCATTTGATCCCAACATCCACCTTTTTCACTAAGTTCTTGCAATGTTTTATCTTATTCAAGTGTTGATCCAATTCCCTTTCCAAATCATAGAAATCATTCATAGAAATCATAGAAATCTCACAATGCAGAAGGAGGCCACTCGGCCCATCGTGTCTGCACTGACCACAATCCCACCTACGCCCGTATCTCTATATACTTACCCACTAATCCCTCTAATCTACGCATTTTAGGGCTCTAAGTGGCAATTTTTAGCATGACCAGTCAACCTAACCCACACATCTTTAGGCTGTGGGAGGAAACCAGAGCACGTGGAGGAAACTCTCACAGACATGAGGAGAATGTGCAAATTCCACATAGTCAGTGACCCAAGCCAAGTATTGAACCCACGTCCCTGTGAAGCAACAGTGCTAACCACTGTGCTGCTGTGCCAACCTGGAATCTGGTATCCATCATCCTGTCATACTCTCCACTTTAAATCCTAATTACTCACTGTTTTTTTTACCCCTGCCAATTACCTCAAATCTGTCTCTGGTTATCTATCAACTATTTGAAATGATTCCTTACTGTTTATTCGAAGTGCCAGCAACATATTGAAAGGATGAAGCTGTGGCTGTTAGTAATGACCAGAACAGGACGAGGGTTGTGATTATCTGGGCCAGTCACGACAGGAATCTACTGCGGAAGATTCAGCCAGCCCATCCACAAACCCATTGACTTTCAGTGAGACAGCCAAATCCTGTCAGCGGATGGGGCTGGAAAACCTCATCCTGGGTGTTACTCACTGTAATTGAGCACAGACAGCCAATATTCTCTAATTAGGGAACTGGAGATGCACAAGTATGTCCAACCTTTATTGTTGAAGCTGATCCGTATTAGGAATTCAAAGAGTGAAGATGGAAAAATATTTTTGGAAATGTTTAAAATAAGGACTGGGAGGCTTACCACAGTGGAATGGGGTCACCTGGTTTATGCAAAATAGAATTGACTGGCTGTTGTGCACAGTTATGTTCACAATTATTGATCGAAATAATTTGAAAGCATTGTTGTGAAAGATGATTCTTTAGAATTGCCCAAAATACTTTTTTTGAAGGAATTCAATCTAAGAAAACTTCCTACAGCTTGTTTTTGATCTCTAAGATTAGTGTGGCCACAGCTTGGGCAAGGGAAGCCATAATAACTTATGGGGTACTGCAAGCCCTGGATAGAGTGGACATGGAAAAGGTATTTCCATTAGTAGAAAAACTATAACCAGAGGGTACAACTTCAGGCTAAAGGGAGGATCCTTTATAACAGAGATGAAGAAGAATTTCTTCAGCCAGAGAGTGGTGAATCTGTGGAACATTTTGTCTCAGAAAACTATGGAGGCCAGATCATTAAGTGTCTTTAAGACAGAAATAGTCAAGTTCTTGATTAATAAAGGGATCAGGGATCATGGGGAAAAAGCAAGAGAATGGGAATGAGAAAAATATCAGCCGTGATTGAATGGCAGAGCAGACTTGATGGGCTGAGTGGCCTAATTCTGTTCCTGTGTCTTATGGTCTAACTGGATAAAATGTCCATTCATTCTCTGCTTGAGTTGTAGTTGGAAAGGAAAGGGAAACAGGTTAGTTTTTGGGAGTGTGGTGTGAAGAAACATATTTCACAGAGGACAGCGGGGCTCTGAAGATTTCAGAGATTTTAGCACAGAGAGCGGGATTGAAAGAGACTTCATCTAGGGGAAAGGGACTGTGGGCTATGATGTTTCAGCGAATAGAGATGGGTAGAAAGAATGAGAATTCAGTCAGAAGAATTGGCTGTAAATAGCAGGATTTTAATGAGGGGAGTAGAGATAGAGTCTTAGTGGTTATGCTACAGAATTGTTTATCTTATTGAAATGTGCCGTGTTACTGAAAAAGATAGGAACTACTTACTTAACATAAAAAGTTTACATGCAGGTGCAGCAAGAATTTAGCAAAACTAATAGAATATTATTGTTTGTTGCAAGGGGAATTAAATACAAAGTAGGGAGATTATGTTTGAGTTGCATAGGCCCATTTCTGGGGTATTGTGTACAGCATTTTCTTATTATTTAAGAAAACATTTAAATGCATCAGCAACAGTTCAGAGAAGGTTTACTAGTCTAAAAACTGGAATGAGCAGGTTGTCTTATGAGGAAAGGCTGGACAGGTCAACTGGAGTTTAAAAGAACAAGAGATGGCTTAGGATAGAAAAGATGTTTCCTTTTGTGGGACAGTTTAAAACTAGGGGACGTTGTTTAAAAATAAGGCATCACCCATTTAAGGCACTGATGAAGATATACAGTTTCTTTCAGAGGATTGTGAGACATTAGAATTCCCTCCCTCTAAAGATAATAAACGCAGAGTTTTGAATATCTTTCAGGCATGAGTAGTTATATTCTTGATAAATAATGGGTTGAAATATTATTGGGGTAAACAGGAATGTGAAGTTGAGGTTACAGTTAAATCATCCATGATCTTATTAAACTTCAAAGAAAGCTCAAGGAGCCGATGGTCTACTCCTGCTCCTAACACATATCTTTGTAAGTAGCAAGATTGAAATTCAAATGATACACAATTCTTATGATTCCCTTGAGATGGTTGTTCACGTCTATATCTACATACATTGCAGATAAATAAGTGAACAAAATGTAAACTAGAGATGTTAGTTCCACTAAAGTTTCAAATGTTGATCTCTCCAAAGTAGGATTGTGTTGTGTATGAATGGTAAACATGAGTGTCATCTATAAATAGAAAGTAATTATTCCATCATAAAATAGCTCTTCCTTTTAAGGAAAGTGTTCTTAAAATGCTTGCCTATAATCCTATTCAAATTCAATTTTAATCCGAATGAAGTAAATATAATGAAACATAATTCAGAATGGTACATATAATACACAGTAAAAGCTATCAAATAATGCAAACATTCTATTTAAAGTATATCACCATTAGAAATCTACTCATGAATATTAAGATTTCCAGCCCCCCGCTTTTACAGCATGTTTAAAATTGATTTCTGTAATTGGGATCAATTATTGAATGAATTCTTATCTTTTTTTCTACAATCATGTACTTGCTCCAGAATAAGCTAAATATGTATTAGGGTAACATTGATCTCATCTTTCTGCTACTTATAAAATTTCCCCCTAAATTAAAACATTATTCTTTCTACTGGCCCCAACTCCGAGAAGTATTGAAAGAACAATTACAATGCATTTATCAGTGCTCTCAATATCGCTACCAAGGAGTTTTGTTCAGAAGTCATATTCTATGTCACCAATTAAATTGTAGTTTCTTTCCAGATAACCTGCCCATCCAAGAGCACTGATGCCAATTAAAAAAACCTTAGTCCATCACTCAAATGCCTATTCTATTATGTCTGAGAGCTGAAAATGTAATATTATAACTATCATTCAATCATATCAGTCCTTACACACATATAATAAAATGTCAAAATGGGACGTCTGAGCTGACATAAACAATTAATTTTCTTCCATTCATGCAAGCTATGTTCATTAATCAGTAGTTTCCTGCCCTTTGGATGAATAAAAGTGACAAAGAAATCGGTATAATTTCTAATTTAGAGGATGGACTTCAATTGAGCAAGATGTTCAAGAGGACTGCAAAATTAGGAGAATAAATTCAGATAAGTAGTTGCAGGTCATTCTGGAGGAAGTAGAGATACATGTATGAATCATTCAGTTCTGAATGATGCTTTGTCCATCTTTATTGCCTTCAAGAATTCAGACTTCATGCAGCAGGAGATTCATTATGTTGCCAAAAGTAACTGGCGAAACATCACTCAGAAACTGAGCATAGCTATCAAGCAGGTTGAGAGTAGTTTGAAGTGCACAACAAGTGGTATGATTGGAAGGTTCAGGTCAAAAAGAAGGCAGCCAAGACTTCTGCGAGTACTGGAGAGACAACAGCTCTCCTCTTCCTTGATTTATTCAATGAAAAGTTTGTTACACAATGGGAGATAACAATACTGTGAAATCGCAATCGAAAAGAATATATATTATTGGCTATATCTTATTATTTAATGTTTTCAGATTTCCCCCATTTATTCCCGTTTTCTGTTCTGGTTTTCTATTTGAGGTGGGGAACATTTGTTACAATGTTTTGAAGAATCTGACGGTATATTTTGTCATTCTAAATGTTCCCTGCTCTCCCTTTACAATAAGATCCAAGAGCAGAACCTTCTTATCACAAATTATCACCATGGTAGTTTGGGTGGTATAGTGCTCATAGTGTCAGGGACCCGGGTTCAATTCCAGCCTTGGATGACCGTCTGTGTGGAGTTTGCATATTCTTCCCATATCTGAGAGGTTTTCCTCCCAGTGCTACGGTCTCTTCTCAAAGTACAAAGATATGAAAGTTAGGTGGATTGGCCATGCTAAATTGCTCCTTACTGTCCAACGATGTATAGGTTAGATGGATTAGCCATGGTAAATGTGTAGATTACAGGAATAGGCCAGGGGAGAGGATTGAGGTAAGATAATCTGTCAGAGAGTTGGTGCAGACTTGATGGGTCAAATGGTTTCTTCAGCATGGTAGGGATGACTTTCAATGATAATGTTCTCATATTTTATGACAATGGAAATTGTACCAAATGCCTGGAGAGAGGCAAGTGTCATTCCCCTAATTAGCCCAATTGTGGGTGAATCCCCGGGGGAGTAACCATCATTTTTGGTGTCGGTGAGAACTTGCCAGAATTGTTCAGCTGCTGATGATACATCCTACGATTAACCTTTTCATTGAAGTCAATGCAAGGAAAATTGAGTGACATTGGCTCATCCATTATTACAAGATTCCATTCATAAGTGAAAATTGCCCTCCTACAAATTTTGTTTGGAGGCATGCAAACAATGAAGAAGAAAATAGGAAACAGCACTGTGTTCACAAAGTGGATGGGTAAACGATCAATGCAGATTGGTACTTCAAAAGATTAGTCATGCCAAGAATCAATTCTGGCCTCCCAGATTACCTGAATCCACTACAGTTTGTCTATTGCCACAAGAGGTCCACTGCAGATGCCATCTCCCTGGCCTGCACTCAACCCTGGAACACCTAGATAACAAGGACACCTATGTCAGACTCCTATTTATTGATTATAGTTCAGCCTTCAACACCATTATTTCTATAAAACTCATCTCCAAGTTCCCTCGGCACCCCTCTCTGCAACTGGATTCTAGGCTTCTTAACTCAAGACAGCAATTAGTAAGCACAGGCCAAAATACTTCCATCCTTAATACTGGTGCCCCACGAGGCTGTGTTCCCAACACCTTACTATATTCATTATACATCTATGACTGTGTGGCCAAATTCCCTTCCAATTCCATTTTCAAGCTTGCTGATGATATCAGCATAGTGGGTTGGGTCTCAGACAATGATGAGAGTACAGGAATGAGATAGAGAGTCTGGTGAACAATTGACAACAATAATCTCTCACTTAATGTCAACAAAACAAAGGACTTCAGGAAGTGTAGTGGATGACATGTCCCTGTCTACATCAATGGGGACAAAGTGAAAATGGTCAAAAACGTCAGGTTTCTTGGTGTCCAGATGACCAACAACCAGTCCTGGTCCCATCACATTAGCGCTACAGTTTGGAAAACCCACCAACGTCTCTATGTTTTCAGGAGGCTAAGGAAGTTTGGCATGTCCATTATGACTCTCACCAACTTTTACAGAAGTACCATAGAAAGCAATTTTTCTGGCTGTATCAAAGTTTGATTTGGCTCCTGCTCTGTCCAAGACCACAAGAAACTACAAAGGGTTGTGAATGAAGCCCAGTCCATCATCCACGCCAGCCTCCATCCATTAACTCTGTCTACACTTCCTGTGGCCTCAGCAAAGCAGCCAGCATAATCAAGGACCCCAAGCACCTCAGAAATACTTTCTTCACCTTCTGTTGGGAAAAAGTCTGAGGTCGTGCACAAGCGGACTCAAGAACAACTTTTTCCCTGCTGCCATCAGATTTCTGAAAGAACCTACCTCGAATTAAGTTGATCTTTCTCTACACCTAGCTATGACTAACACCACATTCTGCACTCTCTCTCTTTCTCTATATAAGGCATGCTTTGCTCGTATAGTGCACAAGAGTCAATACTTTTCACTATACACTAATACATGTAACAATAATATAATTTTTTTAAAAAATTAATATCACAAGCAGGCTTATGTTAACGTATAATGAAAAATTCTCTAGTCACCACACTCCGGTGCCTGTTCGGATATACTGAGGGAGAATTTAGCTTGCCCAATCCACCTAACCAGCACATTTTTGGAATGTGGGAGGAAACCAAAGCACTCAGAGAAAATCACATAGACATAGGGGGAGAACGTGTGGACTCTACACAGACATTGAACCAAGCTGGAAATCGAATCCAAGCACTGTAAGGCAGCAGTGCTAACCATTGTGCCATTGTAATAAATCAAATCAAATTATTGAAGAGGATGTGAATGGAGTAGTTCTAGTTTGGGGCGAAGAGCAATGAGGGACAGTATGTTTGTAACATCAAGCCATATTCCTCTCCTATGCAACTGGTAACAATTCGAACAGAGGCACCAAGAAGAGGAATAAATAGAAAAGATCTATGATACTGATTCCATCTTGCAGTTCCACAAATTTCCAAGGCTTTTCTGTGATAATTAATATAGTGATTGGTCTAAATTGTCTAGTCCTGCCCACCCACTGCAGAATTTGTTGAGGAGCGGACAGAGAATTCGGCGGACAAACAAAAGGTCCGTTGTCTTGGGATGGGAATTTCTAGTCCAGGGGCAAGTGGGCAGGACTGAAAAATTCTGCCCACTGTAACAGCAGGAAAATTTAGAAATTTTCAAAAGCAGCTATCCTCGATTTCGTTGATTTTGTGTTTTTTTTTCTGTGGAGAGCTGACAATGGAAAGCTGAGAAATTGTTTGCCAAATAAATTTGCCACTTAAAAGCAGCTTGCTTTATTTGTTCCTGATTCATCTTGTTTATTGCTGGTTTTCCTTTAAATACTCCTTTGGTAGACAGCTCCCCCAGCAACAGTCCTGTTGCCACCAGTTGGTTCCTGAAGCTACAAGCAGTGTTGACCATGCGCATTCAATATGGCCAGTTGATGGCAGTATTGGATTTGGAAAAGGAAAGGGGAATTCCTGAAAAGGAGATGCAGGTCTGTTGACAAGGCAGGCATTGAGCATCCACCTGTAAGTGACACAGAGTTTATGTCATAAGAGCCAAACCCATGTACTTTGGCCTTTGTTGTCTATATCAGGCCAGAGAAGCAGTAGCCAAGTTATGTCACGAGTCTTACTGCACAGACTGCATCTAGAACAATGCAGCAACCCTTTTTGTAGTGGTGAAAGTCAACGCTACTTTGATCTTTTATGGTATTGAGTCATTTTAAGTTATTTTCCAAATTACTCAGTTGCCTGTAAATTGTTGCAACAGATAAATCACTGTTCCCAGTGGAGTGGTAAAGTAATATTCCAGGAATGACAGTTTGTTATATCAGTATTATTTCTGTGAAGAAAACAGATGAGAAATAGCTCAGGTGTAGATTCTTCCAGCAGAATTTCTCAATTTCAACATACACTTCTTTCTACATAAATTGTGCAGGTATTTAAAGAAAACACTTTCATTACTATAGCATCTTTCATGATCTCAGGACATCCCAAATCACTTTAGAGAACTTCAAGTAGTTGCAGTTGCTTTAAGAGTTGATCATATGATTTGATGGTGATGTCATTAGAGTGCTGCAGAGGTTGTGTTTTACTTTCAGTTGTCCTCTGTACAACAGGTCCTTCAATAAATCAGTCGTTATCAGCTTGAATCTACGTGTGCAAACCATATCTTTTCTTTTTATTAAAACCCACAACTTTTAACATAGTTAAGACATTACAAAAGTCAATGAAGTAGCTTATTGAATTGTAACTACTGTTGAGATGTTGGAAATATGGCAACCAATTTGAATACAGCAAGCTTGCATAGTCAACAGCAATGTGAGAACGACTGGGTGTTCTATTTTATTGTTCCTTTTTTATGATGTTGATAGAAAGATTAATCTTGGCCAGGACATTAGGAAAAACTCACTGCTGTTCTTTGGAATAGTGTTATGTGGTCTTTCAAATCAACTCAAGAGGGCAAACATAAAAACAGGAAATGCTAGAAAAACTCAGCAAGTCTCACAGCATCAGTGGAGTGAGACCGGAGTTAGCATTTCAAGTTCATTTTTCAGACTCAGCACTAGAGACCGGGGTTCAATTCCCAGAGTCTGCACATTCTCCCCTTGTCAGCGTGGGTTTCCTCTGAGTGTTCCAGTTTCCTCCAGAGTCCGAAAGACATGCTGGTTAAGTGCATTGCCCGTGCTAAATTTTCCCTCAGTGAACAGGCGCCAGAGTATGGCCTGCAGGGGATTTTTACAGTGACTTCATTTGTGATGTTAATGTAAGCCTATTTGCGCTACTAATAAATAAACTTTAAACTTAAATTATTTTTCAGAAGACAGCACAGTTTGACGCTTGTTTGAAAGGTGATACTGCTTGAGAGTGCAGCACACTATGCACTGAAGCATCAGTCCAGATTTTTATGACTTTAAACAATGAATGCCATAGACAAGAGTGTTATGAACTGAGCCACAGCTAATGCTGAATGTATTTTGTTTCTTAGAGTTTAATATAACATGAAGTATTTTATTTCTTAAGTTTAATAGTCACTCATTGCTGAACAAGAGATTGCGAAACAGGCATTAAGCAGATGTACTGGAATACTTTGAATCTATGATTGCAACTCCTTTATCTTCACAACAGAAAATACTGCTCCTAAATCACTTTTAACTGGCAGGAAACTTTGAAGGCAACAATTTTCTAAGCTCAAAGCTTAATGGTCTATTTCCTTTTCATTCACTATATGTGTGTTGCTAGCACAACTGTAAGAAGTGGTCAATTTAGATTGGTGACGTGTTTGACACTTTTTTTTAGATGCTACTTTTAATTTGCCCAAATGACATTATCCAAGTTCCATTATTTTAATCCTCACCACCCCCCCCTCCGTCCCCATCAGGTCAAAGTTTCTCCACTTAAAAAATGAGAGTGAAGGGATTATGCATTTCATTTGTTTCCCAATACCCGAAAGCTGCAAAGAAAATACAAATGAACAATAGAATTTTGCAGATTTAGGATTTTTGCAGCTTTTGGTGGCACTCGGTGCCGCAATGTTATTGCAGAATAAATAATTGATATTGTTCCTGTCGTTAGGAGGGAGGATGGCAATTTCTCCCGCTGTTTCCTAGGACTGGCATCTGTTATGTGATGGCAGCAAGAATGGCATTATTCAGTGTTAGAATTCCTGTTCCAGCTGATGTTCAGATCAGAGAGATTGTTAATCGCGTGTTGTCTTTTGAAGTGGTTTTCAGTGATCTAGTTGTAAGATTAGAAGTTACAAAAATTCACTATGAATAGGGAAGAAATGACCACCTCAGTTGGGTGCACATGAATAGCAATGTATTTTCAATGTATTTTCATGAGTGAAACGATGCTCTGTAATTGAATGATGCTTATTGGAACACCTCATTCCTATCAGAATTCTTTATCATTTGTCTTTTTTGTGTGTGGCAGTTTCACTACTTGCCCAGTGCTGTTCGCTGTCATTCATACAGAAATGATATTCTTTACTTTGAACTTTAGGTGGCGTATTTTAATTCTCTTTTATCCCAGAATGTTTGGTGATGAGACTTATATTCAAAGCGGCCTTAGCAACTTTTAAACATGGCAGTGAACATCATTATGTGGAAATGCCGGCGTAGGACTGGGATATACATAGTAAGAAATATCACCACATCAGGTTAAAGTCCAACAGGTTTATTTGGTAGCAAAAACCACTATCTTTCGGAGCGCTGCTCCTTCATTAGGTCAGGGTCCTGATGAAGGAACAGCGCTCCAAAAGCTAGTGGCTTGTGCTACTAAATAAACCTGTTGTATTTTAACCTGGTGTCGTAAGACTTCTTACTAAGTGAAAATCATTAGCATTGGTTATCTTACATTTTCATATATTGTCGTTTCTTTATCATCCGCTTCTATGTTCATTTGTGCATTTTTTTTTTAACTTCATTTATGTGATGTGAGCATTGCTGGCAAGGTCAGCACTTAATACCCTTGAGAAGGTGGTGATGATCTGTCTTCTTGAACTACTGCGGCCCATGTGCTGTAGGTACACCCACTGTGCTACTATTGAGAGAGTTTCAGGATTTTGACTCAGCATAAGTCAACAAACAGCAACATGTTTCAGGTCAGGATAAGATGAGATTTTCGGGGGAAGTTGAGGAACATGATATTCCCAAGCACCTGTTTGACTTTGCTCCTATCTCAGCTCATCTGCTGCTGAAATTCTCACCCATGCTTTTGTTAACTCTGGACTTGGCTACTTACATGCAATCCAAGCTGGTCTCCCACATACTATCCTGTATAAATTTGAGATGATCAAAAACTTTGTTGCTTGTGTTTCAACGCACAGCAAATCTCATTGCCCCATCAGCCTTCTGGCCTACACTAGCTGCTGGTTCAGCAATATCTTCATTTTGAAATTCTTATTCTTGTTTTCAAATCCCTCCATGATCTCACGCCTTCCTATTTCTGTAATCTTCTCCAATCCCATACGCTGTGAAATAGCTGTGCCTGTCTATTTCTAGCTTCTTCTGCATTCGCCATTATAACTTATCCAAAATTGGTGGCCATTCTTTGAGTTTCAAAGAACTTTCATTGAACCTCTACAAAGCAGAAGGAGGCCATTTGGCTCATTTGATCTGCACCAACCACAAGTCCATCCAGATCCCATCCCTGTAACCCTGCGTATTTATCATGCTAATCTCCCTGGCACCAAGGTTCAATTCATCATGGCTAATCAACCTAACCTGCATATCTTTGGACTGTAGGAGGACCCAAGCTGGGAATCAAACCTGAGTCTTTGGTTCAATGAGGCAGCGGTCCTAACCATTGTGCCACCATGCTGCCCTCATGCCCAAACTCTGGGCTTCCCTCCTGACACTTCTCTGCAACTCTAGCTTGCTTTCCTCCTTTACAACACTCCTTAAAACCTGAAAAATGTTGAAAAATCTCAGCAGATGTGATAATATTTGAGGACAGAGAATAGAGCCAACATTCTGAATCTAGGTTACCCTTCGAAAGATTTTCTGTTTTCGTTTCAGATTCGAACATCCATAATAATTTGCCTTTATCTTACTCCTTAAAACCTACCTCTTTGATCAAGCTTTTGGTCATCTGACCTAATATCTCCTCTGTGATTACGAAGTTCCTTGGGATGTTTTGTTATGTTAAAGGTGCTATATAAGTTCTTGTTGTTGCTGTCCTTATTCTACTGGGTTGTAGAGTTCACGCATTTTGAAGCTGGGGTTGAAGGAGCCTTGGTGGGTTACTACGGTATATCTTATGGGTGGCACATAGTACAGCCATATGTATCTGTGATGGAGGAAGTGAATGTTTAAGGTAGTGGATGGGGTGCTACTCAGGTCAGCTGTGTTGCCTTAAATGTTATTAGGTTTCTTGTGTGTGGTTGGAACTTCATTCATCCAGGCAGGTTGATGGTGAATAGGCTGAGAGCAGACTAAAGGTGAGATACTCGCCACACAATTCCCAACTTCTGACTGTTCTTGTAATCAGATCCAATTAAGTTTGCAGTCAAGGGTGACTCCAGGATGTTTGTGATTGTATGTCAAGGTTAGAGCGCGTCATTGCCTGGCACTTAGTGATATGAATTTATTACCAATTATGTGCCCAAACCCCAGTGTTGTCCAGGTTATGAATAGATTCCTTCGTTATTTGCGAAGTTGCTGAATACTGTGCAATTGTCACCAACCTTATAATGGATGGAAAATCATTGATGAAATTGTCACCTGTAGATAATTTGACTCAGGATAGTAGCCTGATGAACTCCTGCAGCAGTGTCCTAGGGTTGAGATAACTGGCCTCCAACAATCATCATCAGCTTCTTTTATGCAAAGCATGACTTCAGCCAGCAGAGCATTTACCCCTTATTCCCATTGACCCCAATTTTGTTTGGCTTCATTGATACTACACTTGGTCAAAAGCTGCCTTTTTGTCAAGGGCAGCCACTCTCACCCTAGCTTTGGAATTCAGCACTTTTGTCCACGTTTAAAGAAAAGCTGGAATGATGTCTGGAACCAAGTTATCTTGGAGGAACTTAAACTAAGCATCAGTGAATAGGCTATTAGTGCTTAAATGTAGCTTGATCTTAGTTATATGCATTCATCAGATAGTCCATGAGGAAACAGCCGATTCCACGAAATGTTATTTTTTGCATCTCATGAAGCAAGACATTTTCATTAAAATAAACATAGTTGGAAATTGAGGCCGCAGGTGACAAGGAAAATTTATTTGGAAATGTTAAACTAATAGTGGAATGCCCAGATGCCTGAACTGACATTCTCAACAAGATAATTTAGGCCCTTCGAGATATGGCAGAGACCATTTGGCAGAGATCCAAGTATCTAGAAAGTGTTTGCTCAAAATTTGGTCATGATGTGAAAATGCTTAAATATTCCACCATCTCACTCTCTTTCTTTTAGGGTAAGAAGAGCAACATTGGCTAAAGACAATTAAACAAATTAGTTGACATTAATGATTGGATTCAGCCCAAAATCTAGACCTGCACAAAGTTCTCCAAAACTAATCTTAACAATACTTCCCAATGATGAAATGTATGAAAAAGAGAATATACATCTCTTTGTGCAGAAATGCCTGTGGGAATGTTGTAGCCACCAACTTCAAACTATGGAACAGCTATCAAGAGAACCTTAATACTATTCTCTCACAGCCTGGAGGATGCAATCTCTGGAAGTGCTTATTAGAGAAATTAAACAGATTTTTAAGAAAGGCCACTAAGCTGTTTACTTTATTCTGAGAAACATCTGCTATCATAGTTGATAAGGCCTTAATATACATACATGGTAAATGTCTCATTGTATTGTGCTAGAAGAGCATCAGGTCTTAACATTTGCTTAGTCATATAGAACTTAAATACTGCTGAAAGGAGCGGCATGTTGCTGAAGATTTAGGTATTGTACTCATCAGGACTAATGCATGAATGCCAAATTTCAAACAAATGCCATCGTTTATACAATGGGAGAAATGGATGCTAATCGATTGGTAGGTTGTCTCTGGTTGGCCTTGGCATTGCCAGGGAGGCATTACTTATTGCATCCTCTACGGCAGCTTTGGGTTCTATTTAATTTTAGTCTGACTCTTCATTGTCCCCCATTTTACTGCCTATGATTTTCACTTTCTTAATTGTTGCCAAAATAGCCAGTAATGTCCATTAAGAAAGCAACATATATATAGGTCAGAAATCGCTGGAGTGACATACCTGCTGGTGAACAATGTGAAATGGACTTTTCATCAGGCCATTCAGGCTAACTGTTGAAACTGTTTGCATCTTAAAAGTGAAGCTCTTGCAACTGTCATAGGAGTGTGAATGCTAAGACTGGCACAAAGGTACAGTCAAGTTAAGTGAAATATTTTCAACATAAACCTCTAAGAACAATTTACTTTTTGGAGCAATGAGCCTCCATGTTTTCAAGATTCTATTTTTGGATGTTCATGTTTGTCAGGCTCATACAACACATCAATTTCAAGGTCTTTATGATGTGACTTACCAGCCCTGAATGATTACAGCAATTTCTATTAGTGGCATCAATCTATCAAATTCACGGCACATAAATTTATTTCAATGCAGAGGCCCATGGCAAGCTTGCAATGTTGTGCAGTTACTTTGGGCTAATGGTGCAGAACACAAAACACCCAGCCATTTGTGGGATGTTAGAACATCTGACTGATCAATTCTTTGCCACAAACAACTGGATTTATATCATGAAATAATCATAACCACTGTTGTGAATTTATCCATTCCCTTTCCAGTGATTTCTTGGCCATTATATGGTAATCTTAGAACATTTTTCTGTACATCCTTCCCAGTTATCCACATATTAAAGCCTTCGGAAGTGGAAGCAGTCAACAGTAGTAGCATAAAGTGAGTGTGAAGGTCTATTTGTTTAAATTGAAAGCACAATTGGGTCTGATGTAAAACAAGCAAATGATGCACACATTCCTCCATTCCCTGCAAATCACCCCACCCCCTCCCCCCAACCCCTGGTATAACTCAATTCCCATCAGCATTATTTTCATAATCACCAACGTGTGGCCACCTGCATTATGTGTATTCTCTGGCAAAGATTGTGGAACTGCATTGAAATCATCAAGAAATTCTGCATGATCGATTCTTCCCTGTTCCTTTTAATAATTAATTATGTTTGGATTACTTTCTATGGAATTTAAATGCTTTCTCTTGGGCTGCAGGGAAAGTTGTGTTTCTGGTGATGTTGCTTTCAAATGAGAAACTGCATACTGACATTTTGTGGTATTTGATAATTGTAGTATCTGAGTGAATGGCAACTACCAGATTTGAACAACAAATTTATTAGACTAGTTATAACTATATGCAGACTGCTAGGATGTGCTATTATTTCTACAACTTCAGGATGAATTCTGCTTGGGAAAGCCCATACTCAGCCCTGGGCGTCACGTTCTTTGGCTCAATTAGCTGATAGTGTCACCTGACCTTTTGAAACCTTGCCCCTTCAAGGGGCTCGCTACTCAAATAGTAATTTGAAGCAACTATCACCAGAACCTGATGGTGGAATTCATTTTAAACAAACTGCATTTGCAATAATTACAATTCTTTTATTGTCTTTGTTTTATCAAAAGTGTTTTATGTTGAATTATTTCTAATATTTAATCAATCATCAATAAGCTTTGATCTCTGTTAAAAATTACCTTTGCTACACATAAATGTAAATCAGCTCATTCACGAATACAAATTTATATGAATCATTGCCATAAATTTATAGGTTATCATCACATGATGATATAAAATAATTTGTTTCTTATGAACTGCAAAAAGGCTGAATGATTACATATGATTGTTTGAACTAAATTAAAATGAAGACCCTCATCCGAGGTGAATTCGATCCATCATTTAGCAGATTGGACTTTATAATATATGTGATGGAACTACCATCAATTTTATCCAATTAAAGCAAACCAATGTGTTAAAATAATGTTACACACAAACTATCTCAGAAACCTATGCCGGAATTCTACCACACTGCCGGCCATGGAAATGAAGCAGGTAAGGGCAGGACAATGGAAATGTCTGTTGACTTTGGGCAGGATTTTCTGGTCTCAGATCGAGCAAGATTATAAAATCCTGCCGTAATTACTGTCATGGCTAAAAAGTAACAAGTCTCACAACATCAGGTTAAAATCCAACAGGTTTATTTGGAAGCACGAGTTTTCGGAGCACTGATTCTTCATCAGGTGAAGGAGCAGCAGTCAGAAAGCTCATGATTCCAAATAAATCTGTTGGATTTTAACCTGGTGTTGTGAGACTTCTTACTATGTCCATCCCTGCCCAACACCGGCATCACCATGTTATGGTTAAGAAGAAATACGTTTCAGAATTGAGAGTTTTGCCAGCCAAAGTAATATTTGCTGTTCAGGTCATTGCGTATGCAGTTAAATTTGATTTTCTGCACAATCCATCAATGTGCTTGTTCATTGGTCACAATGTACTGTTCTTGTAACATTATTTTGTATGTATTTTTGTGTTGTATCGGGCAAATAGGGAGATGGGTGAAGATATTACAGAAAACTTAAAATATGGTAAGCAAAAAGAGCCAGCATTGAGAATCATACAATAATGGGATGATACAGCACTGTAAGAGGCCATTAGGTCCATTGAGTTTGTGTCAGTTTCTTGGTAGATCTAGCCAGTTAGGTGCACTCCCCTGTTCCTTCCTGATTACCCTGTAATTATTCATCTAATTTCCTTTTGAATGTTTCGATTGAATCTATGGCTAAATCAGTTAGTTTAAAAAGTATCTTTACGTCACCTCTGGTCCTTTTGCTAATCACATTGAATATGCTTTCTGACCCTCTGCCACTAGAAATCGTTTTTCTGTATCCATTACTCCATTTAAAAAATCCATGGTTTTGAATATGATTTCTCCTTTTCTGCTCTTAGGAGAACAATATCCAGCTTCTTCGGTATTTCCACATACAGCAATTCCTAATTGCTCATATCATTCTTGGAAATCTCTTCTGCATCCTTGCTGACATTCCTCCTCAAATTTGGTGGCCAGAATTAAACACAGTACTCCGATTGGGAGCAGTGTTTTATAAAGGGTTAGCATGCATTCGCTACTTTTGCATTCTCCTCTTTTATTAATAGAGGCAAAAATTTCATGTTTTTTTTAACATCCTTATCATCTTGTCCTACAACTTCAAAGATTTGTCTGCATCGACTCCCTCAGGTCTCTCTGTTCCTGTACTCCCTTTGAAATTGTACCTCTGAGATGATATTGCTTCTCTTCATTCTTCGTCTGAGAATGTATTATTTCACACTTCTCTATATTAAATTTCATTTGCCAATTAGGTGTCTTTCAAAGTACCTATCGTCTAGTTTTAAAAGCAATTGTTTATCACTACTTTTTACTTTCAGCCCTTTAGCTAATTTGGTATCTATGCTACCATTGTCCCTCTAATTCTGTGGGCATTAATTTTGGTAACATGTATTTTGATAAATGTCTTTTGAATGTCTATATGCACAACATCAACTGCACCATCCTCATCAATGTTTTCAATGTTCATTCATGTAATTTTGATTGTGTGCATCAGGAGATGTATACTTGAAGCAAAGAAGGGGACTTGAGGTACTACTGACAATGAATCTTGGAATTTCCTTTATGAAACAAAGCTAGTCGTTCCTAAGAGTTGAACTGGGTATATCATTAGACAAATTGATTGCAAATCTTGCTTGAGTTTTTTTAACACGAGGTGGTCATAACTAAAAGAAGCTGTAGATTGTGAAAAGAATTGGCCAGAGTTGAGTCATGACAAAGTCACTAGTCACAACTGTAGCAAACGTATTATTATGCAGGGAGATGATGGCCTAATGGTATTATCGCCAGGCTACTAACCCAGAAACTCAGTTAATTTTCTGGAGACATGGATTGAAATCCTGGCACAGCAGTTGGTGGAATTTCAAATCAATAAAAAAAATCTGGAATTAGGAATCTACTGATGACTATGAAACCATTTTCAATTGTCAGAATAACCCATCTGGTTCACTCATGTTCCTTATGGAAGGAAATCTGCCTTCCTTACCTGATCTGGCCAACATGTGTCTCCAGAGCCACAGCAATATGATTGACTCTCAACATCCCTCTGAAACATCCTAGCTAGCCTCTTAGTTCAAAGGCAAATAGGGATGGGCAATAAATGCTGACCAGCCAGCAATGCCCATATCTCACAAATGAATAGAAAAGTTGTACAAATTGATTGTTAGAATTCCAATAATGCAATAGCTCAGAAAAATAATGTACAAATCTGACCTCAGGTGAAGTACAAATTTGAAGTCATTTTTAAATGTATTTCAGTGTTAACATTTCACTTGATACTATTTCAGAGCTATCAAGAGTTATGTAAGATTGTCTGTTAAGCTAGTGCAGAACCAACTCAGCTTACACAAATAGTAGCTGTTCATGCTTTTTTATTATATTTTAAAGGCTGCTAAACTCATTCCAATGCTTAAGTAAAAAATATTTCTCAAACTTTACAAGTCTTATTTCCTCTCAAACCTCTGTGGCAAACTCATTGTAGTGCAAACATGCTATTTATCCTGCCATTGCTCGCACCAAATTTTAATTCTATGTAAATAAGTGTGTGACACAGTAGGAGGGCAATGACACTGCATCAACGGGCATCTTGTTCCTTCTGCTGTGTAGAATTGGACACAGTGAGTACCAAACAAGGAAGTGACAGAGACTTCTGAAATCTCTGTGTCTTCTATCTCATAATTGCTCTTGTAGAAATGCATCAAGTCTATTGCTTGTTTTGCAGCTTAAATAGGACAGACATTCAAGAGGTAGATTTAAAATTAAGACACTTTTTTATATTGATTAGTCCTTGACATCAATCAAAACACTGCATTCCCCTAATGTTAAGTTGCATTGTATTTTTAAAATTCAGGTTACCTATCGTTGACACTGAATAGGGCAATGTTAGATTTGACACCTTAACACTTGTTGCATGAATTCCAAGAATTTTCCCCCTTTGCATCACTGTCTTTGTTTGTGCAATAAGTGGAGTATAAAAAATATGGAGAAAAGAGCAAATTCTTGTTTCAGCCATATATTTTCCTTTTCATTAATCCAAGAGAAGCAAGCAATGATTCAAGGCTATGGAAGGTCATTGGATTCTTTAGGCAGGAATGTAATAATCTAGGGTCTGACCACTTGACTAGGAAAGAAACATTCCTGGATCTGGTGCTGGAGAAAGAGGGTGACGAAGTAAACCAATTATTTTTGGGAGAGTGAGAACCTTTTTATAAGGTTTAAGTTAGCAATGGAGAAGAGCAATGAACAATAATAAGTAGAACTTCACAACTGGAAGAGGTTAACTTCAATTGGATGAGAGGGATCTTGCTCAGAGAAATGGGATCAAAGATTGACAAGAAAAAGTGTAATAGGATGGTGGATGAAGTTTAAGGAAAAGATATTTCAGGTTTGTGCGAGTCACATTATAAGATGAAAAGGCAAGGTAACCAAAGAGTACTTTCAGGGATTCAACATTTTCACTGGACAAGTTCATTCTGTCAAACTTACTGTTGAGATGGAACAGTGAAATGGACTTCCTTTCCTTGCTGTGTTAATTGAGAAACCCATCAATGTATTCTGTATTTCTGCTTACTGCAAGTTTACCTTCACCGTTCAACGTATTCATTGGGATCTTTATGGCTCCATGCACTGTAAAATTGGCCTTCTAGACCATATTGAAAAGAGAACCTGAGCTATTTGTTCATGAGAGCTGTCCTGTGGAATCATAGCTACATCAATCAGGTCATTGATGACATGTATCAGACATGGTCATGAATGGGCCTAATCTCACCACTTTCAAAACCTGAAAAGTGCCTAGTCTATCTCAAATTATCCTGGAAGCATAAGATGTTTCAAAAATTTGAACAACAAGTGAAGTTTCTTATTATTACTACTAGTAACAGCACGAGTGGTGTTTTCCATGAACAGGGTGCTGCTATCAAGCTGTACCACACAATGAGGAATGTGGTATATGAATTTCAGTGTGATATTAAGTACATAAGCCATACATCCCAACAACTGTTAGGTCATGTCAAACAGCCTGTCCAATTGGCTGTTTGCAATAGGAAGGATACTTACCATACACAACCACCCTGTGCCTGCAAAACTCAGAACATAGGTCAGAATATTCTGAACACTCTCACAGACAATGTCTTCCAGTCTCATTGAAGTCAATGGACTTTGAATGGTTCGCTGCATCTGTCCCAGGGGAATTCACTGTGGATGTCTAACAGCAGAAGTGATTTTGTGATTGGCCATCACTTGCTGAGTTAAACCCTAGTATACAGAAAATTAGACAAGTGATTAGTCAGGCTCTCACTGTGGCTCACTCACGCTTGCTAGAAGCTACACATTGATCGGCAGGAACCTATCCGCTGCAGGCAAAAGGAACATGTCCAGGCATAACCACTTTTTTGAATTAATCAAAAGCATGAAGAGCAATGGAAAATTATGTATATGATATAAACTATAAAAGGATATATCCTCAGAGGCACAGGTCAGGATACTTAATGGATACTTTGCATGGGTACTTACTAAGGCAAAGCATACTGACAACTTATTGGTAGAAGTGGAAGTAGTAGGGGTAATGATTGGAATGAAGGTTGATAGGTAGATACTGGAAAGGCAAAGCTTTGAGTACATGAGTTACTTAGTCCAGCTGCCTTGCACCCCAGTTTGCTCAGAGAAGTGGGAATGGAGTTAGTGAACACACTTGCCATAATTACCAATCTTTTCTAGATATAACAGAGATGACAGAAATGGTAAATATGATATCTTCATTTAAGAAAGGTTAAGGACATCCCTAGTAATGACTAGCCAGAAAGTTTTATGTCAGTGATGGGTTTATAGGAAGAAAAAAATCAGGAAAAAAAATCAATGGGCACTTGGAGAAGTTTGATATAATTAAGAATAAACATCACAGACTTATAAATTTTTGAGCAGGTCATTTTTGAGTAATCTAATTGAATTTTTGATGAAGTAACAAAAAAGGCTGATACAGGGAATACAGTGAATGTTGTTAATATAGATTTTAAGAATGCTTTTGACAAAGTGCTACACAAAATACTGGCTGCCAAAATTGGGGCTCATGGAATAGAATTGTCAGTGTCTTCTTGGATAATAACTTAGCGTAAGAACAGAAAATAGCAAGTTGTGACTAATGGTTGCTTTTTAAATTAGAGATGGTAGTCTGACCCCAAGAATCAGTGCTAGAACAAATGTTTTCTGTGATATAAGCAAGTGAATTAGATATTGAAATGCAGAATAAGATTTCAAAGTTTGCTAATGATACCAAACTTGGCAATCGATGATAACTCAACTGCAATGAGGCAGAAATATTCTGGCAGAAGCAGAAATAGTATTTAAACAGAAAAGTGATGTGATATGTTTTGGTAAGACAAAAGTAAGAGGCTATATGGTAAGTTCTGTAGTATGTTAAGGACAGAGAGACTTAGGGTTCAGGTGCATAGATCTTTGTAAGAAGCAGAACATGGAGAATGCATGGTTAATGATTAATATTTAATCTTGAACTTCAAAATAGTATTGAGTACAAAAGCAAGGAAGTGTTAGCACGAGTAGGCGAAACGAGGTCAGGGTCAAGTTCAACAATGGTACAGCTTTATTTTCTTTTATGTCGACAGGGGTGCAGTCAGGACATACAATCGGACTGCCCCAAAAGCACTCTAAAGATCCGCTGCAACGGGCTATAGTTATATTTGAATTTTGGTGTAGTATGTGAATCAAATGTTAATGCTTTATTTACAGTATTTGACTTTAACCAACCAGTCTCGATATTTTCAAGTATTGAGATGATTGTTTTAAGTATGTGTTAATCGTTTTTGTCTGATTGGTTATCAATGGTCTGGAATCTCCAGGACTTGAATAACAGATTTGCAATTATTCTCAGGAAGTTTGAGAGGCCAGAGATACTTCCTCAGCCATGCTAATCTTAAGGTGTCTCCGCAGATTATTTGATTGGTTTAGAAGTGCTGATTTAGTAGGGTGGGGATATGTTTTTTAAGTTATTTCCTGGAGGTACCATTCTGTCCAGCTTCCCCTGTGTGTTAGTTCTCACTTGCATACGAAAGCATGCTCCTGCCTGCTAGCCTGCATCTGTTTCTTTGTGATTTTTAGTGGAGGGGCTCTGAGTGTGATTTTAGTCTGCTTCCATATTGTGTGCCCAATTTCATAACATTTGTTGTCCGATTACAGAAGTTATGTTAAACCTTTATAAATTTCTGGTGAGGCCACCACTCATGCTTTCTGTCCAATTCTGGTTAGCATGCATTTAGGAATGATGTGAAGATCCTCAGAGAACCAGCGTAGACTTGGTAGTCTGAATGGCTTTTTCTGTGCTGTAATATCTCAATGGTTCTATGACTTTCTGGTGTCCAGACCCATCTTCGGACTTTTCTAATAGTCTCCTTTTACACAGTATTTGTCAGAAAATATACATTACAACCCTACTCATTCTATTCTCTTCAGATACCCATGTATCCATCTGAACAACCAATTTTCACTTATTCTCAACCTTATCCAATTGTCCTTTCACAGCATACCTCACAATGAAGCTCCATAAATTTCCTTGCCAGCTACCCACACAAAACCATTGATTATGTCCATATTTCTCATTTTTCCTATCTTTCAGGAGAAAAGAACACACTGTTGGGGGAGAGATAAAGCCCTTTTATGACTACTGGAAATGCGTATCCGTGTGACCGCCTGGAAAGGCCGTCTTGTGCAGGAAGTTGCATTTGTCAGCAATGACCTGCCATGTCTACTTAAGCCTGCTGAGGCACTGGCACTCACACATATCAACATAGGAGCAGGAGTAGTCAGTTCATCCCATTGAACCTGAAAATGATCTTTAAGGAGAAGTCCTGTAAGCATCAGTTTCTCACCTGGCTATGGATGGACCTCTTCATTTCCACTGATCATTGGCTTCCCAGCTTGTGAGTTTCATTGAAGTAGCATTTTCATTGTGCATTCGCCTGGGTTCCATGCTGCCTGGGGAACAGATCCACTACCGGTTAAATGTGAAATCCATGGTTCAAACAGAGCTTAGTTGTTGATTAATATCTTCCTCAGCAGCTGCACATAGTTTTCTCTCTTGACTTCAGATCTATCCATGTGAAAGTTGAAAGACAGAATCAAGGACTGTTCCAGATTTTTTTTAATGCATCATTTTCTTACTTTTGGTAATTAATAAATTCACGCTATCTTCAACTCAAGAAAGTTGGTTAGATTGGTTTCTTTAAAACATAACTATTGAGTCTGAAGATAAAATGTATCCGCGGAAGGGATCCTTTTTAGAATAAGTTTTGTTGCAACCACCAGAGAGAATTGAATAAAGACAAAGAGCCTGCAACCGGGTTTATAAAAAATTGGAGGTATCTCAGCCAGACGATGACAAACTGATGGTTTTGCCTTTGCGAACATCACTTGGGATGTGTCATAACAATATTTATTATTACCATATGATTAAAAATGTAATTTACTCCTGAATACAGGAGCAATTTTTGCTGTGTAAGTTCACGCTATTACATTGATATCAATTCCAAATCAATCAATGTGGCTTGGTACAACACAGCCCATGAAGGAGTATGGTATCATTGAGGGCAAATGTTGATCCGTGCACCTGCAGATGCTGGAAGTTCCTGTCCAATTTCCTCTTAGTGCAGTTGTTTGGATAGCTGGTTCATAATGCAGAGTGTGTTCAGCTCTGGTACCAGCTGAAGTTATCCATAAAAGTCCACCTTCTCAACCTTATCCCTTGCCTGAGGTGTGGTGATCCTCAAATTAAATTACCACCAGTTAGCCTTCCCCCTCAAAGGGGCGAACAACCTATGGTCATCTGGAATTATGGTGACTTAACCTTTATTTTCAATCTAAGATGGCAGCAGTGACTGCACGCATTATGAATATCAGTAACCAGTTAGAGTTGATGCCTTCAATGTTGCCTCTTTTTCTATCTCTGAAGTGATGTTTTTTAAAGAAAAATCATTTATGGAATGTAAACATTGCTGGCTAAATCAGCACTTATTTCCTAGCCCTTGATACTCTTAGGAAGGTACGTGAGCTGCTGTCTTGAACCACTGCAGTCCCTGTAGTGTAGGTACATTCACAGTGCTGTTAGGGATTGAGTTCCAGAGTTTTGACCAAGAAACAGCTAAGGGAAGGCGATATATTTTTCAATGGTCCATAGCCAACCAGAATTGTATCTGCTAGATCTGTTGTGAAGGTCCCAACACCAATACGTTGCAACAAAAGATAGCAAATCTACCAAAGCTTAGCCTAAAAAGTAACGGTTTATTGTTTTGACACTCAGTAAAATCTTGCATTAAAAAAACACTTTTTTTGAAAAAAAAATAGGTAATATTGTTAGCCTCACCATTATCATCAATATAAAATCTGGACTAGTATCACATCCTGTAGGTTCTTTGAAAGCTTTTTTTTGGGCTAGATTTTAAAAGTTGTGTCCAGAATTATTTTCTTGAATGGTGATGCCATGAAAAGAGAGTTGATCATTTTATGCTGTGGTGTTCACCAAGCCGGATAACTATAAACAAGCTCATCAGAACATTATAAATCATAATTACTTTCCTGAATGGTTCTTTTATCTATACAAGACATCACATATATGTAGGAAATTAAATACCTATCACCTTTTTATAGGTCTGTAAAATATATTCTGTAGGAGTAAATGTGTGTGCCTAAGGAACAGACTGCAACATTTGTAAACAGTATCACGGAACTGCTTTTAAATGTTGCAGTCTGTTCCAATGAATATTGATTCCACTTTCATGATGTCGGACTCATTGGGATTTGCATACAAATCCAATATCTGTTTTCCAGTTAATTCATGAACCAGCAGGTGCTACACACTTATCTTCTCCCTGCATTAAAATCAAGATTCATTGCACAGTCTTCCACTCAAATTCATTCCTTCCTAGGACCTTAAAACTGTGGAAGTTATTGCTTCCCTCAGTATTTCCTCTTCCATCAAGAAGCGGGCTTTAAAACCCATGTTCGGCATCATTTAACTTGACATATCTGTCTTCATTTTAACGTTGGTGCAGACTTAACTTTTGTCTTTCTTTCTCAATTTAAGCAAAGATTTCAAACACATCAGCATTTGCTTCCAAACTGAACACTCCTGTGGTTGGTTTAAACGGGTACATTTTCCCCAAGCACGCTTTGTTCTTTATCTTACCATTGGTAGTGTGTTTTAAACTCAAGGCAGCAGATTTCTTTTTTAACTCTGCAGTTCGAGTGTGCGTTTTTGAGTACGCATTTATTTTCAATCTCTCTTTTTAATTTGACACTTTTTGGAATGTACAAAAACAAATATCATTTTGAATCAGTGGAATAAAGTGGGTTTATCTTTTTTAAGTTTAAAGTTTATTTATTATTGTCACAGGTAGGCTTACATTAACACTGTAATGAAGTTACTGTAAAAATCCCTAGTTTCCACACTCAGGCACCCGTTTGGATACACTGAGGAAGAATTTAGCATGGCCAATGCACCTAATCAGCACGTTTTCAGACTGTGGAAGGAAACCGGAGGAATCACATGCAGACAGGGAGAAAGAAATGCAGACTCCATACAGTTGGGAATCAAGCCCGGGTCCCTGGCGCTGTGACACAACAGTGTTAACCACTATGCCTAATTTCCAAAGGGAAGAAAATGATAAAACATGTACACATACATTTATACAGATTAGAGGGGAGAATTAAGTTCAAAGTAAGTAAATATATGTTAAAAAAATGGTATGTGGAATTGTCCTTGACTTGGGAAGAGCAGACTGTCGAATGTTGCAATTCCAGGTTCTAATAGAATTTACTTTAGCAAGCAAATACTTGGTTTTGTGATTTCAGCATTCTGAAATTTGGAGGAAAAGCTTCTTGGTTGTCTTTATACCACCATAAATAGACCAAAGTTATCAGCAGGTTTATTTTGGTGTTTGGAAAATGGAGATCATGCTATCTATATAGTGTCATATAAAGCCTCAAGGTAAAATTAAATTCAGAACCTTAGAGGCTATCTGGTATGCAATTTTCCACATCTAGTGTCCTTTTACTAAACAATGTACTGTGACCCAGCAAGATGGTTTGATTCGAACTTAGATCTCCAGGATAATAACCACCTTATCAGTCATTCTTGTTGGCATCTACACTTCTGTCATCAATGAACATTTATGATGATCTTCAAATATACTCTTGCAGCTGTGATATTTTTGTTTTATTTATTGATTTGTTTCTGTAATCAGCCAATATATTATTACAGTAGATAAAAAATTCAAACTTACAAAAGTAATTCCTCATGTAAAAAATTCCAAATCATGTACAGATTCAAAAGTATATTCAAATTATGCAGCAATTGTGTCATTTTTGTGTGAATAAACAAAAAAAAGACTCAATAAAGCCAAGAGCATGCAATTAATGAGCTAATAATTACCATTTCATTGTTGGGAAAAACTTTAAGCATTTCTATGTTAAATGCAAATAGCTATAGTCTCTCAACCTTAAAATAAGTAAGAACATTCAACAGCTATGTTGAGATATTAATCACAAATTAAATAAGGATAAATGAAACAGTTAGCATTCTACAATAAAAGATGCATTTTAAAAAAAAGTTCTTCATTTCCATCCATTAGAACTGCTGATTCAAATAAACCGACAAAGCATTGTATTTGTCAGTAAATTCCAGTTTCGCTAGATTTATCAAAACTTAATTGTGCTAAAAGAAGCATCAATACTAGCAATTTCTGTCAAGAACTCCATTTGTTACACCTGAAGGCATTTGGAATTGCATTTTTTAAAGAAACGGTCGCCAGCCTTTCATCTCACCTACTGTCTGCTTTTCAGTTTCCAGGATGATTACTTTGATCTAGCTATTTCAGACTAGATTCATGTGTTAACGGCAAGAGGCAGGAAGAGTAAGACAAATATAATAAATTCAACCTGGCTCACACCACAAGGAGACCTTTGCTTCCATTTGATTCTCTGCAGCGCCGTTCATAAATCTCTTCTGTACAATCAGTAGACTGTGAAATCCTAAAGGAGTTCATATTCTGTTGTATCCTAATTACACAGGCATTACTAATTATACAATAAAATGAGCTTTAAAAAAATAATAAAATTGCCATTTGGTATTTTCCTTGCTTCCCCTCTTGATAACTGCTGCCATCCGATTTTGCTTCCATCTGGTGGCTATTTGAGGACATGTCATGCCAGAAAGCGTTTTTTTCTGCCCTCTACGGATACAGGTTAAAATGGTTAAAGATGCTGCTTAAGCACCTTATCTCTCAGGATTGAGGTTAATAGGAATTGATGCCAATGTACACCTAAGAAACGCTACCTGTCATGTTGTTTCAAGACATTGCTGAGATCTGTGGAATTTATATTTGTGTCATTAAGATAAAAATCACAATCTTGCATAATGGAGGCAGCAATTTGGCCCATCATTTCTGCACTGACTCTCCAAATGAATGTTGTGACTTAGCACTATTCCTCATTTCCCTGCACATTGTTTCTATTCAAGTCGTTGTTTAATTTAATGGGCGGCACGGTAGCACCGTGGTTAGCACAGCTGCTTCACAACTCCAGGAGCCTGGGTTTGATTCCCGGCTTGGGTCACTGTTTGTGTGGAGTTTGCACATTCTCCCAGTGTCTGTTTCCTCCAGATGCTCTGGTTTCCTCCCACAGTCTAAAGATGTGTGGGTTAGGTTGATTGGTCATGCTAAAGTTGTGTTTAGTACCCTGAGTTGCGTAGGTTAGAGGGATGTAGGGGTAGGGCCTGGGTGGGATTATGGTCGGTGCAGACTCAATGGGCCAATTGGCCCCTCTCTGCACTGTAGGATTTCTATGGTTTTTAATTCCCTTCTGAATGCCTCAATTGAACTTGCCTCCATCATATTTCCAGGCAGTGCATTCAAGACCCAAACAAATTGTTATGTGAAAGTGTTTTTTTCTCACACTGTATTAGTTCCTTTACAAATCACTTTAAATCTATGCCCTCTCATTCTTGGCCCTTTGATGAGGAGGAACAGTTTCTCCCTATCTAGTCTCTTCAACCCCTTCATGATTTTGAACACCTCCATCAAATCTCCTCTTAATCTTCTCCCCTCTAATGTGAACAGTCCCAGATTCTCCAATCTATCTTCATAACTTAAGTTTCTCACCCTGGAAAACTCCTTCTGCACTCTCTCTAATCTGTTCACATCCTTAAGTGTTGTACAACAACATTCCAGCTGAGGCTTAACTAATGTCTCGGATAAGTTCACAATAACCTCCTTGTTTTGTATTCTATGCCTCAACTAATAAAAGTGCATAATATTATCCAACTTATTTTTTGCTTTCATCACCTATTCTGCCACCTTCTATGATCTATAGACACATGTACCCAGGTCCCATTTCTTCCTCCATTATCAGGATATGTCTTGATGTTCTGTTCTGCCACCTGGTGGTAGGGGATGTCCCCACATGAAGGTTGTCTACTTGGGAGCCTTTCCTTCTTCCATCAGGGACCTGGCATACAGCAGTGCCATGCAATCATATGTTAAGAAGATTCATGAACTCCCAGACCGCATGCCTTTTTTGTGGCCCAGGGGAACCTCTGTTCTACATTTATATAGGCTGCTCAACATTGCAGCACTTTTTAGTTATTTAACGAGACTAACCCACAATCTTTGGTTGCAATTCAGTTCCTTGCTCCTAATCTTCAGTCACCTGATGAGGAAGGAGTCATGGATGGAGTGAGACCTCCTCTTAAGATAACACCTAGGCCTAGGCAAAATCACCATTAACAGGTCCAGGCAGTAGGCGATCCAGGGGATGGTCTGACCAAATTGTCTGCTCCTCTACTGCGGCTATGTTCATAACAAGGTGACGTTGAAGAGGGAGTACCCAGAATCCATTAGCACGCTTTAGGCCTTACATGGCAGGTTGGTACTGCGGTGGCTGAGGTGAATCCTTACCCCCATCAGTTAAGTTTCCTTTTGGCATCTTATGTTGTTACAGTACTCCACCAGAGACTGGAACCCCTATTATTGTTCTTTTATTTAGTGATTGCTTATCATTAAAAGAGTACACCAAGGTCCCTCTGCTCCTGCACCCCTTTAAGAATATTAACTGTTATTGTGTATTGACCCTCCATATTCTTCTTATCAAAATGCACCCTCTCTCACTTCTCTGCATTGAACTTCACCCGCAGCCAATCTGTAGTACCTATTCTAACATCTGGTCAATGTCCCTTTGAAACTTGACTATTCTTTTTACAGTTTTACAATACTTGCAAGATTTGTGTCAATTGTAAACTTTTGAAATTTTCCCTTGCACCCCAAGATCTAGATCATGAAGAGAAGCAAGAGTAACGATACCATCCACTAGGGAATGTCACTGCAAACCTCTCCAGCCCAATAATAGTCATTGACCATTACTCTCTGCTTCTTATTATTCAGCCAATTTTGTGTCCATGTTGCTATTACCACTTTTATGCCATGAGTTATAACATTTTGCACATTTGTTATGTGGCATTGTGCAGAATGCCTTCTGAAGTCAAAAAGCATTTTTTCTTCATATTGATACATTTGACCAATCAGTGGGTGTTTTAGTGTTTACCCACTGCAATGATAAAAGATGCAATCACAAAGGATTTCTTGCAGTTTAACAAAGGAAAGAGGATAGCTTTTATTGTACTTAACCCATTCTGAATAAAATGATAAAATACACCCTGACTTTCACAAGCACATAAACTTGAAATTCACAAGCACATAAATAGATTACAGAGTGGGGAAGGATAAATGAAGCAAATTAATGTCAAGTAAAATTAAACAGTTCATGGAGGTTGGTGACTTAGCTGGCTTCTGGCTGAGTTTGATGTTGCTTTCACTCTGACTTCCTGATGCTTCCAGTATGAAGCAGATTTAATGATACAAATGGACAATTAGCGTGTTTCACTGAAAACCATCATGGTGGGTTGAATTCTTTTCAGAAAACTCTGTCTGCAGCACCTGAGTTAGTCACAATGAACAATCAGGGCTCAAAAGCATGTTAGCTGGGTGGAAGGAGAGAGGAAGGACCACATTCTGGGTTCTTCTCTGTGAGCAACACAATGACACAGTGGTTAAAATTGCAGCCTCAAAGTACCAGGAACCTGTGGGTTTGGTTCCTTATTTGGGTCATTATCTGTGTGGAGTCTGCACATTCTTTCCATGTCTGCATTGGTTTCCTCCCACAGTCTGAAAAACATGCAGGTTAGATGCATTGGCTGCGCTAAATTCTCCCTCAGTGTACCCGAACTGGCACTGGAGTGTGGTGACTGGGGGATTTTCACAGTAACTTCATTGCAGTGTTAATGCAAGCCCACTTGTGACTAATACATAAATAAATTTTATTAAACACCTATTCCTTAACATGCCAGCTGTAATCCTTCTGCAAAGAAAGCAAGTGCTTAAAACATGCAAGACTGGTTACATAACTTTTTCTCTCCAGTTGTCCGGGGTCCAAATAATTTATCCAGTGTATTCCAACTGGATAAATTATATATTCATAGCATATTTTCAGAGTATATATCTTGTCTGATTTTCTTTGTCTTCAGCTCTGAGGAAGGGTCATTTCGATTCAAAACTTTTGTTGGAATTCTATCACCTTGCCCACCACTGAATCGGAGCAGGCAAGAGGCAGCAATGGAAATATCTGTTGACTTTGGGTGGGATTTTCCAGTGTTGAGTCAAGGGAGGCCTTAAAATCCCCACCCATTGGCTCTATTCTCTCTCCATAGATGCTGACCGATCTGCTGAGTTTCTGGTTTTATTCCAATTGGAACTTGATTAGATCACATCAAGGAATCCTTCTTCCAGCCAGCGTCTGATTATTCAAGTCATAGAATCAGCATCATAAAATCATAGAAACCTCACAATACAGAAGGAGACCATTTGGCACTGACCACAGTCCCACCCAGGCCATATCCCCATATCCACCCACTAATTCATCTAACCTATGCATCTCAGGACACTAAGGACAATTATTTTTTAGAATGGCCAATCCACCTAACCCATACATCTTTGGACTGTGGGAGGAAACTGGAGCATCTGGAAGAAATCCATGCAGACACAAGAAGAATGTGCATAGAAGTGACCCAAGCCAGGAATTAAACCCAGGTCCCTGGAGCTGTGAGGCAGCAGTGCTATCACTGTGCTACTGTACTGTCCCCCATCAATGATTCGCACTGATGGTTTGCCTCCACCCAGTTGAATGTCTGGATACTGTGGCAAAGGGATAGGAGTGTGGTCCATTCACATTCTGCTGAGGTCATTGTCTTTGTTGGGTTGTTTTGCAGGCAGGTCAGCCTTCATCTAAATGTTGTTGGAATATGCAAGATAGAATGATACAAATTGTGTCACCACTTATGGGTGCAAGCTCAAATCATTGGTATATAGCCTTGTCCCCTTTTAATAAAAAAACTTATTCAATAGGGCATTTCCAGCCTGTAGATTCAAAGATCATATAAAGAGACCCTGTTTTCATGACAATTTCAGCATCTTCTAATATATCCTGGTATGAGAATCTTATATAACTAATGGTCCCTTTGGCTGCAGAATTGACGATGTTAAAAGCACATTATCTGTGAGTTATGTCTAGTTAAACAATAATGAAGGAAGTTTCTAACACTAGAGTGAAATTAATGGAGCTACTCTCTTTCAAAACTAGCAGAATTTCAAAGCAAAGCGTTCTATGACAAGTTTTTGTAGCACTAAAGTGCTTCCTGGAAATCAGTAGGGAATGATGAGAAAATCATAAAAATAAGATGAAAGCACTTTTTTTTTCCTGGAACGGTGGTATGTTAGTTCTGAATTTCTGCTAGACTCTAGACTGAGCCCCAACCCTAAAGTTTTGAGAAAGAAATTTTAACACCCAGGTTATTGCAGTCTATTTTGTGATCCAGGTGTAGGAGAACAAAAAGCAAATTGAATAGAATACCTATTTTATCCAGTTCCAAATTTAGTAACAAGCTTCTTATAAAACTAATTATTAACAGATTCATCAATAGGTATTACAGTGAAATTGAGGGTCATGAATATTCTGTGCGGGTGCTGCATTTAATCGGAGGACATCATGATCTTATTTCTTTTTCAGAAAAAACTGGACCACTTCTTGGGTTTGCCTGGAGGGGAACAGAATTGAATTCTACAAAGAACGCAAACAACAAACTTTAGCCAGTTTGGTAAGCTCATCTAAAGATATCTGTTGTGACATCTTGTTAAAGTGAGACCTGCACTTGACGTGCAGCCTTTGATCTGCAGCTAAGTGTCTCTTGCTGTCTGCTAGTCAGTTTGAAGGTGGGATACGAATAACTGCAGTGGTGAATAAAAGCCAGCCTTAAGGAAGACACAAGACCACCGATTTTCTTTCCCATGCAGTCAGCATTAATAACTAACTGTGACAGACGTGGGTGAAAAAAAATCAAGGATTTTGACTGTCTGACAGCAGTTGTTACCTTGCAGCTGAAAGATGCTCAAGGAAAGGCAAGGCACGCACCTCTGTGTGGGATCAAGGCCAGGGAACAGACAGTGACACTGTGTGTGTAGAAGAGAGCTGTCTTTGATGATAGCCCACTGCTAAGTGCTCTCAAGGGTGGGCAGGACCTGCCAGACCTTATTGAAGTGATGTGCGGCTGGGAAGGTGTACCCTGTGCAGGAGTCAAAATGAATAAACTCTTTTGATGTAGCGGTTTGACTTAAATCCATTACTCCGATTGTCATGCAGGCATTTTGGCAGCTTGTAACATGCAATTCCCATATTAATTCTGACAAAATGACCAAGATATCTATCAAAGGAACTGAAATGTTAACCGCTACAGGAAATGCAATCTGTATCTCGTAGCCTTACATGTAGATTTAATAGCCGAAAGAGAAGTCCTCCCAACGGGGTAAACCAATGTAAACAAAGAATAGGGGCATCAATGTAAGCACAAGCAGACAACATTTTAGTAAAATTGAGCAAGCACCTAAAAATATATATTTTTTAAATTTTATTCATGTTTTTGAAGTGAACTTCAGGTATTTATTAAAAAGATGAGAGATCCCCTCTAGAAAAATCCATATTTGGATCACCAACTCTATTAAGCTCATAACATTAAAGAAGCCAAATTACATAATTATATATGTGGAAAACACGTTAGCACATTCTGTGTATGTGTCGATGATGACTGTCACATTAGTACTTTACAAAGAATGTGTTTATATTTTGCCATTAGTTGTTTTGCTGTGATACAAAGAAAAATACAGCACACGAATAGGCCGTTCAGCCCTCCAAGCTTGTGCCTTTTATGATGTCCTAATTAAACTGAATGAAAAAACCTTCTGTCTTACTTCATCCGTATTCCTTTATTCCTTCTCTATTCATGGATCCATCCAGATGCCTCTTAAACGTTGTTAATGTGCCTGCTTCCACCACTTCCTCTGGCAGCACGTTCGAGGCACTTACCACACTTTGGGTCAAAAACTTTCCACACACATCTCCCTTAAACTTGCCCTCTATTACCTTGAACCTGTACCCATTTGTAACTGACATTTCCACCTTGGGAAGTAGCCTCTGACTACCTGTGCTTTGCATAAGTATATTCTTTTGAAGAATTCATTAAGAGATGTTAATAGAATAGAGCTACTGCTTTGATAAAACTTACAATCTGAACTGAAACTTGTTGTTTTTTGTTGTAGTTGTTTTTCTGAAGTGAAATTATGGTTCACATTTCCGATCATTTTATTTCATTATGATGCAAAATCTTCCACGAGCCAATGCAATTGGATAGGACAATAGGATGTGTTTTTTTTCACCTGAAAAAATTTTCCGATATATTTAAGCTGGGGAACCTGAAACCAGTTTATTAGTTTTTGATTTGATTTATTATCAACTCATGTATTGGTACACAGTGGAAAGTATTGTTTCTTGTGCCCTACACAAAGCATATCATTCATTGAGAAGGAAAGAAGAGAGTGCAGAATGTAGTGTTATAGTTAGGGTGCAGAGAAAAACCATCTCAATACAAGGTAGGTTTATTCCAAAGTCTGATGGGAGCAGGGAAGAAGCTGTTCTTGAGCTGAATGGTATGTGCCCTCAGATTTTTGTATCTTTTTCCCCAGTGGAAGAATATGGAACAGAATATGTCTGGGGTGCATGGGATCCTTAATTATGCTGGCTGCTTTGCCAAGGCAACAGGAAGTATAGACAGAATGATGGACTGGTCTTTGTTCATGACTCTTTGTAGTTTCTTGTGGCCTTGGACAGAGAAGGAGCTGTGATACAATCAGAAAGAATGCTTTCTATCATGCATCTGCAAAAATTGTTGAGAGTCGTAATAGAAATGCCAAATTTCCATAGATTCTGAGAAAGTTATTTCTCATCTTTATTTCTCATCAGTAATTGGTGGCTTTCTTTATGATAGTGTCAGCATGGAGCTACCAGGAGATTGTTGGTGACCTGGACACACAGAAAGTTGAAGCTCTCGACCATTTCTTCTTTGTCTGCATTGATGTAGTCCTCTATAAGCTTCCGGAAGCAGATGACTATTTTCTTGGTTTTGTTGACGTTGAGTTTACCAGACTCTTCATCTCTTTCCTGTACTCTGACTTGTCATTTCTTGAGATCTGATCCACTATGGTGGTGTCATCCGTAAACTTGAAAAATGAGCTGGAGGGAAGTTTGGCCACACAGTCATAGCTGCAAAAGGAGTACAGCAAGGGGCTGAGGAGACAACCTTGTGGGGCACCAATTCTGACGATGATCATGTAGGAAGTGTTGTTGCCTATCCTTACTGATTGTAGTCTGTGAGTTAGGAAGTTCAGGATCCAGTCGCAAATGGAGAAGCTGAGTCCTCGGAGATGAGTTTTGTAGGAATAATGGTGTTGAAGGCTGACCTGTAGTCGATAAATAAGCGTCTTTGTTATTTAGGTGCTCCATGGTTGAGTGAAGGACCAGGGAGATGGTGTCTGTTGTGGACTAGATGTGGCAGTAGGCAAATTGTAATGGACCCAGGCAATCTGGGAAGTCAGAATTGATTCGTGCTTTGACTAACCTTTATGAGCACTTCATAATGATAGATATCAGAGCCCCAGATGATAGTCATTAAGGCTTTCCTTTAATAGTGGGATGATGATTATTTTCTTGAAGTAGACAGGGACAGACTTCAGATTTTTGTAAAAAGGTGTTGAAGATGTTTGCAATTATCCTCACCAGCTGGTCTGCGTAGGATTTGAGTGTTCAATTGGGTGCCCCATCCAGGCCACTTGCTTTCCATAGATTAACCTTTGAGAAGACTTCCCTGATGTCTGAAATGGTGACCACAGGTATAGGTTTGTCCAAGGCTTCCGAGGTGGAAGATGTGCTCTCGCTAACCTTTTGCTCAAAACGGGCAGAGCATGCATTAAGTTAATTAAGGAGGGGTGCATTGGTACCAGCAACTTTATGTGCTTTTATCTTGTAGCCTGCTATGTCTTGCAGACCTTGCCATAGTTGGTGGAGGTCCGTGTAGCTAACTTAGTCTAATACTGTTTTTAATAGATTTCTTTAGATTATATCTACCTATCTTGTATAGGTCAGCATCGCCTCAGATCTTGACTTCAACCGGCAGTGAATATCCTTGTTCATCCATAGTTTCTGATTGGGAAACACACAGAATTGCTTCTTTTGGTAGACAGTCTTCTACTAATGATGCCAGTTACTGTAGTGGTGCACTTGTTCAAACAGGTTGCAGAGTTTTAAAATACTGACCAGTCTACTGACTCTAAGCTTCGGTCCTAACAAAAGATAGATATTTTTATTTATGAGTGCCTAGTCCATTACCTGCAAGCAATTGGCTTTTCATAACTAAAAATAATTTTAAAACATTGAAATGTCAAAATTTTAAACCATGACTATTCATACCCTTACAGTTGAAGAGTAGCTTAATTTGATTCAAAAAGCTTAATATCTAAAAAGATCACAATTACAAACAATTGGTCAAAGCTTGCCTTAATGATTAATTCGAAGAGCACGGACAGATTTGTGGGTTGGGCTAGTTACCAACCTAATTCTTTCTACACTAGAGTTAAAGATCACGGAAACCTGATTACGTTCAACATTTTGCAGTTAAAATTCCTCATGTTTTTTCCTCTGATTTGGCTGATTCCTATCAAATTGTACTGTTTCTTGTAGAAACTCTCGGCCAGCTTGTCTGAATGCTTTTTTTATTACAGGTATTTAGTGGGGTAAAAATTAGGCATTGGTGGCTTTCTTAATGATAGCATCAGCATGGAGCTACCAGGAGATTGTTGGTGATCTGGACATATAGAAACTTGAAACTCTCGACCAGAAGGCTCAAAACCCTTGTTAACTGCCGTGATGCTATGCATGTCTATGTCAATGTCAATTGCAATGACACTTCTATTGTTTGATGTGGGATGGCACAATGGTTAACATTGCTGCCTCACAGAACCAGAGATCCAGGCTCAATTCAGCTTTGATGGCTATCTGTATGTTCTTTCCATGTATGCGTGTGTTTCCTTTGGAGGATCCAAAGATGTGCAGGTTAGGTGGATTGGCCACGCTAGATTGCCCCTTAGTGCCAGGGGATTAGCAGGGTAAGTACATGAGGATATGGGAATAGAGCCTGGGTGGGATCATTGTCAGTGCAGAATTGATGGGCTGAATGGTCACCTTCTGCACTGTAGAGATTCTATGATTGTCATCTTAAAGCAAATGCCATGAGAAAGGAACATCGGCCTTTTCAAAAGTTGGGTAACCTTTGAAGAAAATAATTACTTGTATTTCTCATCAATAATGTTGCTACTGCTAGAAGGGGAAGGGTGAGCTTTAGTGGTGGCATTTCTGTCAGAAGGTGCAGGTCTTGGAAGTCAATTCTGTGTTGGCATTTAGAGGTATTGGCATCAAATGGATGGCCGCTTCCTCGGCATATGGATTGCGGGAGCCATAGAATGCTCCCATCGTATAAGACAAGCCAATCTTTCGGCTGCTATAAAGTTGGTTACTGCCATGGATGGCGCATTGACATAGCAAGCAGTCAGGCTGTTAATTAGTCTGCGACTCCTGCCACTATTTCACACTCTTCTCCAAGAGAAGAGTGTGAAGATATGAATACGACAACAGCGACAGTAGGAGGTTCACAGACCAAGGAAAACACTCCCAAGTCAAAATGTGAAAGTCACTGCAGACTGCATGACATTCCGCACAGAATGGCGTTAAAGTGAAATCAGACCTATAGCCAGAGATGTGTGAAACATATATTTTTTTACCACCGTACTGCTGGGTTCTGTTTCAGCAAATTTTAATTCAGGCTGTCATTTCTATTTTATCAATTTTTAAAATATTCCGTCATGAAATGAAAAAAACAAAAACTAGAGCATGACATCAAATTCTGAAATATGAAAATGCCATCAAAAAATACAAAGAGTACAGATATTCAGGCTTTATAATTTCATGCACTTCCATCACTCAGTTTAAACCTAATATGTTAAAGATGAATGATGGCACATGGTGAAGAATATGTAAAGTTTGCGAACATTTCCTTTACATCAATCATTACTTCAGCAGCAGTAAATATTTTGACAATAATTGATTAATCTTGGACAAAGAATCATGAGTCTTAGTTAAATATTTCAGGTATCCAATCCTCAGTTTTCCAAATTGAAAAAGCGCAAAACCATTTTGTGCGATACAGGATGATTTGGTCAGGAGGGTGAATAGGTAAGTGGAGTCTAAGCACTTTGCCAACTATCATCGGTGTTCCCCAGGGAAGCTCTACAACACTAGCATTAGAGCAGCTGCCTTAAAGCCACAAAGTCGCAGCTGGGTGAGTTTCTGCCTCAGCTCTGCTCATCAAAAGTTCACCAACTACTCAATAATCCAATAGATATTCTACATTATAGAAGAATAGCTCAGAGCCTGGAAAGAGAGAGAACAAAACTGATACTGCTGATTGGGCAGAATCTCATGCAGGCTATGTGGATCTCTGGACTGGCATTCTGGACCTTTTGTTACTTCTATTCAGAAAGGCTTTCTGTGTCTTGTGCAACTTAGGGACTTTACAGGCCAATGATGGGTTATCCTCGAGGATCAAGGACCCAGGGGCGCAAGTACTGCCCTCTGTCTCAGAGACCAGCTAATCTTCTGTACTTTCCAGCAATGACTGTTGTGAATGTTTCATCCAGTGAGGCCTCAGAACAAGGAGGGATCCAGACACAGGTGGATGATGAAAGGAAGGGTGGTTGTGAGGGAGAGGTTTGGTTGTAAAGACAGGGGATAGGTTTTCAATAGGAAGCACCACCCCTGCCGCCCCCATCCCACCTTCCTGATGCCACATCCCTTGTTTAGACACTTTGGACAAAAGATCCTCATTGGGAACTTGCAAAGAAGCGCGACAGGTTGCCGTTCTCCCTGCACTCGCCCTCGCCACTGAGTTGATACTCGGGACAATGGGAAGATATTGCTCATTTAGAGGCTTCAGTTGGCAGTGGGGTAGGAAGGCTGTTCATGGACCTTCCTGCCTGGGCCTTAATCGAGGGGGAGGTGGTGATCACAGAATAACACAGGAAGATGACAGGGCTCCCTCTTGCCTTATCAAATGTCCTTCGCCACTAATCTCACCACAGCAGAGAGAACAGGATCCTGCCCCAGCTCTATGAGTACATATTCTGATATCACTGGCAGACTGGATATCCCCTAACTGTCCTGATGTCTGAGCTGATGGAGAAACAAGGGGATAAGCTTGTGTTTTTAACTGAATAATTAATTCAAGCTAACAAGTTCAGCAAATAAAACTGTGTCCTCATTGACCAGTGATAGCACAAATTAAACACTGTCAGTCTTTTCCTCTTTTCTCAAGTATAGTGAGACTGTGTTCACAGACAGCCTCCATTTTATGATCAGATGACAGGTTTGATCATGAATGAGCTTTGTTAACTTGTTTGAGTTAATAATAATACCCTGTTGGAATTGCAGTGGACAGCAGTAAGGATCGTTTTAAACCGCCGAACCCAATTCAAGTGCGGCAAATTGGAATTTAGAGTGGGGTAGTTTATCAAGAATCCTTTTTCTGGAAAGAAAATAACAAACATGACATGTAGCGAGTCTGTAACCAATAAAACTGACAAGTGCAAGATGGATAAATTCTGCTGTATCTATTGTGAGAGGATGTGCATGACTGTGATTTCAGGCACAGATCATCTGAAGAGTTACCATAGAATCAGAGCAATTGGACTTATCAGATTTTTTAGCTTGTGGGTTGGAAGGGCTGGCAGATTCGGTTCTTAAGCAGTCACGGAAGTCAAATCTGCGACACTGAGATTATGAAACAAGTGTTTCTTCTGCCACATGGCCATCATGCCTCAGGTCAAATGCTTCTTTTTAAATGCAAGAAAATCCAGATTTGGTGTAACAAGAAGTGTGCTGTATTTTGAAAAAAAGTTAACAGGAGCTGTCAGGGTCAACAGAAAGTCATCATCACTAAAATGTTGTCAGAAACAAGTGATGTGAATGAGAATTAACTGCAATGCTGGGCTAATACTGTGATGTGGAGCATTATTCCCAGTTAGTAATGTCAGAAGACAGAATTTGAATATGTATTCAAATGAAGTTTACCTTACACTGAGTATAATTTAACTAATCAGTCCAAGCTTCAGTGACAGCAAAGAGAAAGCTATAACAGAGACATATAAACAAATTAGACAGTAAACCTTAATTTATGTGATAAGAGGAATTTACTCAATCACTTAGGCTGTTCTAGTGTTTACTAAAACACAGTAAAAAGAGCTTAAGTACTGCATTTAATGGATCTAACCCCATTATAGATGCTTTCGTTTACATACATTGAAGGAGTTATAGTCAAATACCACAAGCCATAAAACATGGACTGATAAACAAATTTAACCAATCAGTAAATTAGCGAATCCACGAACAGAATATGTGATATCTGGCTGGCAATTATCTAGAACTTATTTACAACTCTATCTCCTATTCAAGATGGAGTGATTACAACTTCATACATTTAGATAGGTGTTTTAACTCTCCTTTAGCAAGACCGAGTTGATTATGACAATGATAATACATTGTCATTTACTCCAAACTGCACCAATTTATTTTCCTCTTTTGGGTAATGACTTGCTAGTCATGCACCACAGAGATGGTTCAGGTATTATCTTCGGAATGACTGTCCTAACTCCACGCTTGTGTTTATTTAAGCCTGGGTCCAAATGATGAGCTGTTTTGTTTCAGAGGTGCATTATCCACATTGGTCAAATCATAAGACAGAGGGAATTTTTTTGTCTGCAGCAAAGAAAAGTTTCAAAATGTTCTTGCTCCCTGTGAAATCAATGGAATGAAAATCAGATGGATTCTATAGTCGATCAGTGGTCCGTCAGACCAAGTTAACACCAAGGGATCAAAAATCCATCTTAACAATGCTTTAACAATCTAGGGGATGTGGTATCGAGAGAGTGCTGCATTGTCAGAACTGCAGTCTTTTAGAGAAAATGTTAAACCCAGATCCCATGTAGCTTCTCAGATAGCCATAAACAAAGAGCAGAATTTTCCAAAATGTGTCACCTCAGGCAGGAAGCCCAGTGTCATTCCTGTTGCCTTGGGCACTGTGAACCTACTCACAATCTTCCTGCACCTAGTCATTTTTTTTTTCAGAAGGGTGTGCTTTGCACTGTCATTGAGAGGGGTAGGGCCAAAAGATGGGGGTAAGTAGAGCTCTTCATAGATTAAAAGGGCATTCTGATCTCAAATTAAGGTTGAAGACACCACTTGCCATCATCACACCCCCACCCCAGCCTCAGCATCATCGCCCCACATCACCCTCCCCACCCTTTCTCCAATCCAGGCATCATCGGGATCCTCCTGCCACTTGAGCACTCTGTAATAGGCCTCACCCTTTTCCCCGTCTCTTTTCTGGTCCCACTGCTTGGCAGTGCCAGGGCTGCACGGTCCTCAGAGCCCCAGCATGGTCATCTATTTTTGGGTAGCAGTAGTGATTCCTGCCAGGGTTACGTCATATCAGTGCGTGGGAAGACCTGACATTCCAAGAAGGTATAGCATTATCCCAACATTTAAATAGATTTCAAACTGTTATCTCCCCATCACAGATCCCATTATGACTCTTTCACAAGAGTTTCTGGCCATAACAGGATTTGCACCTGCGCTGAAAGGGGCCAGAAAATCATCCCCAAAATATTAAAAGGCACTATTTCACAGAAGAACAAGGAGTCCTGATAAATATGTAACAATACTAAATATTTTACCTTGTCATAAATTCATTATTCCATTGAGGTCATTGCGGTGTACACACTGACCACGTTTTCTACAACAGAGCAACAAAGTTACTTCAAGAATTTAACTGACTTGAGCTATTTGGGGCATTCTGAGATTGTGAAAAGCTTTATTTATTTATTGCAATTTACTGCATTTTTAGTGCAATTTATTGCATTTCCATAAATGCAAATATTTATTGTTCCTGTGCTCAATGTGGAATCCTCCAACAAGCTTAACAAACTCTCAATGAATATGTATAGTGAGAGGACGGCACGATGGTACAATGGTTAGCACTGCTGCCTCACAGTGCCAGGAACCTAGGTTCGATTCCTGGCTTAGGTCACTGTCTGTAAGGAGTTTGCATGTTCTCACTGTGTCAGCATGGGTTTCTTCCAGGTGATCCTGTTTCTTCCCACATTCTGAAAGAAGCATTGACCCGGACTGTGGCGAATAGGGGACTTTCACAGTAATTTCATTGCACTGTTAATGTAAGCCTTATTTGTGATGAATAAATTAACTTTAACTTTTAAATTACTGAGCCCCAGAAATATTTTGTTGCCACTGATGCAACATCACTTTATATTAAACTATCCAATTAGTTACTGGTTTGACAGCAATGTGAAGCAGTGACAGTGTAGGCAATGACAAGCTGGTGGAGAAGGTATAGTGAATTAACATTGCCAGTGGGTCAGTCTCAAGCTGCAAAATGGAAGACATATCAGTCCTGTTTCAGATCTCCACCCATCTCAAATCACCGTGCTCTAACCCACTGAACCCATGTAGCTCCTCTAGCCCAATCTGAACTTTGATCCTTAACCCCAACAGTGGCCCTCCAGCCCAACCCTGGCCATCAATACAAATTTTAACTCTTACACCATGATATAAGCATCTACTTTCTTTTTAGTCTGTTCAATTTGTGAAGATTGATGAATTCAGCAACTTTACACCTTGGGCACAATTAAATAGTCTCAGTGTTTGGTCTGTGTATTGGCTGGAGATCTGGTGGGAACTCTACCAAGGCTGCTTCTGGGAGTGCATTGGGAATATGACTTAATTACATATCTTACTGGCTGCTGTCAGGTTTCATGGCTCCACTGAGGGGTCTTCCCCAATGCACCACCTAGTGTAGACTGATATGCCAGTCCAAGAGCTGCCAGCTAGCCAGAGGTTGGGAGTTTTCCATTAATGGGTGCATTATTGTGCACAGGGATAGCAGCGACCCAGGAAAGGATTTTCACTGGAGCCTTGGAGTTAAGATGAGTAGGGCAAGACTGGCAGGGCCAGGCAACCAGATCCTAAGAAATGGAAATGAAGGGAAGTCATTGTCAAGACTAAGGATGTCTGTGGGCCCTTCCGTTTCTGCTGATGGGTCCCTCCATTGTACTCAAGATGTTAGAGAAAGAGTGATCTTTTGCAGGTATACCTGTCAGGGATTATCTGGTGGTTTGCTTATGTGAAATGGTGCCATCCATCACTGGTTGAATATCACTGGCAGCAAGATGAGGATCTTAAGTGGGCTCAATTAGCCTTCAGGCAGGAAGGCCACTCTCAACACTTTCTGCCCCGGATTGAATCGGGGATAGATAGGAAGGTGAGGGAGTCTCTATCATGCACGTTCTCCACCAATTATACGCCGCCCCCTCCTGGTTCCATTCTATTTCTTGAAAGTTCACATTTCTGGGATTATCCATAACCAACTGTTAAAATGCTCGAACCAGATTATTTCTTTTTGAGTGAGTTATTTAAGCTGTTAAGTCAACAGCAACGTAGAATTCTCCCTGCAGTCCTCATTTACTGCTGTTACATGTTGATGTGATATGACTCCATTCATAAATTTTCAGATGCTCTATAAATATTAGGCCTACAGCTTTCAACTTAGAACTGCTAACATATCATTTGTTGGTTGCAACTGTTTTCACAATGGGAATTATTCTGTTTATGGACTTACTGTTTGCACAGCTTGTCCAATCTCTCATTATACTGATTAAATACTCACTCCATCTCACTCCTCATTCTTGAACATTCAAAATAGGACAATCAATCCAAGAGGAATATACCTGCATTGGAACTTTAGCAATGTTGTTGGATAGTATGGCAGAAGGTCTGGATAATGTCATGAGATTCAACAGTCAGTGGAATTCAAGCACCTTGCCAGAAAATGAGGAGCTGACATGCTAACTTTAAGGGCCAGTCAACCTTCGCTGTGGCCCTGTACAAAATGAGTGATTCTTCCTGAGTAATCCTTTGTGTTTCTTTGATTATTGCAAGTCACTTTAGAATGCAGACTATCTAAGTTAATAAAACTCCATTGACATTGGAGTTCTATGCCAAACATAGAAATTGCTGACAGTTTTGTTTTCCTATAAAATTAGGCAAGCGACCAACATAAGCATTGGATCTGAAAAGCTTTGAGACTAACAGCTCCTTCTGAGATGAATTAAAGTTGCAGGCAATATAATTATTTACAATTAGCTCAATGTAAGTAACTGCGCTAGACTTCAGGATTCAATGCATTTTAAGTTTTGCACGTTCTGAGGTGTGTGCGTAAATGTGGGTGTAAGTAAGATATTAATGGAATGGAACTTTTCTTCCAACTTTTCTTTTCAAGAAATTATAATTGACAGCTAAGTAGGCTAAGAGCCCAGATTTGAAAGATTGGCTTTTCATCCACGTTTTGGTTAGGCAGTCAATATTCCTGGAATCTATGCCTGAAGCTGGCAATAACTGGATATCTGATATAAAGATTGAAGGAAATGGGCATGCTGTTCCTATTTCCATCAGGAACACGTTTCATTATACATCTTGCCGTATCCTACACAGAGGAGAAACTTGGTTAGAATTTAAATTGTGGCCTGAATGGAGGAAAACCAAAAATGTTTTCCCCTCGTTTTAGAATAGACTACCTTGTGTTTCTCCTCTGCACTTTTTAATACTGTTTTAAAGTAACCTTCTGCGCTACTAAGTGAGTTTGATTAGCCACAGGGGTCAATCTCGATTCGACTTGACTTGCCTTTCAGATGTGGTTTTGTTTGTCACTTTATTGCTGAACAATTGGGAAATATTGCAATAATGCAGCAACCACTTTTTAATGGCCAGTTTTCATTTTTTACTTCTCTTGACTTTGTGCTGGCTATTATTCATGCCAGAAGCATGAAACCTGCATTCTTTGAACCTAAGAGCTTCTGGCTCCAATTCTGACATTCAGTTGAAAAGAAGAATGGCTTGCGTTTATATGGTGCCCCTCACCTCCACCAGACGTCTCAAGGCATTTTTCAGTCAATAAGGTATCCTTGAACTGTAGTAATGTGCACTGTGGCAATGCAGGAAATTAAACAAGGAAATACTTACATTTATATAACACCCTGTATGAGCTCACTATGTCCACTCTTCCTAAATAGTCTACCATTCTTTTTCAGTATATGGCAGTCTGTTTTGGACCAAGTGTGCTCCCGCAATAAAACTCTTTCAAAAGACTTCTACCTGCAGCTTAACTTTGTAAAATCTTTTTGTACCTTTGTACAACTTTTAAGCTCCAAATAAAGCAGACTCTATTCTAAGTGTCAGCCAGGCCTACATGTCGGCAGTAGGGAGTGGATAATTGAATTGAAATCACTCGGCAGTTCTGAAAAGAAAATCTCACAATGAACACGGAAAGCTTGATTATTATCTACCATTGGCTGGATGCAAAATTCAACAACTCAGCAACTAATCAGAAATAGGATTAAAGTTTTTTCTATAAAAATTCAGAAGCATGAAAAGGAACTGGGGTCAAAAAATCAAAATAATGTGTAAATTTTGGCAACTTTTCTAGAACTGGGCTCTCCTTTTCTATGCTTAAAAGAAAAAAAAGTCAGTTTTCAGTGTCCTTAATCTTAATCTTGTTCATTCAAGAAGACCAGTGCTAGACTGTACCAGGTTACTGGTGAGATGCAATCACTTAAAGTTTGTAGTAATTTGGCGAATCATAGAATCCCTTTAGTGCAGAAGAGGCCATATAGTCCATCGAGCCTGCACCAAACCTCCGAAAATGCACCCTACCAAGGCCCAATCCAAGACCTAATCCCTAACCCCAAACCACACATTTTACTACGGCTAATCCATCTAACCTGCACATTTTGGACATTAAGGCACAATTTAGCACGGCCAATCTGCCTAACCTGCACATCTTTGGACTGTGGGAGGAAATCAGGGCATCTGGAAGAAACCCAAGCACAAGCAGGGACAACATGAACATACAATCACCCAAGGCCAGAATCAAACTGGGTTCCCTGGTGCTGTGAGGCAGCAGTGCTAACCCTGGTACCATTGTAATTCCTGAAACTTGCCAGCTGAAGGAAAGACACAGATTTTGATGTTGTTTCCTGACTTGTATGCACGATAGAGGTCAGACGATGGTGCTAGAGGACTTAAAACACATGGCACAAAATAAAATGCACTCGAGCCATGTCCTCATATGGTGTACGTCCAGGCTGTGGTAGATGATAATCGAGCCCTGCTTTCCATGTTCATTGTGAGATTTTCTGGAACTCCTGAGTCCAGTATCCACAGAAATCAGTTGGGGACTTAGCACACAGGATGCATTTGGCAAAGACCTCAGGCACCATGGCTGGCTGCCACCAGCTTGTTTTTGGGCTATGAACAAAGAAAAAATATTTATAAGGCACTCTAATTATGAAGTGGTTTCATAATTTTCTTTAACCCTTTAAGTACCATTCCTACACCAAAAAAAGTGACTTTTTTTTATTGTTACTCTTTAGCACCAGGAAACCTTCCATCATTCTATACATTTTTTTCTGACTCTGTATTGAAATAACCATTGGGTTAGAGTAGCAGCTTGGAAAGGGAGACTGAATGGCATAGTAGTTAAAATGCCGAGGGCTTGGATTTGATAGCACTCCAGCATCACAGTATTCTTTTTTAAATCTTTCTCTAAGTCAGGGCATGTAGTGAAATCAGTTGGTTTATTCTCACCAGTGGTGGCAGACCTCCAGGGAGCAAATTACCAATTCATGATCACTAAATGACAGTCTCGGAGAGGTCACAATGAAGAACTGAAAGTGAAACAACTAAGAGAGGCAGTAGAGGGTGCTCTTTCTTGTTTTGAGTTGACACGTTGATGGGGAAGAGAAGAGAGTATTTTTTTTACTCTGCAACTACCCGCTTTAACTGACTTGAAAGTATTTGATGTTGGTATTGTTACCAAGAATTAATTAATTAAAATCTCCAGCATTGAAATCTATAATCTTGAAAAGTTTGAAACATCAGCAAAATGTACATATGTTTAAAGAATGGATTATTTCTAACATCATGTTCACATGATCTCATTGACAATAATTTTGTTTTAAGCTTCATTGCAGTATAAGGCAACAACATATTATGCTGCTTTCACTGTCTAAAATTTTAATTTTAGATGTGGAATGTCCTGTATTATACAATAACAAGCACTGGAATGAATAACTACTAAATTCCAACTTATCTTTAACCTGTCAAAAGAGTCTTCTTCCCCCTCTTGAATAATACTCACATTTTTCAATATGTGGTTGTGGTTTTGAGATTTGGAGATGACACTGTATTTCCCTTCCCCTCTACAGAAAGCAGGCTATAAGCCAGAGAGCGTGGACCTGTGTGGTGCTCAGATTGACTGGGCAAAAGACAAATCCAGCAGGAAGAATGTGCTCCAGGTAGGATATTTCCCTTCATAGCATGATTAACTTTGCAGTCACTTCAATCTAGTGATCTTTGTGTGGTTGCAAGTTGTTTAGCTGAAAAGCTGTCGTTATTTGAAAATGAAAAATAGATGGGAAATCATTTTTGCAAAGTACAAATATCATATTACATGGTACATGTGAAAGTTTCCAAACAAAAATCTGGCTTGAAAAGCCTTTTCTAACATTAGACCATGTTGTTACTTTATACTTGACTAGAGTAATCCAAGGCATTACAAAAAGGCAGTGGCAAATATATATTTAATCTTCCATCTGGAAAGGAAGAAATTGTGGTTAAAATCATAGTAGTGGACTTACCATTCCATTTCCCACTCACTTAATATCCTGCTGAATTTTCATGAGTAGTCAAGCCACAGACCTGAGTCACACTTCAGGTTCATAAGTCCATGCAAATGGAAGTCCTATAATATGTCAAAGCACTTTAAACGCATATTGGTCAGATTGTGTTTCACGGCCAGTCTACTCAATAAAACTTGGTATACAAGACAAAGAGGCACCAGGACAGTTAAGTTGGTTCAAATTATTTTTGAAGGGTCAGTGAAAGCCAAAATACTTCTCAAGGGTCCACAGGAATAACATGGTTTCCTTCTGACTCTGACTCTTACCTCTAACCCTCTGCGATCACAATTCCCATCCAGACCTCCCTTTGTTGCAAGGTTGGAGTTTAAAAATAGGAATGTGCTGTTGCAATTGTATGTGGTACTGGTGAGGCTTCACATGGAATTCTGCGCGCAGGATTGGTCCCCTTACCTAAAAAAAGGATATAGTAACATTGCAGGCAGTCCAAAGGACATTCACCAGGTTAATTCCTAGGATGAGAGGGTTGCCCTATAAAGAGAGACAAAGTAGTCTGGGTCTGTATTCCTTGGAACTTAGAAGAGTGAGGGGTGACCTTATTCAAACATATAAGGTCCTGAGGTGTTTCACAGGATTAATGGTGAGATATTTTCATAAATGGAAGAGTCTTGAGCAAGCAGACATAGCTATAAGATAAAGGACCAGTCATTTAAAACTGAAGTGCGTAGAAATTTCTTCTCCAAAGGGTAGTGATTCTCTGAAATTCTTTATCCCAGAGAGTAGTGGAGGCTGGATCATTAGAAGCAATTAAAGTGGAGGTGAATATGTCTTTGATAGATTGAGGAATGCAGGGCTATGTGAAATTGCACAGAAAAGGAGCTGAGGCTGACATAGATCAACCATAATCATATTGAATAGTAGGGCAAACTAAAAGGGCCTAGTGGCCTACTCCTGCTTCTACTTCAAGTGTTCTTGTGTACTGTTTGGTGAACTGGATCGATCTTCAAGTCTCCCAGAAGTGTCTCGTCCCAGGTTTGGCAAGTAGTTCCAGAATGCCCATACAAATTGAGACTTGACTTATCAAAAGTGGCTAGACCTCCCACTACGAGTAATGAGTTGTCCATCCAAGCATCCATTCAGTCAGTTGCTTGAATGTCAAAATTCTTTCGCCACTACCCCCACCCAGCCCCCATTCCCTTCCTCCATTCCTACTTTTTTTCCATTCTTGCCAGTGGTGAAGAAATTGTAGCTGATTAATCAGCCGACCATTTAACTTCATGTCTTCATCACAGAATAAAAATTAAGTATTTCAGTAAGGTTTATGTAAATGAAATTAGACTGAAATTGCCCTTTGTGATATTAGTAAGGTACTCATTAGCCTTCTCATTCCTTTGTCCATTTCAAAAGAACATATAAACAAAAGTTTCAAATATGGACCTTTAATGCGGATATTTTGACAATAGGTCCACACTTTCATTTCCACAGACGTTGAAGGGACAATGTCTGTAGACTGAAATAACACATGCATGATTAAACAAAGAGATATAATATTGAGAAAATTGGTACAGCTTAAAAATAAGCTTTTGGGGAATCTCTGCCATGGTACAATTATTTCACAGTTTATAATTCTCTTCAATTGTCACAATCTTCCATCATATACACATTACCCTCTTCAATTGGGTTAAATTACATTGTGTTTGAATTTCTTTCCAAGAAATCTGTTTCATGGTTATCCATTAACTACATCCTTCAGAAATCTTGAGAGATCTTTGGAGCTCAACGTGAAAGAGCTTTTCTTCTCCATCCAAGTTCAATCACATTTACATACAGCCTATTTATAAAACCACTCAGTGCTTCATTTTGCAGATATATACGTTATGATAGCCTCTTCTGCCATCTCAAGACTGAAGTGTTTAATAAAAACTACTTTTCGAAAATGCTTACACAAGATCCTAGTCCAAATGTTGGTGACCGCACTGTTTATTTGCACTGCAGCCTGTGGCTAAGAACGCACATGTTCCAAGATCGCAGCTAATGATTATCTGACAAGCCTGGCTGTGAGAAGTTTATTTTATATTAAAGCAGGTTGCATCAGCCTTGCTAAAGACAGACGTTTTCCCCTCCCCTACCCCCTTTTCAAATAACTCAGGTTTTGTAGCTCGGTAACATGCTTAAAATATTTTCCATGTTGGATGGTAGTTCAATGTTCGTTTTTGGTCTGAAATTTGAGGTGATGAGGATTGGAAAGGATTACTTCAATAAGCCCAAATAATCCGAAGTGTCATCAACATAACAGTGTATGTAATGACTAAATAAAACCATCTTAAAGGTGGACAATAACGTCAATCAACAGCAGGGGGTTAAGTGCTTCAGAAAAAGTGCCATGGCCTGACATTCATTAGTCATGCATAATTTTGTGTCTGTAGACACTTACTTCTGATGTTCTGAAATTCCTGCACCCTTTTTACATTTTAAATGGAGTCGTGAAGTCATATTTCTTTTTGGAGGGTGGAGTGGGTGGATTTGGTTAGGCTAGATTTAACGTTTAAAATCGTGCTGCATTTTCTTACATTGAAACATGTTTTGTTCCCCCCCACCCCCCCCCCCGCCACAACTGCAAACCGCATTGCAAGCTAACACAATACATCTTGGCTGTGCTGCCTGCACCAACAAAATAGATGTTGCGAAAGCTATAATTTACAAAATGTTTCAAATGGTGTTGTCGAGCCAGGCTTCACTTTAAAATCAAGCCCCATTTTGCTGAAGGATGTCAATTTTCTTAATTCCAGCGATAGGTTGATTGCCAGTGCTTTCTGTTTCAGCTTGAGAAAAGGACTGCTGGGACGGTGGATTTAAATTCCACTGTTTGGAAAAACTGTAGAATGAAGGATTGAGATCAAGTATTAATATTAACTACATTTCAAGCTGTTCTCTTCAGGTGTTTTTTTTTAAACACACTGTTAATGTGCTATTCAATGAGTATCTGTTTTGTCCCTAAAATATATTTCCACTTGCTTAAAATTCATTTCACATTCTGAAACATGGTTTGTGCCAACAAATAACCTTAAAATGTGTTCTTTTTCACTTGTGCTTAACTTCAGATTATTCCTCTGTTGTTATTTAATACAATCCTTCTTGTGATTGCCCAGCTCCCCATATTCTTCTTCCGAAGGGAAGCGAAGCAAATGGGGTCATAGTCCTCTCCCTGCCTTTTCAAAGCTTTCTCTGCTTGTTTGACAGGAGCCATGCTTGATAAGAAACAATTCAGACAAAGGTGTCCTTTTATTTTCCTAAAGTGAGGCCATCAATCTTCGATCACATTTTATTTTTGGGTCCATTGATTATGCTTCTGCTTGCTGAATGTTAGATAAGGTTTACATTGGAATACAGGATTCACAGCCTACAGGGAGGTTGGGGGTGGGGGGAGGGATTCATGAAATTGAGCTTATTTCTTCTTACAAAATGAAAACAAATGGCCTTTGGATTTTGTCAAATGTCACATATTTGCGATGCATGGCATCAGAAACCGTCCTAAATTGATACCTATGTTGTTGAATATTTGTGGGGGAGGATTACACTTTCTGTACTTCAAATGGGGAGAAAGGAAATATCTTCTCAACTCCAGCAGAATGACGAGCAAAATGCAGATCTTTGCGCAGTTTTTTCATCCTTTCAATTTACAGAAACTGTTTTTTGGCAAGACCATTGTTAACACATGGAAAGGAAGAATAATTACTTAAATAGAAAGATAGATTGCATCCCTACAATGCAGAAGGAGGCCACTTGGCCCATTGAGCCTGCAGTGAAAACAATCCCACCCAGGCCATTTCCCCAAAACCCCACGTGTTTATCCTGTTAATACCCCTAATACTTAGGGACAATTTAGCATGGCAATCAACTAGAACAGCACATCTTTGGGTGTAGGATTGTTTCTGTAAACATCACATTCAGCCAGTAAAGAAGGCAAAGTTAATACTGTCTGATCTCTGTCCCTAATGGGGATATGTGTTTAAAATGGTTATATTCTCTTTTTCAGAAGAAGCTTTTGCATTTTTGTAAAATGATGGGGAAATGTCCAGAATTCTCTTCCCCAAAGCACAGTGTTAGTACTGCTGCCTCACAGCTCCAGAGACCTAGGTTCAATTCTGACCTCAGGCGACTGTGGAATTTGCACATTCTCCCCATATTTGCATGGGTTTGCTCTGGGTGCTCCAGTTTCCTCCCACACCCAAAGATGTGTGAGTTAGGTGGATTGGCTATGCTAAATTGCCCCTTAGTGTCGGGGGATTAGCAGGACAAATACATGTGGTTACGGGGAAATGGCCTGGGTGGGATTGTTTTCAGTGTAGGCTCAATGGGCCAAGTGGCTTCCTTCTGCACAGTAGCGATTCTGTCTATCTTTCTATCTAAGTAATTATTCTTCCCTTGCATTCTTTTCTTCTGTGACTTTTGCAAAGAAGTGGGACAGTGAGTGCCATCACTATCAAATGTAAATGTTTATATGAAGATAAAAAGTATTGCAGTGCAAAGCTACGAAGGGTTAATCAATCCTTGAATAAAATAATAACAGTATCGGGATAAGCAACAAATACTGGCCAAGTCAGCAATGCCCAGGCTCTGTAATAGAACATTGAAAAAAATCATCTCTCAACTCATCTGTTTATTTTTTCCATCAATGTATTATTTAAAATTGTGTGATTATAATATAGGTTGAAGGGCTACATGGTCCTTGTGCAACATGCTTAGGCAATTGTCTTTTGAAGAACTAAGCTGTTATCTCAGATGATAATTCCAGATAGTTCCAGAATTTAACAGTGCAAAGTGACGTTTTGTTGTTATGGAAAGATCAATTAGAAATGCTAAGTAGTTTACTTGATGTAATTTCAGAAATCTCATTAAGTCTCAACATGAAAAGTGGCTTAATCCAAGATTAAACTGGAACAACAATAAATACGACTGAGATTCTGATGAGTGAAATTATTTTTGAGACATTGCAAACTGGCTGGCAGTGGAGATTAAATGATGCTATTTATATGATTACAGTACTTTAAATGGAGCAGTAGCTTTGAATAAGGACCATCCCCTCTTCCAGCAATTAAAGCATATATCTTGGCAATTGTAATATGCAACCAGACCTCACCTGATCCATTCAGATATCCTGATGGATTGAAATAAGCGAAAAAAACATTTTCACCTGATTGCATTGTGCTTTTTGTGCAGATGTTTCATCCATAATTTGTCACTCCATAAAACAAGCATTTTTTTAACTGATTTTATTGAAAAGAACTATTGAAAAAAAAATAATGTGAGTACTTTGCATAAAAGTTGGTGAAAGAGCTCCAAACCAAAGTAGTGCCAACATGGAATCTTATTTCATATCTAGAATTACATAACATTTGCTATACAGAAACGGGCCATTAAGCAACTGGTTTGTGCTTCTTAAGAGCCTCCTGCAATTAATTTATCTCACCATATATCTGTCAGACTCGCTTTCACCATAAAAAAGAATTGGATTGGGTCAAATGGAGGGGTTAAAGTTTTCCAAATCATGACACCAACCCACCTCCAACCCAGCTAATTCTGGCTTTCATGGAGGTTGGAAAATAGCTGTATGAGTACTTCAAATATTATTCAATTTTCAAATTTAACTGCGTACAGCCTGGTTTCCTGAGCCATTTGAAAACCAACAGGCGAGAGCTGCCAAGTCAATTATCTATGTGTATTCCTACCTACTTTTCCTGGAAACCACTGCAATCAGACAACCCTCAACTTCTGAGTAAGATGCTCTGTTGGAGAGTTGGTGCAGACTTGTTGAGTTGAATGGCCTCCTTCTGCATTGTGGGGATTCTATGAGTTTCCGATTGCAGGCACAAGCCTGCTGAGGTTTTTGCGCTAAACTTTATTTTAACCTTACAAAGGCATCAAAATCATTTTCCCACAATTGATTTTAAGAAATATGGAACTGCATACACTGCCTGATGAGCAAATCTCTGCAGTTAATGGTGTCCTTGGAATGAACTAAAAAAAAGGCATAATTTCACGACAGAGATATTGCTTCACAAATAGAATGGATTAAAGGTCGGCTGAGAAGTTTAGTGAAATTGAAGAAATTTTCGGTCTTTTGTCTAAAATTCTGACTGCAACATTTGTGATGATTCCTGCACATTATATAGAATACCCCTTTGTCAGAATGTAATTAATGTAGTACCATAAAATACAATCCAAAAATGTAATTATAGAGCTTAAAGGGAAAAGAAAGTAGAAAGGGAACATGTTTTGTTCAGAAGAAAACATTAATCTTATGAGAAATTACTATAGGCTTTTAGAGTGTCAAGTGCATTGCTAATATGAAGACTCTTGAGGAAAGGGCAAATCCACTGGAAAATTATTATGGTGGGTAAATTATAGGAAAGAATGACTGTAGAAGTGTTGCTTGTAGAGCCACTCCGTGGTGCCATAATCCAGTAGAACTGTGCCACTGGCTAATTTGGCAGTACCCTCAACCCATGGTGTGGTTCCTCAGTTTGGCAGGCAGTGCATTGCCCATTTCAGATAGTTCTCTGCCACCAAAAGCAGCCTTAGAAGGGGGGAGACCGGAATTGAACATAAATGACGGACAGCCAAGAGTGGGCATGATTTTTCTACCTGGCCACTTCTGGTGAACAGCATGACAAGCCGGGAAACTAGCGTGCAATGCTAAAATTCCAATTGGTGCCTGGTGCCAAACTGTTCGCTATGTTCTCAGCTCCTCTCCAATGGCACGAACCACTTCCCGCCCAGAAAGGGCGCGTAGCTGATTAGTATGTTTAAAAAATATTTAAATATGCATAATCCATTCAAAACCTAGTGCACAGCATCTTCTGGCCTTTGGGCGCAGTGCCAAAATGACGAGAATCAGTACTAGTCTTCAATAGCACAGACCTTGCACAATGGTCACATTTCGGTCCATGACACAGGGTGTGGTAATTGATGAAGATGGCACTATTTGGCACTCTGCAGTATTGCCCGCACCATCCTCATGGATTAAGATTGTAGCCGGCCATGAAGCTCCCTCTCAACATGTAGCACTGAAATCATAACAACCACAACAGTTTATATGACACCTTCATCACTGCCAGGTACTTTACAGGAGTGTTACAAAGCAAATTTGACATAGAGCCATGTAAGGCAATAGTAGGACAAATGGCCAAAAGTTTGGTCAAATGGTAGGTTTTAATGTGTATCTTAAAGGATGTAAATAGACTGGAGAACCAGAGAGATGTCAGGAGGAAATTCCAAATCTTGAGGTCTTGGCAGCTGAGGCATTGGCCATTAATGGCACAGTGATTTTCATCAGGAAATAATTAGATGAGAGTAGTTATCTTGGTTGTGGAGCTGAAAGAGATTAAAGAGACAAGGTGGGACAAAACTGCAGAGGAATTTGAAAATAGGGAGTGCTGGAGCCAGGTGGACCCCTCACTGATGCACTGTGCCAGGACATTACCTCTGCATTTTAATTATCTCAGCCATGTCAAGGGCAACCACCAGTGTTTTTTTTTTGTTTTTAATTTGAGAATTTTAACATGACCTAATCAGGAGCCAATGTAGTTCAGAAAGTACAGGAGTGATGGGTGAACTATGTTTGGGCCAGAGTTCCCCAATCTCGCCCATAGCTGGAATTATCCAGTCCCACTGCTGGGAACAAAGATTTGGCTGAGTGTCAAATCACTGGCAGTGGTAGCAGATCATGTGAGACTGGAGAATTCTAGTTTTTGTATGTGCTCAGCACAGATTTGGATGATCTCAGATTTAGAGGGAGCAGAATGTGGGAAGGCATCCAGAGGTGCATTAAAATACCCAAGTCTGGAGGCATCAAAAGAATGGGTAAGAATTTCAGCAGTGCAGGATTTGAGGCAGCTGATATTTTAGAGATGGAAATCTTAGTGATCGTTTAGGTATATGGTCAAAATTTCACCTCAGGGTCAAATATGACAAGGTTGCAAATAGTCAGGTACAGCGCAAGACAGTTCAGAGCAAGAGTAAAGACATCAGTAGAACAGAATTTGTGATGGGAACCATCTTTGCATTATTTAATTGGAGGAATTTTTTGCTGATCTATTGATTGATGTCATACAAGTGATCTGGTAATTTAGTGACTGTGAAAGAGTCAAGAGAAGTGCTGGCAAGGTAGAGCTGGGTGTCATCAGCATATGTGAACAGAAATGCTTTGTTTCTGAATGATGCTGCCAAAAGGCTTCTCAAAGATGGGAAAAGGGGGATTTAAGTAAATAGAGATTAATTGTTTTCAAAAAACAAACCACTATTACAGATTATTTGTTTCTGATCTCCACACATGCTTATCATTGGGAATTGTAGGGGAGTGTTGGAAGGATTAGTAGGCTGGCTTGAATCATATCATGAACACTGTCTCTGTGCCAAGTCCTGGAGTAAGACTCACGTTCAGAGTTTTTGTCTTGGAGGAGCTTGACTGAACTAGAAGATCTTCCTATCATTGTACTCACATATTCTATTGGTGCCATTCAATCCATGGTCTTGACTTTTTTTGGAGTAGGGGACTCTGCATGGCAAGACCAGAAATATTTGCCTCTATCTATAGATGCAAGTTCTAATGAGTAAGCACAGAACACATACAGCATTGTCTTATTTGATTGGGGCATCATCTATTGCTCCTCCTTCAATAACCAACATAAAGACAAGGAGATTGTCATTTGGAAACTCATTTGGACCAATCTCAGCAGCCATACGTGTTAAGCTCACCACCGCGTGCCTGCAAATGCATTTCTGACATCTGAAATCTCTTCGATCTCACCGCCTTCAGCGTTGGCTAATTTTGTCAATAGATTTAAATCCTCAGCTCTTCCAAACCTGTTTAAAAAAAAAATCTGCTACTTCTCAATTATATGTGCCCCTTCCAATTTCACCTACATGTAATTTTCCACTCTAGTGTACTCTCAATTCATGTTCAAATTTACACGGTAAATAATGCATGATTACTATAATAAGATGGCCATGTAAATTGTATGCAATCATTACACTTCAAATCAGATGAGCTCTGTACCCATATTTCCATCCATTCTGGTATGAATTATACCCATATCAGGAAATCTACCCTGTAGTGTTTCAAATGACATTGCTTTGAAATTTTCTCTTTTTCAACATTTGCACTGAAGTACATTTCAGTGTTTTAATTGACTTGCAAACAGGTTTTCAACAAAAAGATTTAGTGGGTTTTTACTAAAAAGAGCAAACAAATCCAAACCTGAATTTAACTTTGATATTGAATCATTCAAACTTAAGTTGAGATTTAATCTGCATAAATCCTTTTGAATCATCTGTTTCCTGTTGTTCTGTTTTAATGACCTCATTCACTCCAGTCTCCTGTCAGATAGAATTCACACATGAAGTACAGAACTAATGGTATTAAAATGGAAGTTCAAAATTATACAGCCAAATAATAAATTCCTTTTGAACTGCATAGAATGAAAAAAAAACTTGAATTTTAATAGACTACATTTGTCTGAGGAATACTGGATTTGTTTGAAAATGCAAAGAAAGCTTCCAAAATGAGATTTTTTTCTTAACTTCAACAAATACTGACATTTAGAAAAGTACTGGCATGTCATAATGTCAAAGCCCCAACGTCAATAATTTCTCCCGATTAGGTTCTCTTGATCATCTGATGAAAGAAAAAAGGATTTAATATTTCATTCAAAAGAGGGTACCTTCAACACTGCAGCACTGTCGAAGGTGCACTTACTCAGTATTACATGTCAGAGAGTTAGGTTTGAATCCAGTTTAAAATAATTAGACAGCACTTCCAATTTCCTTTGATTGAAACAGCTTCTTCTTTGTCAAATAGTTTGGGCAGTCGTGGTGCCTAATGGCATGTCATCAGAACAAAACTGATTCTAATGTGATAAAAACAAGCCTGGGAATTAGCAATCTCTTGCAGGGATGGCAGGTTTGAGAAATAGAAAGAATAATAAGGTATCTCTCCTTACTTTGAAGCTAAGGCACATCCCGGTCAGCCCTGGAGCACACTATCGTGCTGGCTGACCAAGTAATGGCCATCCAGTAAGAACTGCACTGTGTAAAAGGCTGTGCACCGCCAGTGAGGAGGGAAAGAGGGCAGGCATGAAGAAATGGAAGGGCTGGTGCTTCTAGTCTGCATCATCAGGGAGACAGCTGCTGGATGCTGCTGACCCATGAAAAATAAAATTCACTGTTAAAATCGTGTCACAATCATACACAGATCTCAGTGCCAAGACACATTAGTTAACTTTATTGGAGCCTTTTTGCTTTTCATCCCGCTCTGGATCAAGGTCGCAACTTGAACATCAAGACCACCTTGCCAATCAGCCAGCCCGCCAATTGTAAAAGCAGGTGGGCAACATAAAATCCGAGTCAGTAGATTTTTAATTAATTTAAATTGGCTTCTTGACTGAACGAAATATTGTGCGAGGGTATAAAGACATTGGAATATATGCCCGCCATATTCTCACATAATCTTACATGATTCTGGGTCAGATATGTTCCCAAGCCTTACACCTAAAATTCTGGTCTGTGTGCCTGGAAGCAACATCCCTCTGCTATGCAATAAACTAAATGTAACTGCCTATTTGCAATACTTTGAGAAATGCTTCCCTGATGTCTTTTTTTTAAGTTTAAATGTATTTATTAGTGTCGCAAGTAGGTTTACATTAACACTGCAATGAAGTTACTGTGAAAACCCTCTAATCACCACACTCCGGTGCCTGTTCAGGTACACTAAGGGAGAATTTAGCATGGCCAATGCACCGAACCAGCACATCTTATTGCTCTGAAACTTCTGGAGTCTGCACGTGCACTGTTTTACACTGATATTCAGAAGTTGCTCATTATTCTTCTTTCGAGACTGCACGGTTAATGTCCAGTAAGGCTGTATTCAAATGGAAATCCAAATTGGTGCAGGCTTCTACACTAATCAGCTGTGTCTTGCAGTTAAAACATTGAAAATATTATGCCAAATGAAAAGAGGTGCAACTGTTGTTTCCTGACAGTAATAATTGCTGCTAAACCCCCTTCACCAACCTTCAAAGAGCAATTTCTCCATTTTTATAAGCTATTTTATATTTCTTTTAAACATTGTTTATAAGATAATTATCTGGTTCTTCATTCCATGTGGAAGTCCCAATCATGTATTTCTCCTTCTGTAAAAAATATAAAATTAGAAGGAATGAATTTTGTGTTTTATATTTCCTGGTTTGCTGTCTGTGAGTTGATGACAATGTGACTGGTTGCTTGCAACATTTTGCTGGATATCTGGAAATGGCCGACTTGATGCTAAAAACAAACTGTATGAGAGAGATCACTGGGTATTTGAGGGCAGCTTCTTTTGAGTTCATCAGTGGATATTATTGTTTTACCATTGACACAAAAATCCAGCCTTGCATGTTGGAAATCAAATGATAAAATTCCAGAAGACTTTCTGCTTACATTTTTTTCAATTAACATCATAGTCCACTGATTGCTTTTATTTAAAAAAAAAGGTTCTTATAAGCACTGTAACAGTGTGATCACCATTCAGCACCAACACACAATTCAAGTGATGGTGTTGAGTTACTGGCTTTGGACTGGGGTAGGCACAGTAGTAGTCTCACAACAACAGGTTAAAGTCCAACAGGTTTATTTGGTGGCAAAAGCTTTCGAACCGCTGCTAAGTTTTGTCTAACCAGGTTTCCATCTTTCTTTTCACCATGAATTCTTTGAAGTTCTCTGTCATAATTGACCACTGATAATACCAATGACATAGAACATAGAACATAGAACACTACAGCACAAACAGGCCCTTTGGCCCACAAGTTGTGCCGAACACATCAAAACCTACCCAGCCATAGACCTATCTATAACACCCAATCCCATTGGATCCCATATACTCATCCAGAAGTCTTTTAAAAGACCCCAGCGAGTTCGCCTCAACCATCACCGACGGCAGCCGATTCCATTCACTCACCACCCTCTGAGTGAAAAACTTTCCCCGAGCATCCCCTCTGTACTTGCTTCCCTGCACCTTAAATCTGTGCCCTCTTGTCGCGACCATTTCAGCCCTGGGAAATAGTCTCTGAGAGTCCACCCTATCTAATCCTCTCAACATCTTGTAAACCTCTATCAGGTCGCCTCTCAACCTTCGTCTCTCAAGGGAGAACAGTCCCAGCTCCCTCAACCTGTCTTCATAAGGCATGCCTCCCAATCCAGGCAACATCCTTGTAAATTTCCTCTGCACCCTTTCAATAGCTTCCACATCCTTCCTATAGTGAGGCGACCAGAACTGCGCACAGTACTCCAAGTGTGGTCTGACAAGGGTCCTATAAAGCTGCAGCATTACCTCCTGACTCCTGAACTCAATCCCTCGATGAATGAAGGCCAGTCCACCGTAAGCTTTCTTAACCACATCCTCCACCTGGGAGGCCGATTTGAGAGTCTTATGGACCCGGACCCCAAGATCCCTCTGCTCTTCCACACAGCTAAGGCTCCTACCTTTGATAGTGTACTCATTCATCCTGTTGGATCTGCCAAAATGGACCACAACACATTTATCCGCGTTGAAGTCCATCTGCCACTTCTTCGCCCAGTCTTGCATCCTGTCGATGTCATGCTGCAACTTTTGACATCCCTCCAGACCATCCACAACACCACCGACCTTCGTGTCATCGGAGAACTTACTCACCCATCCCTCCACTTCCTCATCCAGGTCATTTATGAAAATGACAAACAGCAAGGGTCCTAGAACAGATCCCTGGGGCACTCCACAGGTGACCGACCTCCATGCAGAAAAAGAGCCATCCACAACCACCCTCTGCCTTCTGCAGGCAAGCCAGTTCTGGATCCACAAGGCAAAAGCCCCTTGGATCCCATGGCCTCTCACCTTCTCAAGAAGTCTTGCATGTGGGACCTTGTCAAATGCCTTGCTGAAGTCCATGTACACCACGTCCACTGCTCTTCCTTCGTCAATGTGTTCAGTCACGTTTTCGAAGAACTCAATTAAGCTCGTAAGGCACGACCTGCCTTTTACAAAACCATGTTGACTATTTCTAATCAACCTAAACTTCTCCAAATGCTCGTAAATCTTGTCCCTCAGAAGCCTCTCCATCAGCTTACCAACCACTGAGGTCAGACTCACCGGTCGGTAATTTCCAGGACTATCCCTGTTCCTTTTCTTGAAAATAGGGACCACATCCGCAATCCTCCAATCCTCCAGAACCCCTCCCGTCTCCATCGACGATGCAAAGATCATCGCCAGGGGCTCTGCAATGACATCCCTCACCTCTCACAATAACCTGGGGTACATCCCATCTGGTCCCGGAGACTTGTCTATCTTGATAGCATTTAGAAGTTCTAACACATCCGCTTCCTTAATATCTACATACTCAATCTAAAACGTGGACCTCCGTCTATAGTGCAGACTATTGAGGTAATGACCTCCGTCATTTACCTCAAATGTCATTGTGCAATCAGCCCTTCTTTCCAGTATGTGTTTTATTTTCTTGAATTATTTTATTGTTTACTGTTATTTAAAAGTAAATGCCAGTATTGGGTTAAATTCTGTAATGCAGCCTACGCTAGGGTTCAGATAACAACTACATACTACTTAAGTTATACTTTTAACATATTCAATTTATCAAACAGCTCAAATTAAATTTAACCCTCTACTCACTCTCAAATACTATTCTGTAAATGTAACTGGAAAATAAATTGTGCTTGACCTATATATGTGTATCCTTTCCCACAAAATTGCCATTTTAATTATTATATGGGGTAAATTTCCATTTTAGCAATCTGACAGAATTGTTTGTCCACGTTTTACAGGAGCACTGGCATGGTGGCATAGTTGTTAGCACTGCTGCTTCACATAGCCAGGGATCCGGATTCAATTTCTCTCACGGGTGACTGCGTGGAGTTTGTACTTTCTTCCTGTGTCTGCATGGGTTTCTTCTGGGTACTCCAGGTTTCTCCCACACTCCAAAGATATGCAGCTTTGGTATATTGGCCATGCTAAATTGCCCCTTAGTGTCCTAAGATGCATAGGTAAGGGGGATTAACAGGATAAATACATAGAGAGAGCTTGAGTGAGATGTTCTGTCAGAGAGCTGATGCACACCCGATGGGCCAAATGGCCTCCTTCTGCACTATAGAGATTCTATGTTTTTAAGCCATCCAATTTATGCAAAGAGTGTTCTTGTGCAGTTCAAAGGAAAAAAGAATTCTGTTGCAGATTTGGCCTTGGACAGGTTAGAGAAGATTCTGTGTGAAGGAATCGACTTTTAATTCACGGTAAAAGCTAATGGAAAATGTATGTATCCCAGATTTAGCCGCACCAGACACATTGAATATGATGAACAGCTTTAATCCGTTCTGCATATAAGTTCAGAGCAGCACTGTCTGAAACAGATGGGTTAACAGTGATCATTTCCTTCCTTACCTTTCCCTTGAACTCACATCAAGAATTACTCGGGAAAAAGAAAATTGCTATTTTTATACATGTCTTGTCTACTCATACTTGAAATTTAGAGGAAATGAAAAATACTAAAATGTATCATATCTCTGTAAAAGCAGCTGGTTTAAATTGTGATTTTCTGTCTAGGTTCCATTTCAATTTCAAACTTTTTTTAAAAAAAAGACACTATTGTCAAAGTTGTTGCTTTGTTAGCAATTCAAAAGAAATGAATAAAACATAAATATTTCCATCACAAAGTGATTTCTATGATGTTGCCGCAACTTATATTCACTTGTAATACTTTTGTTCTCAAGCCACATTAAGGAGTGGTATGAATGGAGGATTCTCTGTGGAAAACTATAGAATATGGAATTTATTTTATGAGTGAGGAAGACCTTGATAACTTATGAGTGCCAAAGTCATAAATAAGTTATCCAGATCTTTCTTCTCACTGCTATATATTCACCGCTCCATGGTTATCCTTTGAAATTTCTGTTTATACAACTCTTAATTTCTTTCTGAAAATACTCATTTACTTAATTATGATAAAGACAGTGATAAACATGAAGGGTGTTTTAATGATCTCCTATTTTAGCTGAACTGTCAAACATTCCCTTTCTGCAAGTTACTGCCTTCCAGAGGATTTTTGTTCTGAGATGAGAATTGATAGTAGAGCAGCAATTTCAAGCCAAAAAGTACTTCAGCGCTGAGTCATTGACCAGAATTTTATTGCCACTCCTGCCCCATAATGGCTCACAGACAGAATTCTCCATTGGCCTTGGACGAGATTTTATGAGCCTCGCCCGAATGAGTTAAGGTTTTGTCCCTATAGCTCCACAGGGAAGAAAATTAGTTAGTTTTATCTTCTCTAAACATGAAACTTTTTCCCCTGTATTGAACTAAGTTATTGCACTATCACTTCCCTAAGTGCAGAAAGAGGCCATTCAGCCCATCAAACCTGCACTGACCCTCAGACATATCATCTCACCCTGGCCCACCCCTTGTCCTATCGCTAGCCCCGCATAATTAATCCACCTAACCTACACATTTGGGGGCAATTTAGCATAATCAATGCACAAAGCCTGCACAACTTTGGACTGTGAGAGGAAATCAGAAGAAACACATGCAAACACAGGAAGAACATGCAAATATGCCCTCAACTTCATATCCACACTTTGCTAAATGTTTATAAGAGCTTTTATTTTAGTTCTTTTATTTTTTCAGGTCACTGAGGTGTGATTGAGACATGTGATAATATGTTTATTTTTAAGCAGCATCTGTGCGGAGAAAAGTGTTTCAGATCAATGACCTTGAATCAGAATTGGAAAATACTTTCCGGTTTTTGATGTCAGATCGGCAACCTGAGATGCAAACTCTATTTCTCCCCACAGATGCTACCTAACCTGTAGAGAATTTCTAGCATTTTCTATTTCTGTTGGCAAGTCCCAGTGTTTTGCTTTTGTCAACATTTAAGTCAAGATAATCTGCGTGATTTAATTCCTTTTTAGTGTGTTCAAAATTATACCAAATGCAGTATGAGTTATGCTGATCATTACCAAGCAGTAGTGCAAGAAGTTTTTAATAGTGTGGACACAGGATTTTTACTTTTAAACTTGGCAGATTTTCATTTTTAAATCACTGAAGGAAACAAGAAACTGAAAGAATGAGAGATTGGTGCTGTGTTCATCTATTCTCTGTTTACCATGATTGGAAAATAGCCACAGTCCCTTGCAGATTAATGAATATAATTTACCAGTCTTGCATTTGAAGTAACAAAGGTTTATCCTGTACGCTTAGGGCAAAATTTTATCGTATGTCCAACTGAGGTAGGAAGGAATCAGGGTTGGCATGCAGGTAAAATTCCGGCCTTAGAGTCTCAGAGCAGAAAAAACAGCTAAAGACAAAGGCCAAATCATTCTCTTGTCCTGCAGCTTTTGATGTTTATTTATTCATGTCACAAGTAGGCTTACATTAACACTGCAATGAACGTACTGTGAAAAAAAATCACCTCATCACCACACTCTGGTGCTGGTTGGGATACACCAAGGGAGAATTTAGCCTGGCCAATGCCTCTAACCAGCATGTCTTTTGGACTGGGAGGAAGCCGGAGCACCTGGAGGAGACCCGTGCAAGTACAATGAGAGCGTGTAGACTCCATATAGTCGGTGACGCAGATAAAAATCGAACCCAGGTCCTTGGCACTGTGAGACCGTAGTGCTAATCATTGTGCCACTGTGCTGACATATGGACAGCAGGCAGTGAAAATGTGTTGAGGTGAAACTTCATTAATATTTATTCATGGAAGCCAATATGTTAAACTTCTTATTAAGAGTTGGTCATATTGATTTCTCAACTCTTCTCCTGACTGTTTTGAAGATTTAGCCTCAGAGTACACTTAATATTTATTCGATTAATTTATTTTCAAATTATGTCCTGTGCTTCATCAAAATTATACCATCTGGGACTTAATCGGATGCAATGAATGTGGGTGGAAAAAATAGTTGGCTTAAACTTCAGTGAGAAACATTAATGAACTCTTGCCCGCAAATTCCACAATTTTTATAAGAATTCTTCCACGTAATTCCAAATAAAGAATAAAATGAGAAAATTGTGCTCACTATTCCCTAGAGGGAGAAAGGGATAAATTTCTCTTTGTTTTGTAAACGCAAGTGAGAAAAATCTGAACAAAAGACAAGTTCCATTTCAGATAAGGAGACATAGTGTACTACAGGTAGTGGGAATAAAGGATTAGACCACTTTTTCCTTGTCCCCTTCTGGCTGACTTTAGTTTTAAGTTGTAGGGTCAAGGAAGGCCAACTTATCCCAAGAAAATCCTCTCTAATGGTACATGGTGGCATTGTAGCACAGTGGTTAATATTGCTGTCTCATAGCGCCAGCGGCCTGAGTTCAATTCCGGCCTTGACTCACTGTCTTTGTGGAGTTTGCACATTCTCCCTATGTCTGTATGGGTTTGTTCCTGTTTCCTCCACAGTCCAAAGATGTGTATGTTAGGTGGATTAGCCATGCTAAATTGCCCCTTAGTGTCAGGGTCTAGCAGAATAAATACTTGGAGCCTTGGGATAAGGGCTGGTTGGGATTGTGGTCGGTGCAGACTTGATGGGCTGAATGGCCTCCTTCTGTGCTATCATGATTCTATGATATCAATATCTATTTGTTCATCAAAGTCTGACCTGCTTATTTGAACTGAGCACTGAGTGGTCTCTATGCTATGTGATCACATTTTTGTTTATGGAATATACCTCAGGCTCTACCAGCCGATAGCAAACACTTATGTTCAAACTTGGCTCTTCTAAGCTCAGACTTCAAGTTTTAAGTTACATGTTCCAAGTTTTTGACACTTAGGATGTGAATTCAGTGCCTATATCGGAAGAGAGTCTGAAATGAAAAAGAAATTTATTGAGCATGAAATCGGATCTGCTGCCATCTAGTGCCTATGAGCATTCATGTTAAACAGGCAAGATGTCGAACTTGTACTTCTGTTTAGATTCCTTGTCACAATGAAACAGTAAAAATTGTAGATTTAACATTTTAATACTGGCTTTGAATGAGAAAAAGATACAACACTAAAAAGAATACAAACTGAAAAAGTAAAGATAACTTTAATAAATTCAAGGCCACATTTATTTTTCAAAACATTAAACCATAGAATTATATAGCAGCAAAAGAGAGTACTCATGTAGTGTCAACTCTTAAAGAAAGTTATCTAATTGGTTCAATTTCCCTACTTTTTACCGAGAGCCATGCAATATTTCCCTTTCCAATATATATCCAATTCACTTTTGAAACTCACTCTTGAGTAACTTGTAAGGCAACTCATTCCAGATTATAACAATGTTCTTAACAAAGAAAACTTATCTACCTATTGGTTCTTTTAAATTATCTTAAGTCAATGTCCTCAGGTTACTGACTCGCCTGCCAGTGGAAACAGCTTCTCTTTATTTCATGGACAGCAAGGTGGGCAGTGGTCAGCATTGCTGCCTTTTAGCTCTAGGGACGCGGGTTCAATTCCCAGTTTGGGGCACTGCTTGTGCAGAATCTATACATTCTCCTTGTACTCACATGGGTTTCCTCCAGGTGCTCTGGATTCCTCCCAGTGTCCAAAAGACATGTTGGTTAGGTACATTGATACAATTCCCTCTTAATATACTCGAAGAAGTCCTGGGGTGTGATGACAAGAGGATTTTCACAGCGACTTCATCGCAGTGTTAATGTAAGCCTACTTGTCATATTAATAAATAAATTTAAACCTGTAGCATGAATAAAGTAATGCAGAACTACATAAACAGAAACATTTCAAAATTGATTCTGGTCTATGCTGAGTTAACAAATCTCAGCAGAGCCATTAATCGAGCGAGGTAACGTTGAAATTGAATGAAAAAGAACATCCAGGAGTACCGTTTCTATTCACTATCTATTGACCAGCATTGTACCCTTAAGTTTGGTTATTACTTGAGCACAGATTTGTTATGCATATGACACTTCTACAACTCAATAACTTATTTTGTGTGAGAGGCTGCCAAACCTTATTGCGTAAATTAATTCAGGTAATGGGTGCCTTGTGGAAATATGAAACAGTGTTGGCAGTTTTTGCTCTGAGGTGATTTAGAAACAACATGGCAGCAATAAGTAAGAACTCTGGCTGTCCTTATATAAGAAAAATAATGTGTTGCCACACTAGGTAGTATTTTCCAAAATTCATCCCTTCCCCCTGCTCTCCCCATCCCTCAGCCGCAGACAAGAGGAAAATCCCCAACTTTTGACCACAGAGGGGCAACCACCTCTCTCCATCACTAAGTGTTTCTGTCACTGTCCCGTCCACTGTACCATAAAGGTATCATGGTGATCCTTTCCCCACCACCCCGACCTAATTCTCGTCAGTATCAATTCTTTGAGGCATTCGGCATGCCCATCCTACCGGTCCCCCCACGTTTTAAACCCCTCGAACTGTGTTCCCTAGAGGCTGCGTCTCCTCATCACATCCCCAGGCCCTGCTCCTTGCAGTTCCAACTATTCAGCATAAGGGGTGGTCCCTGACCACCTAGAGGCTGCACTGACTTCCAGGCTCCTAATGTAGTCATCTCAACTCTTGGGGTACTGCAGCGATTTCCACTACACCCCCCTCCCCCCGTTTCATCACACCAGCTGAGGGAAGGGATGCAACCTCCTGGAACCAACGGTATTCAGCCATTTAATTATATAAAAACTGAGTCAATTCCATGGTAATCAGGCTCCCCCCCATCTCTCTGTTATGGTTCCCAATAAAATATTGCCTTTCTACCAAGGCAGTCTGAGATAGCACTGCCAGGAATTCATGGTGTGTTTTATTTATTTACAGTGGAAGACATGGAACATTCTTCATTCTTGTGAAGCATTACACAAATTGTGCTGGACAATAGTTTTTGGGAGGAGCACTTATGAAATGTTCCTAGTTACGAAGAAAAACATGTCAAGACTTTCAATAACGTGCAAGCCCCGAATTGGAAAATGCGACACTAAAATTCTAGGAAAATAGAATTTCCACATTAGGATGTGAAGGGTGGGAAAAAGTGCATGAGTCATGACCTCATTTGTGGTGTAGTTTGTGTGCTATTGAATGGGTGAAAGGTGACTTTCTCATGAATTGTAAGAACGGTACATGTTTCATCTGTGGATCCTTGCCACATATTTTGGGCTGTACACAAACATTTAGCTAAAAGTGAATCCAGAATATGAGACTCAATGTGGTTTCATTCTGCTCTTCTGCTTCTTGCCAATTTTCTGCACTTCTTCCTATTGTGAAAGTATTGTTTCTTCCCTGGAGTAAAGTTCCACAAGGGCCAATTCTTTTCTTCATTGAAGCAATTATTACCAATGCCTGAATGTCTAGTTCCACCACCATCACTATGGTACTAAAACATAGCCCAACGCTGTATAATTGTGAGATTCATACTCGTGCCAATTAATGTATAGCATCTACATGGCAATTACGTGCATTTCATTGTACATTTGCAGAAGCAGTCACTACATTACATTCAGGATCAGGATATCTCTAAAATTTACATAAAGGGCTGTGAGATTGTGAATTGCATTCCCCGAGTTTACGCGGCTGATTTTAAGGGTTTGATCATCCGTCCTAAGAAACATTTCAGATGTCTCATTTTCAAAACCCGATTTTATTCAAAGCAGCAGAAAGGCTTCAGGGGCAATCTTATGTGAGTTGGCAAAGTAAAAAGCTGCCTCTGGTAGCCCTGTCCAATCAGGAATGGCAGGAGGTCATTGGAGACAGAACTCATTGTTAAGGTGGCCAGAGGCAGCAGTCAGCAGCGAGAGTGCTACTCAGGAGCAGGTGCTGTCATTTCAGGAGACCAGCTGGCAATGCATCAGTCCCAAGACCATTCCAGGTATCAGTCTCGAGGAGATCCTGATAGCAAGCCTTTGACATGGGAATGCATCAGCCCTGCCATTTCTTGTGGGTAAATATTAAAAAAAAATCTTGAAATCTCACACAGCTCCGATCTCCCTCTGTGCAGCCACCCCCTCTGAGTTGCTGGAGGTGCCAGCATAGCAGGGGGCCCATGCTATGCCGGCACAATTGCCTTGTGCTGGGAAAATTGCTGAAAGTCGATCCCTTAACTATTTTAATTGGTTTCCTGTCACAGACCTGCATGTTGCCAACATTGGGCTCCGTCCCCCTCCTGAGAAAAGTGGCACGAGCTGTAAATCTGTGGCAAAGAGGCCCAAAATTTGATTTCCTTCACTCACCACATCCCCCCACCCCCACACATCCCCAACTCTCAGTTCATCTCTTTCAAATGGGAACAGATTCAATCGTAGCTTTCAGAAGGGAATTGAATAAAGAGTTGAAGAAAGGGATATGCAGAAAGTATTGGAGGGTGTGCCAATAACCTTCCAAAGAGCTGTTACAGACTCAGTGGGCCAAATGTCTCTTTTCTCTACTTGTGCTATGAATTGATGATATCAGAGAAAGAGATGTCCAATGTCAATAATACTTTATTCAGTGTCGTCCACCTTCAAATAATTAAGAGAATTACGGGTGTCATAGTAGGACTGTGGTTAGCACTGTCTGCATGGGTTTCTTCCGGATGCTCCAGTTCCCTCCACATTCTGAAAGATGTGCTGGTTAAGTGCATTGACCTGAACTGGCGCCGGACAGTGACAACTAGGGGAATTTCACAGTGACTTCATTGCAGCTTTAATGTATCCTTAATTGTGACTAATAAATAAACCTTACTTTAAGAGAAGCAATGAATGTTACAGATGATTGGGCTTTCCTTAAATGGAATAACTAACAATTTATAGGATTTTTGCCTTTGGAACTTTGATTAAAGTATCCTGGAGAATCGCATCACCATAGTGGTGCAGTGGTTAGCACTGTCGCTTCACAGCATCAGGGACCCAGGTTCGATCCCAGTCTCAGGTCACTGTCTGTACGGAGTTTGCACTTTCTCCCTATGTCTGCATGTGTTTCCTCCAGGTGCTCTGGCTTCCTCCCACAGTCCAAAGATGTGTGTGGGTTAGGTTGACTGGCCATGATAAATTGCCCCTTAGTATCAGAGGGATTAACAGAGTAAATGAGATTTATGGAACTAGGGCCTGGATGGAATTGTGGTCGGAACAGACTTGAGGGCTGAATGGTCTCCTTCTGTACTGTAGGGATCCCATGATATGTTGAAATATCAAAAGCCATTAAATTAGTCAAAATCCTCAGAAATGAGCAGAAAAGGATAAAACTTACTCTACTTTTCTTATGTATGAAAGAAACTTGAAATCATCAAAACCATTTTTTATGCACATTAGGCACAGCATGTCTAAAAAAATACAATCTTGGAAGCTTTTCAATTTTTAATACAACTCATTCTGATGTCTTAAAAAATATGCTCAGAGCACAAATTTCAATGTAGGTGTCTACAAGGAGAAATTTTTGAATTTTTTTGAAAGAGATTCACTACAATCTGACTATCAATTCTACTGCATTTGAACTTTTAGGTGTTAAAAATATGTAGGTTAAGACTATAGCTTCAAAGAGATACCTCACAGTTCCATTTTAACACTGAGTTAGTGAACGAGTCAAAATATGTTGTCGGGTGACATAGTGGCACATTGGTTAGCACTGCTGTCTCACAGGACCCAAGTTCGGTTCCAGGCTTAGGTCACTGCCTGAATGGAGTCTGCACATTCTTCTTGCATCTGCGTGGGTTTCCTCTGGCTGCTTTGGTTCCCTCCCACAGTCCAAAGACATGCTAAATTGATCCTCAGTGTACCCAAAGAGGTACTGGAGTGTGGCGGTTAGAGGATTTTCACAGTAATTCCCCTGCAGTGTTAATGTAAGCTGACTTATGATTAATAAATATATTTTACTTTTCTTTTGAATGGATGTGTGAATGAGTGACAGAGATTCTTGATCGTGTTTCGCTGAATTAGTGCAAAAGGATAAGAAGATTGCAGTGCAATAAAAGAACCTAAGTCACCCATGCCTGAATCTCCTCTCTCTTTTTCACACTGATAGTTAGGGTTAAGCTATAATGGGTCATTGTCTCAGTGCTACGTTTCACAAATTTCTAAGCCAGTGATTGCTGAAAACAGGGATATTACCATTGAGCCCAATCCTATCCTTCCATGATCTCCACAAACTCACACCCACATGTTTTTCCAGCTGGAGAAATGGAAACTTCATACACATCTGGACTCCTATCCAGAAGAGAATGGGCAATGCACACAGATGGCGCTCATCCCTGTCACTGAAGGAATTTAATTCCCCAGGTTTAGCATTAAGCTCGAGAGTTGTTTTTTTTAGGCTGGAAGATTTCCATAAATAACAATAACATTGTTTAAAACAGATTTCAGTTCTGTAATCTGATTTTAACTGTTGGTCTTTCCAAAGAGAAATGTTCAAGGCTAAACATTCTGAGATCCTGAAGGAGGACGTATTAAAATCATGCTGGAATGTGATCAGTTCAAGGAAAATGAAATGAGCATATTATTTCAAGAATTAATTTGGTATCTTTAAGCAATTGAGCTGAAACACAAACAAGAAAGGATTATTAGAATGATATTGGAAGGGGTTATTATGAAAGATTAAATAAGTTGGTGTTCTCTTCTGTAAAAGAGAAGTGACCTATTTAAGATATGTAAGATCCCCAGTTAATGCTCTGGCAACGGGGATATTGGCACAGCAGTTAACACTGCTGCCTCATAATGCCAGGAACCCTGGTTCAATTCCCGGCTTGGCTCACTCTCTGTGTGGAGTCTGCATGTTCTCTCCATGTCTGTGTGGATTTCCTCTGGGTGCTCCGAAAGACATGCTGGTTAGGTACGTTGGCCATGCTAAATTCTCTTTCAGTGTATCTGCAGTTTGGCAACTAGGGGATTTTCACAGGAACTTCATTGCTGTGTTAATGTAAGCCTACTTGTGACACTAATAAATAAACTTTAAACTTCACAAATTCCAATCATTGATGACCTGGAAACTGTCCCCAATTGTTGCAAAAACCCATTTGGCTCACCTTCTTTAGGGAAGGAAATCTGCCGTCCTCATCTGGTCTAGCCCTTGTGTGATTCCAGACACACAGCAATGTGGTTGACTTTGAAACAGTCAAGAAGTAGTTCTCTGCACTCTCTCATATCCTTCTCGATGAATGATATGCTTTGTCTGTATAACGCACAAGAAACAATATTTTTCACTGCATGTTAATACATGTGACAATAATGAATCAAATCAAATCAGTTCAAGGGTAATGCAGGAGGTCAACAAATGCTGTCCTGACCAGAGAAGCCCATGAAAGAATAAAAGAAATTGCTGGGAGGATTTTCCATCCCCTGTTTTTCACAGGTAGGAATCGCGCTGAAGACAGAGAGATGAATGGAAGTCAAATATGGGCTTTTACGCCCAGTGAGATTGCTCCACTCGATTATCTCCATCCCTTGGTACTAAGATAATGGGGTTCCCACCATGCAATGATGGGAGCACCATTAAATGTAGAATCATAAAATCCTTACAGTGCAGAAAGAAGCCATTTGGCCCATCGAATCTGCACTGACCACAATTCCACCCAGACCCTATCCCCATATCCCTACATATTGACTCACGAATCTTTTAACCTACGCATCTCAGCACACTAAGGGGCAATTTTTAGCATGGCCAATCAACCTGACCCACACATGGTGGAAAATGGAGCACCGAGAGGAAACCCACGCAGACACAAGGAGAATGTGCAAACTCCACACAGACAGTGACCGAAGCCAGGAATCTAACCCAGGTTCCTGGAGCTGTGAAACAGCAGTGCTAACCACTGTGTTGCTGTGTATTGACATCAGAAGGCTCCCAAGGTCCCTCTATGTTGGGAATTACCCTCACCCCTCCAGTTTAAAACAACTTTTGAAAAATGGGGAATGGTGAACAGGATGGCATGGTGACACAGCAGTTAGCATTGCTGTCTCACAGTGCCAGAGACCTGGGTTCAATTCCAGCCTTGGGTCACTGTCTGTGTGGAGTCTGCACATTCTCCTCGCATCTGTATGGGTTTCCTCAAGATGCTCCAGTTTCCTCTCATAGCCCAAAGATATGCAGGTTAGGTTAATTGGCTATGCTAAATTGTCCTTTAGTGTCAGGGGAGATTAGCATTGTAAATATGAGGAGTTATAAGGATGGGGCCTGGCTGGAATTTTGGTCGGTGTAGATTTGATGGGCTGAATGACCTCCTTCTGCACTGTAGGGATTCTATGATTCTGTGAGACCCTGCCAGGGTTGCACAGGTAAGTTCAGCCTCCAGGCAGGCAAAAGAGGGTTATGCCTGGGCAGTAACCTGGTATTGCCCTGACACTGTCCCTTAGCTATTGGGCATTTTTTTTTGGGGGGGAGGTGGTGGTGAGGTGGGGTGGGGTGGGGTGGGGGGGCTTCCATTGGGGAAGTTCAGTGGGGATTTCCCTGGGGGAGATACCCCTGTTCATTGTGGGGGGGAGGGGGTGGAGGTGAGGAAGACAAGACGTCCCCTTGCTGGGAGTGTAGGGAGAGGGGAGGGAAGGGGGTGGGGTGTTCATGATCTTTTTTTTTAAATCAGGGTACAATTTCTAAAGGACACCCTGATCTTTCAAAAACTTAAGTTTTAGGGATGGGCTGAATCTGAGTCACTTTTATTTCCAAAAATTTCGGAATACAGCAGGAAAAGTGGATGGACTGCCCTCCGCTTTCCCACCTGAAACAAAGATTTGGGGAAAAAAAATCCAAAAGTTCCAGCCCAGAGTGTGTGAGAATTGAAGTCCCAAAAGGGGTGTGCTTAAGAGAAATCGGGTATGATTTTCTGCACTCCTCCCCCCACCCACTCACCCTAAGATGTGTTTTGCAGCAGCAGAAGTGATTTGTCATTGGAAGCCAAGAAGATCATTTGGCATTTGTTGTCTTTGTTGCCTTTGGCATTTTGCGGGCTCGCCACCAGGGAACCTGCCGTACTGGCGGGGCGGGAGATGGGGGTTGGTACATCAAGGAGCAGAGCTGGAAGGTCTGGTTCGTGGGAAGAGCAGGCAAAAAAGAGCAGAAAAACCCATGGTTTTTATTTTGTTGCCTCTTTTTGAGTTCAGAGTCAAAACAAAGTTCAGATATGATTTCCACTTAGCTGCTGCAGCAAGGTCACCCGCAGGAGCAAAACGAGAGCGTGAAAGGGTCATTGTAGGGATGTTGTGAGAAAATATCAAAAGCTCATGTACTGCTGGGCTGTTAGCTGTTGCAGAAAACAGACCAAAACCTTTCACAGCACACAGCTTTGATGGCTCGGCCAAGTTGTAGGAGGGAGTTCGAATGGAAAGGGTCATCTGGTGTACGTTTTTGCATGCCTGTCTGTTGTTTAATCTGGCACTCGGTGGAAAGTGAGAGAAATTTCTTCTGTTCAAATGATAGGAAGTGAAATTAAATGAAACAGGAGTGGGGGAGGGTGGCGGGGGTGAGTGAGGGGATTGTGTAGGGGGCAGGCATGAAAATAGGAGCCATACTTTGCGGACTTGGGTAAAAATACACCATAGAATAGTGAGAGACATTGCTTCGTCATTTCTTTGCCATGGAAACAAAGTTCTGGCCCACGGTCTTTCAGAGGTAGGAATGCTCAGCAGAAAGGCCACATTATTATCCTGATCCTTCTAATTTTGGAACTCTTTTGAGTACTCATGGCCAGTCTCCATGAATAAATCTATGTGTTGCAATAGTGGTCAGATCAGTCAATAATTTCTGTAAAGTGAACAGAGATCAAATGGAAATTTTGACCTGTACCCATTGTCCTCAAGTCTCTCGGAACCACAATCTCTTAGTATGTACTGGTTCAACTGGTAAACAGTACAAATCTCAGCTGGTATTATTTAATCTGTGAAATAAAACACCAGGTTAGATAAGAATCACAGAACAATATAACACAGAGGAGTCCATTCAGCAAATTGTGCCAGTTCTTTGTTAGAACTATCCAATTAATCCCTCTCTCTCTCTCTCTCTCTCTCTCCAAAGAGCTACAACTTTTTAACCTCCAAGTGCTTGTGTGATTTTCTTGTGAATGTTACTAAGTTAGCCTGCTTCTGTCATTTTTTAAGACAGTGCATTCTAGATCACATCAGAATCTGTGTAATAGGATATTTTTGCATGTCGCTTCTGCGTTTTTTACCAATCACCATAAATCAGTATTCTTTGGCTAATGATCTTTCTGTTGCTGGACTCTATAATTTATTAATAAAAACAATAGAATGATAATAAATATTTGTGCATTGGTGTTCCATACAATTTCTAAAATGTGTTTTTTTTATGAAATGGCATTGTATGGCCACTTTGTTTGCCTGCAATAGTTACGTGCCTTTGTTAACATTCCACCGTGGATATCACCAGGCATGAACTACATAGAGCTTGTGAGATGTTTATGCCCACCATAAGATTCATCACTGCTGTGATAACATTTCCTTCATAACTTGTTCACAATATAAAAATGTTGACCAGGGCTTCCCGAGGAGCAGCAATCATCATCGGATTGCCGCTTTGTTCCAGTTTTCCCCTGACATGATGGTCACGCTCCAACTATCGTGCCTCTCATTTTTGGTACTGTGCTTCCTGTGTTGCCTTTTTTCTACATAATGATTTTATTAAGCTTGCTGTTGTCGCAAAATACACACACACGCTCACTTGGGCAGCACACACGATGGCTGGGAGCGTTAAACTCAGCAAAAATGACTTGTGGGTTAAAGCAAATCAAAATGCTGCAGATGCTGGAAATCTGAAATAAAAACAGAAAATGTTGGCAATAGCCAGCAGGTCAGGCACCATCCGGGGACAGGTTTCAGGCCTGTGATCTCTCATCAAAACTCAAGTTGGGAAGTAATAGGCTTTGTAACAAGTGGGGTGGTGAGATGATGGGTACAGGGGATGGTGGGGGGAAAAAGAAGAGCAAACTGGAAAGTCTGTGATGAAGTGGTGGGCAGGACAGATTAAATGACAAAAGATTTTATTATACAAAAACAAAAGCAACTGTTAATGGGATAAGTGAAGAAACAAAAGGTGTGTCTACATGGAGCTCAAATGGTGGAAGAAAAGCTGTCAGATTGCAAAGTAAAGAGAATACAAAAAAAAAAGAAACAAGGGAAAAACACTGAACCACCAATTTAGCACAACAAAATTAATCTAAAATTGTTGAACTCAATGTTGAGTCCAGAAGGCTCAAAGCGTTGAGCTGAAGGATGAGGAGCAGTTGTTTTGAACCTCATTGGAACACTGTAGCTGGCCAAGGACAGGTCGGGTCAGAGTGCGAGTTAGGTAGAGAGTTGAAACAGCAAGTGGCAGCAAACTCAGGATCACGCCTGTGGGCAGAATGGAAGTGTTCAGCAAAACAGACACCTGGTTTCTTTTTGGTGTCCCCAGCGTGGAGAAGAACACCCTGCGAGCAATAAATATAGTTTGCCAAATTGAAAGAAGTACAAATTGCTGGAAGGAGGATTTGGATTCTTGGCTGGTGGAGTTAAAAAGACATATTCTGGGCTTGCATTTAAACTCTGACATAGGAAAGGGAAGGGTTATTGAGGGTGACTAATGAATGGACCAGGGTGTCACTAAAGAAACTTACAAGTCCACTGAGTAAATTTGTCCACTTTTTATCCTCCCCAAAAGAAGTTTAGCACTAATATAAATAAATTAATGGAAGAAAGCCAACCTATTCCAGGAATGATTATTTGTGTTGGCAGGGATGAGCTAGATGTGAATCAGGATTCAGCAGCTTTTTATTATTATTCATTTAAGAGATGTGGGTGTTGCTGGCTGGGCCTCCATTTCAAAGGACATTTGAGAGTTAACCACTCTGTTGTGGATCTGGAGTCATGAGTAAGCCAGATCAGGTAAGGATGACAGATTTCCTTCTCTAAAGGGCATTAGTGATCTAGATGGATTTTTCTTGACAATCATTACTGATTTCATTGTCATCAGTAGATCCTTAATTCCAGATTTTTTATTGAGTTCAAATTCCACTACCTACCATGGTACGATTTGAACCCAGGTGCCAGGATCTTTGTATTACTAATCTAGTGACAATACCACTACACCACTGCATCCCTAAATTCCAATTATTCAGTCATCAAGAGAGATAGACCCGGGTTTTCTCTCATGTTAAAGGAACAATGCTCACCATTTACCTCATTGACACTTGTCCACACAATTTTTGCAAGCTTTTGAACACAGACATCTTTTGTCCAGTATATAATTCAGTATGTTTCCCTCCATAGGGGATCTGTGAAATCTGTGAGCAAGTATCAGTGAGGTTTTTATTTAACTAATCAGAATGAGAAATCCTCACAGAGACTAAACTAAGAAGTATGAATTAGATTTAAGTCATGTAGTAAAGGAGAAATGAAGATTGGAAAAGACTATGAATTGAAAAAAAAAGATAATAGATGCAGATGGAAAAACTAAAAAATAATTATTTTGCTGTAAAATTAAATTTTCAAAGCTAGAGAAGTTGTTTGGCAGTAATTATCACTTATGCAACTAAAAATTCATTTACTGCTACATGAGCCAGCCCAGTATTTTTTTGGCATTTTTACTGGGTAATGCATGGGAAAAGAAGCCAACTTCACACTACTACATGGATTTCAATACTTAGTCTGTCGGCAAGGAGTACTACAGTCCAAAATATAGAAAAGCAGGGTATCTCTGACTGGGCTTTCATAATCCCACACAAATCTGCGGAGGTGCAGATGTTTTAAGTTACTGTCCAATTTATTCCATTCTGACACTGAATGCAATAGCCTCACCCATATTATTTAGGCATAATCCAGAAAAATACATACTTCCTCTGAGCACAAAAAATCATAACCTCTTTGGCAAAAATAAACCTTTATAGATCTTAGCACAAGATAAAATCCTTCCTTATAATGAAATTAGATGCTACATGCTTGAGTTTATAAAATCTACCTCAGCTTGAGAAGTATTATTTTAATTGGTACTTGCTGAATTCCAGTTAGGATACCTGATTGAAATGCATCAGCAAGCCTGATAGCATCTGTACAGATTGAATAGAGCTAACGTTTCAAGTGCAGATGACCCATTGGACACTAAGTGCACAATTCTTCCATTCCGCATACCATAGGAATCACAGCCGGCGGAGTACAGACCATACAAAGGTCTGCTGACTTTGGGCGGGATTTTGTGGCTTTCAGGTGAGGAAAACCTTGCTCTCAGACTCAAAACAGTAGCTCTATTCTCTCTCCACAGATACTGTCAGACCTGCTGAGATTTTCTAGCATTTTCTACTTTTTCCAGCATCTGCAGTAGTTTGCTTTAACCTGGTCGAAACTGGTCTAAGTTATTTTTCCCTACCAAACAGTTCTTGTAAAACCATTCTCACTCAACACATGTCTAATACCTACCTAGAGTCAATCAAAAGCTATTGTGTTCAGTTGGATCTACTGCACCTTTACCTAGTTTTGTAGACTGTAACAATATTCCAAAATTGCTGCACTTGCCAGTATTTTATTATTGATCAGAGGATTCTAAATATCCTTTCTTTTTCAAGAGCACTAACAAGTGCCAAGAAACACAAACCCCCTATGTATAATGCATCAGCGACTCCTGCAAGTACTTTGTTCACTCACATTGATTTTTGAAAAGCAACACTAAAGCGGTTAGAAATATTGTATCTGTGGTGGTTTCAGTGCAGCTCAGCAGAAAGCCAATGGGACCGGTCAGCAGTTATCGGTAATAACCGTATAATTCAACCATCTTGCAGAGGCATGTAACAGACACCTATAGGTATAATTTCACTGATTAATTGGCCTTTTAAAAACTGCAACCTTATTCTATAATATAAATCAGACTGTACACTTTCAAGGTGTATCAGTTTTAACAGTGATATTAGAGGATAAAATCAGAATTTGATTTTTGTTTTTTTTTCTGGGTATCCCATTCATGTAGTTTAAGTTTCATCTGGTGAGTTCACTTAAAAGGGAGGTACGGTTACAGCAAAACTTGAAAGACAGCCAATGTTCGGAGACATATGGATAGGCAGCATAGATTACAGAGGTCATTTCTGGGGAGAAGTGAGATGACACCACTGAGATTGAGATTGTGTGTATCAGTAGTTCATGGGAAAGGGAGAACATGGAGTAAGGGAACCAGTCTCAGCTTTTGACAGAAAATTCATATATTGAATTTGCACCTAGTGTGTATTCATGTTGCGATTTTGTCATACTCACTTTTCACAACTTTTTCATTCCTATCATGCCTAGATAATATCTGGGGAAACATTTAGATATTATTATTGGATATTACAAAAGACTTGCCTCCCAGTCTTCCAATAGTAGGTGGCGCAATTCCACTTCTCAAGAAATATTTCTTTATTAATTGATTTTTTTTCCCATTTTTCATTTCTCTTCTACCAGAAGATTCAAAGCTAATTTGCACCTCTTAACTTAGACTCTGCATTTCTCAGTGAGGAACCTTCATTCTGAACAGCTAAACAGCCTCATTATTACTTGTCCAACTCACAAATTCCCTGTAGGGAAGTCTCTTCTCAGTTTTTTCTTCATCCATGGGACATGGGCATCGCTGGCTGGCCGGCATTTATTGCCGATTCCTAGTTACCCGAGGGCAGTTAAGAGTCAACCACATTGCTGTGGCTATAGAGTCACATGTAGGCCAGACCGGGTAAGATTTCCTTCCCTGAACATTAATGAACCAGATAGGTTTTTCTAACAATCCACAATAGTTTTATGGTCTTAATTCTAGATATTTTTTATTGAATCCAAATTCCACCATCTAACATTACAAGATTCAAACAGGATCTCTAGAACATTAGCTAAGTTTCTAGATTAATAGTCAAGTGATAGCCTCCCCATATATTTGTCTTTATTTAAATTTATTTCATGGGCTAAATAACAGAACATAAGTATTTTAAATTTAACCTGAATAGCATACATTCCCTGCTCAAGCCAACTGTCTTCTAACATGGGGTGGGATTTTCCCGAAAACTGGAAATTCTCATCCGAGGTCAATGGACCTTTCAGTGGTTTGTAGAATTATCTGTCCCTCCCATTATGATTCCATCCATGATATCCCATTCTTCTCTGGTCTCATGTTGTGTTCTTGCTTGTCCTGAACTCCAGCCATGACCTTATCCAGCCCAAATCTCAACATGGTCCTACTTACGAACTATGTCACCCATTCTCTTGCTGGCCTCAATACATTCATGCCTTTATCGGCCTGCTTGAGTGTTCATCCACCCACTGGCAGTCCTCACCTGGGCTTCTTGTTTCCTGTAATATCCATTGCCATCCCGTTTCCTCCTATCTGCTGGTTATATTTAACCTTTAGAGAGATTGCATTATGTGCAAAAGTACAAAAAATAAGTTGTTATTTCCATCTTAATATTGGGAAAAAGATTTTAGTTCAGACAGATGAGGGAATAGGTGAGGAGATAGTATAACAATATGAAGGTCCTGGGGTAAGGAATTCAATGAAGTGATTGTCTTTGCCAAGAGTGGTCACTAATGTTAATAAGAACGTACGTTCTTATTAAGTGCAATCACTAATGTTATGCAGGCAAACGTGGCAGCTATTTTTTTCAGTGCTCTAATGTCCCAGAAACAATAATGGATGGTATAGAGTTGGGGTGGAATGGGGTTGAATGGAAGATTAAAGGAAGGGATGAAGTTGGCCACTGAATTTACTTAAGATCTCAGCTGAAAGGCTGCACCTCTATCAATGCAACACTCCTTCTGTACTGCACTACAGTATTGGCTTAGATAGTGTATTAAATTCCTGAAGTGAGACTTGAAACCACATCCGTGCAATTAAGATGAAAATTGTACCTTAGGTTTAGGCATGTGTTGCCTCAAAATGTAAGATACCATTTTTGAGGCTAAGCTTCCACACTCTGCTACATCTTAGCCAATTTCTTGGAGATGCATCAGATCAGCCTCTACTCAGGGGCAATTTCTCACATCATATAGAGAATTAAAACTATGAGTTAGTATTCTGTCACTCCAATCTCCTCTCCTTTCTTCTGTCCACACAATGAAATTAAGCATTTACTATGTGTTGAATCAGTAAGCATAGACCCACACCTTCGCACTCTGCTGTCCAGTTGGTCAGCTTTGTGTGTTTGTAAAAACTGTCTATCATAATACTTTGAATAAGTACACATAGCAGGGCAGTCAGACTTAAGATAGGGACACTATTGTTCTGCGAGAAGCTGAATATCTTTGGCTGTTGACGATTTTGTTATTGCAGTCAGAATGGCAACAAGAGGATATTCCTTAAAAATAAACTTCTATACCCAATTATAAAACACTTTATTTGCCAAAATAAATAGTAAATAGTAAAAAAGGGTCATTAACAACTTAATCAATACTGACCTCTTGTATCTCCCAAAAGAGAATGCTGCCACGTTCATACAGTTTTTCCCATGTTTCATAAAATATTCTAAAACTGCTATTCATGGCAATGAATCAAACACTCGAGTTCTTTGAGGTGAATATGTTTTTAAAAAAGAATATCTGTGGGAACAATTAGATCTGGTCAACAGAAGTTAAAGCCAGCTGCACAAATATAGCCTTTCCCAGAGACAAAGAAATGATAAGCAAGTTAGGAAATAGTCCATGAACTCACTGGTCTTGTCTTGTCAAGTCCTGTGCCCTTTCCTCTCCAGTGTCTCTGTCAGCTGTGATGGTAACTGTGTTTACATGAAATTTATACCTACCTTGAACAACAGTCTCCAGTCCACCTAGACATTATGGGCAGAAGTTCCTGTTCCATCCACCATGGGAATTGTTGCGGGTGTGGACAAGACCATAGAAAGGTCCATTGATCTCAAGTTGGAATTTCTGGCCTTGGGGTAAGGATAGCCAGAAAATCCCACCCTGTGAATCATACTTGAGTGTCAGTTAGCAGACAGGAGATGTTTACTCTTGAGTCAAAAAAAAGGAACATCATCTTTCAGCTGTCAGCTTTAAGCTAATATATATTTATTAACAAGCTTGGGAGGTTGGTTAGCTTAACTGGCTGGACAGTTAGTTTGTGATGCAGAGCGATCTCAACAGCTTGGGTTCAGTTCCCATACCAGCTAAGGTTATTCATGAAGGCCCCACCTTCTCAACCTTGTAACGTGGCTGTGGTTTGATGATTCTCAGGTTAAATTGCAACAATCAGCTCTCTCTGAAAGGGGAGGGCAGTCCGTGGTCATCTGGGACTATGGCGACTTTACCTTACCTTTGAAAATCATTCAAGAACATTGCTGAGTTGACTTTTTTTTCAGTTTATTGTTTAGCACACCCAGTGCAAGAAGGCATTAAGACAGGATATGTCTGCAGTAGAATATTAAATACCCAGTTATTACTTTTAAAAATAAATCTAATTATTCTAATTCTAAGTTTAAAAAATGGTAATTATTCTCGGGAAGAAATTTACATTTCTCTGTTTTGCCAACTGTGTGTGCAAGGTTTACCTGTCTGACCGTAAGTGATATTAACATATGGATCCAATTAGCAGTGTCTCTGGGGACATAGCGGTGAAAGTGTTAACAAATGTGCACAAACAAAAGTGATATTTTACCTAGCCTCAACGATAAATGTTAAAGGACCATTTTTAAAGTGAACGCTTTTGGTTTGCAATTTGTTTGCTGAAAGTATATAAAGGGTTTTATTTTGTTTTGATTTGATTTATTATCATCACACGTTGTTATGGAGTGAAAAGTATTGTTTCTTGCAAACCGTACAAAGCATACCACTCATGGAGTACATAGGTGAGAAGGAAAGCAGAGAGTGCAGAATATTATTTTCAATCACAGCTAGGGTGCAGAGAAAAAGTAATTTATTGTAAGATAGGTCCATTCAAAAGTTTGATGGCAGCACGAAAGAAGTTGTTCTTAAGTCAGTATGGTATCTGATCTCAGAATTTGCATCTTTTTCCTCATGGAAGAAGATGGCAGAGAAAATGTCTAGGGTGCACGGGGTCTCAGGTTTTAGCTGCAGGAACTGCAATCCACAATATGAAAGGGATTCCATTCCTTCAGGTGCTAAACCCAAACATTATCACTTTTACATTTTCCTTTACAATAAGAGTTGCCAGCTTTATGCATTCGTTAGGCCTTGGGCTGCCTGGATAATTAAAATGTGTTCCAAGTTAATTGAGGCTACTGTCATTCCTTAGGCAGCTGCTTAGAAATGCTGGGGGTGATTCTCCCAACCTGCTCTGCTGCTGTAGCACTGCAATGGGCCAGGAGACGTCAGTGGAGGCCATTTTGCAGACATCTCACTGGGCAGCCATGTCTCCGCACATCTCTGGAACCAAGATTTTCAGCGCCATCAGCTCCGGGCCTGCTGACTTCTCCGCCCCTGTCAGAAGTAGCTCACTCCAGTGAGGTTTACAACTGCCCTCCACTAATGGGAGACAGACGGCCAATCTGGCTTGAGTGAAGAAAGGCCTTTGAGGCCCCTCCAGGAGGTCAAGGGTAAGAGGGCTCCCTCTTGAGAGTGCCTCCGGTGGAGGCCAGGCATTGCCCAAGGGGCAATCTGGCAATGTCCCAGGAGCAACTTGACACTGCCTGCGAGGCATCAGGCAGAAGAAACTAGAAGCTGGAGGAGTGGGTCCATTGGTTCCTACTAGGCAGCTGATCAATGGGAGTGGGAAGGTCCTGCTACCATCTTGACAAAAGATCATGAGCAGAAGGTAGGAAGGGGAAACTGAGCTAGCCATCCAGGTGGGGGGAGGATATTGGGGCTGCTGGGGAGGTTAGGACAACTGAGGGAGGGGGGTTAGGAGGTCAGGGAGTAAGGGTACATAGGGGCTGGCCCAGAGAGGTCCAGGAGGCTAGCGATCAGGGGATGGCCAGCAATCGGGAAGGCTGGCAATGCGGGGCCAGTGAACATGTGCCAATCTCAGCACTAACAGATTAGCCCATGTGCAGTGGCCAGATCAATGCTTTGCTTCCAGCCTCTTATGTAGTTGTAGGCTCCTCCCACTGATTTTCAGAGGGAATCCCGCTGGTGTACTCTGCCATGCTCAGAGTAAAGGGGAATTCCATACTGAAAATCCCACTGAAAAAAGCATCAGGAGTTACTCCCGCTTTCCCACCAACTGGGGACTTAGAATCTTTTTGGGACTATCCCAGCCATTGTGTTTCCTCTGTATTCATTGGGAAACTTTTGTCACTTTGGAGAATTTTAAGGAATAAAGGCATGAAACTGCTTCTATCACTCAATCTCTTTATGTCCTCTGGCACCAATTTTCTCATTCCTTGTCATCTGTGATTCAAGTTCAAAGCTAAACAATTTAGAAAGTAGCTTTGACATGGTCGAGCACAACACGTAAAGAGATATTAGGAAAAAAATAGAAGTTTTAAGGAGTCAGTTAAAGAAAGGAAAGATGGAGAGAGAGAAATAGAACCTGAGAAAATAAGACCGAGACAATCAAAGCCCTTAATATATAATAGCACTGATGGCGAAGGTATTAGATTTCCCGTTAGGTGTGGCTCAGAATATAGTTGGGGACTTGTAAAAATTGTAATACTTTAATATGATAGAAGAGTTTGAATGAATTCACAAACTGTTCAAGGAAAACTCAATCACATTATAAACATCTAAATGTTAAACAATATCGCAATGTTGATTTCTTCACCAATGATATAGAAACTGAACTGACTGAGAACAGGCAAGATCTTAGTTTCAGAATGACTCTATGGGTGAATGGCGTGGAGGTGGGTGGCTCTCAATTACCAGTTGAAGAGCTATTGTGAGCCTCAAGTCACATCTTTCCAGGAAAGATTCAACTCAGGAATTTGATTGTAGTAAAGAATCAATCAATCCCTTCCTCCACTAACCCCTCCGCCCTTGCCCCTATCCCTTCCTCTTGTAAGACTGTTTGTCTTAACTGTTATTAATCTTGTCTGAATCTTCAATAAATTTGTCTCATAGCTTATGACACAGTCAGAAAAAGTGTTTATTTTTTAGCTTATTTTGTGGCTATACATGAGTGATCACTGTAAATTGGATTTATATTTACCTAACTATTGAACCAGTGAAGGGACAGTCTAGTTCGTTTGGGAGAGGAGGATCGCTTGCAAGGAGAAATGAAACTTGTAGCAGTAATTGGTCCATCAGTGAATGGATTTCATAACCAGTCTCAATCAACATCATTCTGATGCAATTGGAACAAACCTTTTAAAATTGTTGTAAAAGTGCATGTAATCGTCAAGTAATGAATTTTTAAACTCCTCGCTGGTCCTGATGTAAATCTTTTTATGGCTTGGATAACAATGAGAGTTGCTCAACAACTAATTCTTTACTAAAAGCAGCTGAACAGTTCTTTGTCAGAAATCAGTTGTAACATACCAGGTATCCATGATGCTAAACTGTAATACCTCTTATCGTGGTTTAGTCTGAAAAAGAGTGCATTGTAAGTGTTCCCCCACAGTAATGTTCCTCTTTAATGAAGAGTATACTGAGGTGATGAGAAAAAGTTTCTTTTCTTAATTTATCAAACGTGTTAATCGATTTCTATGCCTGAAGATCTGAAAACAATTGAAATTGGGGGGGTTGCATCAAAAATTACCCTAATTTTAAAAAAAGTCTGAATGATTTGATACATGATATTTCAATGTAAAATAAATGAATGCATACCTCTAGAATTAACTATCTTAGGTCATTGCTCTGTTCATACTCAAGTTCTGTTCTATCAAGTGACTATTTGTATGGGTCAAGACAGAAGAACATTCTATATATTACCTATTCATGGATTCCTTTGACGTCTGCTATTTACCTTGCCTTCAGGCACTGTCCGCCTGTTATCTTCTGACACTATTCTGTATCTTTGTGCCATCCAATTTGTTCCATTCTGGCCAAATATTCAGTCAGCATTTAAACATTTATTTGACTCTCTCAACATTGCACTAAATAGCTTTTAGCCTGTCACAGATGACAGGAATGTCCAGTGGTCAGTCAGCTTGCACATTGATCAGGAAAAGGAAAAACAGGAGCTCTAGCTCTAGAGATTTGCAGTGAAAAGTGAACACGTGCCTTAGTTGTATTTGCAAAAGAACATTTTTATCAGTTTTCTTGTGACAGCAGAGTTCAATAGAAAATAGTTGGAGCATGCAAAAACAGAGTGGTAGTAAGTTAGGCTTGCATGACATGATGGATCTCAGCTATGACAAACAGAATTGGAAGAGCTTCCCTTGGGTCTAGCTACCAGCTATATACTGTATGTTTCTTGATTTCTTACTGTGCAAGAGTGCTTTTCAGTATCAATGTACTACTTCTCAGAATTATTATTGAAACTGTACAAGCGAAAAGCCATGTTGCCGGTAAATGAAAGATAGAAAATATTTCGGAGTTAGACATATCAAAAGATGTTTTATATTCCCACGTGCATTGTTCCAGGTTAACTCAGTCCATATCGTCAATTCAGCTTGTTAGGCCTATAAAAATCTACTCTAATAAAATTTGTTATGGTTCATTGAACTTCTTTACTATATGTGCCTACGTGTTGGTTTGGGGCGGTTAGCTCAATTCTGGTACTATCACTATTAAATTCCTATCTGTCAACTCTGCAGCAAAGATAGGGCCGTAATAATTCTTTCTGCAGTTGTCAGTTCTGAACTATCCTTGGCGCTTGAGTCATCTATATCCCTTTCTGTGTCAAGTCATTTTTGATGTTTTCTATTCAGCACTTCCTTGATCTTTCTTAGTTTTTTTGTTCCATGTACTTCTGTATGCAGGGCCATGAAAGGCATTCTCACTACTTCCATTCTTGGAACATGTTCAAACCATTGTATGGTTAGATTTTTCTATATAGCTTTTTTTTCTCTTGTCCATGATATATTCTTACTGTATCATTCTGGTTCCTCCCAATACTCTTCCCAGCTAACCTATCTGTTCTGTTCATATCTTTTGTTCATCAATTTTTCTCATGTTTCAGCACTTGGTGTACGTTTAATAATAGCAACCTTCATTTCATCAATTTTTAGCTTTTTTATGAAAATATATTATACTTCCATATTCTTATTAACTTTCCAAAAGCAGCTGCATGAGAATTTAGGAGGTAAGATTTTTAAAATCCTAGAATTTAGGAAGTAAGTTTGCAGGTGACCCCAATATTGGTGGCATAGTGGTCAATGAAGAAGAGATTACAATGGGATCTAGATCAATTAGGCCAGTGAATGGCGGATGAAGTTTAATTTACATAAATGCAGGGTGATACATTTTGATAGATTGAACCAGGACAGGACTTGCTCAGTTAATGGTAAGATGTTGGGGGAAGTTATAGGGCAAAGAAATCAAGGGGCACAGAATCATAGGTCCTTGAAAGTGGAGTCACAGGTGGACAGAGTGGTGAAGAAGACATTCAGCATGCTTGGTTTCATTGGTCAAAACATTGAAGACAGGAGGTGGAAAGTCTTGTTGAAGTCATACACGACATTGGCAAGGCTACACTTGGAATATTGTGCACAGTTCTGGTCACCCTATTATAAAAAGAATATTAATCTAGAAAGAGTACAGAAGAGATTACTAGGATGCTACCAGGACTTGATGGTTTGAGTTATAAGGAGAGGCTAGGTAGACTGGGACTTTTTTCTCTGGAGCATGCGGGGCTTGGGGGTGATCTTATAGAGGTCTATAAAATAATGAGGGGTATAAATCAGCTAGATAATCAATATTTTTACCCAAAGGTATGGGAATGTGAAACTGGAGGGCATAGTTTAAAGTGAGAGGGGAAAGATACAAAAGGGTCCAGAGAGGCAATTCTTTCTCACAGAGATGGTGAGTGTCTGGAACAAGCTGCCAGAGGTACTGGTAGAGACGGGTACAATTTTGTTTTTTAAAAAGCATTTAGACAGTTACATGGGTAAGATGGATATAGAGGGATATAGGCCAAACGCAGGCAATTGGGATTAGTTAGGAAAGGAGGCGGTATGGACAAGTTGGGCAAAAGGAGAAACTAGGTAAAAGTGAAATGTTATTGATCAAAGTGGCATTGGTTTAAAAGTTAAAGGTGACACTGGTTCTGGAGATCACGATATGGAACTAGCTTCAGTAGAGGTGAGGAAAAGTAGGAGAAAGAAGTCACTAGTGGGAATGATCCACTAGCCCCCTAATATTAACCATGTTGTAAGGCAAAATATACAGAAGAAATGTTGGGTGCTTGTGGTAAATGGACGGCAATAATCATGGATGATTTCAATCAATCTATAAACTGGAAAAATCAGAATGGCAGTGTAGTCTGGCTGAGGAATTCTTAGAATGTTTTGTTATAGTTTCTTAGAATAGCAAGTTCTGAAACCAATAAGAGAGCAGGTTATCTTAGACTTGATATTATCCAAGATGACAGGATTAATTAATCACTTCAGAGTAAAGACACCCCTAGTTAGCAACGGCCACACTATACTAGAATTTTACATCCAATTTGAAAGGTAGAAGAGTGGGTCTAAGACTAGAATTTTAATATTAAATAAAGATAACAATGTGGGCATGAAATATTGAGCTCGCCAGATACTAAGGTATTGCTACTAAATAGAAAAGAAGTGGGAGATATTGAAGATGATATTTTAGGGTACTTAGAATAAATATATTCCAACTATAAAGAAAAATTCCAAATGGAGGAACCAGCATCCATGGATAACTAAAGGAGTTAAGGAAAGCATCAAAGTTAAGGGGAAAAAATGCTATGTACCTCTGCAAAGACAAGTGGCAGGTTAGATGATTGTTCAGAGTACAAAGGACAGCAGAGAATGACTAAAAGTTTAATCAGAAGATAGAAATTAGTGTATGAAAAGAAATTATCTAGGAATGCAAAACAGGTATTTAACCATGAAAAGGGTAAGTGAAGTGAGTGTCGGTCCACTGGAATGAGAGAATGGGAAGTTAAATTATAGGCCAGTTAGTAGATAATGAGAGAACTGTGGATGGAAGGAATAGATATTTTGCTTCTGTCTTCACTGAGCAAACCGGTGGGGCTAAGGGCTAACAATCCTTCAGGTCATGATGAACTTCATCCTAGGATCTCAAAAGAGGTGGCTAATGAGATAGAAGGTGTGTTGATGTTAATTTTCGTCACATACCGGAAATGTTTCATCAGATTGAAAATACCAAATATGAAGCCTCTATTCAAGAATACAGGAAATTATAGGCCAGTCAGCTTGACATCATCATGGAGAAGATGTTACAACTGACCATTAAAGAGATTATAGCTGGGCACTTAGACAATCTCAAGATAATTGGGAAGAATTAGCATGATTGCATGAAAGGAAAAGCATGTTAAACCAATATATTAGAGATTGCTGAAGTAGTAAACTGTGCTGTGGATAGAAGGGAACTTGTAGATGTACTTTGCCTGTATTTCCAAGTAGCCTTTGATAAGTTGCCACATTTTGATTTGATTTATTATTCTCACATGTACTAGTATTGTATTTTCTTGCATGCAAAACAAAGCATAAAATACAGATAAAAGGAAAGAAGAGAGTGCAGAATGTAGTGTTACAGTCATAATTAGAGAAAGATCAATTTAATATGAGGAAGGCTGTTTCAAAAATCTGACGGCAGCAGGGAAGAGACTGTTCTTGAGTCGGTTGGTACATGACCTCAGAATTTGTATCTTTTTCAGAGAGCAAGGCCAAGGTGCATGAAGTTCTTGATTATGCTGGCTGCTTTTCTGAGGCTGCAGGAAGTGTAGACAGTGTCAATGGATAGAAAATTGCATTGAGTGATAGACTGGGCTTCATTCATGATACTTTGTAGTTTCTTGCAGTCTTGGATAGAGCAGGAGCCATACCAAGCTGTGTTACAACAAGAAAGAACACTTTCTCTGGTGCATCTGTAGAAGTTGGTGAGAGTTGTAGCGGGCATGCCAAATTTCCTTAGTACCCTGAGAAAGTAGAGGCATTCATGGGTTTTCTTAACTATATATCAGCACGGAGGGAGCAGGATAGGTTGTTGGTGATCTGGACACCTAAACACTTCAAGGTCTCAACTGTTTCTACTTTGATTGGTGGTGGAGAGGTCAGGTAGTGATCCCCAGTTCCGAGTACATTCTGTGCTCTTGTTATTCTCAGTGCTTCTTCCAAGTGGCGTTCAACATATAAAGGAGTACTAATCATCAGGACATCAACCAAAGATTATCATGTGCATGTTTGTTCTGATGCCATGAGATTTCATGGTGCCTAGAGTCAATATTGATCACCCCCAGAACTCCTCCTTTTCATCCGTATAACACTGGGACACCATCTCTGTTGGGTTCATCCTGATGATGGGACAGAACATATCCAATGATGGTGATAGAGGAGTCTGCCATATTGGTTCAAAGTATGATTCTCTTTACATTGCTGCATAAAATGTTGCTTGACTCATCTGTGGGACTGTTCTCAGGAGGACTTTGCACAAGTGACCAAATATTAGAGAAGAGGCCTTTTCAAGATCAGCTGTGTTGGGTGTGCTTTGTCATTTCTGAATCCAATGCCAAACCACCTGGTTTTATTTTCATTACATTTTGTTATGGTGGTTGGATTTTGGTTTGAGTGGTTTACATGGTCATTCTGAAGACAGAGAATGAGAGTTAACCATATTGCCACTGGATTGGCCACAGGCCAGACTGAGTAAGGACAACAGCAAGATTAAAGGTATGATAATAACAAAGGCGATTTGCTGCAAAGATCAATATGTCCTTACATTTGCCAACATTGCCGCTAAAGTGCATCTGTTTAATCTGAACCAAGTATCCAAGATCCTTTCTCCACATTGTGGAAAACTTTGACTTCCAATAATATCTATGTTCGGGATTCAGTATAGAGCTGGTGGCTCCACTCATCAGCCAAGAGATTGGAGGTGAGCTCGCCTCTGTCTGCCTCAGAAGCCTCTTCTCCATTTTTCAAAGCCCAGGAATTAGTTGCCTGAAGCTGTGGCTTTCTCCCCATTGAGGAAGGATGTCCATCTTCCAAAAGCAGCATAGCAATCAGCGCAGTCTTTCAGCAGGAGAGTAGGATACCTGACCATGAGGAACCCTCCTATCCAGGGCCTGCAGGCAGCCTGCCGAGGTATGCGTGGCAGCCTCTCCACATCATGTGAACACCCACTCATGCCACCGATGGTAGAGTCGCACCAGAGATAGGAAGGTGACAAGCATGGCAATCCTTGCCCTCACAATCTCACCTGATTTCTCACTACTACCATCCCCTTACTGCTAGCCTGTTTCTGCAGGGGTGAAGGTATAAAATTCCAGTTACTAACATTGAAATTCATAGCAATACATGTTCATTGACATTGAAAAGTGCAATTTTTCCCTGTTGAACTTGCATATGTGGCCAAACAAGATTGCGATGTCATTATTGCTTAAAATATATTTTATATTTAATGACTTTCTCAGTAACCTGTTTCTGAAAACAAACTTACAATTTTTGAATTCAAGCTATACGTCTCTAACACATTCCTTAAAATCTAATGTCACGATTAACTTTATTATAATTCTTTGTTACATATCAATAGTAACTACATCATCATAAATCATTGCCTTTGGCAATGGTTTGGCATTAAAGATGCTGTGTAAATATTTATTTCCTTTCTGCACCACATTACTTGCATTCTGTTGGACAATGAGAGACTAAAACGATATTCTGTAATATTAAGACCCTTTTATAAAAAATATGGCAAATATTCTGTTCTAATTTTTAAGTAAGTCATCCTCTCTTCATTATCAGGAATTCACATAAAAGATATTGTTAAATCAGACCTTGTAATCGGGAATGCACAGTCTCTATATTCCACCTAGCCATATTATTCCAGTGCTGAAAGTGTTAAACTTATTCTCCATTCATGTTACCCGCTCCACAGAGATCATATTCAGATCAGGAGAGGTTGATTTAAGCTGACTGTGATTTCCCCAGGGTTTGAATTGAGGGCATCCCTCAGTCAAGTTCATACATGGAGAGGTGTTTAATTACGTGCCCTCCACGTACATTCAATGACATTTGTCCAAGTTAAGAGCAGCCCGATATGAACCTCCATTAAGTGCCCTGATCCACACTGAGAGCAAGATACAGAAGTGTTTCTGGTGACCTGGCTGAATAACTTCTAACTATTTTTAGGTAAGGCTTTTTATTGTACAGTAATGACTTCAAAGAGACAATTATAAAATGTACAGTTGCAGCATACTTTCTTTTACTTAAACAATGGATTTCAAAGAAGATTTTATTCAATGCTCAGAACTCACAGTCAGGGTTGTGTCTGGAATTCAGATGACCATCTGTAGATTTCCCAGGAACTCCAGCCCTCCAGCAGATTTGTAAGTTGGTAATGTAGCAGATCCCAGGATCATAACATCCATCTCTCAATGGGAAAGGACCCCAGGGTAACAATGAACTGGGAAACCCAGTCTACAAAATGTGCATTAAAATTGCATCCTGCTGACAGATCTCCAAGTGAGGGTAGAAAAGAAAGATGATATTTGGCTCATCCAGTTTACTGTACATCTAATAACTATTTTGAAAATAAGGATGCCTGTTAAAAAAAAAAGGATGCCTAAATGTCATTGTGTCCTTCATTTTCAAATTCTGTTGTGCTAAAAAGAAGAAAGTGAAGTTTCCGGCTACTTGTAAGAATCGCCACTCAAATTTGCCCTTGCCTCAACATTCAAGCCATCTGCTATGAAAACCCATGATTAGACCAGACTATTTCAATATACTCCTGGATAGCCTTGCCTGCTCTATATTTTGCACACTTGGGACAATCCAAAATGCTGCTGCCAGTGCCCTAACTTGAAGCAAGTCCCATTCTCGTATCACCTCTGTGCTTGTGACCGAATTTGGTTCCTGCTTCAGAAACACCTTGCCTTTAAAATGCTCATCCTTTTTTTTTTTAATTTCCAGTCTGGCCTCACCCCACCCTATCTCCTGGAACCCTACAACTTCTGCGGCATCTGCACTAATTCTGACTTTTGCCCAATTTTAATCATTCCACCATTGGCAGCCATGCGTTCAATTGTCAAGATCCTATGGTCTGGAATTCTCCTCCTAAACTTCTCTGCTTCTCCACCACACTTTCCTTGTTAATATGCTCCTTAAAACCTATCTCCTTGCCAAGCTTTTGGTCACCTGTTCTAGTATCTCCTTATGTGGTTCAATGTGGTGTAAAGCATCTTGGGATATTTTACTAAACAAATGGCACTATATAAATGCAACTTGTTAATTTTATTCAGCCTCACAACCTCTCTAGCGCTATCATCTAATCCACATTAAAAATGCTACATTAATGTAAGTTGTTGTTTGCAGTGCTCCTTAAAAATTTTATGTGCAATTTGTTGAGCAGAAATCAGATGAAAGGGCACGCGACAGGCCAGTGGTGGACTTTCCACTAAGGTAAAGACTCCTTTCCTTCCCTAAAGGACAATAGTGAACCAGATGGGATTTTCTGACGATCACCAATGGTTTCATGGTTATCAGTAGATTCTTAATGTCAATTTTTTTTTAATTGAATTCACATTCCACTATCTGCCATGGCTAGATTTGAACCTGGTTCTCAGAGCATTAGGTGAGTTTTTGGATTAGCAATCAACTGATAATATTTCTAGGCCATTTCCTTCTCCTAAGCATAAAAGCTTTTTTCTCTTTTCAATAACAAGCTTTTTGGTAGAAACAGGTACAGAGTTTTGAAAGGAAATTGGATGAATACCTGAAGGGAAAATCATTGCAGTGATTAAGGGGAAAAAGCCAGGGAACAAAGCTAACAGGAATGGTCTTCAAAAGGCTCAATGGACTGAATGGCCTTCTTTTGCTGTATGATTCTACGATCCTATCAGTGTGAAGATGCACTGCTGTAATTTTGAAGTGTTCATGAGTATATGATGTGTGACAGTCTCCAACATGCTGGACTATGGACTAGTATGGACACTGAAAACAAAAAACGCTGGAAAACCTCAGCAGAGTCTTGCAGCACCTGTGGAGAGAGAATAGAAACAATGTTTTGAGTCTGGATAACTCTTTCTCAAAATATGCCCATTTGCTAAATCCGGTATCTGATCTCACTATTATAAGAAAGCACGAAAGTGAAGGCCAGAAGGAAAGAGAAAGGAATTCAGAGTCAGAATGGCATTGAGTAGAGATGGCAAGGTTAGTAGCTCACATGGCTGGCCAGCAATAGTATGTAGGACAGGGAGAGTCAATAAAAGGACAAGATATATCTTGAAAGGAGTGAAACTTGCCATTGTGTTTATACTGCCTGTTTGGAAGTACTTCCTGCTGGGTCAGATACTTTTCTGGCTGTTCTGCTGGTATCTGTTTCATATGAAAATGGGATCGTGTTACTTACTATCAACAAAAAATGTAATTTATCTGAGGAAATTTCACATGGCAGAATGACGATCTCTCCAATAGTGCCAGCAATTGACAGGAAATCAGATTCAAAGCTGTTTTATATACTCTAGTGAAAAAAATCTATTTCAAGCTGTTGATTAGTCCAGAGTTCAATATTTACACTGTTTAATATCCAGCAGATATTAAAACAATTCATGTATAAGCACATGTGGGGTGAATAAGTCACTATGGATTTAATACAATATTGGTGTCATTATTTTGCACTCAGAGGGCAGGATTTTACAGCCTCGCTTGGCCCAATAATGGAAAATCTTGTCCAAAGTTTCTGTGGTCCTGTCCCGTCAGCAACAATTCTGGTGGCAGGCAGGACAAGAAAGTTGCGCCCAGAATATTTTTTCTTGTAAAATGAAATGAGGAAATCCCAACTTTAAAAACATCTAAACATTGAAAATAATTAAGTTACATGCGTCAGTGTGCACACATGTTCAATGTTGGCCTCTGCAAGTTTACATTAGTCTTATTTATTTAGCTAACGTTTTTTAGCTGTTCCTCCACAATTGGCGGAGATGATCACTCAGCGCCATCAGGTCAATGTAGTCCATAAATTCTAATCTTCTGCGACACATACTAAAGTCAAAACAATTCAGAACTGGGGAAATGCGACTGACCAGAAGGATGTCACTCCACATTCCTTTCATTATTGTCATCTGATTCGTAGCTTGGGAAATCCTGAAGTGAAATAGTCAGGCAAAAGAAACAGTGGCGGCTAAAGCCTCAGGAAATAGCTTCCTCTGCTGTTTGAATGGGACATTTGTATTCGCAGTAAACAAGTTAAGTGCAATTTTAAAAATATCAGCACTGCTAAGTGCTGCGATTATGTCAGTCGTCTTACAGCAGTTGCCCTAATGCATAATACACAGTCTAAATCAGCACACTAAGTGCCTCATTCGTATACTAGGCACATGGGGATGAAGAACTGTTTGTGGGGTTACCTTGATCAAATTTCATCTATAGCAGCTGGTCTGGAGGGCAGGAGACATTTTTCAGAAGCACCTGTTTTGCTCTATTGTTCTCCTTGGCAAGCTGGTCCGGCCTGCACATGTGAGGCATTCAGGCAGGGTTGCTACACGTTGCCTACAAGGCTGCGCTTGTCTGAATATTTTAATATTTGTTCAAGTGATTCAACAGGAGACCCCAGGAGGATTGGGCATGGCAGCTGCTTTTCCAGGAGTTCTGGATCTGACTGAATGGTTGCTCTGTCTAGGCTGATCATTGTGAGCTTTGCACTGCTCTAGGACTGAGGAGAGAGAGGAGGGAAGTGTTGAGGGGAGGGAGGGGGGCTGCAGGGGATGGGAGGGCAGAATTAATCCTCCCTCACGCAGCCAGCTGCAGTTGTTCCAGAAATGTTTAGAAAGGGCAGAGCCGCGATTGACAGTTTCAGCTGTGTTAGAATCTTAATCAGTACCTTTCTCCCCTTTATTCCTCTCACTCAGCTGTGAAAAACAAAGTGAGCTTCAGATGCACAGTTCATAGGCTGTAGCACACATCACTCAGCGATGGTCTGATGGGTCAGCGTAGTTGCCTGTGTTTGTTGACATGGATAATTCCAGCTGTGGGGGGAAGGGAAATAAAATAATGTTGAAAGGATGATTGGATTCCTCTCTTCCTTGGCAAATGAACACGGTTACTCAGTCAAACAAGAAGTTCACAAGTTTTAGCATGTTTGAGAAAGAAACTCAATTGCGTCATGTTGGTGGGTAAGCGAAACAGTTTCTGCAGTTGTATTGCTTGATCAGCACCTGTTCACAATTCCAACTACTCCAGCCACCTGCTAGGATTAACATTCCATTACTCGGATGGCTAATTATGACATGGGAAATTTAAAATAATATATTGTGGGAAATTTTTTCTCCTTTGCGAGCTTCTTTTAAAGATCAGTCTTTGAATATCTTGTTTGAATAAAGTTTTTATTTCTAATGCATTTTTTGCACGCAATCGATAGTTTTATGATTGCTGATTCTTAAATGAATAAATTTATCTTCATTTATCTTTAATAAGGGCGGCACAGTGGTTAGCACTGCTGCCTCACAGTGCCAGAGACCCAAGTCCAATTCCTGATGTGGATCACAGTCTGTGTGGAGTTTGCATGTTCTCCCAGTGTCTGTGTGGGTTTCCTCCTGATACTCTGGTTTCGTGTCACTGTCTAAAGATGTGCTGGTTGGGTGCATTGGCCATGCTAAATCCACCCTTAATGTATCCAAACAGGCACCAGAGTCAGGCGACTAGGAGATTTTCACAGTAACATCATTGCAGGGTTAACATAAGTTTGCTTATGACAATAACAAATAATCTTAGTGTGCAGCACAAACCTTAAGGAAAAACAGTACAATGTCTATTTTATTATTGCTCAACAATTCTATTCATTTCTGGTCCATTCTAGTACAGTATTTAGCTGAAGTTCTTTGATTTCTGTGTATGTGTGTATATCTTGGTAATAAGGCCATGTTGCTTTATTAATTAAGATCATTAAAGTTTGTGTCATCTACATCTTTACAAATGGTCTAGATCCCACAAAACTAATGAGTTCATCTGAGAAATGGATGAAGTCTAAAGCAAAGCGAGAGATAGAACATTTTTTAAAGGTTTTATTACCATAAATGCAGATGGAGTTAAAGTATAGCAATTACAGAATCTTCAATACTTATAACACCAGTTTTTGGAGATGGAACAGCAGTCATTCTGTGACATATTATTTGATAAAAACTGTAAAACTACTTAGGATCGAAACAAGCAACAATGTAATAAAGCATTATGTGGCTGTAAAGGAAGTTAATTAAACATATTTAAGCACTTCCTTTGACTTATAATGTGTCTCACATAGTTAAATATTAATTAACTATTCATGTTATAGATTACTTAGAATGCTGTGACAGATTTTTAACTCAGTTCTTGTTAAATATAAAACATTTAAAGCAATAGTAATGCAGGCATATTTCATAAATTGGACAAAATGCAATGTGTATTATTTAAATAGAATAAATTAGTATATTTATGATCCAAGAAATTTAAACACAGATATGTGTGACATATTACAATTTTGGTAAGAAAAATAATAAGATCATATGCTCATATGATATAGGAGCAGAATTCAGTCTATTGAGTCCACTCTGCCATTCGATCATTGCTGATACACTTCTCATCCCCATTTTCTTGCCTTCTCTCCATAACCCTTCAATCCATTACCAATTAAAAATCTAACTCCTCCTTAAATGTACTCACAGTCCCAGTATTGTCCACACTTTGGGGTAGTGAATTCCACAGATTCATAACCCTTAGGGAGAAGTAGTTTCTCCTCAACTCTGTTTTAAGTTTGCTAGCCCTTATCCTAAGACTATGACCTCTTGTCCTAGAATGCCCCATAAGAGGAAGCAGCTGCTCCATGTCTACTTTGTCCATACCTTTCATCATTTTGTCTGTCTCAATTTGATCTTCCTTCATTTTTTTATATTCCAGAGCATATAATCCCAAACTGTTCAATATCTCTTCATGCAATGTAGGTCTTTTTTTTTGGGAAAATAAGAAAATAACTGGGTTAGACAATTAAGGGGATTTGGGAGTACAAATACAGAAAACACCAAAAGTAGGAAACAACTTAATGGTTTAATTCTTGAAGGATAGAATTAAGAAGTAGTGAGCTTGTGTGAAACTTATATTGAACCTTGGCCAGACCACATTTTGATCAATGTGTATAATTTTGGTTGTTCTGTATATCGTTCTGGCTCAGATTATATACGGTCTGCTCAAACGTTATGACCTGAATCCCTTACATTTTAACCATGAAAACAAGAATTGTCTGAAGCTATCATGGAGAAGGTTAAAAACAACTCTTTGACAAACAGGCCATCTGCTGTAATTTAGGAAAAAAGTCCACCTTATGTAGTTTCAATAGATGTCTCTTGATAATTCCTGAAGGAAAAAGGTGTTTGCTTTCAGAATAGTAATTTCAGACACCATTATGAAATATGATCTTTATTAATGTCTCTGTCCTTTAAAATCATGGCAGTGCCCTCCATCACTTTAATATACATGTTCCATGGCACATGGAAGCCTTCAAATTCACTGCAATACTCCATTCCATATTAGGGATTGGCTCAGGTGTTAAAAGACCTCTTCAAAGTGCTTTTATATAAATGATCAGTCAGTTCAACTGGAAGATCCTCTTGCTTTCCCTCATAACCCACTGCTGCTCTGAAACCCCTTTGATGTGCTTTAATGGTCAGTTTCACTGGGGAGCTCCCTTTTCACATTGAAAAGTTAGAAACTGATGCCTGCATCCTTTGAAGTGACTTGACTGACAGGCGTGGATTACCTCCCATTGGAAAAGAGCTTTGTTTGCTATTCTTTCTCTTCACGATTGAATGCATCTCAAGTGTTTTGTACACATAGTGGTTCGAAAAGAGGAAGTGAAATCTCAAAACTGTCAACCAAAGGCTGAATGTTGATAATCCCACTGTCAGGCACTGCTAATACCAGTGGGAAACAGTCTGGTTTTCTCACTGGAGGGAGCGCTTAGACTGCAAATGGGAGAATTGCACCCATAATCAAAGTAGATAATATGCAATTAAAAAGAATAAAACACAAAAAAGAAGCAGTGAACAAATAAGAGAGAAGAGTTCTAAATATTCAATGTCAAGAGCAGACTCAATGTACATGGCAAACCTGAGGAATGTTATCATAAAGACCATCTCTGTAGTATCACCAAATTAGATATGAGTCATATCTTTGCAATATTTCATGTCTTGGTTTAACATTATCAGTGAAGAAAGAGGAGTATGAAATAGTTTCTTCACTCAGTGAATTGTTAACTTGATTATAGATCTTTTTGCCTGAAGGAATCCTTCAGGTTATACAGCATTGCTAAATGCTGCAAAATTTCACCTGGTTTAGATGGTGCTGAAGCTCGTTACCCTATTGTCACTTAGGAAGACTTTTCTAAATGTATGCGGAGATTTTTTTCTTTCTTTTTTGAGATGAGGAGGAACTACTTCTCACGGAGGGTGAGGAACTCACTGCCCCATTGCAGGCAGAGTCTGAATCATTGAATGGTCTTAAGAAGGAAATAGATGTATTCCTAATCATAAAAAAAGGATAAGGGCATGTGGGGAACAGGTGGAGAAGTGGTTTTGAGACCAGGGAGAGATCAGCCATGATCTGATTGTATGACGGAGCAGGCTTGGAATTCTAAATTTGCCTACTTCTGTTCCTGATTCCTAAATTTATATTCAATGGTAGCCATAGTGGTGCACATTAAATAGATGAGCTGATCTTGTAGTTCAAGATATAAATATGTCACCATTTCTTTTTCAGTTGTATCAAACCTTATAGTACTGATTTTTGCTATACCTTGTAAGATTCAAAGCAATGACATCCAGCGATCAAGGGCCAGATTTTCAAAGCAGGGTTGAGGACCTGACACACCACACAGTTCTAAGTCCTGATCCCAAACCAAAGGAGGCAATTTTTAAATTCAAGGAAGGGAGCTTGGTGCAGAGTTAATCGTGCTAATCCCCTGTTTTCTTGGGGCTTCTGCAGACACTCAGAGGGCCAGGGATTAAACTCAATGGAAAACAGTCCATTGACAAGCTGAGCTGCAGTGCTGACAAGCTGAGCTGCAGTGCTCATCCACCTAGTTGTTAGTTAGACCCTCAAATTTAATTTCAAACTAACAAAGAAACTCACCTGAGCACCATGGCTAACTAAGCAACTGCAAAGGAACTTATACAAGATTGCTCAGGGTTATTGGGGGAAAGAAAATTGCAAGTTGCAACTGTGAATAGACAACTTCCTTAATAAGTTCCTTACAGGGCCAAGAATTGGCAACAAACACATTTTGCATTTGCCTCTCCCCCCAACCCCTTGTTGGCTCTTCAAAAATTCAAAACTGTCATGGAAGCATTGGTGTCCTGAGATGACATTTTGGACAATAATTTCAAAATCTCACCCTTACTAGATCCCAAATCCAAAGCTCTTTGAATGAGATCCAAATGGATTCAGCTTATGAGGAGTCACTGGAAGACACCAAGATATTTGTAGTCTGGATTTAATATGAACAATGCAGAAAAATGAGCGCTAACAAAGAGTAATCCAAACTCAAAGTGTTCGCTCTATCTCTTTCCACAGGTGCTGTTAGACCTGCTGACGTTTTTCAGCATTTTGCGTTTTTGTTTTAGATTCCAGAATCCGCAGTATTTTGCCTTTATTACAGTAAAAATGTTATGTCATCCAATGTATGTGTGTGCTGCTATACTGATATGACAGAAGGTGAGGGATGTGCTTTAGTTATTGAAAAGAAATAAACTTGATTTGCCAAAAGATGAAAATATTTGGCAACAGTACCAAACACAGGAAGATGCCTAGAGGTGAGCAGAAAAAGGAGAGGGAAGGAAGTAAAGGTGGGAAATTATCAATGTAGAAAAAGTTGTTATTATTTATCTCTTTTGTTGCTTTTGAGTTATAAGCCATTTTCAACAGCACGTTCAGTGACACACCTGAAATAATTTTGCTGAAATGCATCAAGTGCTGTCAAAAGCACTTTGAAGATCTGTGAGATTGCCTTGCTAAAGTCACTGCACACAATCAGAACCTGGCATCGCTGATTACAGCTGAACATGAAATATTTCTCAAATTAACAAGGTACGGCAAAAAGGCAGCACATTCCTTTCTGTATTACTTCTTGCAGTAAGTAAGAAATGCAATGAATAAATAAAAGTGATGTGTGATTAATCCTGTGCTTTTCCGTTTTAACTGTGAGCTAGTCAATTTTAGGCAAATTTCATAAATTCAAGGTTAACCAACCAATGATCTCTACAAATTCAACTTGATTTACAAGTGGAACGTAATAAATAGATTACAGATAATGCAATTTAAACAGCTTTTAAAAGGGAACAAGAATCTCAGAAATTATCATGGTAAAACCATTGCAAGATTGCAACAGACAATGTATCAGCATTTACTCATTTTTTGATTGATTTCGTACAAGCTTTCCAGGATGAAATTGCACTTTTCATTTACATAGAATAACAGTTTTGCTATTGTATCAACAATTATAAATGTGGAAATGTCTCTACTGTTATGCAATAAACAGTGAAGTTAAAAAAAAACAGTCACAAGAGAGTGAGAACCAATACAGTTTAAAACAGTGAGTGGCAGCCCATCCCAGCAGTTTAAAACATTGGGAGCAGAAGCAGTTTAAACGGAAAGTCTGCGGCTGTCCAACCAGCTGTTAAAAAGTGTGAGAACTGGGGCAATTTAAAAAGGGTACAGAGGGCAGCCGAGCCTAGCCATTAAACAAATGAAAAGAAGGCACCAAAATTAGCGTAAGCAAGGAATGGAGAAAGAAATTAAGTTTGATGCCTAACTACGATATACATAGAAACATAGAATCCCTACAGCTCAGAAAGATGGCATTCAGCCCATCAAGTCTGCACTGACTGTCCGAAAGATCATCCCACCTTGGGTTTCCCCTCCTTCCTATCCCCTTAGCCGTGCACATTTACCACGGCTAAGACACTTAACGACGCATCTTTGGACACCAAGGGACAATTTAGCATTGCCAATCCCCTGAATCACCAACACGATGGGCTGAATTTACGGAGTTCAGCAGTAGTCACATTAGCCGGCAAGAAAGCCAGTGACAAACATGCATTGGCCGTTTAGAGAGGGCCTGACGGAATATCATGACAATCTGGCAGATAACTGCCAGTAATCTGGGTTCCCATTGCTTTAGGGGTGCAAATTCATCCTGCCTGATTGGCCTGCTGCTCTTCAGTTTAGCAATGCTACCCTAGAAGCAGCGGTCAGTATGGCTGTACCATGCCAGTTCAATAAAAGTGGAGGACACCCAGAATCAAGATCAGTTTGTGGGACTCACCAGAATTAACCAGGCAAGGCATGGCGAACCAGCGGTGGTGGGGAAATTGTTCAATCATGAAGGCATAGAAATATCTTTCACTGTGTATGGTACTTGCTAGCAGTGGGGATGGTTGTCTCAAAAGAACAAAGAACAAAGTGCAGTAGAGGAACAGGCCTTTGGGCTCTCCAAACCTGTGCTAATCATGAGGACCTAACTAATCTAAAAAAAAATCTGCCCTTACTTAATCCATACCCCTCTATTGCCTCCCTATTCATGTACCCATTTGGATGCCTCTTAATGGTTGCTAATCTGCCTGCTTCCACCACTTCCTCTGGGAGCGCATTCCAGGCATCTACCATTTTTTGCTTAAAAAGCTTTCCAAGCACGTTTCCTTGAGTCATGGGAAGTACGAGCAGGATTAGTCTGCACATCTGATCCCACAGGGACATTGCTAAGTTTGAATCTGTTCTCCAAGTCTCATTTGAACGTCCAAAGTCCCTAATCCCTATTCAAACGAGTCCCCACCTTTGAGTAGAAGGATGTGACTACTAATTATCCGTGCAATATCCTCTGTTAGTTTCCAGATGCAAAGGCCATCCTCAACCTCTTCTCCCTCCCCCAATCTGCCCCAAACCCCAACCCATTACCTTTCCAGCCAACAGAAATTAAATTCCACCTTCTGTCACCTTTCAATTTAAATAATAAATAATCTGAATTCTTATTGATAACAATAAAAAGATACAGCAATACCAAGCTGAGAAGTTTGTAAAAAAGACTATGAGACAAACACAAAGTGAAAATCTGAACATGCAACATCATAACTAGCACAAGAACAGAGTAATTTGGTGAATAAGCAATGAGTAATTTGTTTCTTAACAAAAACTCTCAGCCCAATTTTAATGCATTTTATCAACAAACAAATAAATAAAAAAGATTAGAGGTGACAAAGGTTTCTCAATTGTAGTACAGAGAAATTGATGAACAAGAAACCATCCTAGACAGCCTTACCTGCAAGGAATGTCTTTTCCTTAAGTTGTTTTGACCTCGTGAAAGGCAAAAGCACTCTAAAATATGAGGTGGGGAGAAAGAAAATCTAGGTACTTCTAACAATGATATAATCAAGTTGCAGGGGAAGACATAGGCTCAGGAAGGGCTAAGAGTGACTATTAGGCCATTGGATAGCAGGGACTTCGGAGAGGCTGAGAAAGAGGTCAGAGCGACTGTGGACCCATACAATATACTCTGTATTTGGGATGACAAGGAGATAAATTATGGGCTAACAATCAGAATGCAACCCAATGTAACATGGCATTGATGGATTAGATGTTGGAAAGAACAGAATAGAAATTTGATAGAGATTGGGTCATGTATTATTAGAAGGATAGATAGTGTCCTCTGCAGTTATGAAAGAGAGTCTTAAGGGGTGTGTTTCTTGCCTGGTTCCATGATAAGGGATATCTCAGGTTGGTTACAGAGAAATTTAGAAATGAAGAGATGAATCCAGTAGTAATGATCCATGTTAGAACCGATGACATTGATTAGAAGAGGGACAATGTCCCCCTATGAAAATATTAGGAGTTAAGAAATAAATCAAACAGTAGGGTCACACATATGTAATAATTTCTGGTTTATTCGCAAGCCATGTACAAAGTAACATTGAGCTACATGGATTCTAAAAGATAATACACCACTAAGGGGCTTATGGAGGCATGAGGGACTCCCTTTCATCAATGGCTGGCACCAGCACTGGGGCAATAATAATGGGATTTGCCTGAAACAGAATGAGACCAATGTCTTAATGGAAAGCATTTGTAGGGAGATGTAAAATGAGGAGAGGAATCAATAAGAAAAGAAACAAGTTTAAATATATAGGAAACAGAAATGAAGAGCATGAGGCAGACTAAATTAAGAGAGAACAGAAATAGGTGGGGAATAAATACAATGTAGAACAATAATGGAAAAAGATGGTTAAAAAATAAAGTAAGAGAGGATGAATAGTAAATGTGAATTAAATTGTCCATTCAACAATGCACAGTATCCATAATAAAACAGGGATCTAGAAGTGATACTATTTTATGAGGGGCCAGATGTAGTAAGTTTACTGAGGCATGGCTATGGGGAAATCAGTTTTAAAAATTAAATATTGCAGAGTACAATATATTTAGAAGTGTACTTCAGAGAGGGAAAAGGGAAGGTAAAATATCTGAAGGAGCTAGAATAATGGTTGTGTAAAAAACAACTGAAACATAGCTATTAATAAGACAGAAATAGAGGGCAGGATTTTACAGCCTTGATTGATCAAAGACCAGAAAATCCTACTCAAGGTCAATGGCCATGTCCACTCTCCACTCCTCACCCATTCTGATTCCGTGTTGGACAGGGCAATAAAATTCCAGTAAGATTCTAACAGAATGGAGGTAAAACACAATAAAGAATTAATCTCACTGATAAAAGTAGTCCATAGATCTCCTAATAGGGAAAGTAAAAGAAGAAATATGCAAACAAATTAGGAAAATGAGTAAAATAATTAGAATGCTAATCATGAAATATTTCAACAGTTATCCAATTAATTGGAGAAGAGATGAGGAAATGGGAAAATAAAATGAAGTTCCTGGAACATGTACATGATTCCTTTCTAGTCTTTCATATCGAATATGGGAAAAGCCAAACAAGGGAAGATTTATCGTAGGATCTTTCTCTCTCTCTCTCTCTCTCTCAACCTTTTCATACCTGATAGTGTGTAGGGCAAATTTTTGTCTATTTCTATCATTAATTATTCCTGAAATAGATCGCTATTCTGTTGCCAGGGGCTTATAGCTTGAGAGACACAACACGACATCAAACATATCCACACTCGCACGCAGACAAACTAAAGAACAATTTAGCATGGCCAATCTACCTGACCTGCGCGTCTCTGGACTATGAGAGGAAATTGGAATACCTGGCAAAATCCCCTGCAGACACAGGGTGAACCTGCAAACTCCACAAAAGCAGACACCCAGGCTGAAATTGAACCCAGGCCCCTGGCACTGTATGGCATCAGTGATAAATATTGCACCACCATGCAGCCCCCAGAAGATCAAATAATAGAGAATAAACCATTGCAGATAAAGGATGTAACAGTAGGGATGGCACTGTGGCACAGTAGTTAGCACTGCTTCATCACAGCACCAGGGACTCAGGTTTGATTCCCAGTTTGGGTCATTGTCTGTGTGGAGTTTGACATTCTCCCCGTGTCTGCATGCGTTTCCTCCAGGTGCTCTGGTTTCCTCCCACACTCCAAAGATGTGCGGGTAAGGTAGATTGGCCATGTTAAATTGCCCCTTAGCATCAGGGGGACTAGCTAGGGTAAATGCATGGAGCTATAGGCATAGGGCCTGAGTTGGATTGTGATCAGCGCAGACTCGAAGAGCCTAATTGGCTTCTTTCTGCACTGTCGGTTTCTATGATTCTATGAGTAGGACTCATTTAGACAATGGTGACTACAGTGTAGTGTAATTGAGGAAAATGATTAAGAAAGACATAAAGATGACAAAGACTAGATTGGAGAAAAGGTGATTTTGAGGAGCTGAGAATAAAATTGGATAAACAAAATGGATACAAATATTGACAAACAATTACGTAGGACAATAGGAAGCACATGTAACAAATGTTCAACAGCGCCCAGAAAAAATAAATTTTGTTTTTAAAAAATAAATCTACAATCTGGCACCATTGGAAAAAAAAGACTTAAAAGAAACATTTTGGTATAAAGGTAAAAATACAGACAATAGTGTGACAAAGAAGCATGTGAAGCGATGGGAAATAAAAGGTAATAGCAAGGCAAAGACAAACAAGGAAATTAAATTATGAAGAAAAATTAAATGGTAAAATATTCTACAGGCACATAAATAAAAGAAGAAAAGTCAGGATAGGAACAGGACAACCAAGGAATAGACACGATAAAACCACAATAATGACAACAAAATGGCAAAAAATGCTAAATAATTATTTTGTTTCAGTACTTACCAGGAAGATGAAAGAGGTGGACATGACATCAGAAGATGAGGATAGAAATGATGTAACCACATTCAAAATGACAAGTGAGGACATATTAAATAAATTAATTAAACTCATGGAACAGACTGTTCCGGGACACACTGATTGCATTCCTGCTTTTTAAAAGAATCTGGGGAAGAATTAACTGCAGCATCCCTGTACATAGTTAATAATTTGTTATAAAAAGTGCAATATCGTAGAACTGGTGGATTACAAGCATAATACCGATATTTAAGAAGAAAGATAAAATAAGTCCTGGGGGGGGAACTAAAGATCAGCCAACTTAACTTTCGTAGTAAGGAAAATATAGAACCTCTACTAAAGAAAATAGAAAAAAAACATTTAGAAAATAAAAGCATAATAATGAATAGGCATTATTGATTTCAAAAGGAAATGTCTTGCCTTCAGCTTATTGAATTCTTAGGAGAGTAACAGAAAGTGCAGCTAGGGATGATGTTGTAAGTGTAAATTTTCCAAATTTCTAAAAGAATTTTGGTAAGATTCCACATAATAGATCAATGAATAAGGTCAGAACATACGGAGTCATGGCACAACCAGGGGAATTGATAGCTCATTGGCTACTAGACAGCAGCTGAGAGTTAGATAGAAGTTGCAATTTAGGGTGGCAGAAAGTAGAAAGTGGGATCCCGCAAGGACACTTTTGCTCACAATTTTATGTTTTAGACTTTGGAATCAAAACACAACTTCTCAATCTACCGACAATACCAAATTGGAAGAAGTAGTCAATATTGAGAAGCACTGCAATAAATACAAGAAAATATATTAATAAACTTGATGAATGGAGAGGTAATTGGCAAATGAATTTCATCGTAGATTGTTAAGTGTATTATGTTTTGGTTAAAAAAAATAAGGAGGTTACAAATTGGAAAATAAGAACCTAAAGATGTCTACAATTCCCACTGCTTCAGAAAGGCAGTCAGCATAATCAAGGACCCCATGCAGCCCAGATTTACTCTCTTCCACCTTCTTCCATTGCGAAAAAGATACAAAATTCTGAGATCATGTACCAACTGACTCAAGAGCAATTCTTCCCTGCTGCCATCAGACTTCTGAATGGACCTACCTCATATTAAGTTGATCTTTCTCTACACACTAGCTTTGATTGTAACACTACATTCTGCACCCTCTCCTTTCCTTCTGTATGAACGATATGCTTTGTCTGCATAGCACTCGATCAAATCAAATTACAGGAGCAAAACGATTTGGGAATACAAATTGACAAATCATGAAAATTTTGCCAAATGGGCATTGAAACTTAATTTTACCACACTGAGTGTACTTATTTTTGGTTTCCATGTTATAAAAAAGAGTTGAACTGCTGAAGGTTTACCAAAGATTTCCCAGACTGACAGGAGAACTGCAAAGTTAGGATTCGGATAGGATGAACAGGCTGCATCTCATTTTCTCTTGAAAAGAGCAAACTAAGGGTTGGACCTAAGAAAGGGCTTTAAAATCATGAAAAGTTTTTTTTAGGGAGCAGATACATGGAGCTGAACTTTCCTATTTCCCACTTAAGGTTTCATAGGAAGGTGAGGGAAGAAAATTTGGCAGCAGTGCAAAAATTGCTTTCATGCTGATATGAATTTTCTGTGGAATTGCCTGCTGATGCCTGCCATGGTGGATTGGGAAATCTGCTGGATGCCAGCGTAAAATTGATTTGCATCCTGCTAAAGAGATGCAGATGATGTCCCAACCAGAACCTTCCATCTGAATTCTCCATGACACCAGGGGAAAACACATTGGTGCAAAACATATCTGAAAACCATGGTGTGCAGATGTCAGGACACACCTGAACAATGTCTACGACTCCCCTCCAGAGTTCAGAATGGAGGCTACCAGAAACTCTAGACTCCCAAAACACCATAGCAATGGATGAAGGAAATATCAACAGGTGGATCTTCAGTGTTATTGAGGATTCCATCTCCCAGCTTCAGAATGTTCCAAAACATCTGTTTTTTTTTCTCAGAAGATTTATCTTCCGTCTTCAATAATGGGTCAATGATATTGGGCACTTTTCAATATGGCACCCCTGGATATGAGGGTCAACTATGCACCATCAGGCCTGGCCCACCATGGAAGATAGAAGCCCAGTTAATGGAGTAAAAAGATAGGGCATGGATTCCCACAGCCTCTGCAACAGGAAACATTCCATGTTCCTGTCCTTTAGCCCCAGATGGGAGAATATGGCCTGTGCAGTTTCCATTTATGGGAAGAATAGAAGGCATTAGCATACATATGAGCAAGTTGTCCAGTAATCAAATAGGAAGTCGGGAGACATTCCTATATATAGAGCTTTGTGACAATGTGAAACTCACAACCACAAGCAGTAATTGAGGTGAATAATTATAAGGAGAAAACAGATGAGAAAATGAGAGTGAAAATTAAATTATGGTTAGGATAAGGCTCGAACGGAACATGAACACCTGAATAAAAGGATTGGCTAAATGGCATGTGCGTTCCATGCAATTTTAAATAATAATTTTAGGAACATCATAATCAAATAGTAGGAGTCTGTCTTACTGAATAAAATCAATAATCATCAAGTTGGGTAAAATATTGATTATTGTGACATACAGCAAGGGGGTTCATTTAGATTTAAATTTAAAGACTAGATTTTTTTTGCTAATTGAAACTATGTTCTGCTTATTTTTCACATTATTGAGAATTAGTACAGAATTTATTGAGTATTCAGATTGTGTTCACCCCAATTCTAAAAAGGTTGCAGTGTAAATTTGGAGCCTGACCTAAGTCCTGTGTAATATAGAGTGAAACTTACCTTGTTCCATTTGGAGTGCAATAAGGCACTGATTTTATAGTTTTGATGTAAATTCACCCACATAGGAGTAAAATATATGAAAAAACGATCTGAAAAGCCTCATTGCTTTATGGGTCAAATATACTGCAAAGTGAGTTGTTCTGAAACTAACGTTCTTTGTAGATGATTTTAATGTAAAAAATGTGAGATTCTGGCTCTTCATAAAGTTATGTTCTGCTGATGTTGAATCGAGTGCATAGATAGATCATAAAAATTATAGGCATTTTTATAAAACCACAAACTTTGAGTAGGCTGGCAGCTATGAGCAGATTATAAGCAGTTCAGAACGGTTGAAATTGACTGAGTTGAGATTGGTGTGATACAGGTTCCTGTGGAGATCTTGTGGTATACTGGATAGTGTGCCTGCCTCGGAGACAGAAACTCTGGGTTCAAGTCCAACTTGAACTCCCTACTCACCTGACAAAGGAGCAGTGCTCTGAAAGCTAGTGGTATTTATTACCAAATAATCATGTTGGACGTTAACCTGGTGTTGTGAGACTTCTTACTGTGTTCATGGCCAACCCCAGGACCTGTTGGCCAAGGAATGTGCGTTCAGAATGCGGTCAAACAGATTAATTGTGTCAACCTGCAAATCCTTCCAATATGCACTGACTGGCAGGAAGAGTGGGAGTGACACCTGGTCAGACAAGTTTGTTTTGATGTCCATCAAGCTATAAGCCTCTAGCGATAGACTAGCAATCTATTTTGGGAATAACTAGCTATGGAAACAGACAAATGGCTACCTTAGTGCTCCACTAAGTGCAGGAAGAGAATTGGAATTGGATGGATTTTTGTAAAAGAGTCCACTCGTATTGTCTGCTTGCTGAAGACTTCACTTGAGTCTTAGTCTCGATGTATTCTGTAAAGTCAGTAAAGAGACTGCCAAATATAGCAGCAAAACTGACATTAGACAGTAGAAAGTTCTGCAAAAATGTCAGTAATAAAGAAGCAGCAAGCATTACTTATATAATCATTCTGACACATTTAAGTGAAAGACATTTCAATTACAAATGTTGCATGGCTCCCAGATGACTATCATGCCATAGGTGTTTGCTGTTTATTGTGCACTATACTCATAATTTACTTTCATGGTGAACGGTGAGATTTGCATGCTGCAATAACACTAAAATTCTGAGTGCTCACTTATCAGGTGTTCTAAGAGTATTCGGCAGGAAGTATGGGGATTTTTAAAAACTGCTAATGGTGTGAAATTGAGAATTATCTCCATATATTAGCAATAATTGAAAGCTACCTGTACTAGGTATCGTACTTCCAAATGTGGCTATGGACAAAATAATTTCATTATCCTTTTCAAATGTATTCTGACAACTATTTCCGGTACAGAAATATATGTTATCTGATTTGTAAAACATTATGTATGTTACAATAAGTATCTTAATTGGGTGCGAAGGGTAGGGGAAGAAAGAGAGCTGAAATGGAGAGGTGGAAAGTGCAAAAGAAGGATGATAAAATGGATGAATGAGATGAAATTAAGTGGAATTCCCTAACCTACTCTGTTCAGTGCAACTGCTACGTTCCTCAGGCAGTCCTTTAATAATCTGTAATTTTGTTCTGCCATTCACACATTCTGACCACTTAATGCACTCTCTTGGCACTTTCTCAACCTTCTATATTCTCATTTACATTTTCTTTGTCCAATTCCACAACCATTCCCTCCCCTTAATCTCCCCACCCCAATAGTATAAATTCCTACTGACTCTGCTCTTTGCTCTGATAAAGGGTGATCTAGACTTGAAACATTGGCTCTATTCTCTCCTCATAGATGCTGTCAGACTTGCTGAGTTTTTCCTACATTTTCTGGAGGCATTTTATTGTGTGAAGAATGCTAATATAAATGCAAGCTGTTGTATTTATTTCTTGTAGTTAACATTGATCTCACCTGCGCAAAATCAAAGATACAAAAACAACTCTTGGTTGAGCTAAATGTCAAATCAGGTTCCTGGACCATTAAGATTTACAAATATTTTGAAAGTAGCTTTGGATTGTTAATCCTGCGGATGTATTTTTGCTCAGGATTCTCGTTTAATTGGTATACGAAGTAATGGTGAATGAAAGGGAACATGATTTGATTTATTATTGGCACCTATTTTGGGAGCCAGTGAAAAGTATTGTTTCTTGCATGCTATACCATTCATAGAGTATATAAGGGAGAAGGAAAGGGGAGAGTGCAGAATATAGTATTACAGTGAAAGTTAGGGTGCAGAAAAAGATCAACTTAGCATATGGTCAATCCATTCAAAAGTCAGCAAGGAAGAAGCTATTCTTGAGTCAGTTTTGTATCTTTTTCCCGGTGGAAGAAGGTGGAAGAGAGTATATCCGGGCTGCATGGCGTCCTTAAGTATGATGCAAATTCTGAAAGATCAAATTTACATTTAAAGTTAAAAATACTTCTCAGTATGAGAACAAATGTCACTAACCATTTTGCAACTGTTCTCATTAGGAGTTAGATGTGATTTTAATTTTAGAGTTTAATGTATACATCCCAACATTAAAAAAATAGACAATATATCACAGGAAAAAGAAATGAGCAAACTGAGTTCCTGTTCTCCTTTTGTTTCTCAAAAGAAAAGAGATTTGAGTTGACCATGTCACCGTTTCAGCAGCAGGGTGCACAAATGCTTCTGTTACTGCAAGGCTCCGAATTCAATAATTTATCAGAGTTTGCGTATCACATGCTGTTAGCAAAAATCAGACTGGTGCTTTGAACAAACTGCTGCTACATTATAGCATTAGGCACGTTTACAAGAACAAGATTCTGGAAATATAGATACAAAAAAAACAAGAAGATGGATATGTTAGAGCAGTAAATACTGCCCGAAGCTATAAAGTAATGAGCATTTTTCCACAGAGAATTTTGACCTGTTATTTGAACAAAAGAAGGCAGATGAAAAGAGAAATTACTGAATCTCAAGCCTGAGCAAGAAAACACAATTCAACTTTAATAAATGTTTCTTTTGTTAATAATTTACTATTAGTGTAATACCTCCGAAAATAGAACAAAAAACATGCCTATTCAGTGTCTTTTGATAACGGCCTTGACTATTTATTTGATATTTTGTTCAGAATGTATGGCAAAAATTATTTCCTTTATTTGTTTTTGTAACGATTGTATAGATTTACACCAGCAAGTTATTAAAACCAGCCTGTAATTGCTATTGATGTCTTTGATCATATCGCTGTGAATTTTTCTTCTATACAATATTCGCCCTCAGTGGGGAGACAATATATTTTGTTGGACTGTTTACCGTTTTTTATTTGTTAGCATCAAATCTTCTTTCTAAATCTGAAATAGGTTGCAGCTTTTTCACAAAGTTAAGAATGATTAATAAAATAAAGGGCACAGCTCTGACAATTTAAGTTTCACTGTCTGAACAGCTCAGAACATAGAAATTCTGCAGTGAGTAACTCACTCCCTGAATCCCCAACATATGTGCGCCATCTACAAGTGCAAGAAAGAAATGTGGTGGAATAGTCTTCACTTTACCTGGATAACCGTGGTTCCAACAATACTTAAAAAGCTTGATGCCATCCAGGACAAAACAATCCCTTTGATTGGCACCTTATTAATTAATATAGACATTCCCTCCTTCGACCACTAACACACAATGGCAGCACTGCGTACTATAGACAAGATGCAGCAACCCAAGTCTCCTTCATCAATACCTTCCAAACCCACAACCTCTCACTTAGAAGGGCAAGAGTGGCAGAGACATGGGAACACTAGATTGTAAGTTCATGTCCAAGCCATGGGCCATCCTGAGTTGGAACAAATCATCATTTCTTTACTGTTGTTGAGTCAAAACCATGAAACCCTCTTTCAAGCAGCACTGTGTACCTAAAACCTGTTTGGCAGTACCAGTTCGAGGAGACACCAGCACTTCCTCTGGGGTAATTAAGAATGGGCAACAAATGCTGCCCTAGCCGGCGGTGCCCACACCCTGAGAAATAATTTTTAGCAGTCTGTTGATTTCTAAAACTTGTTTCCTGTCAAACAATAAATGTAATAAATGTAAAGGTTTGAGAAACTTTTATATCCTTTAGGTAAAAATGGTTGGGAGGGGGGGTGGGGTGATTCTCTCAAAAGTGCTGAATTGGTGGGAAAACCGTTCTACATCATGACTGTTTTCTCAGCTCAAGTTGGCTGAACCTACTCTCACTGTGCAATGCAGAAATCACAATTGGGAAGCTCATTAAAAACTCAGGGGGTGGGGGGGGTGGATTCATTCCAGAGTTTGACAGCTCCAGAACTCTGCACGTGCATCGTAGTTCCGACCTATCACTCTCCTCATTTTGCTGGCCAGATCAATTGCTGGCCAGCCCAGGACACTCTGACTGCCACCCCGAGAGCCCCCTCCAATGGTCCCAATGTAGTTCACACAAGCATTTCTGGGCCAGCCCCTCCCCCACCTCACCCCAGTCCCAGAGTGCCCTGATTCCCAGACCCTCCCTCCCCACCCTACCAATGGTGATGAATCCTCAACCCCTCCGGGAGGCTGACTACTTCCCCGGTAAGCTGCCTCCCCCCAACCCTGCATACCACCCCGTCCTCTCTCCCAGCCCACCCTGATTGCTGGTCTTCCTCCAGCCCTGATCAATCCCAATGCAGAATGGCAGTGGGGCCCTGCCTCCTTGGCACTGTCTATGGAACATCAGGCAGTGTAAGATGTCCCCTGGGCATAGTACATTGCCCTTTGGGCAGTGCCAGGGGAACAGGCTGGCACCACCAGAGTGCCCATGTCTTGGGGGCAACCACCCCTTCCCTGCTGCCTGACCCCTCAGGGAGCCCCAATTGCCCCCCTTCACTCCAGTGGGGTCTCCTACTATTTCCCCGGAGGTGGGGAGCTACTCTAAACCCCACTGAAGTGCAATATTCCTGGTGAGGTGAGAGATGTTATCGGGCCCAATAATGAGATTGAAAATATATGAAGAGAATATTGAAATCACTTACCTCTCTTTGCACCAGTTTCCAGCAGTCTCAAATGCACCTGTTCTCTGGCTCTAGGAGATGCCCATGCATCAGGAACGTATGCACAATCCCACAAAATGGTCAACATGCAATTCTCCCATCCCGGTGTGCTAAAAAACATGTGCATCAGGATGGGAAAATTGCCCCCATGGAAACTACAACCCTCAACATTTTACTTCTTTACCTGATGCTTTTGCAATTCTCTGTTTTAATTGGAATATTTCCAAAGTAATCTATCTCAAGAATTTAAAATCATGAAACAAATATTGGTTGAACATTTCTGTGTGCAATGCAAATTTGGAACCATACAGTTACATTTACTAATTTCTAAAGAGCAAGAGTGCAGAGGAAAACTTCTTCTGTCATTGACAATTAAGCTATTGTTCTTTGAGGGTAGGTTTTAAGGGTTTTAAAGACCTTTTGGCTTCAAGTAATCTTTATGATGTAATGGGTGAGATGGTCATAGCCGGACAACAGCAAAGATTTTACTGGTGCTCTGCGCTTGTAACTGTGCAGCTTTAGCTAGTTTAACTTTAATTATATTCAATGTTCCAACTTTAAAGCAAGTCTATGAGTAGATAAATACACTTTGTCAAAGGCAATGCATCAAGCTGATTGTATAAAATGAGGCATGAATCCCATGTGTGATAAAAGCAATCCACCTCTCATTCTTCAAATTTCTAGACCACTATTTCATAGAATTCCCAGCTTACATGGAATTCCTTTCTCTATATTTATTTCATATATGTAAAATATATAAGCATTATAAGCAAGAGCAAAATATTTTGCCCACAAAGTATTCTTGGAAAGTTGGTGTTGGACTTCTTGAACTCTTGCAGTCCCTATGGTGAAGATATTCTCATTTTGCTGTTGGGTAGGGAAGTCCAAATTGGATATGGTAACAATGAAGAAATGGCAATATGTATCAAATTGTGAAGGAATTCTGGAATTAATGGTGCTTTCATTCAGTTGTTGTCCTTGTGCCTTTAGTGACCAGAGATTTTAAGTTTAAAAGCTGCTACTGAACAAATTGGCTTAAAAACATTCATAATGTCACAAGCCTCTAATAATTCTTCTCTTAAATTTAGTTTTCTAGAAGATTTAGAATCATTAAAAATCATAAAATCCTTATAGTATAGAAGGAGGCCATTCAGTCTATCAAGTTTGTACCAATTTAATCAAATTATCTAAATGTTTTTCTCTTAACTGTAGTTTCCATCAGTGGCAACTAATGACTGAATACACATTGTCACAAGTAATGATTATACCAAAAATTTTATATTCAATGCTGTCACTAAAACACCAGAACATATCATCAGCCTTTGATTAAGTGGCTCATCTAAAGGAAGATATTTATGAAAATGTAATATTCCTTCAGTGCTGCAGCGGTGAATCCAGTTGAATGAAATGCTCCCGGTGTGAAGCTTGAATCTGCCAATTCTGCCAAGCTGACATTTGATTAATTCCCAACACCTCTCTTAACCAGCTATTCATAGAATCATAGAAACTCACAGCACACAAAGGAGGCCATTTCACTTTTGTGCCTGTATTGTCACTTTGAAAGACTAACCATTCTTAGTCACACATCTGTATTCTTTTGTCTGTAAACTCTACATATGTTCCTCATGCTCAAGCACATGCCAAATCTTTTCAAAATTATCTATAGTATTTGTTTCCATCACCTATCCAGATTGACTGAATGAGATCCTTCTGAAGTTGAAGTTTATATTAGTGTCACAAGTAAATTTGCATTAATATTGCAATCAAGTTACTGTGAAAATCTCTTAGTCACCATACACTAGTACTTGTTCAGTACACTGAGGGAGAATTTAGCATGGAAAATGCACCTAACCAGCACATCTTTCAGATTGCGGAAGGAAACTGGAACACACAGAGGAAACAGACGCAGGGAGAATATGCGGACTGTGCAGTGACCCAAGCCAGGAATCGAACCCTGGTCCCTGACACTGTGAGGCAGCAGTGCTAATCACTGTGCCACTATGCTTCCAACTCTTCTGTATTCTATCTGTAATGCTTCTGCCCATTTAACCATGCTGTTCACGTCATCCTGCAGGGAAAAATTATCCTTATAATTATCAACTACATGTTCAAATTTTGCATCACATCCAGACATTATACTGCTGCTCCCTGCCCTGAGTCTAGGTTTTCGTCAAATGTCAGGGCAGCACAGTGGTTGCCACTGCTGTCTCACGGCGTGAGGGACCCAGGTTCGATTCTGGTCTTGGGTAACTGGTTGTGTGGAGTTTTGCACCTTCTTTCTATATCTGCGTGAGTTTCCCCCAGGTGCTCCGGTTTCCTCCTACAGTCCAAAGATGTGCAGGTTAGGTTGATTAGCCATGCTAAATTGCCCCTTACTGTCAGGGGGACTAACAAAGTGAATATGTGGAATTACAAGGATAGGGCCTGAGTGGAATTGTTCTCCATTCAGGTTCAATGGGCTGGGTGGCGTTCTTTTGCACTGTAGGAATTCTATGATTCTATGGTTCCCAAGTCTATTAAAAGCTTATACTCTTACGAATTGCTACATTGGTGCATATATAGAACTACTAAATATATATGTGCATTGTTTTGACATCACAACCGATATTTCATTTGCCTCAATTTGAAACAGATTAGTTAATCCCTAACCAGAATTAAATAGTGTTCTTTAAAGTTGAACTATAATTTTCCTCATTGTTGGATCTCTTGGCTGTGACATATTGTCAGGACTCTGTTTTTCAGAAGTTAGAGCTGTCAACTCATTATAAGAAGTAATCTTCATTAATCTTTCCACCATCTGTTTTAATCATAGATCATCTTTGTTTTAATAACTAACTTAATATTAATGTCCAGGAATTGCAAATAATTTAGGTACCAACTATACCATTTTCATTTTTGGCTTCCATATCGATTGTGCCATTGGCTGTATTGGCAATATATTAACAGTGTCTTTACCATCATTTGCCATTCACCAAATTTGGCTCTCAGAAGCATTTATAGTTAAAGGGTAGGATTTTATAGCCTCAGTTGTCTCAAAACCATAAAATTCTGCCCATGGTCAACAGACTTTTCCCTGTTCTGATTCCAATGTGGGCTGGGCGGTAAATTTATTCGTACAGTTAGATTTCACAGCAAAATACAGAGCCAACCAGAAATAAACAAAATTTCTTATTTGTAAACTAAAACAAAAGTAACGAGAACTAACTTTTTAAGTAATTGCTTGCCTTTGTTGATGCTAATTATTGCTGTTCAGTATAGTTCATTATATTTGAGACATGAAAACAACTGACGGTGAGTAAATTTGAAACTTTTCATGTAAGCTTGCATATCCAGCTGTTGTTAAAATCAAAGGTGTTCATCTTACCTCTCAGTTGGATAATAGGTAGAAAGATCTGTTGTAAAATCCAGTACAATATAAGCATATGTGTTCAATCAAGCTCTGAATACTGTGTCATTACATTAGAACTGCATAGTGAGGCCAGTTAATTCCTGAATCTGAGATTTATGGTCTGACTGCCCAAGGGCAATATTATTATAGTGCTAATAGAGAGTTAATCCCACCCCTCAAGGTCAGTCTGATAGTATCAGTACCTAAAAAGTTTATTGTGTCACTTTAATTGGAAACTCAAATGCAGATTTACACAGAAACCTTAGCTACAGGTCATGAAGACATTTCCAAATTATGCAGGAAGTTTGCAATAACTTCAGCTGACTTATTACTAAGGTCCTTGCCGAGTTTTATTTCTTATGTATAAAAAACATCTATTTTGGATTCTTGGTAATTGACAGGATGTGTTTGACCTGTTGACTTTTATTTCAGTTAAGTTTTCTCTCACCTCTCATAGAATGAATAATTACTGACACCTCCGTTCCGTAATCAGGTAATGAATAGTTCTGGAGCATTTGAAAGCAGCAATATTTTAAAATACTGCTATTTTGACTTGTATATGGCGAAATCATGAAGCTTTTCTGGAATATCATATTCTGTTTAGAGCATGAAAATGGAACTTCTGCAACGTCAATCCATTTTAATCAAACTTAATTCCCAAAATCACTTCTTCTACGCCATAAAAATAAAGTCAACAAAATTGTTTACAATTGGAGCCAACATAAAATAAAAGCAAGTTTTAAATCTTAGGATTTGGGACCATAAACATGCCGCATAGTCGTTGCAAAGGACGACATTATTTTGCTGTATTACTGATTGCTATTAAGATTTATAATGTTCCATTCCTTAAAGTCTCCAACAATTTACTGATGAATTACAACTGTTTTATTAATTTATCTATTTCATAAACAAGCTAGTTTAAGGCAAATTACCAGATCTTTTAAACAAAATTACATACTTAAGTTCAGAGAATTTTGCAGAACAGAACAGCCATATCTAACTTGATCCAGCTTCAGTGATTGGAAGGGCAGTGATGAGTTGAGTTAATGAAAAAGGCCACAATAAAACTCCACTTTTAATATTAACAGATAAATATTTTTTTTTCAATTGCACTGTAAAATAAAGTTAACAACAGAAGCCTGACCAAGCATGTCTGATTCTCTGCGGGGCCAGCAGGAGAACATACTGGTACAAAAAATGTCTGGGACAAACAACAAATGTTGGGATGCATCTGAACAATGCCTGGGGTTGCTTCCAGAGTTCAGGGTGAAGACTGTTGGCATCCTTGGACCCTGGAACACAAAATCAATGGGTGGGAAGAAGCATTTGCAGGTGGACCTTCCAATTCAGTGCCGTGGAGGGTATCCACTTTCCAACATCAGAATGTTCCCAGAAATCCATTTTCATTTTCTGGACATCTAACTTCCTCTTCAGTAGCGGGTCAGTGATGTTGGGCACCTTTTCAATAAGGTGCAGGACAGGATGTCGGATTATGAACCATCAGGCTTGCTCTGTTACTGAATATAGTGCAAAAAAAATCCAGTTGCATAATTAATATAGGCAGGGTCAGAATATTTGCTGTGTTTTCCTATCGGCCTCTGCAGTGGGAAATACTCCACAAAAAATGTGCCCCACCATAGGACTTAGTCCCAGAATGGAGAACTCCACGTTTATTGAGTTTTAACAGTGATAAGAATTCATAAAATAAGTCTGTTAACTCTTTTAATGGAATGCCTATTTAAAAAAATAAGACTTTATTCCATTGTTTCAAGTTTACTTCCCAATGTAGTGAGTTAGGAAACAATCAATCAAAAGAAAGTCATAATTCTGTATTGCTTATAAATGCAAAATTACAAATGATATATATTACAAATTTGTGAATGAGTATTTACGAATGATATGTGCAAACAAGATACTATATATTGTGAGTGCCCTTTAGACCTCAGGAAGTGCTGTGATGGGCAATGGCAGTTCAGGTTTTCAGATATTTCTCGTATGTTCCAGCATCTTCTCACTTTGGACATTGAATATGAGTCATCTTACCACTCCACACCGCACCGCAATATCACTTGCTATACTATTTATCCTCAGGCAATCCGTGGTCTCGTCCTCTTCATAATAGATAATAAGTATTAACCTTTTCTAGAGGCTCCAATTTGACATCTGAGAAACAAAGCCCAAATGGAGCCTGGATCAACAAACTACACCATAAAAGCTCATTGACGCAGGCTGACTGGGAATAGAGTAAAAAGTGCTAAACAGTTTGTGAAGATATGCATGTACTTTTCAGGTGAATTTGAAGTGAGATAATGATTGCTATTTCTGGGAATTGGATGTCACTTTCATATCACTAATTAACAAAAGCCTGAGTTGATATAAAGCTCCTTCTTAGCAAAATTATCTGAGAACATTACAAGAATAACATTGGGTGGAGGGAACTGAGAAAGGGACATTAGTGGAAAAGCATCAACAGTAATAGTTTTGGGGACAGTATTCTTCACAGTGAGAAGACAATGGATAATCAATCTCCTAGTGGAGTGATTTGATTTGATTTATTATTGTCATATGTATTTATATTTAGTGAAAAATATTGTTTCTTGCATGCTATAAAGACATTGTATACAATACATAGAGAAGGAAAGGAGAAAGTGCAGAATGTAGTGTAACAGTCATGGCTAGGATTTTCAGAAAGATCAGTTTCATGCAAGGTAGGTCAATTCAAAAGTCTGATGGCAGCAAGTAAGAAGCTATTCTTGAGTCAGCTAGTGTGTAACCCTAGACTTTTGTATCTTTTACCTGATGGCAGAAGGTGGAAGAGAGAATGTCCATGGTGCATGTGGTCCTTGATTATGCTAGCTGTTTTTCCAAGCCGACGAAAACTGTAGCAGAATCAATGGATGGAGGCTGGTTTGCATGATGGACTAGGCTTCGTTCATGACCGTTAGTAGTTTCTTGTGGTCTTGGGCAGAGCAGGAACTATATCAATCTGTGAGACAACCAGAAAGAATGCTTCCTAAAGTGCATTTGTAAATGTTGGTCGGAGTCGTAGCTGACATGCCAAGTTTCCATAGTCTTCTAAAAAAAGAGAGGCATGGGGTTGGTTTTCTTAACTATAGTATTGACATGACCAGGATGTCGGTGATCTATTAGACACCCAAAAACTTGAATTTCTCAACCATTTCTACTTCATCCTCATTGGTGTAGACAGGAGCATGTTCTCCAATACACTTTCTGAAGTCAATGATAATCTCCTTAGTTTTGTTGACATTGAGGGAGAGATTATTGTTGCTGCACCAGTTCACCAGATTCTCTATCCCATTTTTGTACTTTATCTCATCATTGTTTGAGATCTGACCTACTATGGAGATGTTATCAGTAAACTTGAAAATCGAGTGGAGAGAACAAGGAGAGGTAGACTCATAAGTCGCAGACATTCAGCTTGATATACCTTTGCTGGCCCTTTGAAAGAGTTAATCAATTAGTTTGCTTCCCAGCTCATTTCTCATCTTCTGAAAATGTTTCCACTTCATATATATTCAGTTTTCCTTAAAAGTCATCATTAAATCTCCTTTCACCAAGTTTTTAGACGAAGCATACAGATCATAAACACTTGCTGTGAACATCTCCTTCTCCCTTTCTTTCACCAATTAGCTAAAATCTATTTCCACTGGTTGCCAAGCTTTCTGCCATGGAAACAATTATCCCTTATCTATTAAGGGGAAGCAATGTTCTTCGTGGTATTATCTCTAGACAATTAGTTAATCATTACAAAGAATGCTAATGTTTTGGGGACCCTGGTTTGAATCCCATCACGACAGATGGTAGAATTTCAATTTGATAAAAGAGAACCTGAAATTACAATCTACTGATGACCATGAAACCATTGTCAATTGTCGGAAAAACCTATCTGATTCATTAATGTCTAGAGAAGGAAATCTGCCTACATATGACTTCAGAGTCATATGAAGTCTCTGAAGAGACTTCAAACCAACCCCTTGTGATTCTTGCACAAGGACCTCCAGGTCCCTTGCACAACTGCATGCTGCAATTTTTTACCATTTAAATAATAGTCCATTTTGCTGTTATTCCTACAAAATGGATGACCTGATATTTACCGACATTGTAAATCTGCCAGATAGTTACTTAGATTATTCACATCCCTTTGTAGATTTTCAGCGTCCTCTGCGCACTTTGCTCTGCCACTCAGCTTAGTGTCATCTGCGAATTTTGACACACCACACTTTGTCTCCAACTCCAAGTCATCTATTAATTGTAAACAATTGCAATTCCAACACTGATCCCTGAGGTACATGACTGGCCACTGATCGCCAACCAGAAAAACATCTATTTACCCTCACTCTTTTGTTTTCTATTAGTTAACCAATCCTCTGCCCATGCTAATACATTACCCATAACACCGTGCATCTTTATTTTATGTAGCAGTCTTTGGTACGGCCCCTTGCCAAATGCCTTCTGGAAATCCAGATACACCACACTCTCAGGTTCCTCATTGTCCACCACACATGTAATGCTCTCAAAGAATTCCACTAAATTTGTCAAGTATGACCTGTCCTTCATGAACTGTGCTGCATCTTACCAATGGGACAATTTATATCCAGGCATCTTGCTATTTCTTCCTTGATGATAGATTCAAGCATTTTCCCTAATACAGAAGTTAAGCTAACTGGCCTATAGTTACCGTCTTCTGTTTATCTCCCTTTTTAAACAGTGGCATGGCATCACATTTTCTGTTTTCCAATCTGTGGGAATCACCCCAGAGTCCAGAAATTTCAGTAAATTACCACAAGTGCATTTGTTATTTCCCTGCCACTTCTTTTAGTCATTCTATCAGGGTCAGAAGCCTTTAGCCCCATTAGCTTTCCCAACATTATTTCTTTAATGATAAAGATCATTACTAGGCCTTCACCTGCCATTGCCTTCTTGTCATCAATTTTTGGCATTTTTTTTGTGTTTTCCACTGTGAAGACCAACACAAAATATCTGCTTAATGCCTTGGCCATTTTCTTACTTCAAGTTATCAAATCCCCCTTTGTATCCTCCAGAGGACAAATGTTTACCTTATCCACTCTTTTTCTATATTTGTGGAAACTTTTGATATCTGTTTTGTTTTATTCTGAGATAGTTTACTTATCTCACTTTATAGCTTTATTTGTGGCTTCCTGTTGACATTTAAAGATTGCCCAAACCTGTCATTTCCCACTAATCTTTGCTACTTGATATGCATTTTCTTTCCATTTGATACCTTCCCTTATTTCCTTTGATATCTGTAGCTGATTATCCGTTTTTCTACAGTCCTTCCTTATCACTGGTATTTCAAGAAGGAATTTGATATTGCTGTTGGGGTTAAAAGGATCAAGGGATATGGTGGAGGGAGGGAGGCAGAATCGGGGAATTGAATTTGATGATCAGCCAAGATCATAATAAACGGCAGAGCAAGCACAAAAGGCCAAATAGCCTATGTTCTATCTTTGTTTCTATGTATGGTGATCAGTTTCTCAGTTTTTTTTTAAGTATTCAAAAGCTTATCAGAATGTTATTTTTAGTGTCTTTGCTCCGAAAGAGCCATTTTAGGGCCCCTTCAAAGACATACAAACAAGCACAATTCTTCTGAAATTCACAAGAGTGATGAATTCATCGTGGGAAACATGGCCAGTTTTATGAGTGGGAACTGTTTCTTGCACAGTAAAATGTGTGGAAAAAATGGTAGAAACTTGAGTCACATTGAATGGAATTTACAGTTAAAATGATGTTATATTTTATACTGTTCATACCAATTTTGGGCGAATTATACTAAGCAAACCAGCATAACCATAGGAAAATATCAGCTCATAATGTTACATATTTAAAAACTGCACTTTGGGAACCAAGGATATTCACTGTATTTTTTTTGGTGAATACCTCAAACTCAACATACTTCGAAAATGTTTGCCAAAAAGTTCAAGTGCTTATTTTCCCTTCTCTTTTGATTGATTCTTTACCAGCCGTTGTGTAGGTGGCTTCATCTGCTGCATTCAGCATTTCTGTGGCATTATTTTAATCTTCTTTTGCTGTTACTTCCCAGTTGAGCCTCCATTTCTCATCTTACTTCTACACTTGACACTTGAAGTAAAAAGGACAATTTATCAGTCCATCGCAATTTTACCATCCTCTCAAGCATCTCATATTTCAAAATCACTTGTACCTCAATTGCAAGAAAAATCTCTGTGTCTGAGTCACACAGCAATATATAGGATTTAATTCACTATGAACAGATTAAATGTATTATACTCTGCTGTTGGTATCTGTAGCCCAGAAGGTTTCAAACATTTCTCTTCTGAAGTCCCCCTTCCGAGACTCATGCCCCATGAGCTCTCTCCTCATTCCAAGAAAAAGAGTATTTTTCTATAATTGATGTTAGCGTAGATATAGCCCGCAGCACAGAACGCACTTCAGACATTTTCTCTCTCGCTATTTTAATTCTGCTTCCGTACACTTTTGGGTTTTGATATGAAGTCCAATCATATTATTAGAGCTCAGTGAAGTTGCTAATACTGTCATAATGCCTGGGTAATTCCTCAAATTTGCCTTGCTGGCTTTATTTTATTCAGTTACACTTGATTAAATAGGATTTCCACTGCACTTCTGGTGAAGTTAACACCAACGAAGTGTGAACTGTTCTGAGGAACTTCTTGGGCATTGTGACTGTATAAGCAACTTCACTGAAAGGAAACATAGGCAGCACAGTGGTTAGTATTGCTGCCTCATAGCGCCAGTGATCTGGTTTGAATTCCAATCTATAGTGTCTGCCTAGTTTGCACTTTCTCTCTGTGTCTACGTGGGGTTTCCTGCGGGTGCTCTGGTTTCCTCTCATGCCCCAAAGATGTGCGGACTGGTCATGCTAAATTGACCTTTAGTGTCAGAGGGATTATCGAGGTAGATGCATGAATTTATCAGGGTAAATACATGAGGTTGCGGGGACAGGGCCTGGGTGGGATTTGGTGGTGCAGGCTCGATATGGCCCTCTCCTGCACGGTAGGGATCCTATATTCGATGAAATCTTGCAAGTCTCTCTTCACTTCGTGTTGTTGTTACAAACCGGGAACAGGATGGATAATGCTGCAGGCAGAACTAGAATGGATTTCTAATCGGGTAGCCTGGGGACAGACAGCACAGAGAATAATGATTCATTTCCAGCATTTCTACTCTTATTTCAAATTCCCTGCATTTTGCTAATTTAGGCTGGATTTTACGGGTGTAAATCTGGTGGGCTGCCCTCTGCACTTCCCCCTCACTCCATTCTCTATCCCTCAAATCCTTCTGCTTACGTAAAGTACAGCATAATAACATTGTCATGCAATTTCCAAAGGTTAGTGGATGCTGAGATCAGAAGCCCACCCGCCATTTTGAAATTAAATAAGCAGGTTATTGAGCTTCTTTAAGAAGCAATTGACCCTAACCTAACGCTGCTTGCTCTATTTTTTTTTTGATAGTCACATGGGAAAGAGCATTGGGAGTCATTTATGTCAGTTTTGAGGAGTTGACACAAAGATGGATGAAAAGGTCTGCAGATGGGACTATGGCTGCATGTAGCACCAGAACCTGCTGCTAAAAGTGGCAGTGTTTGGCTCAAAGGCTTTATTTCTTCCATTTCTTTAGGTTGACATTACAAATAAGTTTATTTATTAGTGTCACAAATAAGCTTACATTAATACTGCAATGAAGTTACTGTGAAAATTCCTAGTCACCACACTCTTGCATCTGTTTGACTATACTGAGGGAGAATTTAACATTGTTAATGCACCTACTCCGCCCACCTTCTGGACTATGGGAGGAAACCGGAGCACCCGGGGGAAGCTCACATGGGGAGACTCCGCATAGACAGTGACTCAAACTGGGAATCGAACCCGGATCCCTGACGCTGTGAAGCAGCAGTGTTTACTACAGTGCCATTTCAGAATAAGAAGAAAATGAGAGAAAAGGGAGCCTAGAGACAAGGCTATCTTGGAAGCTGAGCACCCCAGCAGAGAAACCTGAGATTATTAAACCATAGAGATTGAATACTCTGGAGGAGATTCTTCCAGTGAGGAGTAAATGAGGTAAAGAAGACAGAAGAATCCAGTTGTCCAAGGGCAGGAGTATCCTAAGCTGAGGGATGTGCGGGCCAGAACAAAACAAGCAGTAACAACAAGTCCATGATGATAGGGACCTTGAACTGTTATGCATTGTGGTCATTCCAGGAAACAATCTTTGCAGAATATCTCAAGCTTCAGCTTCCTATTGCATCAAGATAGTCACAGATGCAGCATTTGGGTGGGCAAGTGACTTTACCATCAATGATTTTAGACAGGTCAAGTGTATCTGAGGCTTCATGTGTGTTGCTGGAGTGGCCACATTTCAAGGTGCGATCAATTGCACTCACATGACCATGAAAGCTTTATCGGGCCAGCCAGGGGCATTTGTCAATCATCAAGGTTTTCATTCCATCAATGTCTGGCTTGTGTGTGACCATCATCAAAGGATTGTGCAGGTGAGTGCTGCTATCCTGGGAATAGCCACAACTTTTACATCCTTAGGCACAACTGGGTGTTCTGGACATTCAATCTATTAGAGCAATTGGACGATTGGCTTCTTTGACACAAGGGATAGTTACTAGTAAGACTCTATTGGAAAATCTGGAGACAAGGACTGAAAGGTAGTACAATGAGAGCCATGCATTTATGAGCTTCATCATTTAGCAGACTATTGAGCTTCTTACAATTAGATTTCAATGCTTGGACATTGCAGGTGGTTCTCTGCAGTACCTTCAATTCATGTCTCACTAATCACCCTAGTCATGCTCCAGTTGGCACTCCAGCGAGGGGAAGCCCTGGTAGGTGATGATTCAATGGAGAGAGCTGCATTCTCTGAGCCTCAAGATAGGCCTGAGGACAAGCAAAAAGTCATCATCGGATTGTGCAGCAGTCCATGGTGTGAGGCCCACTGTTTGGCCTGGCAGCTATAAAAGGCAGTGATGATTTAAAGCAGAAGGTGCATGGAAATATTCAAGTGGTTTCTGTGGAGAGGCAATCAGAGTTAAAGGGTAGAGTGTGACTCTTTTTCTGAACACTTCCTCTTCAGAAGAGGAGTGGGACAGATGTATTCAGGTGCTATTTTTTTCACTTGCGAGAGTCCTAAATGAGGCACTGCTGACACAATAGTCCACAGAATGGAATAATGTGATCCCATCCTGCTGCTACTCCGTTGTTTCAGCATCCACTGTGGTTCTTACCTTGTCTAAAGACTGCTGTCACCAAACGTGGATTTCCCATGACACTGCCATCAATCTGAGGTCTTTAAATTGCTACTCTTGCTGAAATATCATGCCCTACATCTCAACTGGGTACAGAACCCCCTTTCCCAGCACTAATCATTCAGTTGATGGTGAAATGTTGGAGATTGCATTACACTTTCCATTCCACCCCTGCCTCATCCAGCTGGAAACCTTTGAGTAGCTCTGGAAGAAGTAAAATATAAGTTTCATTTTTTTTTTTCTGAGGACATCAAAGACACATGAATACAGACGCCATTATTAATGTATTTCTGAATATATAATGCAAGCAGGGTGAAATAAAGTTTCCAGTAAGCTGGAGAGCACTGGGTAATGAAGTCATTTTTGAGGTTGATGCAAGTAATTTAAGGAGCTCCATTTCTCTCTCTCTCTATCTATTGACCCAGGGTGAAGGGGTCCCCAGGATGTCAAAAAATGCAAGTGTTTAGGGCGAGAAACCTTTTAAGCAATTCTTGAGATTGAATTCATGAACAACGATGTGCTGTGTGTTTATTTTCTCATTGTGTTGGGCCTTCAGGGCACTTCTAAGAAGAAATACACACCAGGGACCAGGGAAACCACTCTTCTTCTAACTGAACGAAGCCTGCTTAACGTGGAAACATTGAAAATAGCCAGAAGCAGGAATTGCCTACTAGGGTAATCAAAGAAAGATGGATCAGAGAGTATCTCTTAAATGGTGAAAGGTCAGGAATTGTGGAAGAGCAGAGACTAAGGATTCCATGGACAGAAATTGCTAAAAGTTACAAAAAAAAAGGAATGTTAACTTCTATCTCAATGGAGCCATGAAAGGGTAGAAGTTCCCATTTTATGGATAGACAGCATCTGGTTTATTGCATTCACTTCAGGGCATCACACATCATGGAGGGTATATTGGCCTTTAAAGGTGCAGTGCAAATTCACCAGAATAATGCTGCAATAATTGTAAGATGAGTTTGCTAAGATTTTTGTGTAGCTAGGGCATTAAGGACATGGCACCAAGAAGGTTAAATAGAGTTATAATACAGATCAGCTATGATCTAATTGAGAAGCTGATTCCTCCTCTTCTGTCTTGGGGAGAATAATAAGTCTCACAAAACTAGGTTAAAGTTCAACAGGTTTATTTGGAATCACGAGCTTTCAAAGCACTGCTCCTTCATCAGGTAAGGTTAAGGTGAGTCATCACCCTAATGAAGGAGCAGTACTCTGTAAGCTCATGATTCCAAATAAACCTGCTAGATTTTAACCTGGTGTTGTGAGACTTCTTACTATGCTTACTCCAGTCCAACATCGGCATCTTCACATCTTGGAGAGAATAGAGTTGGAAATCCAATTAAATTGAGATAAGTGCCATCCACAGAGAAAACCTGCACTGCAAAGATGACTCATTCATCTGCAAGAAGAACAGAAAATGCTGGAAATGTTGAGAGGTCAGGCAACACCGTGGAAAAAGAAGCAGAATTAAAATTTCAGTTTGATGACCTTTCATTGAATGTGTTGTGTTCTATGCTCATAGAACATAGAAAGGTCACCTATCTGAAGTATAATTGAACTTGCTGATTGTTTTCTCTCCCATTTTTCACATTTAGGATCCTGGGCTATATTAATAGAAATATGAAGTTCTGATGAAACTTCATTCAACACTTTTAGCCTTATCTGTATTGTTTCCAGTTCAGGACCACCACATTTTAGGAAGGATGTGAAGGTATTAGTGTATGTGTAGAAAAAGATTTAAGAGAATGGTTCCAAGGATGAGAGACTTCAGTTACGTGGATAGATTGGAGACACTAGGCCTGTTTTCCTTGGAGAAAGAAAGGTCAAAAAAGAGATTTCATTGATGTGCTCAAAATCCTGAGGGGTCCGGGCAGAGTAGATACGGAGAAACAATTCTATTAACACGAGTCGAGAATCAGAGGACAGTGATTTAAGGTAATGCAAAAGAACCAAAGCTGACATGAGGAAAAACGTTTTATGAAGCAAGTGATTAGAATCCAGAATGCACTGCCTGAAGCTTGATTCATCATGGTTTTCCAAACAGAAAGTGTATTTAACTGAAGAGAAAAAGAAATCCAGAAATTTGAGGGATAGAGAGAAAAGGCAAGGAACTGAGATTTGGCAAGAAATGGGTACAGACTTTGTGTTGTCACCATTCTACAATTCTATGACCCTAACATTCACTGTATTTTGTTTTAACCCATTAGTGGGTTACGGCTAATTGCCTTGTTTCTCTCGTTTGGGATTCTCTGCTGTAGCCATTCAAGATTTAATTATCTGGGATTCAAGCTCCGTATTTATGCCACAGCTCCTTTATCATAATCTCATTCACCAACTGACCATTTTTCTTCTTTTATGCATGTAAGCACTTTGAAGCCAAATGCTTCTACTTCTGCTTGTTTGTTTATAATCTTCTTTGATTGGAGTACGTATTTTCTCCCTGAACTGTCTGCTTGTTTAATGAAAAACAGTTACCATGCCTGAATTGTTGACCATTCTAAGTCTTTGAATAGAGGCAGACACTGTGGTCAAGTAAATGGGCAGATACAATGGGCACAGTTATTACATTTCCCTGGAAGTAAGGTAGGCCAACTTCTTGCAATCTCTGTTTTTTAACATTATTTCATGAGATGTAGGGATCACTGACTGCCATCTATAATTGCCCTGCAAAAGGTGATGGTAAATTGCATTTTTAAATTGCTATTGTCCATGTGGTGTAGATGCACCCACAGTGCTATTAAGAAAGCATTTTGACCATTCAGGAACAGCTTGATGGTGTTCCCAAGTATATGCTGCCCTTGTCCTTCTAGGTGGTGATGGGTTTGAAAAGTGGTATCAAAGGAACTGTGATAGTTTACTGCAGTGTATCTTGGAGGTGGCACACATTGCTGCCACTGTGCATTGGTGGTAGAGCAATTGGATGCTTATGGTGATGGATGGGGTATCAAGCTTTGTCCTGATGATGTCAAGCTTCTTGACTGTTGTTGGAGCTGGATTCATCCAGGCAAGTGGAGAGTAAGCCTTTACACTCCTGATTTATGTCCTGCAGATGGTGGGCAAGATTATGGGAATCAGGAAGTGAATTATTCAATGCAGGATTCCCAACCTCTGGCTAATTCTTTGCACTGTTAATGTAACTGATCCAATTCAATTTCTGCTCAATGGTAATCCCCAGGATTTTGATAATGAGGAGTTCAGTGATTGTAAAGCTGTAAAGAGTAGATGGTTAGATTTTCTTTTGACTGAGATGGTTATTGCTTGGCACTTGTGTCATACACATGTTATCCAGGTCATAGAATCTCTACAGTGTAGAAGGAAGTAATTTGGCTCATCGAATTTGCACCAATTCTGCGAAAGGGCATCTTATCCAGGCCCTATCCCCGTAATCCATGAATTTATTTCAGTGAACCCTCTAACCTACTCACCTTTGGACTTTAAGGGCAATTTAGCATGGCCAGTTAACCTAACCTGCACATCTTTGGACTGTGGGAGGAAACTGGAGCATCCAGAAGAAATCTCTGTAGACATGGGGAATATATTGCAAATTATATACAGTCACCCAAGGCCAGAACTGAACCCAGGTTCCTGGAGCTATGCAGCAGCAGTGCTCTATAAGACTCTTGTCAGACCCCAGTTGGAGTATTGTGCGCAGTTCTGGTCGCCTCATTATAGGAAGGATGTAGAGGCTATTGAGAGAGTTCAGAGGAGATTTACAAGGATGCTGCCTGGATTGGGAGGCAGGCCTTATGAAGATAGGTTGAGGGAGCTGGGACTCTTCTCACTGGAGAGACGTAGGTTGAGAGGCGACCTGATAGAGGTTTATAAAATGTTGAGAGGAATAGATAGGGTGGACTCTCAGAGACTATTTCCCCGAGCTGAAATGGTCAGTACGAGAGGACACAGATTTAAGGTGCAGAGAAGCAAATACAAAGGAGATGTCAGGGGTAGGTTTTTCACTCAGAGGGTGGTGAGTGAATGGAACCGACTGCCGTCGGAGGTTGTTGAGGCGAACTCACTGGGGTCTTTTAAAAGGCTTCTGGATGAGTATATGGAAAAGAATAGGATAGGGGGTTATAGATAGGTCTGTGGGTTGGTAGATGTGATCGGCGCAACTCATGGGCCGAAGGGCCTGTTTGTGCTGTATTGTCCTATGTTCTATGTTCTATGTTCTAACCACTGTGCTGACCCTAGGCCGTGCTTCTTATGAACAAAGATTGTTTCAGTGTCTGAGGAGTCACTAGTGAAATATTTCTGGCTTGGGTCACTGACTGTGTGGAGTTTGCAGATTTTCCCTGTGTCTGCGTGGATTTCCTCCTGGTGCTCTGGTTTCCTCCCACAGTCCAAAAATATGAGGATTCGGTGAAATGACCATGATAAATTGTCCCTTCGTGTTCTGGGATGCATAGGTTAGGGGAATTAGTGAGATGAATGGGTGAGATTAAAAGTTAAAGTTTATTTAATTTATCACAAGTAAGACTTACATTAGCACTGCAATGAAGTTACTGTGAAATTCCTCTATTCGCCACAGTCCAGCGTTTGTTCAAGTCAATGCACCTAATCAGCGCGTCTTTCAGAATGTGGGAGGAAACCAGAGCACCTGGAGGAAACCCATGCAGACATGGGGAGAATGTGGAAATTCCACACAGACAGTGAACCAAGCCAGGAGTTGAATCGGGTCTCTGGCACTGTGAAGCAGTAATGCTAACAACTGTGCTACCTTGCCGCCTCCAATTGTGAGGTTAGAGTGTGAGTGGAATTGTTATCAGTGCAGACTCAATGGGCCAAATGGCCTACCCTACACTGTAGAGTTTCTATGGTTCAGGAGGACATTGATGAACAGCTGAAGATGTCTGAGCCTAGGTCACTACACTGAGGAACCCCTGCAACAATGTCCTGGGGCTAAGATGATTAACCTTCCATAATTCCAATCATCTTCCTTTGTGTTGGTACGACTTCAACCAGCGAGAATTTGCCCCTTTGATTCCAATTGACTTCAGTTTTGCTAATGCCATTTGATGTCACATTCAGTCAAATGCTGCCTTGACATCAAGTGCAGTCACTCCCATTTCATCTTTTGAATTTCCAATGTTATTTCCTGCCATAGTAATTCAAAATAATAAACATCAGTTATTTTACAGGTGAATGCTGATACTTTTCACCATATTTTATTACAGTATATTGAATGAGACATTCCTCTACAAAATGCATTTCCTCTGGGTTGATCACATTATGTTCAAGCTACTGTCGATAGCTTCTGTTTAAATTTTAAAAGGTATAAGTTCATTTCTTTGAATTTGTCACAGTTAAAAGATAGCACCTTTAATGACAATTATACCATTATTTTTAAATGCACAGTTGTGTGATTGGTGTTTGATTACTAATAAATCAGACACAAAAAAATCAAAGTTATGATTGTAAAATTGCTGATGTGGTTAAGGAAGGGTTAATTGATGTACAATATGGTTATTGGCCATGATTAATGGAGCTTCAATTCTCATCACTTGAGCTCCTTTTAACAATATAATAAGGACCAAAAAAAAACCAAAGCAACACTTCAGAGTATTACTTTGTTGAGTAATTTGTTAATAGTCAGAAAAAATGCCTACAGCTGGATGCACACATGTTTTTTTTTAGTATTCAGACAGTAAACGTGGAGCCTTTTGCTTAATGTATAGAATCAGACTTCACTTAAGCACTAAAATTACAGGTGATATACAGATTTAAATCATAGGGCTGGCTTGTGGAAGAAAATTGTTCTAATGATGGGTCTGGGATCTGGATGCAGCTTTCTGTGTGATGGGTAGTTAAGGCATCGGAAGGCAGCTGCACCTGCCTCTGTGCAGCTACACAGCACTTAATGATATCTGATGATATCATTAGCCAAAGTGTTCATAAACAGATGTTGAGATGGTGCTTAAATGCTGTCAGCTGAGCTGATGGCTGCCTGAAACAGTATTATTTATATAGAACATTTACGTTTGTTATGTTAATAACCCTGCTATTAGCTGTTGTGATGTTGTGGTAGGAATATAAATGCAGTCAATGGGAACAAGAACATCTTTATTCCTGTTGGTGAAGTTTACTGTGCCATTAGGAGACAAATTAACAACTAACTAATTAGAATAAGCCTTTAAATGATGTCAGAGTTTGAAGTTAACTTTTGGGACCATTAACAGTTTGTTATTTTCTCTAAAAGAAAATTGCCCATTGTTCAATTTGTGGGAAAAGAATTTTACATTTTTCATCCTAGGATTTCTACGTGAATCTTTTTCAATTTGCTGTTCCTTTACCCTTTTCCATGTCATCACAATGCTGGTTGATCACCCTTCATTTATTTTTGCATTTGATAGGCGGCTTTACAGACAGGTTTCTTCCCTGCCATGAGCCTCCCCCCATTTATCTGGCACTGGTCTAAACGTGTTTGTATGCACCAGTGGCTGGGCTTTATAGTGGCCAACACATCCTGGAATGGCATTTGACACCAGAATCTTAGAGGCAGAAGAGTTACCCATTCAGCCACACCATTTGCTGTTCCTTGTCATCAAATTTTGATGACCGGATTCTTCATTATTTAATGCTTGTTAGGAGGTAATTTGAAAAAAGAATCTTGCTCTTCACAGTTTTCCCACACCTAAATTCTCACAGTAAGCATTGATACGTAAATCTTCAGGTTCACTGCGGTTGATTTAATAAATAATACAAGCCAATAATTTCAATTACCATTGTAAACCACACACAACAGCTCACATTCAAACGGACAGCTTTATGGGGAAACAAAACACTCTAATGTAGAAAACCTTGTTATTCTTATAGAGGAGTGTTTCTGTCAGCTGGGTTGGATAAAACTGGTTACTTTATACCTTTAATATGATTGTTTTACTGAGAATTCACTCACATCACCTAAAAATATAGCCTTGCAGGACATCAATCCAACCTTAACTCTGGTAACTGAGTGAGACAACCTCAATGAAACTTTAGGTTTTTTTTATGCTTTGATTTACATGCTTGAAATCATTAATTGGTATCCCACAGGGCATTCATATTTTCTCAAATATATAGATCATAACCCTACCCTACACAACCTCCCCCCAGCCCCCCCACCATCCCATTTCCAAGTCTGGAAATGTATTGTTCAGAAAGAACAGTTGGCCCAGTTGTCCACATATCCTTTGAGTAGAACCAAACAACTCAGACTCACCGCATGACTGTTTAGTACAGTACTTTGGGAACACTAACATGGAAAATGCAGTAGTTGGACAAGTAAACCAATATTAATTGCAGATTTGTATTGCTTTATCTCTGTTTTAATTCAGATAAATATTTATATCTGCGGGTGTTTTCTGGTTCACACAATTGTGGTGAAGAATTCTAACATCATTCCATAATCCAGAAGATATTAGAAATTACTTAGTCCCAAACATTCTGAACTGGAATAGTATGTAGCTAAAAGTGCATCAGGATTGGTAAATGTATCCAATCTAAGTCTTTATGTGCTAAGCTTTATTTTCATTCCTTATGGTGTGCCTGGCCAGGGACTTAGTTAGTCCTTATTTGTGACACTGATTGCATCTATACTGTACCACCAATGTAATGGCAATATATGAGCATTCTTGAATATTGCTACTGCCCCTTAGACTGTATTTTTTTTCTCTTGTCCCACTTACACCCTTTGACCTGAGCTCAGCGTCTACTTATTATTTACTATCTGATAAGATATTTGGACACCACCAAACTTCAAGTTGTTTTACCAGTGAGTTTATTGTAATCAGCTTTTTGAGGCACCACCGAAAGTAGTCATCACACTGAGGAAAACCTGAAAACAAAGTATGGACATTGAGAAAAAGATAGCACGCTACTTATTTTCATTTGAGAAATTTATTCATGGCACCATGTTCTGGAATTACATGTCATTACCATTCAAATGTTTCACTTTCAAATTTCACCTGGATTGGGTGTTGCCTGTCAGAGGCAATCTATATATTTTTCAAGCTTATTGTCTCTGCACGTGGAGAGGTTTTTTTGAACACGGACAACAAATGTTAGTAATTTAGACAAGTTCACGTTGCATCGGATACTTTATCTGAGGAGGTGCAATGTTGTTTCGAGTTAAAAGTTAATGTAAAAAAAATGTGCTAGTGCAAATTAGAGCCGGAATTTTACAAGCATGACCATCCCAATTCCAGGGGCAGGCAAGACTCGAGGAATAACTTCTTCATTGGCTTGGGCAGATATGCCGGTAAAATTCCGCCCATGATCAATAGTTAGGATATACTGTGTGTGTTTTAATTGACCTTTGAAGTCAGGTTCTTTGAGAAGATTTGAAGGCCCATCCAAAATTGCATTCATAGACGTGCATTCTACTAGTGCAGTGGATTCTTGAATTGCAACATAAGTGCAAAACTGTTTGGACCTGGTCCAAAATATCCAGTTAATCATCTCAGCTTGAAATAGCATAATATCAAAATAAAAATAATCAATACGTTTGTACTTTAAGGCATCATGACGCAACATAGATATGCACCATCATCAAAGCTGTAGTTCATTTCCGAAGCTACTAGGACAAACAAGAAAGATTCAGTGAGAAACAAATTTTGCTTATCATTAGTTTAAGCAAGTCTGGTAGGGAATGTGTTCAATGGCTGAGAAAGAATATTACCAGCATATTTAATGGGACTTTGTGCAGCTTTCTATTTCACATCTTTACGCATTTATTCAGAAGCCACTTGGCAAATATTAATAAAATAAGTAATAATTAAGCCTATTATGTCACTCACTTAATTATTATATAAATATTGAAAAAGTGTTTCTTTTTTTGTCTGGATGTCCTCCTCCAAAGGTTGCTCTCCAGGAGAACACAATTTGCTTCACAAAATGATGGGAGTGGAAAATGTAATTTAAAAAGAGGTTCAAACCTCAGCTGACATTTAACTTAAAACCCTATACTTAATTTAAATCATAATTAGCTTGTAAAATCCTAAAAATAAGGTCTCACTAGTAACTTTTACAATAAGGCATATTAATGAATAAAGCACAGTGAAGTATATTTTAAGGCAATTGTTTAACAATTTTTCTGAATACTGAAAATCACAATCTTGAGCAAGGCAATTAATGTGACAATGATGTTTAAAACTGCAGTTGGGAATTTGGTTTGATGCAAAGTGGTCAAAAATTGTCACTTTCAATTAATATTCCACCATTATATCCTTGGAGAATCATTTACTGTAAATGAAGAGGATTACGTTATGTTGGCTTTTTAAATTTTGTTAAGTGTCACAATGTCGGACTGCTTTTCTCATGTCCCCAATAAAACTGGAACAGTAAGTATCAGTTATCAATACATCGTATTTATATTAGCTGGCCTTTCAATCATGGTTTATTTTAATTAACAAAAATCCACCTCTTCCATTCACGCAAGTCCCTCGGTGCTTCATGTCCATATCATTTAGCCACTTAGCCATTAAAGTCTTATATTATCATGTTACTTTATCTATATATATATATATTACATATTTTCAAAGCCAGTCATATGTCTTCATAAGCTTATTATACTTGATTTACTTTTTTTTCCAAAGTCACCATTTAAGTGCTTCTAAAATGGAAATGAAGCTTTAGAAAGAATTCCAACTAAATTGGAGTAATTGTATTTATCTATGGAGGTTGCATCATTTATTCTTGTCATCTCTACACAAATTTGGATGGAGAGAAACAAAGTATTTGAATGCTGATAAGTCCACTTCTACATGCAGACTATGCCCAGAGCTCTCAGCAGATGGCTGATGCACACTGAATGCATTTTCTGAGAAACCACACATTCCCAAAAGCAAACAGGTAAAGCATGTGTAGGTTATTGTGTGCCACCTCAATTCAACTTTTAAGCATTCTAGTTTATTGCTTCAATAATGTGTTTACATTGTTGAAAGTTGTTCATTTGTGCAAAAGTAAGATTGATAATTGGGTGGCACGGTGACACTGCTACTTCAGAGTGCCAGGGACCATGTTAGATTTCTGGCTTGGGTCACTGTCTGTGTGGAATCTGCATGATTTCCTCGTGTCTGTTGGGTTTCCTCCCGGTACTCAGATTTCCTCTCAGTTTCTGAAAGATGTGCTGGTTAGATGCATTGGCCTCGCTAAACGCTCCCTCAGTCTACTCGAACAGATACCGGAGTATGACGATTAGGGGATTTTCACAGCAACATTATTGCAGTGTTAATGTAAGCCTACTTGTGACGCTAATAAATAAACTATAAACTTTCAACCAGAAAATAATTCACTCATTCCAAGGTTGGAAAATAAATTTTCGCAGGTGATGAGCATGTTACTGTTTCAAACAACTATGTCATTTAGCCTTTGTTCCATGTTAATTGCTTAAGCTTGTAACAGTGACAACACCATAAGTTTGATAAATTTGTCTGAACTGCACTTAAACTGTGGCTATTAAAAAAAGTACAAGGGAGTTATGAGAAGTATAAGCGAAATGTTAAAGCAGCACTAAAAGGTTGATAGATGAAATACATAGTATCTCAAATTCAAAGCAGAAAAAAAATCAGAGAATAGTATTTTATCTTTTTAATAAAATGATGATACCTTTCCAATTTAGAGACATAAGACTATATCTTGTATAATATATTAATATATTATCTAAAGTGAATGGCATTGTTAATCACAGTCACACCCAGAATGACTTAGCTTCTGTGCGCTGAATGTTAATTTTGCAAAACATTAATTTTCAAGATTTTGCAGCAGTGAAACTGTAATTAAATATTAATGTCACATGTTATTGCAGTACCACATTTATGAGAACTTACCATGCTTGCTCTCAACTAATCAGTTTTCATATTTATGGATACATCACAACTCAAAAAGCTTCTAAAGAATTAGGGAAACACGGTGGCACAATGGTTAGCACTGCTGCCTTACAGCACCAGGGACTTTGATTCAATTCTGGCCTTGGGTGACCGTCTGTGTGGAGTTTGCATGTTTTCCCTGTGCCTGTATGAGTTTCCCCAGACGCTCCAGTTTCCTCCCACACTCCAAAGACATGCAGGTTAGGTTGATTGGCCATGCTAAATTGCCCCTTAGTATTAGGGTGATTGGCAGGATAAATGCGTAGGATTACGGCGATAGGCCTGGGTGGGGTTATCGTCAGTGTAGCCTCAATGGGCCAAATCACCTCTTTGTACACTATAGTAATTCTATTATTCTAAAGCATACACGTTCTCCTAGACTACCTTGCAGCAGAACTGTTTATTCAACAGTGTTAAAGTAGATTTTTTAAAAAGTTTCGCTCTCAACACTGCTCATGTTTTAAATGTTGCCTCTTATTTCTAAAGCTATATTGTTCATATACTCTGCAGCTGCACCGGATACTATTCTGGTGCAGCTACGTAGGAGAAGTTTAGTTGGATGGTTCTTGTTAAAAAAAATGTTAAAAAAGGTGCTTGAAGAGATCGGTAGCCCAGTAAATTGGTACTGATATGTTACTGGTTTTGTGTGACTGTTTCAAAGTCGCTTAGCTGAAATAGTTATGTTTTTCATCCCTTCCTAAATTTGCTGTTCAGTTTTCAATTAACAGTGTGAGAACGGTCAGCTTCAGTTAAGTTCATACCCTATTGAAGTACATTGATTCCTAACAGCTCTTAATTTCTCTGTGAGGTTCTGTTAACTTTGTAATAAAACTAATTTTCTCTTCAGTCATTGTTTTGTCATAAACAATTCACACATAGGCAGGAAATCAATGACTCTATCCTCACATATATAAAGGTTAATTCAACTGTTCCTCAGAATTATTATTATTCATTATCCATAATCATTGAATATGTCGTTCGTATGTGGTCTTAGAGGCCAATTGTATGGGTCTGGTTCCTGCAGCACAATGATGCGAGCCAGTTACACCAAGTGACTGCACTTATGAATTTACACCAATGTTCTGGAAACATTGAGATTTGTAAATGTTTAATTACATAAATACAATCAATATTGCTTTTTTCTAGTTTTAGCAATAAACTTGCAGAGTTTGATTTTGCCAACAAGAAGAAAACTTAAAATAAAGATTTTTAAACAAATGGAATTCATTTGTTTAAATGGGTGGGAATTTACGGCCTCATACGTCCCGAAACTGGAAAATCCCATCTGAGGTCAAAAGACCTTTCCATAGGCCACTCATCACCCGCTCTGATTTCCGTGGTGGGACAGTAAAATTCCAGCCTATGACTTCAGGTTTTGAGTCTGTATGGACTCTGTGCTCCTTCACGTTGAACTAACAGAAATTCTGCAGTATTACTGGCCCGTGGAACTGTGATGAAATGCTTTGTTTTAGAAATAAGAGGCAACATTTAAAACGTAAACAGCATTAAGAGTAAAAATTTTAAAATGATCTATTTTAAAACTTGAACAAGCAACAATGCTCCATGTTTGTGATATTATAATAAGTTGACTTCTGTGGCACAGTTAACATTTTGGATCTCAAATTATCATTTCACTTTGCGGCAGAGGAATTTCGTTCAAGCCAACGAATAGCGTTTTTTGACAATAATTGGTGTAGCATGTAAAAATGTTAAATTAGAACTTGTGACATACAAGTAATTATATGAATCTATTCATTGCAAACACAGCAAGCAGAACCTATAATAGATAATAAACAGAAAGGCATGCCCAGAGGAGTCAGCTTAAAGACTTAACTTTTTTTAATCACTCATATTTAAAAAAAACCTTTATCTGCATCTGTTTCAATTGGATTTCAAACAGCGAACAGATGTGACTCTTCTGTCTTCTGCAGAATAAGATACCAGCAAGACACAGACCAATCCTCTTAGGAACAAGAAAGAATTTTCATCCATAAATACTTGTTATAAATGGAAATTGCTATTATAAGGGTTTTATCTTTCTCTTGTTGCTATTTGGTACAGAAAGTTGGTCCTGGAGACAAATTACTCAATGCTGTTAAATCATTTGCTCTTAACCCTGGCCTATAGGATTGGAACCTTCACTGGATGATTAGGTTGCATGATAAAATGTTCAAACCAACTAATTTAACAGAGATAACATTTTGATTTTTGTCAGAGCAGGAATTTTGGGTGCAGGTTGGGTCATTTAAAAAGCAGATGCATCTTCCTCTTTAAGAAAAGGCTATCCTGATTTTCAGGATTTGTGCATCTCATTTGCCCCAATGTCAAAGCAACTATGAAAATCTCAATGTTTTTTCCTTGCTTGGTGCATGTTGGGTATTAAGGTAAAGATCCTTTTCTAATCTGCATGTTCTTTTCTGTGTATATTATTTAAAAGTTTTACATTTCCAGCTTGTGTTCTGTGATCATTTCATGGTCATCTTGTGTCTGTAATTCACGATGACCTCAATATTATGCAGCCCATTCTCATGATGTTTCAATAATATTGTGACTATTTTTCAGCATGGTCTTATGATTAATATGTTGCTTATTTGCCAATGTTATTTTGACACAGTGGCTATGCTTTTTCCTGGTTGTCCTTAATGGTGATTCATTGGCAGTCTAGCATGTTGGAGGATATATTCAGCAAGTGATCTGTTGAATCTGATGCATTGAACCAGCAGACATCCTACAGCATTGCTAGTTCATGAAACTGAACTGAAATACTCTGGGAATATAAAACAAGATTTTAAAAACAGTAACAATAACACTAATGTTCCCCATGGTCTAATGGAATCTCAGTTCCTTTATAATGTAGTGACTTAGATAAATGTGAGTTCTCGGGTAGTATTGTGGGGCATATATCCAAGTATCCTAGTGTCGTGAGGTGTGCACCTGAGTTTTCTGGCAGCCTAGTATGGTAGCAGTTGGTACTATCAAAAAAAAATGCTACCATGGGACTTAGAAAGAGCAGTAATTATTTAAATTTGCCATCCCCCTCCCTTATTACATCCCCACTGCTGTCCCACTGTCAAAATGGCATGATCTGGGCTGCACACTTCACAGCTGCTGTCAATGGCACACTGTGCTTGGTTAACAAGCGATGTGTTCCTACGAGATGCCTCTGCGAGATGGGGTTCAGCAGGCAAATGTTTCCCTTTTTGAAATTGCTCCATCCAGTGGTTAAGTAGAGAATGAGTAGAAACTAAACATTGATAGAAGAGGTGGAACCAACATTCAAATACAAACTCACTGGTTGGGAATTAAACAGTCTCCACATGAGTCGCACATTGCTAAACAGCGGTCGTCAGATTTAACAACTAGTGCATCATTAGAGCAGCAGGAACAGGAAGAGGCCATTCGGCCCTTTGAGCTTATTCCACCACTTTGTAAAGTCATGGTTGACCTGATCTTGACTTCAAATCCACATTCCTGACTAATCCCCATAACCTTCAATGTCTTGAGTCTTCAAAAATCATTCAAATTCCACCTTGAAAATATGCTGCTTTCTCGGGAGAAGGATTCAAAAGGTTCATGATGCTTTAAGAGAAGAAATTCTTCCTCATCTCTGTCTTAAATGAGCGACGTTTTATTTAAATTATGCCACTTTGTTCATCAGATTCCTCCACAGGAAGGGAAACGTCCTCTCAGTACCCACATTGACATTCCCCTCAAAATCTTTTATACTTCTATAAGGTCACCTCTTATTCATATGTACTCCAATGAGTATCGGCCCATCTCGCTCAATCTTTTCTTGTAAGACAACTCATTTATCCAGAATACAAACTAATGGGTCTTTTCTGTACTGCCTCCAATGCAAGTATGTCCTTCCTCAAATATCAAGAACAGAACTGAACTTTGTACTTAGACGTACTCTGACCAATATTCTGTAAAATAGATACAATAAAGGCCAACATTCCTTTTATCTTCCGATTACATTTTCAGTCATCCAGATCCCCCTGTTTTGCAGCATTCTGTGGCTTCTTCCATTTTAAATAAAATTTTGCTTTTCTATTTTTCCTATTTTCTTGGTGCAGTTAGGTGACTAGAGAATTTCACATTAACTTCACCGTAGTGTTAATGTAAGCCTTACTTGTGACTAATAAATAAAACTTTCAAAAGAAAAGCCTCACATGTTTCCACATTATATTCCACCTGCCAAACTTGCAGCACAGTGGCACACTGGTTAGCACTGCTGCTTCAGAGCACCAGGGACCTGGGTTCAATTCCGGGCTTGGGTCATTGTCTGTGCAGAATCTGCACATTCTCCCTGTGTCTTTGTGGGTTTCCTCTGGGTACTCTGGTTTCCTTCCACAGTCCAAAAGATATGCTAGTTAGGTGCAATGACCATGCTAAATTCTCCTTCAGTGTACCCAAACACGTGCCTGAGTGTGATGATAAAGGATTTTTACAGTAACTTAATTGTAGTGTTAATGTAAGCCTACTTGTGACAATAATAAATAAACTTTGCCCACTCTATTAACATACCTACATCCATTCATAGATGCTTCAAGCTGGATTTAATAGAAGCAATGGTGGTGTAACAGATTATAGGAAAGGATTGTCAAATTAAATTCGCTCAGACACTGAGCTGGACAGTGGAGAGCCAGAATCATGGATCCTGGATATTCTGACTCCAAGAGCTATAACCAGAGGCCAGCAGCAGTACTGAAGGCAAGGACACCAGGGATGTGGGGACGGCTGCCGTTACAATATCTGCTCAAGGTCCAATATTGTCGCTGGACCCGAGACCTCATGTGAATGACAACAGGAGTGGGATAGTTGTGAGGAGGACTTCAAATGGGGTTGTCAGCAGCAAAGATAGAATTTGCCTCTTAGGGGAAAGGCCCCACATCCTTTTTAATGCCAGTTCTCACGATCAGTCACTGCGCACCTTTGAACGAGGGACTCCACTTACAGCCCACAAACAATCCGCATGGGGCTACTTGCTGTGCTCCCTGCATGGCTAGCTCCCACCCAGTACTGGATTGATAAAGAGTGGTGATGGGATGATCCCTTTGAAAGCCCAATTGGCAGATGGATGTGAAGGCCATCCAAGAGCATTATTGCCCTGGATTTAACCAAGGTGAAAGTGAGAAGCTTATGGAATTTTCACTGCCACTCTACTGCTTAATTAAATGCACCGTCACCAGCAGACATGTCATCCAAAATGAATACAAACAGTCCTCCCTATTGAAGAAAGGAGGGAAACAGAAAGCAAGGAACTCTAGGCTTGTTGTCCTAAGAACAGTCATTAGAAAAATATGGGAATCCAATAGTAAAGGAGTGAAATATTTTTAAAAAATCAGAATGTAATTTAGCAGAGTCAATAGGCATTTATGGAAAGGATATCACATTTGACAAATGTATTATATTTCTTTGAAGGTGATGTGAGCAGAATTTTTTAATTCAATTATTTTATAGGATACAGGCGTCACTGTCTGGCTAGCAATTATTGTCTAACTCTGGTTAGAATCATAGAAACTCTACAGTGCAAGAACACGCCATTCAGCCCACCAAGTCTGCATGGACAACAATCCCACCCAGGCCCTACCCCCGTAACCCTACATATTTACCTCATTAATCCCTCTAACTGACACATCCAGGGACACGAAGGACCAATTTAGCAAGGCCAGTGCACTTAACCCGCATACCTTTGGAGTGTGGGTGGAAACCAGAGCATCCAAAGGAAACCCACGTAGACACAGGGAGAATGTGCAAACTCCACACAGACAGTGACACAAGTTGGGAATCGAATCTGAGTCCCTGGCACTATGTGGCACTGTGTTAACCACAGTGCCACCATGCCATCCAAGGACAGTTAAGAGTGGGTTTGGTTCTGGAGTGACACATAGATCAGATTGGGTAAAGATGAAAGATTTCCTTTCCTAAAGAACATTAATGAACCAGATAGGTTTTTCTGACAATCTAGAATGATTTCATGGTCATCAGTAGATTCTTAATAACAGTTTTTTTTTATTGAATTCAAATTCCACATCTACTATTGTGGGATTCGAACCTAGGTCCCCAGAACATTAGCTGAACTTCTGGATTAATAGTACATCGATGATACCGCTCAATCATTGCCACCCCTGATGAATAAAGTGGAACCAATAGATATAGAGTTTTTGGATTTCCAAAAGTCACTCAATGAGATACCACTTCAATGTTCATCCTCCTCCTCTCCCTTTTTCAATGTAATGTTTCTTGCTGAGTGTGATAAAACATCTTAAAAATCAGCCACTGCTTATTGACCGTCTGAACTGTTAATGTACCTTTCCAGTTCACTTTAGCCAGCTTTCTCTACAAACCTTTGTAATTGTAAGTGACTTCTTTCCCTCGCTATTTCTTATCTCCACGCACAATGATATTATATATCGTGATCTTCTCAGCCAAGATCATTTCTCTCTGTTGTACAGCTCTCATCTTCATGAACAGATCTTTCCCACCTCCTTTTTATTTCCGCCTGTCCTTCTGAAATGTCAAGTATGTTTGAATATTCAGTTTCCACCCTGGTCACCTTGACACGGCTGGTATGTTATGTTCGAGCCGCCTATGAAAAACGCGCCCAATTTTATGCCCCTGCCTACCTGCCAATCTGCCAGTGGGAAGATCAGAGCATTCAAATAAAGAGCATTTGATTTTGTCTTTTTATCATTGTTTTCGATTCAGTCTTATTTTGTCTTACAATTTATGATTGTAGATTTTGTCTTCTCTTGTTATGCTCTGCTTATCATTACTTATGTCAATAATGTGAACGATGGCCTTTTCTTTTCTCTCTAACTTTCTAAATTTCTCTGACCCAAAAACCTCCAACCTCACCCCCCACCCCCCCCCCCCCCCCCCCCCCCCCCCCCCACCCCCCAACCACCACCACCACCACCACCACCGTTTCTCCCCCAGGGTTCCTCAAGATGCAGACAGCTATTGCAGATTTGATTGATGTGGATTACACTAGCGTCCACATGCTACAGCTGAAGCACATCACCTGTACTACCATATCTATTTTATTCAATGTCACTAAATTAGATTTTCAAGTTTTGAAATTCCATTGTGTGTTTAGAGGTAACATAAGTAATAATTTTATTTAATTTATTATATTTAGTTCTATTTCAAGGCTATGGGCCAAGGGTTAGCCAATGGGATTGGGTGGGAGGTCAGATACTTCTCACGTGTCAGTTCAGACTTGATGGGGCGAAGGGCCTGTTCTGCATGATATAATTCCATGACATGTTTTAGGTATTTATTGCAACTCATCCCACTATTCTAATTAATCCTTTTTGTTCATTTTTTTTAATATCACACAACACCTCCTTCTTCACCAAATTCCCACTTTTGCCAAATTATTTTGAATTCTGGTGAAATTTGCACTCAAGTGGAGCTACTTTAGGCCAATACTTTTGTTATTAATTCATTTTCTATGTAAAATTACCCCAATTGAAGTCGTTAACTTCCCAGTTCTTAGTTTAAACCAACACCTTAGTTTAGAGAGAACAAAATAAATACTCATCTATTCGCAACTGCTATGTTATGTCATCATACTTTTACTTTGCTTTTTGTTCGAATTCTTGATTTATTGTGCTTTGCTATTTTGCCACTGCCAATGGGTTTCTGTGCTGTTTGTAATTACTCCATTCTAGAGTCATAAGAAGTTTACAGGCTCTCTGGCCCACCTTGTCCATGCCATCCTTTTTTTTAAACCCCTGAACTAATCCCAATTGCCTGCACTTATAGAGTCATAGAGGTACAGCAGTTCTTTACTGCTCTGCCATTGTCAGTGGTTCCTGCCCTGCTCTCCACTATCAAGAAAACAAACCTGTACCAGTTAAACAAATATTCACTAAATTATTTTGCCACCAGCAACAACTTATGTTTGCTTGGCACCTTTAATGGAGAAAAATGCCTCACCGTGCTTCACAGAGGCAAAATATCAACATTGGAAAAGTCAATAATATTCTTGCATTGAACTAGGAAATATAAATTAACTTCACAATTTTGTAATTCATTAGGTGAAATATTGCTAGTAATTGAATGATTGTGTTTCTGTATCTTTCCTTAATTTTACTTTGTAATGCAGTTTTTGCATTCAAAGTACAGAGATAGTAAACTTACTTAATTCAGGGTAATGATAAAGTTACACTGAATGATATATGAGTTTAGGTTTCAACTATGTTACCTTTACAGCAGGTGGGACATGCACCATGCAAAGATTCATTGACTTCAGGTAGGATTTCCCAGCATTAGGGTGAGCGTGGTCAGAAAATTTCATCCAGGGTGCTCAACCTGCCCTCATTAGGCAATCTCTCCACCCCAGGAATATGAATAGTAAATTTTCTCTGAACTGTTTCCAATGCAAGTATATATCTTCTTGCATAAGGAGACCAAAACTGTACGCAGTATTCCCAAGTATAACACATTTGTATTCCATTCTCCTAGTAGTAAACACCAACTTTCCATCTGCCTTTTTCACTAATTGCTACAAATGCATTTTATCAGTTTGCGAATCATGTACAAGGATATTCAGATCCCTCTACATTGTTGCATTCTATAGAGTCTCTCCATTTATATAGTCTACCTTTCTATGCTAGCTGCCAACATAGGCAACCTCACATTTTTTCATATTTTGCTCCATCTACCAGATTTTACACATTCACTTAACCTATCTACATCCCTTTATAGACTTCTCATAACTTGCTTTCCTACTTATCTTTGTGGCATTGGAAAATTGGATGACAGATTTGGCTCTTTTTTCCGAAATATCAATAAACATTGAATGATCTTTATGACATCCACTAGTTAAAATTTGCAAATCTGAAAATGGCCCAGTTCTCCTGACTTTCTGTCTCCTGTTAGTTACTCAATCCTTTCAATATGCCAATACCCCCAATGCCATGAGCTCTTATCTTTTGTAGATCCCTTTTATGTGGCACTTTATTGAAAGAACACCAATAAATTTGTTAAACTTTGTTTCCCTTTCCCATGTTGACTTTGTCCATTTGTATCGCAATTCCTCTAAATATCCTGAGTCTTCTCCTTAACAATGGATCCTAACATTTTCTTAATAACAGATGTTAAATAAACTGGCCATTATAGGTTCCTGCTTTCTGTCATTCCTCTTTTTTAAATAATGCTACTGCATTTGCAGTTTTCAAATCTGTTAGGATCTTTTTATAATCTGGGGTATATTATGAGATTTTCACAAACTTCAGGCCTGCCACGACTCTTTGCAGCATTGTACATCTTTTCTTTCAATTGATACCATTCTTAATTTCCATGGATGAAAGTCATTCTCTTAGAATCTTTCTTTCTCATTGGAATATACCTTTAATAATTATGAATGTCTCCTTAAGTGTCTTTCATTTCTTCTCTATCATCCTATCCATTTTCCCATTCCCCTGTAGCCAACTCTGTCTTCATATCCTTTTAAGTACCTTTGATTTAAATTTAAGTCACTAGTTTCAGGCCCAAAACTCTCACTCCCAAATCAAATATGAAATTATGTCACGTTATGATCATTTTTACTTAGATGATCCTTTCATGTTATGATCACTCTTACTTGGATGATCCTTTACAATTCTGTCATTAATATATTCTGTCTCATTACTTATTATCAAGTCTAAAATATACTGTAGGAGTTACCACTTTTGAGTGAGACATTGAAATGAGATTCTATCTGCCCCCCCCACCCAACCTTAGGTGACATAAAATAATCTCATGGTGCCCTTTCAAGAAGAGCAAGGACATTCACCCAATAGTCGGCCAGGATTTATCCATCATTCATTATCTAAAATAGTTGATCTGGTCATTTATTTTAGTGCCATTTGTGAATTTGCTAAGTGCAAATTGACCACTGTGATTTCTGCATAGTAGTTACGTTTCAAAAGCACTTAAATAATCAAAATATTGCAGTGGGTGGCATCCGAAACAAGAACAGCTGATGCTGGGAAAACTCAGCATGTCTGGCAGTATCTGTAAAGAGAGAAAACAGAGGGAACTAGTTCTGACAAAGAGCCAAAAGGACTTGAAACATTAATTCCATTTATTCGTCTTTTCTTACTTGAAAAACACACTTCTTTGGCTGTAAAACACTTTGCAAATCCTGACATATGAAAGGTATAAATACAAGCTTTCCTCTTCTTTCTCTCTCTCTCTCTCTGACTCTCTCTCTATCTCGCATTTTCTTCATAAATTTAAATCAGGCATGTTGCATTGTAAAATGTTAGGTATTTATAAACTAGTTATATTGCTCACTCCTCTGACATATTCCCTGTAGACTATCACCTCGATTATGTACACCTATGAGTGATTAAAAGGAGTTCATTTTGAATGCCCAACGCGTTCCACAGGTTTAAATTTAGGTGGGTCCAATAATCTTCAATCAGCGTTCTTAATAATTGTGTATGAGAGGTATATGAATTATTCTTCATGGAGTACGTTGTAACACTTAATTGCATGCCGAGGAAAATGAAAATCTATAGAAATCTCTTGTACTTTTAAGAAAGGGCACTACCGCAGTAAAATGGTTAAGGATTATAAAATGTCAGATGTTGTCTATTTTTTTAATTGATTCAGTGACTTCCATGCAATGAATCTGGCCCCCTCAAGCTGTACCAGTCTGCGGATCTGCCCTGGTAGTGCAGACCCTGCACTCAGGCAGCATGACTCATGCACAGCAATGGTCATTAGGTACTGAAACATCGTCTTATTTGAAAACAGGGATGGCATTCTGGTGTCTCTGAAAGCCTGTAATTATTGTCATCAGAAGAGACAGTGTAGCCTTGCAAGGTAATTTAATAACCTTTTGCTTGCACCTGGGAAATCCTTCCCCAGAGAAACAAGGTGCCTCTCTGTGCCATGCATTCGTCAAGACCTGACCTTTAATGGTTTCCGAGAGAACGGTTGGCACCAAGTCGTGTGCAGGGGAGCATTGTTAATGTTATTTCTTTGTTAATTGATACGGCACTTAGAGCTTTAACAATGATGCATTGCAAGATTGGAATGTGGAGGGATTTCTTAAGAGAAATGTAACAGGGATAGCGGCGGCAGAGAGAGGAGATGTTTTATACCTCCAATAGACATAAACAGGATTTTTATGATGTAACAGCTGTTAACTAAATTTGAAATGGTTCTGGAATCCAATGCCTACTAACTGATTAGCTCTAGAGCATCTTATAGTTTGTTGTATTAGTGTTGCAGTTGTTTTTTTTTGGTGTGCAAGAGAGGAAATATAGAAAGGAAAATAATGCTTAGTTAATTACCTTAACTAAAAGCATATCTTAACATAAAATACGTGCAATCTATTTTCCCCCCAAAATAGCTACATGCTATAGCCAAGCCTTTATTTGCTTATTAATTAGTCAAAGGAATATTTTATGTAACCAAAGTTAACCTCCTAAATCCCCAAAGAGTTTTCAGATGCGCAGATCTGTTCCAAAGCAGTAACACTGAGCTAAGTGAAAGGCTAAATTTAAAAATTTATGACATAAATTTCAAAACGTGCTCAAAACCATATAATGGCCAGAATCGTGCCGAGGGGATGGGGCTTTTGGCTACCAGCTGGAGACTCAGAAAGGGCAATCAAGGGCAGGAAATAACTCCTTGTGGGACCCCCTTCCTCTTGATCAAGCAACGTGTGTCTTTGAATGAGAGAACTCTGCTTGGTTTGCAGGTTATCCTTCCTGCATGATTAGCTTCCAATCACCACTGGGTTAACAGAACAAAGAACAGAGAAAGTTACAGCACAGGAACAGGCTCTTTGGTCTCCAAACCTTCACCAACAATGCTGTCTATCTGAACTAAAACCCCCTACCCTTCTGGGGGACCATATTCTTTTATTCCCATCCTATTTATGTATTTGTCCAGACACCCCTTAAAAGTCACTATTTATCTGCTTCTACAACGTCAGGCATTCACACATTCTCTGTGTAAAAAACCTGCTTTGTACATCTCCTTTAAACCTTGCACCTCACACTGATATGCCCAGAATATCAGGATGAGGATCTTAACTGGGCTCAATTTTCCACTTAAGTTTCTCAGTTGGCAGCAGGACAGACTTAATTTTAGTGGACGTAGAAATGTGGCGGTGTTTGCCCCTGCCACCCTCTCATCTAATTGACTGCACCCTGCCACCAAACTCATCACAAGGTAGAGACAAAAGATTCTGCCCATTATTTCTAATCTTGCATTATTTGAAAGTTCCACAGAGAGGAAAGAGGAATTGGTGAAAAAAGACCAGGCCATTATTTTGGAGGAGACAGTAGCAGTGTGATAATGCCAGTGAACACGTAGTCCAGAAACCCAGACTAATAATCTGGCCACACAGGGTTTGAATCCTACCCTGTGATCATGAGTGTAATTTTTAATTTTAATTAACAAATCTGGAATTAAAAGCGAGCCTTGGTAATAGTGATCACAAAGCTGTCATCGATTCAGAAGAAATATTGTACCCAAAGAGTTGTTGAAACTCACGATCAGAAGAAGTCATTAAGCTTAGATGTATTTGGTAAAAGTAAGTCACTTACTAGTAATTTGGAGATCTATTTAACGCTGTGGTTCAAATCCCAGTTGTCAATGATCTGACAAAATATTCACTCATTGAAAAAACCCATCTGGTTCGGTAATGTCTTTTCAGGAAAAAATCTGCCATCTTTACCTGATCTGGCCTTCATCTGACTTGGGACTCACGACAATTTAATTGACTCTTAACTGCTCTCAGAAATAGCACAGCAAGCCATTCATTTATAGGGCAAATACAGATAGACAATAAATGTTGGCCTCACTAGCGATGCACGAAGGTATTTAAGGTAATTAACACCTGCTGGAGGATTGTAAGCAAGTTGCACACCATTCCTGCAAGTCAGGATGATGCATAATGTAGGGAAACTCCAAAGAAAAGATGGGAAATAAAATCTAACATTGTACTAAAGGTTGACCTTTAAATATATTGCAAGGCTCGTGGAACACCATTTGTTGAAGTACCCTGTTTAAATACTGGTGTCACAAAAGTAGGTAAGCTGTTATCAACTCAGCTAAGTGTTTTGTGTAATATTTATGGTAGGGATAACTGGAACCCATTAAAAAAGTGAACACAAAAGTGCACCAATGTTAATACCATACTAAAGCAAAGTCCATGCATTGTAATATAACTACTCATTCTGGCTATTCCATTTATCATTTTACCAGAATATAGCCCCACGTCATTCAGAGCTGGCATTACTACACTGCACCAAATAACAATGTAAACATCCTTGACTGTTCTGGAGAAATTATTTTAAAACATCCTTTTTACTCAATTAATTTTGTCAATTAACTAGGTAATTTAATGATGATAGATATTTGCTTTGATTAGGTGTTCCTAACTCAGGATTTTCAGAAAAAGGCTGTGTGCAAATGTCACTGGCAAGTAATGTTTTGGAATACCAAGATCCTTTTATGACTGTGTCTTAGCTCCAAGAAATTGTGCATGAATTTTTACATTAATAGCCCACAAAATTATTATTTACCACTTAACATTTTTATAATGCGCGTACATTCATGCGTTGCACACATGGTATGAGAAATATTTTAGTGTCTTCATTACCAGTTTCAGGCAATTTCTGAGTTCACTAAGACATATTTCAAAACATAATAGAGCAATGGAACTCAACAGACAACTTTTAATTAAAGTTAAAATTAAAATTAATACATTGTTCAGTCTTTGAGATAACACCCAGGAGATATGATTATTTTATCATTCATTCATTTCATTCTTAACCCTTGATTAGTTTTGCCTCTCTCCGCATAATATAAATTTTATTTCTTACCTCTGTTTATTTCTGGCCACCACAGATTCATTGAATAATTCCATTTGACTTTTGGACTTCACCAAGGTTGACAATGCAGCCAGTGAAGCTATCAGGATGTCATGGTGGCACAGTAGTTAACACTGCTGTCTCACAATGCCAGGGACCTGGGTTCAATTCCAGCCTCAAGTGACTGTCAGTGTGAATTTGTACATTCTCTCTGTGTCTGAGTGAGTTTCATTTGGGTGCTCCAGTTTCCTCCCACTGTCCCAAGGTGTGCAACTTAGGTTGATTGGCTTTGCTAAATTGCCCATTAATGTCAGGGGGATTAGTGAAGGTAAATATGTGGGCTTAAGGGGATAGGTCCTGGGTGGGATAGTTATAGATGGAGGCTTGATAGGCTAAATGCCATCCTTCTACACTGTAGGGATTCTATGATAGCACCATAGAATAGGGAGGACAATACTCACAGAACTTCTGCTGTCCAATCACCTCTACTGGGGAAAGGCTGAATTATCAGATGAGGTCAAAATTGGACTCATCTTTAAGTACCTTCCCTTTTCTCACTGTAATAAAATATTCTGTAGACATTTTGCTATCAAGATGAAGCAAGGACAATGGATGTCACCTCTCTCACCATGAGCTAGCACCTTCAGAAAAGACAAATGGTTAGTCAAATTTAAGTCCAGTATTAATAATAATAACAATAATAATAATAAGTTCTATCCCAAGGGCAGGAATTTTCCAACCCATCATAAATAGATTAGTAGGGGGAAGATTGACAAGATAGTGCCAGGCCATTTTATCAATGGTAGGAAAGATGCCAGCCCAGTTGAGTATCTGATCTCACCTCCTCTATCAGTTTGGAGGCAAACATGACTTTTACACAGGGAGACTATCCAAATAACTCCTACACCCTCCTCACAGCGTCAGCTAGCAATGGGGATGGGCGTCCTTTTTAAACAGACTGACCAGTATACTCCAATGTCGCATGCTCTACGACAGATCACTACTAAAATTTGCAGCTTCCTGGATCACAGGAGCGAATCATAGAATCCCTAGAGTGCAGAAGGATGTCATCTGGCCCATCAAGCCTGCACTAATAATAATCCCAGCCAGACCCTATTCCTGAACCCTCCATGCATTCACCTAACAGCCCTGACACTAAAGAGTAATTTATCACGATCAATCAACCTAACCTGAACATTTTTGGACTGTGGGAGGAAACCTGAGCACCTAGAGCAAACCTACGCAAAAAAGGTAGAACATGCAAACTCCACACAATCTCACAGGGCCAGAATTGAACCCAGGTTCCTGCCGCTGTGAGGCAGCAGTGCAAACCACTGTGCCGCCATATGATGGGAATGCATTGCCTGTTTCCTTTGTTATGACGGGTGAGAACAGGTGAACTGGTGCCCCTCTATTCAACCTCCTCATTTGTCACAACAAAGATTTCAGTTTCTTTTTCACAAGGCTATGTCTTTTTAAAATCGGAATCTATTTTATTATCTAAGCTGTGACCAATAAGAAGTCAATCAAAAAGATTTTCTTGAGTCAAAGGAAGAGAAAATATATTTCATATGAACATGTGAAAATACAAACTAGGAGCAGGAGAAGGCCTTTCGGCCCCTCAAGCCTGCTGCACCATTCAATTAGTTGATGGTTGATCTGATTGTAATCTCAATCTCACATTTCCATTTGTCCCTGAAAACCTTTCACCCCCAACCCCTTTGTTAAGTAAAAACCTATCTAGCTCTCTCTTAAAAATATTCAAAAACTTTGCTTCCACCACCTTTATAGGAAGAGAATTTCAAAGATTCACAGCCCTTTGAGGGGAAAAAAAAACTCATCTCTGAGCAGCACCTTATTTTTAAATAGTGACCCTTAATTCCAGATCGTCCCGCAATTGGAAATATTCTCTTCATGTCCACCCTGTCAAGACTCATCAGAATCTTAAAGATTTTGATCAAGGTGCTTCTCACTCTTCTAAACTCCAACGGATACAAACCTAACCTATCCAATCTTTCCTGATAATACAATCTGCCCGTTCCTGGTGCTAGTAAACCTTCTTTGAATTGCTTTGAATGCTTTCCTTAAATAAAGAGGCCAATACTGTGCACAGTACTCCAGATCTGGCCTCACCAAGGCCCTGTACAAACACAATACATTATGCATCAAACTGGGGAAAAGATTAAAATTGCAAAGTCGAGCATTCAGCCTTCATTCAGACATTAGGGTTCAAAGACACATGCATGTGTTTTACACAAGCGTACTGCACACACACAAATACACACGCACGTCAGAATGAGGAAACTAGTGTCCTTTGAGTAGCATGGTGGCACAGTGGTTTGTAGCGCTGCTTCACTGCTCCAGGGACCTGGGTTTGATTCCTGGCTTGAAACTCTGTGTGGAGTCTGCACATTCTCCCCGTGTCTGTGTGAACTTCCTCCACATGCTCTGGTTTCTTCCCACAGTTCAAAGATGTGCAGGTTAGATGCAATGACCATGTGAAATTGTCCCTTGTTGTCCTGGGATGCATAGTTAGAGGGATAAGGCTGAGGTGGGATTGTAGTCGGTGCAGACTTGATGGGCTAAGTGGTCTCCTTCTGCACTGCAGGATTTTTGATTTCTATGATTCTAATGTATGGCACGGTAACACAATGGTTAGCACTGCTGCTTCACACTCCAGGGTCCTGGGTTCGATTCCCGGCTCGGGTCACTGTCTGTGTGGAGTTTGCACATTCTCCTTGTGCCTGTGTGGGTTTCCTCTGGGTACTCCGGGTTAGGTTGATTGGCCATGCTAAAAAATTGCCCCTTAGTGTTCTGGGTAGTGGAGGTTAGAGGGATTAGTGGGTATAATATGTAGGGCCTGGGTGGGATTGTGTTCCGTGCAGACTTGATGGGCCGAAGGGCCTCTTTCTGCCTTTTTAAGCAGTTTGCTCCACCTCAACTTAATTTGCAAAATTTCAGTCTGTTGGAAGCTGAAAATTTATATTTTCATTAATAAGAGGCCGTAGCCTCATGCCACCTGTTCCTAGAAGGTAATGATAAACGACCATCACCCCCACAACCCCTATCCTCATTCACATGATTGCAGCCTTATAAATAGGTAAGAACTTCTTGCTAATGTTCTGGGCTCTTTAATTCTTTGGCATGCTGTTTGCATTGTCCATCTCACATTGCCTGATTGATCAGACAAGCCTGAAGTGATATGCAAATTCTGTGCTTCTGAGGAACAGCCTACACAAAATTCCCCCCAATTGGTGAATTGCGTTCCTGATTTACAACTATCGTTCTAGCAGGGGCTAAGTACAGACGATTTTACCCTGTCACATCCAAACCACTGAATGTGGTACAGTGTTCCAAACGAATACTGCATTTATATGACAGAACGACTTCCTGAAATGGTTCAGCAATACTAATCACAGCTCCTGTTGAGAAACTATCCTGAGGCAGTTTAAGCTACAACCATATGTTTACTTATAGGGAATCTCATCACAGAACCCATTAAAGAGACAGTCTCATAAGGATGGTGATTATGATTAATAAAGAGGTGCACTTGAAGTATTTTGAAATAACTAGAAAGCAGGAGGCCGATTAGTACCGAGCGATCAGGTACTGCAGAGCCCAGTTCCTCTCTGAACATCATTTCTATTCAGCCAAAGGTTGCACTGGGCATGGGAACAGGGCAGAGGTGCACATTTGTACTGAAAAATTTCAAAGAGAGGTTTGTAAGCAAAAGCAGTGAAGCCAGTGCGTTTTGATTTGTTTTGGTAAGTATGTTGCACTTTCTTTAATATATGGATAAATAAGTGAACTTTTTACGCTACTACCTCACAACTACACAAATGGACATAAGCAAATAATATGGGCACAACTCCATATGCTTACTGTGAACATGAATCTCAAATGAATAATGTACAAGAAGTGTTGAGGAGTGACACAATGTTGCCTCACAGCACCAACGGCCCAGGTTCAATTCTGGCCTCAGGTCACTGTCAGTGTGGAGTTTGCACCTTCTCCCCGTATCTGCATGCGTTTCCTCTGGGTTTTTCGATTTCTTCCCACAGTCCAAAGATGTGGGGACTAAATTGATGGGCCATGCTAAACTGACATTAATGTCAGGGGGATTAGTAGGATAAATATGTGGAGTTACAGGAATAGGACTGGATGGGATTGTAGTCAGTGCAGACTCGATGGGTTGAATGGTCTTCTTCTGCAATGTTGGGTTTCTGTTTTTGGGATGCATATTTTAGTGAGGAGCCGCAGGAAATCAGCATTAGTAAAGGAATGGTTTTAGAGAAGTTGATGGGATTGAAAGTGGATAAATCCTCAGGTCCCAATAAATCTTCATCCCAGAGTATCTAAGAAAGTGGCCCTGGAAATAATCGACTCATTGGTGGTTAATTTTCAAAATTTTTTGGACCTTGGAATAATTCCTACAGATTTGATGGTAACTAACGTAAGCCCACTATTCAAAAAAGGAGATAGAGAGAAAACAGGGAACTATGGACCAGTGAGCTTAACATCAGTACTGGAGAAATGCAAGAGTCTATTATCAAGGATTTCATAACTTGGCATTGAAGGCATGGATTTATGAAAGGAAAATCATGCTTGACAAATCTATTGGAATGTTCTGAGGATGAAACTAGTAGAGTTGACCAAGGTAAACCAATGGATGTGGTTTATTTAGGCTTTCAGAAAACTTTCAATAAGGTCTCACATAACAGACTGTGATGTAAGGTTAAACATAATGGGCTATGATGTAAAGTTAAACATAACAGACTACTATGTAAAGTTAAAGCACATGGGATTGCAGGTAATGTCTTGAAATGGATAGAAAGCTGGTTAAAAGATAGAAAGCAAAGAGTTGGTATATATGGGTCTTTCTCTGATTGGCAGTCAATAACTAGTGGGGTCCTGCAGAGATCTATGCTCGAACTCCCATTGTTCACATTACATATTAATGACTTGCAAGAAGAAACTGAATGTATTATCTCCAAATTTGCAAATAATACAAAGTTGGGTGGGGAGGGTTAGCTGTGAGGAAGATGAAAAGATGCTTCAGCATGATTTGGACAGGTTGAGTATATGGTCATGTGCATGGCAGATGCAGTATAACATGGATAAATGTGAGGTTATCCACTTTGGTAGCAATAATAGGAAAACAAATTGTTACTTAAATGTGTGTAAATTGAGAGTGGTGAATATTCAACAAGACCTTGAAGTCCTCATGCATCGGTCAATGAAGGTAAGCGCATAGTAGAGCAGACAGTAAAGAAGGCAAATAATATGTTGGCCTTCATAATGAGAGGATTTGAGTATAAGAATAGGGGTGTTTTGCTGCAATTGTATAGAATATTGGTAATGCCACATCTGGAATATTGTGTGCAGTTTTGGTACCCTTATTTAAGGAAGGACGTCCTTGCTATGGAGGGAGTACAACAAAGATTTACGAAGCTGATTTCTGGGATGGCAGCTCTGTCATATTAGGGGAGATTAAGTCAGTTAGGAATATATGAATTGGAGTTTAGATGAGTAAGAAGGATCTCATCAAAACTTATAAAATTCTAACAGTGTTAGACAGGGTAGATTCAGAAAAGATGTCCCCAGTGGTGGGGGAGTCCAGAACAGGGGGTCATAGTTTAAGGAGAAGGGGTAAATCTTTTTGAACTGAAGTGAGGAGAAATTTCTTCATCCAGATTGTGGTGAATGTGTGGAATTCACTACCACTGAATGCAGTTGAGACTAAAACATTGTCTGAGTTCAAGAATAAATTAGATATAGTTCTTGGGGCTAAAGGGATCAAGAGGTATGGAGGAAAGGGGGGACGTCATGATATTGAATTTGATGGCTAATCATGATCAAAATGAAAGGGGGAGCAGACTGAAAAGACTCGAATGACCTACGCCTGCTTCCAGTTTCTATGTTTCTTGAAAGATACAGAAAGATCAAATTTGAGAAAAAATGGGTCACCACTTTTGCTTCTTTAACAATTATCAGTGCAACAATACTTTATGTTCGATTAAACAATTGTGTTAGAATTCAAGACTTTTAGGCAAAATCTTCTTTCAAACTTGAGTAACAGGAGTGTTCTCTCAGAAATTGTCTCTAAATATTACTTTCTTGACTTTTAACACTTAAAATAAATATAAAAGAAATATGCAAACATTGCAAGACTTATTCTGAATCATCTTTACCAAAATATTTTGCCTCAGGTATATCTCAGTATTATTATACTTGGCATGCCTATTGTAAGTGATTAGTGTGCACTTCACATTATTTATGCTTTCACCTCGTCTCAAAAACATTGTAGAATTTATTCTGTTTCATTACTTTATTTTAAAATAAGCATTCTTAGTGTTTAACCTATTTTCATTGTATTACTGGTGGATCTGTGTTCCTGAATACTGAATAGTAAAGGATGCATTGCTTTATAAGAACAGGAATGTTGTATCAATAAATTCCCAACACATCATTAAAGTAGTAAAACAAAGGTCATCAAATCAAGTTGTTAGGTAAACACCAGCCTTAGGTCATTGAGATTTTAATTGTTTATAATTATGGAACTGTGGAATAAATATATCAGTTCCAGACTTAAAATCATTGACATTGAAGTTCCCTGAAGATTCCATCAGCATCTTGCTGAGACTCTGGAAGGAGATCAGAAAACCCCTGAGGAAACAGTTTATGATACAGAGAATGCTGGAGAATGTGGAGAAACAGTTTATCAAATTGTCTGTGACATTCCCCTTGAGATTCCACTGGCTATTCGTTAGATGTATAGATGGAAACTACTGGGACTCCAGTGGAATTTAGCCCCAAGGTATACATGATGAGACTGTATTGCGTCATTCACAAAATGTTGTCCCGCATCAGTTTTAATGTAAGTGAATCATTTATGCTGTTTTGGGGTCAAACATTATGGTGAAGGCACAAGAGCATTATACAACGCTATTCACCATGCACTCTCCTGCTCAGGTGAAATTGTGTTGCTTTGAGACCACAAAGAAACTCAGAATTTGGTCAGCATTTTGACGGTAGCATTTTCTGTTTTGGGCAGTTTCTCTGCATATCAGAACATAGGACAGTACAGTACAGGAACAGGCCCATCAGCCCATTATGTTGTGCCAAACATGCCGCCAAATTAAACTAATCCCTTCTGCCTGCCTTTGGTCCATGTCTCTCTATTCCTTGCATATTTATCTAGAAGCCCCTCACACGTCCCTATCGTATCTGCCTGCACCATCACACCTGGCAGCGTGTTCCAGCCACCTACCACTCTGTGTAAAAAAAACTTGTTCCTCACATCTCCTTTGAACTTCCTCCCTCTCTTGTTCAAAATGATTATCTGCTTTTATTAATGTGACACTGAAATTTTAGTAACAGTGTAACACAAGAGGTATGCGATACAAAATTGAGTAATACATGACAAAATAGGCAATCCTGTAATTTATATAACATAGATTAATAGCTAAATAGAAGCATTTGCTGAATGCATCAAATGTTAGGACACTTTGAATTAGATAAATAAGAAATGATATGGTAGCTGAAGTAAAGCTCTCAGTAGGCACCTGTCCATGGAAGACTGGGTACGATGATGTCTCATAATCTGCAGCTCCCGGCACTCTGCACAGCTGTTGTACTTGAAGTGGTGGGCCTTGAAGTATGAGGTAATTTCCAAAATTTTGTTCTGAATAAAAGAGACGCCATGTAAATAATGACTGCTGAATTAAGGATGACATTTTCAACAAAAAAAATCCTTTAATATAGTAGTTCATTGAGCCCTGTATTCTGAGGTGCTCATAATGAATTAAATTACAACTTTAAAAAAATCTGACACACATATGGTCACATGGGAATGTGCATGTATAAATATGACATACATATCATGCACATGTGATACAGAGTTGTGCTTCTTCCCTTGGTGCCGAACCCATGAGCTTTTTTTGAAAAAGTACATTAGAATTTGCATCTGAAAAAGTTGAGTAATCAAAATCAGGTTTTGTGAGGAAAAATACAAATCATTTGAACTAATCTGAACTCAGAGATCTATGCATTAAATACAGTGCTCATCCCTACCACTCCTAAAAATTGGGAAATGTATGCATAAGGAATATGTTCCACAATTTTAGACAGTCTGCATGCTCATGTAAAATTAATTTAGGTTTTTGGCAAATTTAAATGAGCATATACATTAGTTGACAATGAAAACACATTGATTTTGAGTATATAACAAATATAACAGAGCCATGGTAACAATCTGTGCAATGGGCATTTATCGTTCCTGAATTACAATGTCTCTGTTAATCTTACTTTTGCAAGTAAATTATGTGCAAATAACTATAATCTTAGCTTAGTTGTAATTTTCTCACCTCTGAGTCAGAAGGGATTGTTTCAAGTCCCATTCCAAGAATTGTTACTCAGAACGACTGTAGATATGGAGGAGCCATCCTTCAGATGATACTTTAAAGTTAAGTTGGGAAGTGAAAGATCCACTTGCACACTGGATAAAAGCAAATTATTGTAGATGCTGGAATCTGAAACGAAAAGAGAAAATGCTGGAAAATCTCAGCAGGTCTGGCAACATCTGTAAGGTAAGAAAAGGGCTGACATTTTGAGTCCAGGTGACCTTTTGTCAAAGCATTCAGATGAGCCTTTGTCACAAAGGATCATCTGGACGCAAAACGTCAGTCCTTTTCTCTCCTTACAGATGCTGCCACACCTGCTTAGATTTTCCAATATTATCTCTTTTGGGATCCTATTGCACTGTTTAAAAAGGATTGGATGTTTGTTCCACATCCTAGCTAATGTTTATCTCTCAAATAATCCCATCTGCGATCTGGAAATATGGGACACTTTTTTTTAAAATAAGAAGCAGCTCATTTGAGAGAGAGGTGAGGAGAATTTTTTTTCTCTCAAGGGGACATAAAGTTTTTAGAATTTTCTTCCTCAGAAGGCAGTGGAAGCACAGCTTTGAATATTTTTAAGGCAGAACTAGATAGACTCCAGATTAACAAAGAGCTGAAAAGTTGTCAGGGCTAGGCAGGAATGTGATGTTGAAAGTACAAGCAGACCAGCTATGGTCTTACTGAATGGCAGAACAGAATTGAGGGGCCAACTGGCCTTCCCCAGCTTTTAATTCATTTGTTTGTATCATAAACAGCAAAACTGGTCATATACTATCTCTGGGATTTTGATGTCTATAGATTAGCTGTTGTGTTAGTCATTAAGTGAGAAAAAGTATTTACATTTTTCTAATGTCTTTCACATCCTAAAGGTGTACCAGACTATATTATAGTCAGTGAATTATGTTTGAAATGAGTCATTGTTGTTATGGTTTACTGTGCCTTTCAGAAATATATTTTAATCATGTTTCTCTGCAGGGTATTTTGTTGGCACCATGTTGTTTGTAACTGGTGTCCTTTATTGTTACTGAAACAGCAGAATTTACATCATGTTGATTTTCATTTGAACTGATCCAGTGTTCTGTGAATTAAATGTTCCTGAGATTACTGAGTGGAGCTTGATTGGGGGTGATTGATAGGTTATGTCATGTGACTGAGAGACAATGACTTTTCACAGAGTATTTCAGTTTTAGTCTTGTTTTCAGAAGCAATTTGAAGCTGAGAGAAACAGTATGTTTTTTCCCCCTCTTGGGAGTCTGAAAACTGAAAGTCACCAGAGATTAAATTTACCTCTCTTAAGGGTGGCTATTTAGAGGATATACCTTTCTCTGCCAATTACTGGCTTGGATTCCTGTGCATAGGTGTTACTAAACTGAAAATCCAGCATCATGTGAGCATACTTGTTTTTCTGAGTCTGAAGAAGGGTGTATGTCTATGAGATGCTGCTTAACTTGGAACAACAGAGACAGTTAGCTGTTAGGAGTTATACTGTGTCATGTTTTAGTCTAGGAATTGGTAAAAGTTATGCTAATTCATTTTGTTATATTCCAACTATGTTCTTAAATAAAATCTGTTTGATAAAAAGCTTCCTAGTAGGTCACTTGAATCAAATCTGGAGTGAAATACCTTTTGCCCACTAATGAAAAAAATCAATTGTAAAACCTAGTGCCTGGCTTATCTTCACAAAGTACTTTAGAGTTTCTGGCCTGGGTCTTAACAATACAGACAATCAGGATAGAAAATTTGCCTACATCTTAGTTTCACAAACAAAAATATTGTTGATGACAGGTAATATATTTTGTGTTGTTAGGTGAGGGATAAATGTTGACCAAGACAATAGCAGGTATGACATAAATGTACCTTTCTTTATGATTACTGCCCCTTATGTTGACAGCATAGTTGACTTTTCTCTAAGTTCCATAGAGATGTACCTTCTGATTTGTGAATGAGAGCAGTATTTCAAATGGGTTGGAATGCTTGGGCATAGAGTTACTGCTACTAAAATAAAGCCCTCCATTCTTGAAGTAATCTATTATCTGTGTCACTGCTGCTCTTGATATAGATTGAGAGAAATTTGGGTTTCATGCAAACAAAGACATAGTTAGTATAAACTTGCTGAATAACCATGATTTTAGGGAGATTTTGCTTTTGTTTTAAAAAAGAAATCAGCTAAATTCTGTCTCCAGTAAAATGAAAACATTGTTTAAAAAAAAGTTGGATATGCCAAGCTCATAACTTCCAGCTGAATTGTTGAATTAGGAAGAGAAGGGTTGATTGGGTATAATTGAATCAATTTAAGATGTAACTCAGGCACATTAACAAGCTCTATTAATAGCACTTCCCTTTTAATAGAAGGATCACATATATCTGAGTTTCAGAAAGGCAGAAGTTGTAGAGTATTCATGCTGCCACCAGTGCTTTTTGTTTCTCACATATTCATCATCAAACCAGAATCTATTCCTTCATCATGCTGTTGATCCGAACAGGACTCTATAGATTATAACAGCCCCTAGCTCACATAAAAAGAATTGGCCTACTCCTGGTCCTATTTCTTAAGTTCTTAAGTTCCAATTCACAATTTTGATCCTTAAGGAATAGAGAAAAATATCCAAACATATATTTGCATTTTCAATAATGTTGCATTCTGTGACAATTACATTGGAACATTGGATCTGGAATAGGATCTGGATTAGGCCATTGGGCCCCGCCTGCCATCTGTACCTCAATACAATTTGAATAATGGAATCACTACAGTACAAAAGAAGGCCATTCAACCCATTACACCTGTACCACCCAGGCCTCATCCCCATAGCCCCATGTATTTACCCTGCTAATCCCCTGAACGTTTAGTACGGCCAACCAACTTTACCCACACCTTTGGCCTGTTGGAGGAAACCAGGTCACCCAAAGGAAACCCACACAGAAATGGGGAGAATGTTCAAACTCCAGTCAGGCAGTACTCAAGGCCAGAATTGAACCCACCACTCTGGTGCTAACAACTGTGCCACCTTACCATCCATGCTAGCTACTAGATTTCCACCTCAATACATTCCTAAATGGCCAAACTCTTATTCTCGTATTTTGTCCCCTGGTTCTAGATCCCTCAGCCAGGGAAATATCCCACCTGCATCTACTCTGGTATGTTCTGTAAGAATAAGAATTTTGTATATTTCAATTAAATCACCGCTCATTCTTTTAAAGCTGAGAGAACATTGGCCCAGTCTCCTTATCCTCTTCTTATTGGATAACCCTGCAATTGCAGGAATCAGCCTGGTTCACCTTTGTTGCATCTCATCTATGACAAGTATATCCTTCCTTAGGATAAAACTGCATGCAATAATCTATATGTGATCTCAACGTGGGTGGATAAATTGCAGCAAGACATCCTTATTTCTCTGCACAAATCCTCTTGCAATAAAGGCTAACATATGATTTGCCTTTCTAATTGTTTGCTGCAAATGCATGTAAGCTTTCAGCAACTAATGAACAAGAACATCCAATTCCCTCTGGACAGCAACACTTCCCAATTTTTTAATGTTCAAAAAATACTCTGCATTTCTGATTTTCTGACCAAAATGTATAATTTCACATTTTTCCATATTATATTATATGCTGTCATGTTGTTACATAATCATCTAGCCTGTCTAAATCTGAAAACTCATTTCATTCTCCCCATCAACAGTCTCACCTATTATGGAATGATCAGCAGTGTTGGAAATATTACATTTGGCCTTCGTATGCAAAGTATTGGTGCAGATTTTGAATGGCTGGAGCCCACCACTGATCCTGCAGTCCCCCACTCATCACAGTCTGCCAATTTGAGAATAGCTCATTTATTCTTGCTCTGTTTTCTGTCCATTAATTAATTCTTAATCCAGTTTATTACCCACAATCTAACATGCCCTAACTTTGTTTATCAAGCTCCTATATAAGATCTTATCAGAAGCCTCTGAAAATCCATATGACCAGAGATTGCCTCTTATATATTCTGCTAGTTACATCCTGAAACTCTTAAGGTTTGTCAAACATGATTCCCCTTTTAGTAATCCATATTGACTTTTCCAATTCTATTATTATGTCCTTAGAACTCAGTTCTCACATCCTTTATCATAGGTTTTCCCTACCACTGATGTCAGGCTTATTTGCTAGTTCCCAATTCTTTCTCTACCTACTTTCTTAAATAGTCAGGTTACATTCACTATCTTTCAACCTACAGGGACTATTTCATATAAATCATAGAATTTTGGAAAATGATCAACACTCTGGAATTTAGATCATCAGATCTAGGAAATTGTGAATTTCGAGTCTCATTAATTTCACAGCACTATTTTTTTACTAATACTAATTTCTTTCATCTCCTCACTCTCACAGGTCCTTTGTTTTTCTAGTATTCTTGGGAGGCATTTTGTGCCTTTCTCTGTAAAGAGGGGTGCAACACAATTGGTTAGTTTCTCTGCTATTTCCTTATTCCTCATTATAAATTCTCCTGTCTCTGCCTCTGGTCATTCTTCCCTAGATACTTTGTTACAAGACGATTATTAATTATCTCTTTCTAGCTACACAATACCAGATTTAAAATAACCCATTCTATTGTTGGTTCTTCAACATACTGTTCTAGAAATCATATTGGGTACACGTTCCAGAAATTCATCCTCTTAGCACTAGCACTAATTCGGTTCACCACACAGTCTATACGTAGATTGAAGCTCGCCATAATTACTATATTACTTTGCTATATGGACCGTTCATTTCCTGATCATGTCGATGTTTGCTGCCTCTTGCTGTTTCTTAGCTCCACCCAAGTTGATCCAACATCTTGATTTTCCAATCTAAGATTCATTTTCACCGATGTACTGATCTTATTCTTGATTGTCAGCATTACCCCACTTCCTAGCTTTTCTCAGTGTTGAATACCCTTGAACATTCAGTTCTCAGCCTTAGTCATCCTGCAGCCAGAATGGCAGCTGCATTATGTCTGATTACTTCCACTTGTGCCATAAATTAATTTATCTTGTTGTGACTGTGTGCATTCAGATAGAGTGCCTTTAATTCTGCCCTTTTATTATTCCTGCAACCACTAGCCTTCTGGTAAAGGTTCCACTTTCACCAGTACTGGTGCCAGTGGGCCATGAATTGAAACCTTATGTGGGAAATTGTGATCAATGCAGGAAACATATTAACTACCCCTGAGGACACAAGAAAGTATAAAGTATAACAAACACCTAGTAGTTGTCAACACTAAAACAAAACATTTTTATGGAAAGGCTGTATTAGTCATGACTGTAGCAGGTGCTTGCTGCCTGACTAGTTTATTTATTACATGTGTGCAACCAAGAAAAAAGCAAATATATTAGCCTCTCATTATAATGCTTTGCAATATATTACAGTCTCTAACCTCTGCCATGGCATGCATTGTTTATGATTTTCTCAGCATGCATTGTTTACGACTTTCTCACAATAAACACCCACATAAAACTACAGTCTAAAATGTTATGCTCATTATAGCAATCTGTATGCTTTGCATTTTAGATATTGTCTATTACATTCACTTGTTAAAGATTCATATTTTATCTTCTGTTTATAAACTAATGGAACACTTTCTCATGTCAATTGTATAATGGGTTAGCAAATTTCATTGACACAGGGTTTAGATATTGGTCTTCCTTTTCATCTCTGGAGTGCCTTGGTTGGACAGCTCCAATTTCCTGTTGAGAGTCCACTTAAATTTTTAAGTTTAAATTTATTTACTAGTGTCACAAGTAGGCTTACATTCACACTGCAATAAAGTTACTGTGAAAACCCCCTAGTCACTAGATTTTGGCACCTGTTTGGGTAAAATTGAGGGAAAATTTAGCATGGACAATGCACCTAACCAGCACGTCTTTCAGATTATGACAGGAAACCAGAGCACCTGAAGGAAACCCACTCAGATACAGGGAGAATGTGCAAACTCTGCATAGACAGTGACCCAAGCCAGGAATGGAACCCAGGTCCCTGGTGCTGTGATGCAACGGTGCTAACAACTATGCCATGCAAAGCTGCCCCAATTAAAATGGGTGGAGGCAGTGTTAAATCAAATTCCAAACCAAAATGGCCTGATTACAAAAAGATTTGACAAATTGTTCTTGACCGTGTCCCTCAGAAGAGCCACACCTTGGAAAAAAATGCCGTACATAAGACCTGTTGCAAGAAAAATCATCTCTGAAAATTTAACAAAACAGAGATGGATTGTAGAATGAAAATGATTACAAACAGCATTCTAAGTGTACAATAAATGAACATTAGGAATGCTTCAGGGTTTTTAATTTTCAAATGTTGGCAAAATAAGTTTTAATCAATAAGTCATGGAGTTTTGTGCTTATACCAAAGGTCGGAAGTATTGCAGTGTTGGAATGGCAGGAGTTAGAAATATCAGCATTGATCTGGGCAATTCAGTGCCATTCTTGGTACAGCATCTGGCACCATTTGTTCCACATTCTCTGTTGACAGACTATGACAGTTCTTGCTCCTAAAATGTAATTCCTTCTCTTCATCACAGAAAGGTGAAATGCACAAATATACATAGGACAGATTTATGGATTAGAAGTTGTCTGCACTGCCATCTGCCTGGAACATCTTCAGTGCAATCTGAAACCAAATGACTTGTCACTGTCAAGCTTGTGGTTTAGGTGTCCTCTGATCAAAAGTTGGCTCATTTCAAGTTTGCATCCTAGGCAACTAACATTTAGTACCCCATGGGTTGAAATTAAACTTTTCCTCTGTACGTGCTCATCATCCCCCTATATACAGCCTCACACATTTGGTAGTTTTTCTGAGAAAGAAAAAGAAAGACTTCCATTTATGTAACAGATATAACAACACTTTGCAGCCAATTAAAGGCTAGTCACTGTTGTAATGTTGGAAATACAACAGCTAATTTCCACATAATAAGCTCCCAAACAGCATTGCGATGGTGGCCAAATAATCTGTTTTTATGACATTGGTTGAGGGATAAATATTGGCCAGGGTGCTTCCATTGTTATTCTTTGAAAAAGTATCATGGTATCTTTTACATCCACCCGAGAGAGTAGTTGGAGCCTTTGCTTATGTCTCACCCAAAAGATATCACCTTTGACAGTGCAGCACACCCGCAGTACAGATTGTTATAGAACATAGAACATACAACACTACAGCACATACAGGCCGTTCGGCCCACAAGTTGTGCTGAACACATCAAAACCTACCCAGCCATAGACCTATCTATAACCCCCAATCCCATTGGATCCCATATACTCATCCAGAAGTCTTTTAAAAGACCCCAGCGAGTTCGCCTCGACCACCACCGACGGCAGCCGATTCCATTCACTCACCACCCTCTGAGTGAAAAACTTTCCCCTAGCATCCCCTCTGTACTTGCTTCCCTGCACCTTAAATCTGTGCCCTCTCGTCGCGACCATTTCAGCCCTGGGAAATAGTCTCTGAGAGTCCACCCTATCTATTCCTCTCAACATCTTGTAAACCTCTATCAGGTCGCCTCTCAACCTTCGTCTCTCCAGGGAGAACAGTCCCAGCTCCCTCAACCTGTCTTCATAAGGCATGCCTCCCAATCCAGGCAACATCCTTGTAAATCTCCTCTGCACCCTTTCAATAGCTTCCACGTCCTTCCTATAGTGAGGCGACCAGAACTGCGCACAGTACTCCAAGTGTGGTCTGACAAGGGTCCTATAAAGCTGCAGCATTACCTCCTGACTCCTGAACTCAATCCCTCGATGAATGAAGGCCAGTACACCGTAAGCTTTCTTAACCACATCCTCCACCTGGGAGGCCGATTTGAGAGTCTTATGGACCCGGACCCCAAGATCCCTCTGCTCTTCCACACAGCTAAGACTCCTACCTTTGATAGTGTACTCATTCATCCCGTTGGATCTGCCAAAATGGACCACAACACATTTATCCGCGTTGAAGTCCATCTGCCACTTCTCCGCCCAGTCTTGCATCCTGTCGATGTCATGCTGCAACTTCTGACATCCCTCCAGACCATCCACAACACCACTGACCTTCGTGTCATCGGCGAACTTACTCACCCATCCCTCCACTTCCTCATCCAGGTCATTTATGAAAATGACAAACAGCAAGGGTCCTAGAACAGATCCCTGGGGCACTCCACTGGTGACCGACCTCCATGCAGAAAAAGAGCCATCCACAACCACCCTCTGCCTTCTGCAGGCAAGCCAGTTCTGGATCCACAAGGCCAAAGCCCCTTGGATCCCATGGCCTCTCACCTTCTCAAGAAGTCTTGCATGTGGGACCTTGTCAAATGCCTTGCTGAAGTCCATGTACACCACGTCCACTGCTCTTCCTTCGTCAATGTGTTCAGTCACATTTTCGAAGAACTCAATTAAGCTCGTAAGGCACGACCTGCCTTTTACAAAACCATGTTGACTATTTCTAATCAACCTAAACTTCTCCAAATGCTCGTAAATCTTGTCCCTCAGAAGCCTCTCCATCAGCTTACCAACCACTGAGGTCAGACTCACCGGTCGGTAATTTCCAGGACTATCCCTGTTCCCTTTCTTGAAAATAGGGACCACATCCGCAATCCTCCAGAACCTCTCCCGTCTCCATCGACGACGCAAAGATCATCGCCAGGGGCTCTGCAATGACATCCCTCACCTCCCTCAATAACCTGGGGTACATCCCATCTGGTCCCGGAGACTTGTCTATCTTGATAGCATTTAAAAGTTCTAACACATCCGCTTCCTTAATATCTACATACTCAATCTTTTCAGTCTGCCGCAAACTTGTAGTGCATCCTCCCAGATCACTTTCCACTGTGAATACTGAGGCAAAGTACTCATTAAGCACCTCTGCCATTTCTTCCGGTTCCATACTGACTTTTCCCCCTTCACCTTTTATAGGTCCTATCCCTTCTCTTCTCATCCTTTTACTTTTCACATATTTGTAGAAGGCCTTGGGATTCTCCTTAATCCTACCAGCCAAGGCCTTCTCATGACCCCTTCTGGCTCTCCTAATTTCCTTTTTAAGCTCTCTTCTATAAGCCTTATACTTCTCTAGATCCCCAACATCTCCTAGCTCTTTGAACCTTTTATACACCTTTCTTTTCTTCCTGACTATGTTCACCACAGCCTTCGTGCACCACGGTTCCCGCGTCCTACCAAAACCTCCTTGTCTCACCGGAACGTTGTCGTGCAAAGCTCCAGACAAGCATTCCTTGAACATCTGCCACCTTCCTTCTGTGCTTTTCCCCAAGAACACCTCCTTCCAGTTTATTCGCCCCAACATCTGCCTGATGTCTTCATATTTCCCCTTATTCCAGACAAACACCTTCCTAGCCTGTCTGATCCTATCCTTTTCCAATGCAAGGGTGAAGGAGATAGAATTATGATCTCCATCCCCAAGATGCTCTCCTACCGAGAGATCCATCACCTGTCCTGGTTCATTAGCTAGTACCAGGTCCAGTACAGCCTCTCCTCTTGTAGGCTTGTCCACGTGCTGTGTCAGGAAACCCTCCTGAACACACCTAACAAACTCCTCCCCATCCAAACCCCTTACCCTTGGGATATTCCAGTCGATGTTTGGGAAATTGAAGTCTCCCATCACAACAACTCTGTTATTTCTACATCTCTCCAGTATCTGTTTCCCTATCTGCACCTCAACTTCCCTGTCACTATTGGGTGGCCTATAGAATACACCCAGCAACGTCACCGACCCTTTGCTATTCCTAACTTCCACCCACAGAGACTCCGTAGACATTCCCTCCTCGGTATCCACCTTCTCTGCAGCCATGACACTGTCCCTGATCAACAGTGCCACTCCACCACCTCTTTTGCCTCCCTCCCTGTCCTTCCTGAAGGATCTGAATCCCGGGACCTGTAGTACCCAGTCCTGTCCCTGAGACATCCAAGTCTCTGTAATGGCCACCACATCACAATCCCAAGCAGCAATCCACGCCCTAAGTTCATCCACCTTATTTACTACACTCCTGGAGTTATATTCGAATCCTGGAGTGGGTCTTGCACCCACAACTCCCTGATACAGAAATAAAAGTGCTATCAAGAGAATGACAGCTGATACTAAATTGAATTCATAAAAGTTTTGAAGAGACTTTTATCAGATTTGAACTATTCTCAAAGTTGACTTTTTCTGGTCTCTTGCATCTTACCATGCACTCTTCTGACAGCCTATGCTGCTCTAAAAATGTAATTCTTCCTACTATGATGATGTCGATTAGGATTTCAACCACAAGTTCACTCTGGGTACTGTCATTGTCACTGTTTTAATAATATTTTCCATTATTTACACCATTTGCAGAAGAATTTATATGTACGTATAATACTTCATCACATTCTCATGCCGTTTCAGAACCAATTAATTACTATTGAAGTGGTATGGTTGATATGTCGACAAATGTGGCAGCCAATTTGTGAATGTTCCTGTAAATAGATAATCAAGTGTATCAGAGCTTGCAACATTTCTCTGGTCTGTTGCATGATAAATTTTAAAAAAAGCTCAAACGTGAATGAATTAGAATGAATATTGTAAAGCACAAGAGGAGATCATTTTATCTTTTGTGCCCTTATGAAAGAGAAACTCAATTAGTCCCATTCTCCTGCCCTTTCCCCATTGTTCAACAATATTTTCCTCATCAAACGTTTTTTGAAATTCCCTTTTAAATGGGACCATTGAATCTGCCTTCAACACCTTTCCAGGCAGTACATTGCAGATCTTAACAACTTACTTTCTCATGTCTACTTTGGTTCTTTTTCTGACCACTACTCAAGCAACTGGCACTAGCACGACAGCTGGCATCACCCCTTACTCTTTCTCAGTAGGTGACAGTAGATCTGTTCAGTCAACACACATTGGACTAGAAGCAACCATGAATCTAGCCCTGCACTGACAGCATTGCAATGTGTAGCTGAGCCCTGCAAGCCATGGAGACAGTAGGAGCAATCTAACTCTTCCCACTTTGTAACACTTTGTAGATGTTATGGGATGGGATGCCACACTACTTTGGTTGTGATAGTTGTAATCAGGAGAGATGAAAACATCATCCATTTTCCATGTCTAATTCAACTCCTGGTCTCTATGATTATAAGCAGGGGATATAGTTATAGAGACAGCAGTCTCTATGTTTCTATAAATATATTTAGGGGTGGCATGGTGAAATAGTGCTTAGAACTGCTGCCTCACAGAGCTAGGTCCCAGGTTCAATTCCTGCCTCAGGTCACTGTCTGTGTGGAGTTTGCGTTTCCGGTTGCTCCGGTTTCCTCCCATAGTCCAAAGATGTGCCAGTTAGGTTGATTAGCCATATTAAATTGATCCTAGTGTCAGTGGATTAGAGGGTAAATGTGTGGGGTTACTGGAATAGGGCATGGTGGGATTGTAATCGGTACAGATTTGATGCGCCAAATGGTCTCCTTTTGTACTGTCGGGATTCTTTGGATTCTATAGATCCTCTGATCTACAGGCAAGAAGATCCCATGGCACTTAAAACGTAATTGAAGGCCTTTCTAGTAACCTTCCCCATTTGATCAACAAACCTCTCTGAAGGGAAGGTGATGTTGCCATTCAAGGCTTGCATACCACAGTAAGTGCATTAGCGAGAGAAAAGCTGGAAATGCAGTCTCACCCTTTGGTTAGCAGCTGGCATTGATGCACTCGGCCATCTTCTGCCAATGTCATCTTTCCACAATCTGACTGATCCATCAACATCTTGTTGACGTATTACACCACCCTGCACTGCTGCTGCTGTCGAGGCATTTAATGTTTAGCAACATCAGATCAGGGATTGAGGTGGTTGTGATAGGGGGGTGAGGGGTGCTGGTTGGTTTTTTTCTGCTTCTTCCTGCACTGCCACCAGGCATGTCTTCAGCACAGTTTCAAGAGAAACATCGCATCTTTAAAGTCCCTCCTGTTGGCTTTGTGCCCAAACCCAAATGATACATGCTGCTGGCATACACCCACTAAATGCAAATGACTGAATCGTGATATGCAGGCAGATTTAGGTATGTTTGAGATAGCAGACTTGGGCGACACAGTTTCTGACTTCACACGGGGAAGGAGGGGTAGAAGAATTGCCAATACTGCCCCCTTCTCCCCGCCCCACACACAACCCCATATTTCCGTGTTACACAGCTAGGTGGGATCATAACATTACAATACATGACTTGGGGTAAAATAATGGCAGCTGACAGAAGGAAAGTCTTTTACTGCAAAGTAATACAATCTGTACCACAGAGATTTAACACTCCTGTGCATGTTATAGAGAGAATAATGGATACCTCTCAGTAAATTACAAGGCACTAATCCAATCAAGAGCTGCAGATTGCATTATAAATCACTTCGGGACATCTTTCTTTTTTAATATATAAAGTATACTGTTGATTTTATGGGGGGATTATTGCCTTGTAATTCACTTAGTGATATATAATATTTTGAATTTTCTTTTGTTTTCTTCCTTGTCCCTCATATTCTGCAGGCAGGAGCTTAAACAGGGGTGCAGATCCTTAGAAAAACGGTGGCCCTCTAGTATTTTACCCAAATGGGATTCTTCACATGTAAGGCTAAACAATAGCGACTGTCAAACTCTTTTGTTGAGGTGAAGGCAATCATGTTTGAGGAAGAAATTACCATTGAGTCTAGCCCTGAGCCCACCTTATATCTGTCCATTCGTGCACGTAGCAAGGTTGTTAGGAAGAAATTGGACATTCTAATTTCCTCCTAAAGCATCCCTTCTTCCAATATCGATTTCTTATTTCAAGTCTATTGCAGTTGCCAGTTAAAGAGGAAGGTTATGTCATGTAGCACAAAATCATTAGGAGTTATTAGGAAATTAAACTGTGTTAGGATTTTAAAAGTAGCACCAGTTAGTATACCGGAGTTACTTTTCCTGCACCTTATTGTGGGAATACTCATCTAATTTTACCTGCTTTTGTCAAAACCTTTGAGAAAGGCAAGACTGCATTCTGATTAGAAGCCTAACTCAAGGACCTGGAAGAATTGCACAAGTGGGAAATATTTAACAGGCGCTCTCTGAAATGATAAGACTACCTTTTCCTTTCCATTGACTGTGCTGCCAGAGCACAAGTCATAAATCTCAGTTATGAGTTTAACTCTTTAACCCACAGAAGTACCATTTGACATTTTGCCAGTGTTTCCATAGAAACATTTGTAGACATACTGTTAATATTTTCATTGAAGTCACTGAGGACCTCTTTGTCTTATTCTTGCATTTATTCATTTTGCATTTGAAGTTAAGAATGTGTACTTTAAAATAATCTTTATCAGATTTGTTTTTAATTTAAAAAAATCCGCAATTGAGATGTGTTATCGTCTGTTGTTATCTGTACAGAAGTAGTGACAGCTCATAGTGTACTGCAGACTGTTGAGGGCTGAGCAGAGCAGTATTGGAGTAACATGCACCATTGGATGGGAATATGTTTGAAAGTAGCCTCATTTTGTGAGATACGTGGTGCACTTCTCCCTCAAAGTATTTTTTTAAGTCGTTTGATGTAATCAACTGTAAATGTGTTTCTCAGTGAGCCACAGATTGACGACGGTGACCCAATTTTCAGTTTCTGTTTGTGAATTGAGAATGAGGGAAATATCGCTGCTGACATGTCCTGCTGATGAAAAACTAAAAAAAAACTTTTGCCACGTGAAAGTAAATGTTTGAAATAAGTGCCTCGAATCACAGTAATGAACTATTTGGGCTTTGCACTGAAGTTACATGACGTCATCTGAACCCCTTGCTTAGATTAAAATCTTGTAATCTCTCCCACATATCAATTCCTCTCTGTTTATTTAAACTGGCTGAAAATCAGTTTCAAACAGGAAAGCACAACACTAACATGACATTCAGAGATTTTTTTCTAGTGCAATCTGTTTTCCATATTTAGTTAATACTTTTAATCTCTTACCCTGATTTTTTTTTCCCCCTCCAAGCAGTTGAATTCCGTGTCAGCATTAAATGATAACACATTCTATCGTACTCAGTCCCACCTGAACATGGATTATAGAAATGGCTTTATGAATAATTGATGTCCAGGAAGAAGATCATAACATTAACGAGTGTAGCAATTTAATCGGGAGTCTAATATTTTGTACTTTCCCATTTGCTTATTGTTCCTCCACCCAAACGTAGAGGAGAATTGATGGAGTGTTGTTTGCAATTTGCTGCGTGAGCCAGGTTCTGGGGAGAATGGCGCCCTGGTCCTTGCTGCAGGCTATGCAGGTTGGCCCAGGCTCTGCTGGGGAGCAGATGGTGAGCCAAAGCTTGTAGTCACACTTACCTTATTCACTAAATCCTAAATCCCTCAGTGGCTGTTCAGCCAAGACAAGCTTTGTGGGGGGAAAAAAACACACACATACACACACAAAAAAAAGAGGCCACAATCTGGGCTTTTCAACTATCGCCAGCACGTAGAGAACACTTGGAAGGTACAAATGCAAAATAAACTTGTCGAGTGAGGTGTAAAATTTTGTGAACTTGCTTGCTGTGGATTTAAACATATGTATATTTTTAAATGTATAGAAACCTGGCAGCTATGAATGATTCCTATCAAGTGGAGAAGGCAGTGTTAAAAAGCATTGCGCTGATGCCCTAAAGCACACCTCTTGGTTCCTATAAAAATTTGAATATAAATTGATGCAGTGTAATTAGTGGCAGCAGCCGTACCTGGTGGTGCTTTGCAGCTTTGACAGTACCAGATTCGTCCCAGGAGACAAAGCCTGAAGAATATGTCACTGTCATATGTTTTTCAGCCAAGTTTGTGAGAGATGAGAAACACACAAGTATTCATAGAATTTAGTGAGGTTTATATCAGAAGTGATTATGTTTTACAGTATTAATAGACTATAAACTAAACTCGTTAATCATCATTTTGTTTTGTTTTCTGACACTTTCTGTGAATGGTGTCTCAATATTACACAACGTGTACAAGATACACAACCAGGACAGCATCACAAAGCTTCTTTTCATTCATCCATATTTATTCAATATTAATTTCCTTCAGCATATTGATTTCACAACTCGACCATACATGTTAAAGTGAAATGCTAACTTTCCACCCTGGTAAATGTTAATAGTAGTCACCAGTATAATATCACCTGACAAATGCACTGAGTTACACAGTACATGATTCTGAAGAAATTCATGCTGTAATTTTGATTTTAACCAGCAGAATAATATCAGCAACTCCTCTCCCTATAATTCATTGTTGTTAAAATTTTACCTTTGCCTGCTATATAATTTTTTTACACAGTTTGGATTCCCTAATCAAACAAATGAAAACTGAAAATGCTGGAAAATCTCAGCAGGCCTGACAGCATCTGTGGAGAGAGAATAGAGCCAGTGTTTCAAGTTTGGATGACCCTTCGACAGAGCTGCGATTTATATCACTGTGATCTAAACTCTATGGGCGGTGATCACAATGAAAGACAAATCTATCCAACCCTGCCTGTGCAGTGGTATACAGTCCATACATGCTACCTCTATCTCAGATTATTTCCTCCCATCCTGCTCCCATATCCCTCTTATCTCTTGTATATGTATTCAGCCTCCCTTTAAATGTGGTAACTTTGTCTGCTTCAACCATTCTATGATGTTGAGATGCCAACGACCTACTGTCAACCATTCTATCACAGTGAATTCCACATTCTCATCAGTCCCTGTACCAAGAAATTTATCCTACATCCTTAATGCAATCTATTTGTGGCTATCCCTTTTCTCATTGTTGCAACAATATCTAAATTCATATGTTTTACATTGAGAATGAAAAAAAATCAATGCAGCCAAATGCTGCCAGCTCCCAAACTGATGAAAAATTGAAAATTGTTGTCATGTGAGAGTAAATCATGTAAACGAGCGTTTCAAAACACAGTAATGAACTATATGAGTGTTTCACTCAAGTTAAATGATGTCATCTGAACCCCTTGCTTACATTGTAACCTTGTAATCTCACTCACGTATCAATTCCTCTCTGTTTATTTAATTCATATGTTTTAGGAGTATAACTTTTAGTTTGGCAATTGAAATCTTTAAATGCAGCAAAACTGAAACCCCTGGTGAGGGGCTGGTATAAAGCCCGAAAGTGATTGTAACTTAAAAGATAGACTATCTTTTACAAAAGTCAGAATTGGAAGTGGGAAAACACTGAATACTGCCTGACCCTTTTCTGAGTTCATTGTTGATGAGATGGCTTCAACTGTCTTCAATAAATTTTTCACCTCATTTCTCAGAATAAAGAGTAGATTTGGGAATTGGAAATAATCTCCGTCTAGAACACTCCAGGTGTGCCATGTTGTCATGGGGATAGATTGCAGGGAGATACAGTATTTTGGCTTTGGGTTTATCTGTGCGTTTTCTCACAGAAACGATCACGGATTTTGGGTCAGCTTGGAGTAGCATTGAGAAACAGTGTGTCAGATTTTCACTGAGCCAAAACAAAAGCAGTCGGGCCCATCCTTGAGTTGGTGTATCTACATGCGTGAAGTATTTTAGGAGACTTGTGGAGTGCTGTGGAGGTGATCACCTAGCCAGATGCTAGGGCCTTAAGAAATCTTGGACTTTTGGAGAACAGCAGGAACACTGAGGAGAATCAAAGTGAATTCCTGAGAAATGTGGTGCATCTTGATTTGTCCCGAGAGAAGTGAAGGAACCTTCAAGCTCCTGTTAAATGCAGAGGTACTCTTGAGTGTAAATAAGTGTAGAAAGGATAGTATCCTATTGAGATTTTCAGTCATAAATGATAAGTGTTATATGAAATACAGTGTTAAGTTGGTCATACTTGCTTTGGTAAATTATTGTAAAGTAAAAGTTTTCTTTTTTGTTTAAAAATATAAATCCAAGTTGTAATTCTTTCGGTTAATAACTGGGAGTTTGAATTTCTTTTAAAATGTTACCGGTCTCCCTTGAGATCATTACAATTTCCCTCTGTTCTGGACTTGCCTGCAAGTGAAAGCAGTTTCTCCATGTGCATTCTATCAAACTCCTTCATGATTTTGCACAAGGTCTATCAGTTTTCTTCTAAATCTTTTATTTTCTGAGCAAAAGAGCCTCAGTCTGCTTCATCTATCATGATAGCACCAACATTTCTCATAAAGATCTTGTAAATATTTGCTGCATCTTCTCTGATGCTTCAATAATCATTTTATTGTTTGGAGACCAAAATGACACACAGTATTCCAAATATGTTCTAACCAAACTTATACATAAGTGTCTCCCTGCTTTTATATTCTATTGCCTGAGAAATGAACCCCAGTCCTTCATTTGTACTTTTACTACTGTATTTTTTAACAATTTAGGTCCACAAATTTAAAATTTCAACTTTAAGTTTAAATCCTTCCTTTGCCTCCTCCTTCCCAATCTTGATAACCTGACCAGCAACTTTCTGAGAAGTCTGCATTCCTCCGACTCTGAGCAAGTTCGCAAGTCCTATAGGTTATGTTGCCTATTTGATGCCAAGATTTGGATATTTCACCTGAGTTGCAGAAGAACTTGGGAGTGGGAGGGTAAAATTCCACATAGGTACAAATGACAGAACAACGATAGAGGTTCTGCCAAGAGAATATGAGCAGCTCAGGGCTAAATTAAAAAGCAGAACCATAAAGATAAACTTAAGGAGGAGATAGACAAATCTTTAGTTAGTAATGGGTTAAAAGATTGCGGAGAACTGGCAGGCAAGTGGAAGTAAGGCCATAACCGTATTGAATGGTGTAGCAGGTTTGAGGGGCAGAATTGCCTTGTTTTAATGTTCTTATTTTGTGTATCTCTAATTTATTTAATCTCTCCATTAATGATCATGATTTCAGCTGTCCTGGTCTTAAACTCTGCAATCCCTTTCCCTAATACCTCTACCTTTATTTCTGTCCTTTAAAATACTTCTTAAAACCTATCTCTTGTGATTATGGCTTTTGTTAACTAAGCCTAATATCTTCTTATGTGATTCTATGGCAAATTTAGTCTGACAACTACAGCAATACAGCAACCTGGACATTTTTAAATGTTAAAGTTGAGACATGATTATTGCTGTGATCTTTTATATGCCCATATCCTTTGCCTCACGACCCATTTCCAATCCAACCCAATTCTCTTCTCATAACTAGTGGTTCATTAAGGTGCATAACTTTTGTCCATTTTCACAACCAGTAATTTCTGGAATAGGTCGCTAGTCTGTCACTGGAGATTTATAGATTGAGGCATAACACTCTACATCAATCATGGCTGACCAGGAGTCTCTCCCTCTCTTACCATTAGCCATTGGCGTATTGGAAGGATCTGCAGATTGACACACTCAATCTGTTTGACCACATTATGAACAAACGTTCCTTGACCATCAAGTCCTGTGGTAGGTCTCTAAACTGGAATTTCTGGCTGAGAAGTGAGATGCTACTCACTGCTTCACAAGACCCAATCTTTACCCATTTAGTTTTTGCTTTCAAAAGAATAAATATCTCCCATCAAAAATAGTACCCTAAACTCTTGCCTTCTGTTTTTCAGTTTTGTAGCCACCTTATAGCCTAATCTGTCACCTGGTGGCTGACTCCACATGGCCTGACCTTTGGCATGAACTTCATATATGTCACCTTATCAAAAGCCTTTTGAAGGTCTGTCTATATCATATCCAGTGCATTGTCCTTATCTATGTGGTAAATTCTTCAAATAATTCATTAAAATTGGTTAAACATGGATCAAGAATTTCTGTTCCCTATGTGTTAGGGTTCATACCCAGAAAATAACCCAAAAACTGCACTGGGGACTCTCTGGAAGTCCCCATATGAGGAATACACAGGAATTGCCCAGGAAGTTTAAACTTCAGATAAGCAATTATCCTGCACTGGGAACCATCTGTTACTCCACTTTAAATCAGACACTTTGGACACTTAAGACTCTCTTAACTCACCACAAAAAGTTGTAAGGATTAAAACCACTTCTAACTTTTGGACCCTTGGGTAACCAGAATACTACTCTCCACCCCTATCTCCTCTTCCCCGTTACTACTATATCCTTGACCACCAAACTCTTCAGCATCTCCCTCCCCCATCACTTCCTCTGACACCCCTCACTCCGTCACTCACTTAGCTTACACACTTAGCTTCTTTATGGCTTCCCAGAAGAGACTGGAACCTTTAAAGTTACCCGACATACAGCACCTAGTATTGTAAAAAGGAGACATGACTTCACCTCGCCAGAAGATCCTGTCCCCACAACTGAAGGGACTTCCAAAACCTTTACACTGCACATTTCTCAGAGGCCCAAGTCCCATGAATGAATAAAGAAAAGGATGCTTGTGAACTACAGTCTATCGGAAATCATACCTCCAAAAGAGGAAACAGGGGAAAAATCAGGCAAATTATTTAAATATCTGTGAAATGCCTTTCTCAGTAGCTTAACTGGTTCAGGCAGCAAGTTATTTAATCATGCAAACCAATGAAAGTCTCATCTGTACTTTGTTGGCCTCAGAGTCCCACTTTTCAGCAGAAGACAATCAATCACAATTACTGACTGTCCAGAGGCCCAATATGAAAGTCATGTGTATGTTGAAATTAGGTAAGGACAGGATTGGCCTCAGCTATATGATCCTAGTTATATTATTGCTTACTATTGCTATTATCCTCATAACTGAAACTGATTACTTGGGGAAAGCACTGACAGCAAGCACAAGCACTCAATACCTTCAGGAGAGGAGAATATAAATGATATATGGAAAGAGATGTTTCGTTATAGGTGATGTATTTAAGTATTCTGAGCATTGTGAAATAAGGCTTGGTACTTGCACTGCCATTTGGCACATGCAGTTCACTGTCCTTGATGGCGTTTGAATGATTTCCTATATAAATATTATTTCTTCAAAGAGAGGTAATCTGGCTGAAAAAGTGGCAGAACTTGTGATTAGGTGTCATAGTTTTCGAAGATGCTTGGCACCCACAGTCAGAGGGCTGATTGTAAAATTCATTTTTGTCTTCTGCAGACTTCTTGCTGCTTGCTGTTAATGTAACTGTCATTTGAGGTTTGAGCTTGGCTTGAAATCCATTTACCTTTACTGTTAGGGACTTAAGAGGACAAGTGATTTCTCAAGGCTTTATCACGCTCCAGTACTGCAAAATGCTTGAGATACCCACACTGTCTCCGGCTCTTTCTGAGTAGTTTTAACAGGAATGGAAGTTTTTATTGTGTTGTCAGTCCTTTTATTAAAGATGAAAGGATGATCCTGTTTTAGGTACCATTTAATAAAGTTATTACATTTCGAGAGAACACTTTACCTGTGTATATTGCTCTCTAAACATTGCACAAAGGTGTTGACTGATAGGAATGATTGGTACGAGGTATGATTGTTCCGATGAAAACTTATATAGGGATGTAAAAGCATAAATCATCTGTTATTTGGAAGAAGTATGGGATAAATAATATTTATCATGAAGGGTTTGAAAATCCGTATAAACTGCAGACTATGTGACAAGATTAGGTTGCAGGTAACAGAGTTCAGAATTAACTTGCCACAGAGATGCAGTTCTGGTGCTGTTTAAACGTACAAATTAAGCATTTTACATTTTCTTTGCCTCATCAGCAACGGTGCTAGACTTGCATTCTGGAGAAGGGCAGAAGTAGGCAAATAGTCACACAGTAAATACTGATGAAGAATGATACCAAAATCAGTGAACCGTTGACCAACTTATAAAACATCCGTAACAATGTAACCACCTCCATTCCCAGTCAAGGCAGATGTTCAAAATATTATTTCTTGCTGAAATCTTAATTTAAAGGGAAGATCCATTTCAAAACTTTGTTGAGTGTTTCATTGTTCTTCTCGGAGAGTGTTCTGGCATTCTTGTCAGGAAAAAGGTGATGTAGCGACAGTGTCACTGGGCCAGTAAACCAGATTAATGGTCTGGGAATAAAAGCAAAAGACTGTGGGTGCTGGAATCTGAAACAAAGACAGAAAATGCTGGAAAATCTCAGCAGATCTGACAGCATCGGTGGGGAGAAAAAAATAAAGGCAGCTATTTGAGTCAGGGTGACACTTTGTCTGAGCTGACAACTTTTGCAGTTTTATAAACAGAAGGCTATTAGTAATCAGCACCATATTAGCCACGCTGTAAGGTGACATCCTGTTCTGCCATGACTGGGTTGGTAGAAATCTTGCCTCTGAGTCAGAAGATTGTGGGGTCAACTCCCTTCTGAAAGACATGTGCACCAAATTCTAGGTTAACACTCAGATTGAGGAGCTGCTGCATTGTTTTCTAGGACACTGATCTGAGGCCCTCTTCACTCTGTCAGGTGGGTTTATTTTTGTTTTGTTTATTAGTGTCACAGGTAGGCTTACATTAACACTGCAATTAAGTTACTGTGAAAATGCCCTTGTTGCCACACTCTGGCACCTGTCTGGATATTCTCAGGGAGAATTTAGCATGGCCAATGCACCTAACTAGTACATCTTTCAGACTATGAGAGGAAACCAGAGCACCCAGAGGAAATCCATGCAGACATGGGAAGAACAGACATGGCAGACTCCGCACAGACAGTGACCCAAGCCAGGAGTCAAACTTGGTCACTGACGCGCTGAGGCAGCAATGCTAACCACTGTGTCACCATACCACCCACAATAATATCCCACAGATGGCACTCTTTTCAAGAAGAGCAGGGTTATTTTTCATATCTTGGGCAATAATTAGTATCACTAAAACAAAATAGCAGACCGTTATCATGTTGCTGTTTGACAGAGTTGGCTGGGAGCAAATTGACTGCTCAAATTCTGACATAGGACAAAGACTTCACAAGCAGGGAACTGGCTGCATAACAACTGGGAACACCCTGAGATCATGAAAAGCACAATATAATTGCAAATACTTATTTTCATTCTATCATCAAGTACCTTATTCTTTGGAAAATGTGGTTAATTCTTTTCAAAACTCAGCAGTAAAGATGTTTCACGAATTGAAATCTACCTAATGATTCAACCAGGGAATATAATAATCTTGTGCTTCCAAATCTTGTTTGTACATCCATGAATAGCAAGAATTTAGTCAAAAGGTTTATGCTGAACATTTTAAGATATAATTTGAAGGAAGAACAAAGTTCACGGGATAAAACAAAATTAAGACATAAATATCTCGGCAGTATGTATTTAAATTGTTAGAAGAGTCCTGGCTGAAAAGATTAAGCTAATGTATATAGTCCTAAGCCTCATGTTTAGGAGGAATCAAATCCATCCCCATGTTTGCAGAAACACTGAAGGAAACATGGATTTGGTGGCAAGTGGTAGGAGTTAAGTCATTGAAAAATATGAGGGCATTGAGATACTGGCTCGAATCCACCAACTTCTGCATTTAACTCCAGCGCATTAGGTTGGATATGATCAACCCCCTCAGGAGAGGCAGATTGTCAATTTCAATATGTTAATCATTCAATTACAGCGATATTAACATGGTTTGTGCAATTTCATCGTGGGCCCATAGGTTTCCCGGTCTCTTTGAAACTCCGCAGTGAAAGCAAGACAAGAAGGAAGCAGCACTGTAGTGAATTGAAACCAATCTGCCACAAAGCACTCAGAGCTTTCTTGCCCCGTTGCGTGAAAGGCTTTGGTCACTGTATTTGTGCAGGAGGGTTACTTACACAGCATCGGAGGTTACTTGTAAAACTTTGGAGCTCATGTTTACAATGTAGAAATGTTCTCATCTGAACTGCACTTTGGGAGTCCGATTGTTCAAATCAGCGTGGGAGCCAGTTGTAGTGTTCAGCTTAGAGGAGGTCCAGTCTGACAACTGTCTTTGGTAGCACTGACAAGAGCAAAACCAACAGAAGCAAGAGCAGTGGCAGTCTTCTGTATGATGTAGAGATGCCAGCGTTGGACTGGGGTAAACTCAGTAAGAGGTCTGACAACACCAATTTTAAATCCAACCGATTTATTTGATAGTAAACTTGCTAGCTTTCGGCCTTTGTGTCTTCATCAGGCGAATGAGGTGTTCTGGTCTGCAATAGCACACATATCAGCACAGACAAACTGCAATAGCACACATATCAGCACAGACCTACAGATAATACGCAAACTGTTGTCTGTTTACTATCAAATAAATGGGTTAGATTTAAAATTGGTATTGTTAGACCTCTTACTGAGTCTTCTGCACACAGGCCTGCAGCTCCAGAAGAGAGGCTCAGCAGAGAAGTACAGCTTGTGGGAGGCTGTGCCCAATAAACAGTAAGAAGATAATGTCAGACACTAGTGTCTCAGGAGGCTCAGGGAATCTCATCAGGTGTGGCAATTATTTGAAGCCTATTGGAACTAGGCCTGTCACAAGCAGAACCTGATGACCATGCTTTACCAATGATTGTCCAAGTAGCTAGCAATTATTTACATTTTTCCAGTAATGACACCAGTCAGAAGGAGCAAGTGCTCATTCAGGTTTGTGGTTCTGAATGACTTCCCATTGGTGCAACATGTCACTGAATACATACATACAGATATTAAGGCACTCACAGATCATCCAATAACTCACACGGACTTCTGTTCCATTAGCTGTTGGACAAACACAAAAGTATATTTATGTCACAATGCTGAAAATTCCTAAACATCTGAACAATGCATTTATTCTGTAGCAGTTCATTCTGCCTGATCTCTGCACACCATAAAGCAGCCTTCCCAACTGGCTGCTCCAACAGCTATCTCATTCAGCTATCTCAACTGGCTGATGACAAGCAATAAGAAATGCAACATTAGTTGCAATAGTGAGGCCTGGGGACAGTACAGTGAAAGCCACTTGGCAAGCAGGTGTGCCATTGAGCATGCCTTCAGACCCTTGGATGGGTTTGAAAGCACCCTTCGACATGCACAAGCCAGGATCTCCAGACACTGTGCTGTATTTTGCACATTATGTGGCAGTGAAGTTTGGAACCTGCAGAAGGAAGCACACAGCCTCTTCAGATAATACGCAGCCCTTGTAACAACCAAATATGTCTTTCGTAGCCCCTCATTGCTCAGCGCTGATTAATAACAGGGATATATGCTCTACTCCTGCTCTTAACATGGTGTAACTCATCCATGTGTACACTTTTGTGTGTCTACAAATCTTGATCCTTCCTTTTACGAGCTGGAATGCCTGTGGCTATCATGGAGCTCGAAGCTGTGCTTTCTTTTGTTTATTGGGATGACCTTGGTGAATGTCCTCTGAGTTTTGAAGCCCGTGAGGGCCCCATCAAGTTCTACCCCACCTACACTAATGTCGGGGGATATCCAGTCACCAGGACATGAAACAGCAATGGGACCCTGACTGAAGGGTGCCTGAGCTGGAAGCACTTTGAGCCAGGTTCCAACAATCTCCCGGTTACCACCATCCTTCTCATTGCCCATAGTTCTCCCTCCTAGCAATGAACTGGACAGGACATTAATGTGTGATGAATGGGCAAGGCTGTGTGCCTTTATCAAGGGGTTTGATTTTCAAATCAGGGTCAGGGACTAACACACCAATAATCTCCAGGTCACTTCACAACTGCATTGTTCATCTGACACTATCTGTCTTCAAAGGAAGATGATTTAACTGTGCTAGAGGTGAGCTTGATACTCAAGTGGTGCCTCCAAATGTAACGAGAAGTGGGGAACTGCTGCAGAGTGGAAGTGGAAATTCCCTTCTGACCCTCCCGAGCCATTAGCAAGCTCATTAGGGAAAATGGGAGGCTAGCAAATCCCTTCTTCATTACTGATCCAGCTCACTGCCCCCCTCCCCAACCTCCTTTAGAAAATGTGTTGTATTCCGGAGTAGGCACAATTCAATGCTACAATCCAGGAATACGATTTTCAAAACACGCCTGCATCCCTCCTGATCTCTCCTGAGATTAAAAGTCCCAGCCATACTGTGCAAGTCATTGATAAAAGCCCGCATGCACTCGTGCTTACTGTGCTTGATGCTGCATGCACATTATCATTCTTTCCATAGCCGAAGATGTTACATAAAGACATGTAACACCGTTTCACTGATGCTGAAAAGACAGTCTCTTTTAATCATCCTGAAAGTATGTAGATTGGGAATGGAACAGCTTTCAGTACACTGCACGTTCCTTACTGGTGTTCCTCTTCATCAGTGACCCAAAGGTTTAGCACCTCCTTCCATCTGAAGTGAGCTTGTAGCCTCCTGTGTTCTCTGACACAAACTCTGCCTCATAGTGTTACAATTTCCAATATGTGCTCGTACTGATGAGTGAGTCACCAGGTTTAAAGTTTAATATTTATTTATTAGTGTCATAAGTAGACGTATATTAACATTGCAATGAAGTTACTGTGAAAATCCCCTAGTTGCCACACTCCGGCATCTGTCTGGGTACACTGAGGGAGAATTTAGCATGGCCAATGCATCTAACCAGCAGAGCTTTCGGAGTTGTTAGTCCAACCAAACTGAGTACCTGAGCTGGTGCACAGGCTGCATGAGCCCCGTGACAAAGCACCACGCACCGAGGGAATGATCTCCTCTGAGGGGGTCTCATCTTTGTGCATGAGCTTGAAGATCTAAATTAGACCTGATAGACCAAGTCTGTTTTAAGTCATTGCTGTGTATACATAATTTCACATATCACTGCTTTCTGACATCAAGTCAATGTGAGTATTGTTGTTTGGTATATGGATGTTTGGTGTTTAAATCTGTCACCAGGTAGGTGGAAGTCTCAATCGCCCGTGTCCAGTGATCAGGCACACTGAGATGCTACTGGTGTCCAGCACCTCCTCTATAACTGTCAGTGGCAAGTTGCCACAAGTGGCCACCTCTGTGTCTCTGCCTCTCCATGGTTTTCTGTGCTCTACTTCGCAAGGAGGGAAAAGATGAGACCTACAAGTAAGAATAATGGAATGCCTTGAATGGATAGATGGAGAGTATTTGCTGAGGTTGAGGAAAGTCTTGACATTACGGAAGGGTGAGGGTGAGTGTAAGTCTTTGAGAGAACATTCAAGTAAAGACCAAAATGTGAAGCAACCTCCTCAGCAAATTTACTAGCTTTTTATGGAGTGCAGATGCTTAAACTTAAAGTCCTTAGCTCTTGCCATTGTGTACTCAACTGCAGAGTATTGTGCACCAGTATGGAACCCATACCAGTCTTGTAGATACCCAGCTCAACATAGCTATACATATCATCAGATGCCCTCCAATTAACTCAATGTCCCTAACCCCAAGCCCTGAGTAATATCACGCCCCCTCATATAAGGAGGGAGATTGCAATAAGAAAGCTCCTGGAGAAGGTTTACATCAGCCCAAGCCTGCAGCTACACATGGACCTTACTAATCCACCTGCTGCTCACCTTCCATTATGCCATCCTGTACGGCCAAGATCACCATGCCAAGGAATAACAACAGAAGGCCTGTGGCAGGAGGAATGGGACCAACCCACCTCCAATAAAAAATGCTTTCTTGTCACAGATCCCAAAGCCTACCCACCCAACTTCAATCTGCCATGCCAAAGTTGGGCACTCCTCAAAATTTTCTGCACTGTCCAAGGTCTTTGTGCAGCAAATTGCCACAGGTGGGGCATTGCAGGGAACCCAAACTGCAGCTATGATGCAATCCCAATCAATGACTCACATCATTGACGACAAAATTCAGCACAGGACTGAAAGAGCTCCATTTAGTCACTGCAGAAGCCATTGTCTGCCTTGGTGATTGCTGCTTGCACTAAAAAAAACAATGGGAATGTGAGAAAATGCATAGACCGAGAAGAGTAAGTGTACCTGCAAGGTAAGTTGGCATGAAGAATGGTGTTGTAGAGTAAGCTCATGAAGGTAGAGTGTGGGACTGAAGGAGATTAAACATCAGGATTGAGTTGAACGTGCTAGTATACTCATCTTTTCCATCTTGGCTCACTCATTCAACCACTTGCAACATCAACATCACAAACCTGCTGTTAACCACATAGACAGAATCCTGCTGTTAACCTCATAGACAGAATCCAAGTACACCTTTGTTTGCCAAACAGGCTTTTCCATGCCAGATTACCAGGATGTCGCCTGGGCTGTAGAGTTTTAATTATGAAGAGAGATTGGATAGACTGCAGTTGTTTTCCTTGGAGCAGAGGAGACTGAGGAGGATCATGACTAAGGTGTATAAAATTATGAGGGACATAGATATAGTAAACAGGAAGAAACATTTCCCTTTGGAGAGATGACCAAACTAGGAGGCATAGATTTAAGGTAAGGGGCAGAAGATTTAGCAGAAATGTAAGGAAAAATCTTTTCACCCAGAGGGTGGTGACAGTCTGGAACTCGCTGTCTGGAAGAGTGGTGGAGGCAGAGACCCTCATAATTTTTCAGAAGAATTTAGATGTGCACTTGCAATGCCAAGGCAAAGAGGGCAATGGTCCAACTGCTGGGAAATGGGTTTAAAGTAGTTTATCTTTAACCATTATTGAGCCGATGGGCCAAAGGGCCTTTTTCTGCGCTGTAGACCTCAAGTCTCTTTGACTCCCAACATTAGAATCATAGAATCCCTGCAGCACAGAAGGAAGCCATTTGGTCCATCGAGTGCACTGACAACAATCTCACCCAATCTCCTTATAACCACACATATTTACACTGCTAATCCCCTGATACTAAGGAGCAATTCAAGATGGCCAATCAACCTAACCTACACATCTTTGGACTGTAGAAGGAAACCAGAGCACCTGGAGGAAACTCACGTAGACATAGAGAGAACATGCAAACTCCACAAGTCACCTGAGGCCGGAATTGAACGTGTCCCTGATGCTGTGAGGCAGCAGCACTAACCGTTGCACCAGTGTGTAGTCCTATATCTCCTGGAGACCTTTACAGGCCCTCACAGCCCATCCAAGATGCCTCTATAAAATGTGACACAACCTTTCAACATCTGCACATTCTTGCAGTTTATTTTGCTGTGCTCCAAATGTCATCAAATTGAGTCTTTGGAATGCACCTTTAAACACTCGAGTTGAAATCTCAGAGTGAATTTTCCCATTCCACCCGCCACTGGAATTATAGCAGGTGAGGGCCAGAACGTAAAAAGCTCCATTGACCTGGCATGGGAATTTCCAGTCTTAGGGACAACGTGGCTGGAAAATCCAGCCCATGGTGTGTGTTGACATCACGTCCATTCATGCCAGTCACTCGGGAAGACCAGAAGTGATGCGTAAATGCATTAACTGGTTTAAAATTTTAAAAAACACTGACCAGATGCCCTGCAAGTACTTTCCAGTTCCACACACGCTGCCTCCAACTCCCAGCACGTCACAAAGGTAAAATCCAGCCCATTAACTTTGGAAAGAAATTAACGGTCACACACTTTTTCTTTGTGAAGCAGAAGCAGATTGGTCCTGACATGAAAGTTGCATGCCTGGTTGCAGCCTCAGATTAATGCGAGGGCTCCAGCGATTCCTTTTGGACTTTATTTTATGAAATAATACCTGTCAGCTGCTGTCTGATCCCAGAAAAGGGGGCAGGTTCTCCAGGTCATTCTGCCATCTGTCAGATAAAGCTCATCTGTCCTTCCATATTACCACCTGATCTGCACTAACAGGCCTCAGAGGGAGGCCCGCTTTATAGGCCTTCTGGGAGCCCCTGGAAGAGTCTGTGCTAGGACATCACCTGTGATTCTGAGATTTAATTATCACTAAGTAGATGAAGATGTTCAACACGGTCTGGAAAATGTTGTTGACCCACGCGGTGACATAATTTTTCTGACTTGCTTTCTTAGCAGCTGAGTGGCAAAAAAAAACCTGATGTATTATAATATTACTGCGTCAGAAAAGGTACAGATTTTATTTTTCCCTTTAAAGCAGCTTACACCGTATGCATCATTAATCAAATCAAAATCGCCCATCTGAAGGAGGGATTTAGACAAGGAACAGCAGATTTCCTTGCTGATTACAGACTAAAAACTAGTTTCTCAGGCTAAATAAGGATAGTTAACCTCTCCCAAATCTGGTAAATGTATGTAAACCTCACCGACATGATTAGTCAGTGATTAGGTGAACTGATTTAGCCAGTGCTCCATTTGTAATCTGCAGTCCACCTGTAAGCTGTTGAAAAGCAGCATCTGTTGTACAGATAAACATTTGGCTCCTGTTTTTTTTTTACTGAACAACACAGGATCCCACTCAATTTGCATCAGATGTATCGCAAATCCTTAAAATGATAACTCACTGCCCACAAGCCATATTGAATGCAATTTATGACTATTATATTATGCCATATTTGACAAAGGGCCAACAACAGAATGGTAAAAGTACAAAATGTTATCATTCATCCATTAACTGATTATTAGTTACAATTCACTGATCGCAAAACATGTAATTGTTGCACACTTTATAAAACACGCAGTCATGTTGGCAATAAAGATATTTTTCTCCTATAACTTTTATAACATTAAGTGACGGAAGTTTTCCCATTCGCAAGAATATCTGTTATCCTTCAACTGCTTTCGAAACTACAAATGACATACTTTATTGTTTTACAATGGATAAGCAGGTTCAAGGTTCAGACCTTGAAGACCTCCTGTAGAATGGTGTTAGAATATTGCTATTAACTTGACAATAATATTACCATCAAATCAGATGATGCAATTAAAATATAATGAATTAATTAACAATCGTTCTGGTAATAAGATAACGATAAGATTTTTTGTCTACAATTAATACTGTGGATTTGCCTCTGTATCTATGAGAAAGGAAAAACACTAAGAACAAAACAGGGCATTTATTGAACTCAGAATCTCGACAGTGCAGAGAGGCCATTCAGTCCATTGAATCTGCACTGATCCTCTGAAAGAGCATTCTGCTGTGGCCAACCTCCCTGCCCTATCCCCATAACCCTGTACATTGATCATGATCAATCCACCTCACTTGCACATTCTTGGGCACTAAGGGGCAATGTCACACAGTCAATCTACCTAAGCTGCACATTATGGGGTTATAATACTTAATGAAGTGTGAAAATGGTTATACCTGTATATCCTTTTAGGCCACTTAATTTGTAATAGACTTAATATTTGTTTGATAAAACATAGTTACATATTCATAGGAGGAGCCGAGGAATCTTCACATATATTTCGGAAAAGGAGGCTCCTGTATATTCTGATTTCTGACCGTAATCTCTCAGCTAACTGCTGTTTAAATATCTCCAGTGAATGTTTGCAATGTGGTTCAGCCATTAGAACTGATCAAACTATTGCTACCGGGAGAATTTCTTGAGCCTGACTTCACAGATCCTTTGATCAACAACATAACTTATAAATTGCTGCTCACCTCTTTGAATCATAGAATCACACAATGCAGAAAGAGGCCCTTCGGCCCATCCAGTCTGCACTGACCACATTCCCATCCAGGCTCTACCCCGATATCCCTACATATTTTACCCACTAATCCCTCTAACCTACGCATCTCAGGACACTAAGGTGTAACTTTAGCATGGCCAATCAACTTAACCCGCACATCTTTGGACCATGGGAGGAAACCAGAGCACCTGGAGGAAACCCATGCAGACACGAGGGGAATGTGCAAACTCCACACAGACAGTGACCCAAGCCAGGATTGAACTCAGGTCCCTGGAGCTGTGGAGCAGCAGTACTAACCACTGTGCTATTGTGCCACCCCTGACCTTCAGTGAATTGACAAACACCAGCCTGAATTTTCCCATGATGGCTCAAGCCCCACCATCATGACTGAAAATGGGAGATTGGCGCATTTTAAGAAGCGGCAAGACCCAGTGAAGGATATTCTATCACTAGTTATTACTAGTGGGGTACTGCAAGGATCAATGCTGGGGGCCATAGCTATTTACCATCTGTATAAATGATTTGGATGTGGGGATCAAATGTAACATTTCCAAATTGGCTGATGACATAAACCTAGCTGGGAATGTACATTGTGAGGAGGGTGCAGGAAGATATTGAGGGGATTTGGACAGGCAAGCATGGCAAATAGGATGTAATTTGAATACATGTGAAATTATGTACTTTGAAAGAAAAAAAGCAGAAAAGCAGAGTATTCCTTAAATGGAGAGAGATTGGGACATATTGATATCCAAAGGGTGTCCTTGTTCGTAAGTCAGTAAGAGTTAGCATGCAGTTGCAGCAGACAATTAGAAAGACAAATTATATGTTGGCCTTCATTGCAAGGGAATTTAAGTACTGAAGTAAAGCCCTTACTTACAGCCTTGGTGAAATTGCACCTGGAGTATTGTGGACAGCTTTGGTCTCCTTTTTGGTGGAAACATTTGCTATCATAGAGGGAGTGCAATGAAGGTTTACCAAGATTGTTTCACAGGGAGAAAGTGAAGTAACTGTACCTGTATCCTCTGAAGTTTTGAAGAGGATGTGACTGGGTAGATAAGAATAGGATGTTTCCCTTGATGAGTCTGGACACTAATCTAGACACTAATGCTGAGCAGAAACTGATAGCCAAGTTCTGCATACACGTGATTGGCCTCAACCAGGATTTTGGGATTCATGTCACACTATCTGTAACCCCCACGATTTGCCTGGGCTTGCAAAATCTCACCAACTGTCCTGGCTGGACACAATATACATCTCCTTAACCTGTGCTTAACCCTCTCTCCATTCATATTGTCTGTATCTTTAAGACTTGATTACTTGTAAAGACTCGCACTCCAACCTTTATCTTGTAAATTGAGTTTGTGTCTACGTATGCCCTGTTTGTGAACACAACTCCTCACTCGCCTGATGAAGGAGCAGAGCTATAAAAGCTTGTGCTACCAAGTAAACCTGTTGGACTTCAACCTAGTGTTGTGAGACTTTTATTATGCCCATTCCAGTCCAATGTCTGCATCTCCACATCGTGAAGAGACTAGAACCAGGGGATGCAGTCTCAGAATAAGGGGAAGGCCATTTAAGAGTGAAATGGGGAGGAATTTCTTCATCAGAAAATGATGAATCTTTGAATTTCTCTACCTGAGAGAGCTGTGACAGCTCAATCATTGAGTATGCATGTTCATACAAAAATCCATAGATTTTAGATATTAGATATTATTAGATATTATGACAGCAAGACAGCTGGAGATGGTGAAGGAAAATGAAGCTGAGGGGAGATCAATCATGATTTAATTGAAAGGTGAAGTGGGCTTGATTGGCCAAATGGCCTATTTTGGTTCCTATGTTCCCATAATTAGGCTTCAGCAAGCAGACAATCTGCCATCCTTCCTGCCATTAGAAAATGAAATGGTGGTGGGAAGCTGCCTGGCACTGCCACTACAGCCCACTCGCCTCCATCTAACACCTTCCCACATCGTTTTGCCAGCCTTCCCACCCTGAACCAAAAGTAGAATTCTGGCCAACAAATATAGATTGTGATGGAATAATGGTGAAGTGAGAAATCAATTCGAGATGTGGTGTGATGTATTGTCTCAGTATTAAATAACAAACTGACCTTCGTTCGAATGACAAGAGTGCAAGGGCCATTGCAGAAACCCAAAATAATTCTTGAGTATGTGCTGCGGTATTCAATGAAAGTGCAAAAAATTGGCAATAATGGAATTCTTCTCGACTCTAAGACAGCTTTATCCCTACAACCTGAACATTTCAAAATTAGTACAGATGTGCTGGAAAGGCATTGGAAACTTAATGTACACATTGTTACTATCTTGTAAGTATAGGCTCTGCAAACTATCTACTGAATTGCACTGCATGGTTACAGTGTTCAAGAGCTAAAGCAGCAATACAGTGAAAATTAGTTCCACTGATTTAATACCACAGGTGCAGAGAAGCCAAGCATAACAAATTGGTTTTAAAACTTTGGACATTGTTGCCACACTTATCAAGGTCAAGCCTATACATACAGAGAAAATCTTGTTTTCAGAAGAGACATTAACTGAAGTACAAATATTTAATAAATTGCAATGTGCTTTCACCTCTTTAAAGTGAGATTATAAACCTCATGTAATGGATAAAGCTGACATGTGAGATACTTTCCTTGCACTTCTGCACAGAAGTATAAAAGGCAATAAGGCTCTCCAAGACTGGTTGAAGTTTATGTGAAAATGTAAAGAGCACAGAATGTCATAAATCAAAAAAGTGACTTAGGTGCAGATGTATTCAGGCTGTTCCTACAGGTAAAATAAGCCAATAATGCACTGCTACCGATGTAATGTTTAATTTATTCTGCAGCTGCTTTTATTTAAAGGGACAGCTGCGCAGAATAAGTGCTGAACAAACCCCATTCTTTCAGGTTGGGTGGAAGAATGCAACATGTCGTTATTCTTCCCAAAATGCTACATGAAATCCATAGAACTAATTTCAATGTGATATAAACCACAGTTTGGGATTTAATGTGGGTAGCACAGTGGCACAGTAGTTAGCATTGGTATCAGTGACAGGGACCTGGGTTTGGTCCCAGCCTTGGGTCACCATTTGTGTAAAGTTTACACGGTTTCCTCTAGGTATTCTGGTTTCCTTCCACACTCCAAAGAAGTGCAAGCTAGGTTGATTGGTTGTGCTAATTTGGCCTTATTGTCAGGGACATAGGATTATGGGACAAGGGCCTGGGTGGAATTGTTGTTGGTGCAGGCTCGATAGGCCAAGTGGCCTCCTTTTTCGCTGTTGGGATTTTATGATGGGAGCCCTGCCCATCAGTTAGAGAACCATGCAGTATTCTCCAGGAGGCCTGATGTTAGTCCAATCTTATTAGGCCCTTAATTGGACAATGCTGAGCCAGCAGCTCAATTGAATCTGGTTGGCAGTTTTTAAAAAGTACAAAGAAGAGGAGAGGTTAATGTTGTGGAGCTCTTGGAGACAGTGCTGCTGTTCTTGGAATTTATTTTTTTCCCTTCGGCATTGTAAGACATCAGGAATGCTGTCACAGAATGGGGCAATGTCATATAGAGCTGTATATGGAAATGTCCGCAGTGAAGCGTCCCTTCACTTCTAATGATTGCCTCTGGGCACTTAACCCGGCAGTGAGTGATCAGGGGGAGTTATTGCTGCGATGAGACAGCAGAGAAAGCCTTCACATCTGATCAGGAAGGATTGGACTGTGGTGACAGCCTAACTTAACAATCAGGGGCTCCTCTGAAGGATGTGGGTGCAGTATCAGAGGAGGATGGATGATCTTCTCCTTTTTTAGCTTCTGCTTTGCTATTTACATGCTTGCTTAAGTATGAAGGGTCATTTTCCAGTGTAATTATTGGGTACCAACTCTGGAGCAATTGTGGCTGCTTGATTCTCTTTTTTCTTGGCGACAGTGGCATTGATTTGGACTCCTTTAAGAACTCTCGGTTTGCAGCAATGAGGTCTTTGGGTAGGTTTTCAAGTCATAGATAGGTCTGCTGTAATGAGAGAGGTTTCGTAGAAATAGTGAGTTGTCAAGTTTGTTGCCACTCTGTACCTGTGGCAGAGCCTCTGACAATTAGTTCAAACCTAGTATATTTTACACCCAAGGGGTAGGTCACTTGACCTTTCTGTGGTTTCAACCTGGGCTTATAGTCGATGCTAGAGAGCTGAGCAGCTTCTTATCTCCATACAGCAAAACTTTAGCAGTTGTAGACCAATAACCTTTGCTTGGTAGAAGTTTCCTTTTCAAAAAGTTCAACATATTTGTTTATACACATACATGTCCAGCTGATGATATAAATTAGTATTCTTGCTTCATCACAAATGCCAGTTCTAAGTTTCTAATAACATTTTGCTACTACTAATTCCATGAATTCCCCCAAATCTTTATTTTCCCCTCCTCGAATTTTCTTCGGGAAATACTGGTGTATCAAAAAGAATTTTAATGTCTCAACTTTAAAAACATTGTTACAGGTCAGCTCAGATACAGTGCTCAATTTGACATTACCAATTGGCAACACAATTCTGTGCCACGAATGTTATCAGACTGTGGCAAAGTTCTAAATAAATCTGCCATCTATGATATCCTGCACCAAACCATTTAATTTGCTATTCACCAATAGTTTGGAATGCACAAACAAAAATGAATGTGGGAACCAGTTAGAACAGGCCTGACAATTGAGGCGTGGTCGTGTTGGCGAGAATGATGGAGGGTAGGGGGATAGGAGGGTGGTGTGAGTGTTTGACTCAGGCCATATCAGCAAGCAGTAATGAAGGAATCCAGACATCACGACGTAAGCAGATTGTAGAGGGTTGGAGGTTTCAGAAGATTGTGGAGGAATTGAAGGGTTGGGTGGGGGCCAGATTAAGATGGGGAGAAGGCAGGTCATGCAAAACATTTTCTTGAGGGGTCGGGGAAATACACAGACCCCTTTTGGTTCACAAGCATTGCTTTAAAAGACTAGGCCAGGAGAAGATTTAAATATTATAATGGCGGATACACTTTTTCAAATTGTACTACTTAGCAACTTGCTGCTGTTGAGCAGGAAGTAGGTACTTCTGTGGAATATTAGAAACAATTTTCACATATTAATCATTTTAACCCCCTCTCACTGACCATTGGGGATGGGTGTTGATGCTTTCTCTGCTGCCAGGCCCGTTTGGTCACTTCTTCTCCCGTGATATTGCATAAACAAAAGGTCACAGTCGGACCATAGGAGGGCAAGTGGACTCAAATTGTTTCTTTTCATTGAGAATTTGTGTTTGATGCATGAAAATACAGCCCAAAGGTAAAGTGTAAGATGTCTTTGAAAACCCTGATAATGTGTTATGCAATGCAAATACATTCTCAAACACTGGTTGCTGGGAACTGAATGGATATTTAATGCATGTTAAGATATGTTAAGGATATCAAAGGGTTTAAAAGCAAATTACTGTGATGCTGGAATTTGAAACCAAAAGAGAAAATGCTGAAAAGTCTGAGCAGGTTTGGCAGCATCTGTAAGAAGAGCTGACATTTTGAATCCAGGTGACCTTTTGTCAAAGCATTTTTCCAACATTTTTGCTTTTGGAGTCAAAGGGTTTGATCTTCTTCTGTTTTTATACACTAGACCATTTATGCACTTTAGTGCTAATTCGTAATTCTCTGATGTTGTCAAACTTTTGGGAATTCCTATTCCTACCTGATAGTTTCACTGTAACCAAAGATACTTGTGATCAATTACTTATAAATGTTCCCTTGGTATTCCTTCACCTACTGTTATAATGGAGGCATTAGTCCTTTTATTTTATAAAACACCTTTTCCTAAAACTTGTAAAGGGAAAATTCTAATACAAGCATGTTAAGAGTTTCTACTTAAAAAAAAATCATTCATGTGGGCGTCTCTGCCTGGGCCAGCATCTATTACCCATTCCTGAAAGCATTTATGAATAAACCACATTGTTGTTGATCTAGAGTAACATGTAGATCAGAGCAGGGAAGGATGACAAATTTTGTTCCCTAAAACGCATTAGTGAACCAGATAGTTTTTATGATAACGGTTTCATGGTCACCATTAGACTTTTAAGTCCAGATTGTTAATGAATTCAAATTTCACCATCTGCCATGGTGGGATTTAAACATGGGTTCCCAATGGATTACTCTAAGTTTCTGGAGTGCACTAATGACTCTATACCACTGCCCACCGCCTCCCCCCCCCAACCCCTCCCACCCAGAAGCTTGCTATAATGTCATTCACCAAGTTCCATGTTTACTACATTGAAAACTGAATTGCATTCACTTATAAAGTCTGCTGTAGAGGTGAAAAATCACTTGTCTGTTCGGCTGGCTGCGTAGAAACTAATTTTATATCAAATATTACAGCAACTTGTCTAAAGAGAAAGAAAACTATAGCATTGCAGGAAAAGACTGAGGAATGAGATTATTTGAGTTACTGTTGCAAAGGGCAGATCTGAACATTGAATAACCTCTTTCCCTGCTGCAACCATTCGATGATTCACATGTCATGGTGGGGGCAAAATGGTAGTACAGTAGTAAGTACTGCTGCCTCACAGCAGCAGGGACCTGAGTTCGATTCCCAGCTTGGGTCACTGTCCATGTAGATGTTATTTGTATGTTCTGCCAGTGTCTGCATGGGTTTTCTCTGGGTGCTCCAGTTTCCTCCTACTTTCTGAAAGATGTGCTGGTTTGGTGGATTAACCCAAACAGATGCCAGACTGTGGAACTGGGGGAATCTCACAGTAACTTCATTGCAGTGTTAATGTAAGCCTTATTTGTAACTAATAAATGAACATTTATAGTTCTTTTAACACAAGAAAATATTTCAAGACACATCATGGACAAAAATTGATACCGAGCCAAAGTAGGAGATATTATGAGGGGTGACCTAAGTTTGTTCACGTGGTTGCTTTTGAGGAGGGTCTTACAGAAGGAGAGAGAGGTAAAGAGTTTAGGGAGTGAATTCTAGAGGTTAGTGATAGCTAATTTCTGGAGAGTGAGGATGCATTGGAGGCTGGAATCACCAGAGTACAGAATGGTAGAGCTGAAAGAAGTAGCCAGCAAGAAGCAAGGTCATGGAGCAGTTTTAGTACAAGGATGAGAACTTGGTGTTTTGAAATCAATGTAGGTCAGCAAGCCTGGAGGGGAGCAGGAATTAATATGGTTTATGATACAGGCATCAGAACTTTGGACAAGCTCCTTTAGAGTTGTTCTGTAACAGAGAGAATGGGAGGTGGGAGGTTAGCCTAAAAGAGTGTTGACATACTTGAATCTGGAGATGACGAAAGTATGGATGACCATTTCAGCAGAAAGTGTGTAAAGGTGGGGCAGAAGCAGGTTTTGTTACCAAGATGAAAGTTGGGGGTTTTTGTTACTGAGGGAACAAAGTACTAGAAAGTTAGCTTGGGGTCAAATCAGATGCCAATTCATGAAAAATATGATTTAGCCTGAGGTAGGAGTACTCCTGCCTCATTGACTCTACATCAAGATTAGTATTTTTTTTAAGCTCATCTTTTTAGTGGTGTCTTGCAATGCTTTATTTAAAAGTCGTAGCGATGTTTCTTGTATACCCGATTTTCCTAAACAGTGCCAACAAAGCATCTGTTGCCGTCAGGGCAAAGGAGATACTAAACAGGGATTTGGTCCCTTATATGCAAATACCAACTTGGCAGATGGTGTACGACCAGCTCAGAAGATGCATGCACACTGTGTGCCATATTGGACATTTTGAGTCCTGCAAAATTGAGAGTGACACTTTCTAGGCTAATATTCTCAACAAGATATTCCAAAGTTAAAAACTGCAATAAAATTGCCAATGTCTGCAAGAAGATCAAATAAACAGATAGTAAGACAAGCCAATCAAATATTTGAAAATTGGGTAACAATTTGATTCATATCCATGCAAATCTGTCATTAATCTTAAAAAGTCTAGTTCTGAGTTCACAGTGGACAATTGTACTCATGACCATTAAATTGGTAGTACGTGTTCAAGTTAGCATATATTGCATATTAATCTATTCAACATTTCATTTATAGATTATGTTCTAATTAAATTGCCACACATTGGCTAGCCTCCAATTTCTTAGCATTTGGAAGCTAAGCAAGAAAACATGACACCTTTGTTACTGGGCATGAGGTCCCAGTAACCCCTGCTGCTCATAATGAAAACTGGATGGTGCCATCATTTGAAATATCAAGCTTCCAAAACTAATCTGGAAAACATGGCAGAGCTGATATCTCAACCCTGAACTAAGATCTCTCTGAAGGACTTTGAAGCTCTACCTCACAGACACGCGGAGATTACGCAAACTCAACATAAACAGTAACCCAAGCCGGGAATCAAACCCAGGTCTCTGGAGCTGTGGGGCAGCAGTGCAAACCTCTGTGTTTCTGTGCCACTCCTTCTGAGCTAAATACTCAAAAGTAAAACATTTATCAAAATCATATTGAACACTACTCCATGACATTTGCTTGTCTCTTCAAGATTTTTTGGAATGTAACTTGTATAGCTGTGTTCTCATCATAGTACAGGAGAAAATATTGAATTGTAATAGAGGTAGAGCTTCAAGTCCTTCAGAGAGATCTTTATTACAATTCAATCTTGAAGAGACAAGCAAATGTCATGGAGTAGTGTTCAATATGATTTTGAGAAATGTTTTACTTTTGAGTATTTAGCTCAGAAGGAGTGGCACAGAAACACAGAGGTTTGCACTGCTGCCCCACAGCTCCAGAGACCTGGGTTTGATTCCCGGCTTGGGTTACTGTTTATGTTGAGTTTGCGTAATCTCCGCGTGTCTGTGTGGATTCTCTCTGGGTGCTCCAGTTTCTTCCTGGAGTCTGAAAGACATGCTGGTTCGGTGCATTGACTCAAGTGCCAGAATGTCGTGACTAGGGGAATTTCACAGTAACTTCATTGCAATGCAAATGTAAGCCTTACATCTGACTAATAAATAAACTTTACTTCAAGAAGATACAGGTCTGATTTGAATAAAAACAAACAATTCACACAGAAGCAGAAGTTGTGCCTAACACTAAAAAGTTGGAGTTTATTTATTAGTATCACAAGTAGGCTTACATTGACACAGCAATTAAATTACTATGAAAGCCCCCTCAACGCCATTCTCCAGTGCCTGTTGAGGCGCATTGAGAGAGAATTTAGCATGGTCAATACGCCTAACCAGCACATCTTTCAAATTGTGGGAAGAAACCAATGCAGACACAGGAGAACGTGCAAACTCTGCACAGATAATGACCGAGTTGGCTTTCGAACAGAGATCCCTGGCGCTCTGGGGCAGTAGTGCTAACCACTATGCCAATTCAGTTTACCTCACCATGTATACTGATCATCCTTCCTGCCTGGACCCTGCTGCTGCCTCATTTTGCTTTGTTGCCTCTGTTAATTGTTCACATCAAAATTTTTGGTTTTGATCGCAATGTTGAGCAGTTTTCGAATAGGCTTCACTGAAAGTAGGAGTAGCCTGTTCTGAAACCTCAGAGTTTAATTATGTCATTAGAGTTCCATTAGATTTTGCATCCTAGCACCGTGAACTATAGCCAAACTTTATTTTTGTGTGTTCTGTTTAAATGTAAATGAGCTGAGGTGCAAAACTAAATAGCAGTCATCACAATTTGGAAAATAATCACATCTATGCATTCATTCTGCACTTCCTTACAAACCTTTAAAGTTTATTTATTTATTAGTCACAAGTAAGGCTTAAATTAACACTGAAATGTAATTCCCCTGGTAGCCCCATTGCAGCACCTGTTCAGGTCAATGGACCTAACTAGCGTATCTTTCAGACTGTGGAAGGAAGCTAGAGCACCCAGAGAAAACCCATGTAGTCACACAGAGAATGTGCAAACTCCACACAGACAACAACCCAAGCCGGGAATTGAACCTAGGTCCCTGGCACTATAAGGCAGCACTGCTAACCACTGTGCCGTTATGCCAGTGTAACATGTAGGTCACCCAACCAGAATGATTGCTGTTGCAGTTAACCACAACCAGCCTTTCAAGTAATAGTCAGGGACGAGTCTTTTGGCATCTTTTGGTAAGATTTAATTTACCCTATTCTGGATTAACTGCCGCACAATAACAAGCTTGCTTTTATTGACTAATTTCCTTCAGGGAGAGGCAACCTTTATCTTAAATTATGCAAACCCAGCAGTTCTAAAATCTGGACCTTTGACCTCTTTGAACCTCAATATTATGTTCGACGACAATGCATGCCTTAAGCAGTTGATTTGCCCATCTTTAATTCAGTATTGGCTTTGCTCCTGTAAACCGTATGATGTGCTTTGTCTCTAATGCTGTACCAGATTTTATAAGTTTAATCACTGGTGTTTCATCCTGCTCTCAATATGATAATGCCTGTCTAATGCTTTTCCTAATTCTGACGTCAATTTCAAGGAGCAGTGCAGATGTTGCAACTGTGGAAACAATTATTCAGTTTTATCTCCAAACTGCCTCCTGAGAAAAACAGGAAGGAGATCAGTCACAGGCAGCATGTGGCTCGTGGATCAGAAGACTCAACCTGAGGCTTACAGGGGGGAAAATCATAGGAGGAAGGACTTCACTTGACACAACACCTTCATTAAACGTGTAGGCTAACAATCACCAATGTTGATCCCAGTCTAACAATGACAAGTTAACTTGACAAATGGCTTATTGGATTTCCCATTTGTGTCCAAGTCTGAGGATGAACATACCTCCTTTGATTTACCATTAGCTCTGGTTTTAGACTATATGTTGCGGACATGTGCTGGGTTTGTAGGTCTGGAATGTGGGGAGCTGGAACGCTTCAATAGGAAAGGTGCAGTGACAGTGTGCAGAGCTTCCTTCTCATGCTGAGTCAAGTTAATAGCCCATGACAGCTGTTGCAGTGATGGTTTGCATCTGGAACACTTTTATCCTAATCAGAGATGTTTCGCTTTGCAGTCTGACCTCCGATCACATCAATTTTCAAATGTTGCTCACCAAATAAAGTACTCTCTGCAATGCTTACTTCTAATTATTTATAGTTATATTATCTCAAAGGCTGTCGTGTTTTTTTTTGCATTGTTCTCTGTGGTTAACTGCATTTTTTGAATCACAGAACATTGACCAGAAGCATAGAATCCCTGCAGTGCTGAAGAGGCCTTTTGGCCTGTCAAGTCTGCATCGTCCACAATCCCACCTAGACCCTATTCCTGTAACACCACATATTTATCCTGCTAATCCCCTGACACTAATAGGCAATTTCACATGGCCAATCAACCCAACCTGTACACCTTTTAGACTATGGGAGGAAACTGGAGAACTTAGAAGAAATCTATGCAGACATAGAGAGAAAATGCAAACTCTGCACAGAAAGGACCAAAGGCTGGAATTGAACCTAGGTCCCTGGTGCTGTGAGGCAGCAGTGCTAACCACCGTACTGCCCTTATATATAAAGCAAATGTAAAGCAAATACAGAAATTGCTGGAGAATCTCAGGACGTTGGAAAACAACTGTGGAGAGAGAATAGAGCCAACGTTTCCAGTCTGAATGACCCTTCACCAGAGCTGAAAGCAAAGAAATTCCAACAAGATTTATACTGTGAGATATGGGAAGGGTAGTGCTGTAATTCGACAAAGTGACTTTAAGTTGTGAAGATAAAGGCTGAGAAAAGTACTAAAAGCATCTATTAAGTTAAAAGTATCCATTGACCATCATACATAGGGTGGGATCTTTTTGGCTGTCCCCGTCAGCTGGATCTCCTTGCCCCACCAATAGCAACCGCTCCTATAGGTTCCATATTGGCAATGGATGTGAAATACAGAAAGCCCCACTGACAATGGTGGGACCGACACATTCTGCCACAGGTCAATGGCAAGCCGCTTCCACTCCACTCAACACAGTGGATAGGGAGAGGGGGTGAATAAGCCCATCAATTGTGTGGAAGAAAGTATGTGGATTTATCTTAAAGAATAATGTATCTGAAGGACATCATTCATTAAAGCATAGCTATTGAGCAGTACTTTTTAGCCCTTCCTGTTGGCAGGATCTTTCAGTCCCACCAACGCTACCCTCACAATAGTATTGGTGAGCCATTCAAAGCAGTGTAGACATCAGCATGACCTGAAGATCCCACCATCAGCCAATGGGAAGCAACCTCAATTGCTGGAAAACACAAGGGGGCAAAAAATCCAGCCCACTGTATTTTTTCTGTTCTGTTTTGAGAAAATGACTTTTTTTTCTACCTTTTATGCACTGAGTCAGATCCAAAAGGCCTTTGCTGGGTTTCTAAGCAAATGAAAAGCTAAAAGTCTTATATGTTGCTCTTCACTGGAACCTTCTAAAGAAGAATTAATTTTTTATCCCATTTGCGTCTCCAGCACATTATCATCTAAATTTTTGCAAACTATTTCTCACATCTAGGGAATTGGACTTACTATGCTTATTATGCATCTTACTAGTGGGTGAAAAGTATAAGGATATATTAATATGCAAATTGTCTGGAGGGGCAAGCATGTTATTAAGAATAAAGGTGATATTAGATGACTAACAATCACTGGCAAATGTATAAACATGTGGAGTTGTCTCACTGTGTTAATTTTCCTTGAACAGAAATTTTAGTCTGATGCAGACGTACATTTTGTGCTCTATAACACCACTTGTTCTTAGAATGCAATGATATTCACAGTAAAGTGCGCAATGTAGAATGTGATAGGGAATGAACCATGTGTCGGAGGTTGACTATATTCCTCTAGCTCGTAAGTGCCTTGAAACGGGCAGCGTTGCCATGGTAAAATGTCTTGCAAGACCTTTAGCCATGTTTAGAAATGGAGCCCATGGTATAAACACAGAAACCTGCTTTGTGAAAGTACGACATCTTGCCGCAGTGCAAATGTTCCCTGGCAGCCAACATGGGAGCACAACAACTGAGTTTTTGGACCAAGCTGTTCCTGGCCGCTCCAGGAACTGAGTCTGCCCAAACTTTCCCTGTACTGTAACCCATCCACTAAATGTAACAGCTAGTCTGATGTTATAAATGGTGCATTCTTCAACAAATTGTGCATGGAATGAAATACGAGCATGCAAGTGTTATGAAGTTGGAATCGGCAACATTTGATGAGTTTGGATGACTTCAGAAAGAAAGTATAGCTGGAGAGAATCAGAGAAAATCACACCTTGAAACTGCATTGCAGTCCCAACATTGGCTTCCTCTTATTTTATCTTGCATATAAAGTTCTAATTATATATTAGATTTCAGATGTCGTACTATATTAAACGCCAACTAATCAGAAGTGTATGTTTTTAAGCAAATGTACTAAAGAAGGCAGCCAGAATTTAACTTCTGACTGATTCAAAATGTGTCTAATAGTAATTATACTCTATTTAACCTCAGAATTTATAATAATTAGACCTCTTGGTGTTAAATTGGAAAGACTGATTAAACAAATTTTACTTCGGCACATAAATAATGCGTTGTTAAATGGAACTCTTCAACTTATAAAACAAAAGAGCTGCAAGTTTACCATGAATAACACCACAAGAGTTTTACTGGATAGTTGAGCAACATGTCACAATTTGCATTGACGCTTTGCTACCTACATGTTTTCTGGCTATTGTTCGTACATAATGAAGATACTTGAGTTTAAGTACTCTCTATGCAGCACATCACCAAAGAAAAGATTGGCCCAGTTCTCTGGTTCTTTAGATGGTCACATCCTGGATGTAATCTGGAAAATGTGCTGATGTTGCAGACCCCTGAAAACACTTTGGATCCCCTTGGAAATCTCCATGCAAGGATTGCAACAAATTGTCTGGCAAGTTTTAACTTTTGAGAACAATTCCCCTGTGTGTGGGAACCTCTGGAACTTTGATTTAGAATCAGAGACTAAGGATTCTAACATACTTAGCAGAATTGTTAGTCAGGAAATGTTGGAGAGATTAAATCATGGGTATCTATATTATATGCCCCTCCCATCCCTAACCCTAGCTGGACTATGCAGCCATCTGACTATCTTTCCCACACTACTCTTCCAATCCCCCAACCGCCACCCCATTCTATGATTACCTTCCTGCCATCCCACCCCACTATGTCTACCCCCTCCATCCATTTAACTTGTCCCACTCTGATGATAATACCCCTTCTCACATCCTCAACTATCCTCCCCTTCGCCAACTACCCTTGAAAGTCTCCACTTACTGCCGCACCTCAGATTTCCCTCATTGCCTGTGATTACCCCTTACAACTTCCCCCACAACTACCCTCTCAAACACAAAACTAACCTTCCAATCTCCTGTCTACCTCACACCTGACTAGCCCTACTCCAGTCTTTCTACTGGAGCTCTCCAAACTTTGCCTGGTCCCGAACCCTGAACTACAATCCTATTCCCCCCAACTACCCTCTCTACATTCCGGCTATCCCCTCTCAACCCCCCCCCAAATCAACCTTTCTATCCCCAACAACTGTACTGAACCCCCAACCCCTCAACTATCCTCCCCGAATTTCATCTAGCATCTCATCCACCCCTACCACCCTATTACACCCAACAACCTGACTATCCTTTTTTACCCTAATCCTGTAATGACTCGATCCACACAACTAACCTCCCCTGACTACTGAATATCTTCCCTCCCTCTCCCGCCTTACCCACCCAAATCTCGCTCTCATCAATATATCACCTCCCGTTGCACATTTACCTTCTCTTCTTTCAATATGGCTGGAATGGTAGCACAGTAGTTAGCACTGCTGCCTCACAGTGCCAGAGAATCTGGTTTCATTCCAGCCTTGGATGACTGTGAAGTTTGTACATTTTCCCTGTTGTCTGCAAGGATTCCCTCCATGCAGTTCCAGTTGCCTCCCACAGTCCAAAGATGTGTCAATCAGGTGGATTAATCATGGTATATGTTGGGATTACAGGGCTGGGTAAGATGCTCTGTTGGAGAGTTGGTGCAGACTCGATAGGTTGAGTATAGTGATTCTGTGGACTAAACAGTTAGTAATGTAAAAAGAAAGCATAGCTTCATTTTCCCTGACACTCCTGCTACACTAAGAGGCTCCAGTAGCAGCGATGCTCCACATGTCTCAGTGTGCCCTGGCTGGAGACTGAGTGAGAAATGTGAAGCTCCAATCTAAACTGAGAAAATAGGATTGGAGTGGCAATCTGACAATGATTGCCACTCCACAGACAATTCACTCCATTGTTTTACTGAATAGCAATAAAAATGAAAGAGTAGCACGTGGACTTGCCAAGGATATAGTTCATTGAAAATTACTGGGATATTCCATATAAAATTTAAATCATACTGCGTTGTGAGTTTGTGTGCTCCACAATGATATTGTTAATCTTCATTAATATAAACAAGATTGTTTCAAATGGTTAGCTTTTTTTGGAAGCTAATCAAAATGCAAAACAGGCTTTAAGTGCATGACACAGATCAGGAATTTGTATATGATTGTAGTTTAAAAATGATTAGATGCCTGATCTAGGTACTAATTAAATGTATACAGCTAACACAATGAATTGATGAAGGTTGTAACTAGTTTTATTATTGTACTTTAAAAAAACCGACGTAACGCTTTTTGGTGATATTCTAAAGTATATCCAGTAATGCAATGAATATATTTAAAAGTTTAAAATTGAATTCCAGTCAGTACTATATTTTCACTGATGCAGTCTTTCCCCATCAATGATAATGTCGGAAAAGTTTAACTCTACAACTATTGGAATGATTATTTGCACTTTGTTCATTCACATTGCATTGGCCTGACCATCACCCTCCACCTGGAAACATACGTTGGCAAATATATGTTTCTTTACATCAATCGAGTCAAAGACAGCAATAGAGAGTAAAATCATTTGAAAAGTACAGAAACTAAATAGTAAGCTTAACCATTACAATTGAGTTTGAGTAGTAATATAAGTCTCCCGGTCCCGTCCACTGTGGGAATCACCACAGGCAGAACGGATGATTTGACGGAACAAGCAAAACGTTTATTAGCCTCAGGCAGGAATTGTAATTGATGCAGACTTGCCCCAGTCCCAGGGCAGGCAGGTCTGGAAAATTCTTCCCAAAAAATAGCTAGAATTCTCTTTCAAACCATTTACACCATTCCACAATCCCTCTTTCAGCATATTGTGCCTGATATACATTGGAGTTTCTAGAGAATTATGCAGCAAAAGTAAATGTATTTAATTAAGATATTACTTTGCTTAAAATGGGACAGAAAGTAAGTACAAATGTGTTAATGGAGTTACAAAAATGTTTATAGAATTGAATATATTTCATATATATTAAAACCCAAGTATTCAGAAGTACATCTGTGTTTAAATATTGTTATTCAATATGTATATATGTGGTTAAATAGCTATATATATTATGCACACTTATGCTTTAACTGAGATGTACTTTAAATGGAGTAATGCGGCAATGTCACAGGACTAGCAATTCTGAGTCCCAACTAATGCACTGGGGGCATGAGTTCAAATCCCACCGCAGCTGGCTAACGGAATTTAGATTCAATTAATAGATTGGAAATATAAAACTAGATTCAGTAATCATTAGTATGACAACTATTATTGATGTAAAATGAATCTGGTTTGCATATATCATTTAAGGAAGGAAATCTGCCATCCATAGCTGGTCTGGCCCACATGTGATTCCTAACCCACAGCAACACGGTTGCCTCTGAAATGTTCAGTCTGGGGGTAATTAGGGATGGAGATCAAATGCTGTCCTTGCCAAAAATAAAAGTGCACCTTTATCACAGTATTGACACTGATGTAAACATCTACTAAAACAGTCCACAAAATCATATAAATCCTCCTACTTTACTAAGTTTTGTTCATGCTTAAGGTTATACGTAAATCTGACAAAGACTTTCCAAACTTGAAAAATTACTAAAAATCTGTTTTCAGAATTTTCTAGCAGAAATGATACTGGTTTTAAAATCAACTTTTGTAAGTGTCATTTATAAAAGGGTGGTGGATGGGGTTGGGGGTATAGGGGGTGGGGGGTGGTGTGTGCTAGCAGGCAGTGCTGTGGTCCGGACTCCTGATTCCGAATTGAAAATTCTGAGATTTTCGGAAGAGATCATTCACTTCAAAAAAAAATCATCCAAACGCGTCTGAAGTTAAATAAACGTTAAAAAAAAACCAAGTGCTGCTGCAGTTTTTATTAGCGATTTTAATTTCTGGTTCCACTTCGATCGAATTGGTCGTTTTGCCCCAAAAAATTTTTAACCCTGAAGTACGCTAAAAGTTTCTTGAGGCATAAATGCAAGGCACCGCGGGGAGCTCGGCTATAATTTTGAGTCGAAGCAGTGAGTGCCAAGTAGGTTGGTACATTACAAAAACAAATTTTTACTCCACTTGTTCTGAATCCAAGCATGTGGTATAAAAAGCAGAACAACCTTCTGGCACAGTCTTCTGTTTCTCAGGCTGGCATCGCTCAGGTTGGCAAGCAGAATTCTCCTGAGAGGATTCAAATGTGACTGACAAAGCCCTCAGTATGACAGGTGTTGAAAAATTGAAAACACAGATAAGGTCCTGAACCATTTCCCCTCTTTCATTCCTTGTTGTTAAGCTGCCACCTGACACTGGAGAAATACAGGTGCTGGCCATATAGTATTACAGGTAAATAAATGGATAATTTGGCTGATTGATATGGGAGCAGCAGCTGTTTCAGAATTTTTTTTTGGGAAAGGGGGGGATATGGAATATTTTTCACATGCGTGACGAAAATATTCACAGTACTGTGTAATGACCTTTCCAGTCGCGGTTTCTGTATTCCTTCGTTCCTTTGCAGAAGAGAAACATTTGTCCAAATGTATTTCTGCATTGTAGTGTTACTGGGTGCGATTTCAAAACTTGGGAGAACGTTGCAGTTGTCGTTTTGGAACTGCCTCGAGTTTCTCCTGTTTCAAAGGAGATGCAAAAGAGCTGGGAAAATTAAAGCACAAACTCGCGATGACTTGTATCACATTTATTTACGTCGTGATGACATGATGATAAGATTTCACCTGAATGAAAATTGCACACTGTTCTTTTAACTTGCACCCCTCAAACAGAAAAATCAGATTCCCCAGTGATTTTTAACCTCATGCTTTTCCATCCTTCACAACACAATTGGCATCACATTTTCATCACTGGGTTTCTGGTACACCTGATGGCCATGTTTTTTGAAGCATTGAAGTCCAGAATTTTAAATTTGGAAGTACCTTTGTCCATAAATCAGTCCTGATGGAAGTGCTTGCCTGTCTCAAAACCTGGTAAAATAGTCGAACAGATGATAGGCAGTTTATAGACCAGTTCCAATTAAAATAAAATGCAGTTATGTGTCCCTCCCACACTTCAACAGTATCTTACGTTCCTGACATGGGGAGGCGATGGTTGAGTGGTATTATCACTAGATAATTCTTAATCTAGAAACTCGGCTAGTATTCTGGGGATCCGGATTTGAATCCCGTTATAACGGATGGTGGAATTTCAATCCAATGAGAAAAGATATCTGGAATTAAGGATCTACTGATGAGCATGAAACCATTGTCAGTTGTCGGAGAAATTCATTTTGTTCATTAATGCTCTTGAGGGAAGGGAATCCGTCTTTACCGGGTCTGACCTACATGTGACCCCAGAGCCACATCAATGTGTTTGACTCTCAGTTGCTCTCTGAAATGCCACTTAGGCCACTCAAGCCACTCAGTTCAAGGGCAAATAGGGATAGACGATAAATACTGGCTAGCTACCAATGTTCATATCCCACGAATGAATAAAAAAAACTTTACCCATTTTTGTGTCAGCATTTCTTTGCCCATTTTCCTGTCTGCATTTGGGTTATCCTCCTAAATCAATGACAGGCCATAGAACTACTGATGGTTCAGTGGCTTTTATTAATGCTCTTCCATGTTTGTGTGAAAACAGGATGACTCGATTGGGAGTGAATTAGTTCCTCGTGCTCAATCCTATCTCCTCATCAACGAGGTTAAATGGTCCCATGCAATATGATGCTCTGTCTCGAGACATGGTTGCAAACTATCCCATGACAGGTGGTTTGGATGCCATCATTCGAAAACAGTAAAAGCAACTGAACATTGATTATTTCCAGATTTGATATTTGATCTGGTGATTGTACTCATTGCTTTTTTAAATATGTTTTATACCTTTAAACTTAGTATAGATATTTCAACACTAATTATATAGTGCATGATGATGTTGAGCACACATCCCAATAACATTATGTACTCGGGTGATATGTTGTTAGACGGGCACAGTCATGTGTGCACCGGACAATAATTATAGAAGTGATGAAGGGGATTAAAATCCTAATCGGCCGGAATTTAATGTTGTCTGTGTGATATTAAGCTCATCACAAGGACAGCCCAACCAGAATTCAGGACATCTACGAGCTACAGTAGCTGAGGATTTGGGCGTTTGTCAGGGTGAGGTGATTTACTGTAGTGTGGAAAGAGTATTTTGTGTTTAGACTTCATCAGAGTGTGGAGTGTCAGTAAGTTTTCTGTTGCCTGGCACCGGATATTTCAATTCATCCATTACCCTTTGTGCCCAGGTGAATTCCATTAGCTGACAGGCCGATGGGTATCATGTACTCAGCAGGGAACACCTCTTCTGAGGGGTGGGAGGAGAGGAGGGAACAAAGATTGAGGAAACAAGGTGCTCACAACCTTCAGCATACCCACAACCCCCTTCCCACCACCACCTTAGACAGAGGGTCAGAACCATCAGAGAGGGCAAGGCACCTGGAGAATACACAACGGCTTATCTGTCAGGATGTAAAGGCAGCAATCCAACTAAATGACATGACAAAAGTCAAGTTCTGCAGGAAGCTCTGGCTATCAAGGGAAGCAATCACAAGCAATTGGTGACAGGGCCTGAGTTAGCCTCCAATTGTTTCGGGGCACACCCAATGCTCTGAAGGTCATGGCGGTGCTAAATTTTTATTCCTCCGGATCATTATTGGATGCTGTGGAATGTAACAGTCAGCTGCACATAGCTATGTTAAGCTGTGTAACTGACGCACTGTTCAGGCATGTGAGCAAATTCATCCATTTCAGGTCAGACCAGGTCAGCCAGGCTAAGCAGGCACTGCTGGAAGGAAGGACAGGCCAGCCTACATGAAGAAACGCTGAATGATGTGTCCCTGGCATTCCTGCACTCCAAAAGGCGCATCCTTGCCACCCTCTCTGCCTAGCCATTGCTGGGTTCCCCTGCATACAGGGAGCAATTAATAATACCCATGTAGCCATCAGGGCATTAGCTGGAATTTTTTGTGAGTAGGAAGATTTTTCGCTGAATGAACATATAGATTGTGACCACAAGACCCAGAGCCTGCAGGTCTACATGGGTTACCTGGATGGCTTCCATGATTCACACACTCTTCATCACTCAGGTGCCCAGACTCGTTGTTGCTCCAGCTCGTCTAGACAATTGTTGATTGATGAGTTATGAAAAGGTTGATGATAAAGGACAGATGCAGAATAGAGATACAGCCACTACCAGGGACCCACAAGGGTGGTGGTGGAAAAAACGATCAGCCTGCTGAAGAGAAGGTTCCGAAGCCTTGACTATTCCAGGGGTGCCCTCCAGTACCCGCCCAAGTGTGTGTCACTCATTGTGGTAGTTTGCTGCACTCTTTGCTTGCTCTCTCCTGGGAGGAATCTGTTGAGCAAGAGTGAAGATGCAATGGCTCCAGCCACAGACGTGGAGACAGCCGAATGCTCCGATGTTCATGTGGGGCAGCCAGAGGGAGAGGGTGATGAGGATGCACCTTTTAGGAACACCTGGGACACATCATTCAATATTTCTTCATGTGGGCTGGCCTGCCCTTCCTTTCAGCAGTGGGCATCATCCCAAATACAAAACATTCATCCAGTCCATGAAGCCACCCACATGAAGCCAGAGCCCTGGACATTTCTGATCAGGAAGGGGCTAGTCTGACACCAATGTGGCTCATAAGATACATCTGACTTAAATATTTAAGGTCATAATTTCAGACTGATATAAAACAAAGTTGATTCACACTGATCATTCACATAACAGGCAGGATTTTACTGCTGGCCCTGTCTATCGATGAGCAGAGTGAGCTGGTAAAGTCACCAAGAGCAAGTCAAGATCTCACACAAGATTTCTCGGATCTCGCAGATTTTCAGTGAAGTCAGCCTCTTTCCAGAAAAGGGCGAAAGGCTGAATAAATTATGTAAACACATTTAAATCTTTATTTCCATGTTATTAGCGAGCCTTGTGCTCAATTGTACAGGCTCACTTGCCTTTATGGCCTCACCAGAAGAGGTTCTCTCCAAAGAGGAAAACACCTATTCCCCATGAATGGCGAACAGTCACATTGGCCTCACCGGTGGAACCTGAGGTCATTGAGGCCCCCTGAAGAGGCTGAGTGCAATGCAGGGTGCCCTTGAGCAGTGCCAGCCTGGCAGTGCCACCTGATACCTTGGCATTGCCAAAGGTGGGCCTATGAGGGCATGTCTTGGGGGTACAGCAAGGTCTATGGAGATGATGGGGCAGGACCTAAAGTGAGTGCATTTATGGAGTAGGATCTGAAAGGGGCAGGGCTTATAGGGGCAAGGCCTGAAGGGGGCAGGACCTAACAAAGTGGCCTGATTACAGAGGGAGGGATCCCACTGCACACTCCGCATCGTGATCAAATAGGGGGATGAAGTGTGCGATCAGTCTGGGTGGTGGGAAGCAGTAAGGAGTGGGTGAGCAATGTGGAGCTTGTGATCGGCCATCAGCTCCTATGTTTGGAGAGAGGGAGCAGTTTGTGAGGTTACCTGCAGCAGCAGGGGCCTGACACCTCTCCCTCTCTGTCTGTTGGGCCCCTGCTGTTGGAAATGTGCATTTGCAGAATCAGACGTCTTCAAATGTGCAATAGCTCCCTCTACAGTTGCCGTTATGCATGTGCAGATATCGAGGTCTGTACATGCGTGATAGCTCCCTCTGCGGGCTGGCTGGAGAATTAAGCCCAAACCACTGTATTTAGAAACGGTCTCATTTATGTTTACAATATCTAAGTCTGTAAGATTGAGCATGAAAATTCACCCAAAAACAGGATTAAAGACTCACCCCATTTTCACACTAGGTGGACACTTAGAATCGTTCTCGCAAAATTCCACTCAATATTTCTATGTCAAACCAATTGAAAGCACCTGGTGTGGGCCCTTTTCTTGTGCCTGTTATATCTTACCCTTACGTTTTTGGCTGCTACAGTTGTCCTCCAATCACTGGTCCTCTGGACACTTGCAACCTCCACCATCTGCCCATGCAAAAATGAAGTGCCCTTGCCATAGTGCCCCATCATTTCAGCCGTTGTAACATACAGGTTGGCATTTCAGTGCATTTTGCTCATTGTGATTGGTCGTAGTCACATCGAGGCTTCTCAGTGCCCAGCACATAAATGAGGTTATTCTGACGGAGCAGAGCCTCCGCCACCATCTTCACCCTGAATGTTACACCCGGCAGCCTGAGGACCTTCCTCCACGCTCATCTTCCAAGCCCAGGGCTATCAGCTTGTGGCTAATGAGGATCATCAAGTTTGGTATTACCCACCCGCCACCCCCCTACCAATTGCAGATCATCCCTGAATGTTATGGTTCCATTTCTCCAGCTACTCAGCCTAGAATTCAATGAGTGCTGAGACCTTCATCTCAAATGTCAACACTTGCTGCCACCCCCAACTCTAAACATTGCTAAGAAGTTTGAGAGCATTACCAACTCCCTGGACACTGGATCACTGATGGACCATAAACTGCTGATGCATCTCTCCAGCCTTCAGATCCATAGGGACATGTGTGATCTGAGACTACATAAGAGCTGCACATTTGATCGCAACCTTGGGTGGCCACCCTCCTCTATGCCCCATTCAACTCAATGTCCATTCACTACTCACCTGTGCTGAGCACAGAAGGTCGATGAACCTTTTCTGGCACTAGATCCTGGTTCATCAGATGAGGTTGTGCAAATGACCTCCATTGCCACCTCGCTCCATTCCTTTACGGTGAGGTGGGGTGGCATCTTCCCATCCTTTGGCATCAGAACATCCCTACTTGCTGTCACAGCTTCAACCAGGTAGTTATTTGGAAAATGGGGTACTTGCTGGCCATCCAAACTCTGCTTCTGTGTGATGTGGCCTCTTGCTACTGCCTTGGCTCACATAATATTCTTCTGTGGCCTGTGGAAATTGCTTTTAAAGTTGGACATGGTGCCCACTGCATCCCTAAACCTGCCAGGCCCACTCCAGCAACTTAGCTCTGAACTGCAAATAGGGTAATATCGCACTTTCAATTTGGACATGGGTAGGAACAGGATTTGAGGCTGTCTGTGGTCCCACCCACCAAAGGTCAAATTCTACCCATACAGAAATGCAACAGTGGTAAAATTGGAATCAGTGTTCACTGTGCAAGTTGCTATCCAGTTTGAATCACCCCTGTTATTGATGGGCCTGTTAATATAGCAGCAGAAAACATCAATGAATTAACAAAACATTCACTCTAGAAATCTATTTATTCATTACAGTTTCTGGCATATTGATATAATTTCGATAATTTGTTGGAGACGTTAACTCTAATAATATTACGTGAATACCCTGATTATTAAATGTCTGACAATCTGAGAAAGTTACTCTTTCTGATTATTTGCCAAATTAGTTCTAAATAAAGAATTCTATCTTGCATGTAACTGTTGTTATTATCAAAATATTCCACATGGCTAAATAAAATTAACTGTCAGAACTTCAATTATATAAAATAAAGGATCCAATTCTAAGAAGGGCTGTGGAAGCAGATGGACACAATAAGAAGTCTCACAACACCAGGTTAAAGTCCCACAGGTTTATTTGATAGTAAACCCACTAGCTTTCAGGGTTTGTCCCTCATCAGGTGAATGGAGAGTTCTGGTCTCAAACAAAGCATATAAAGGCACATACAGTTTACAGAATACTGATTAGAATGCAAGTCATCTCACATCATGACTACCATCGACGAAGCAGATGGACTACAGGGCAAATCAGTGAAGGTGACAAGGCAAGTTGAGAAAGTGGTTCATCAGTCATTTGGGACCCTGGACTTCATAAATAGAAGCATGGCATGCAACAGAAAAGACGTTATGGTGAACTTTTATTAAACACTAGCTTGATCTCAACTGGAATGTTTGATTCGGCACATCACACTTGCATGACACCGGTTCTAAGGATGAGGAAGTTCAGTTGTGTTGATAGAACAGATACAAGGGTGAAAAGAAGGTTATGAGAATCATGAGAGCCCTTGTCAGAGTGGATAAGAAGAAACTGTTCCCATCGGTGGAATAATCGGGAACTAGAAGACACAAATTTAAGCCAAAGAAGTGATTATTTTTCCACAGCAACTGATTAGGATCCACCTGAGAGTATGTTGGAAGCAGATTCAATTATGCCATTCAGGAGGGAATGAGATAATTGTCTAAGGAGAAAAAATTTGCAGGGAAATGGGAAAACCCAGGGAGAGGGACCATCCTCTGAAATGCCCTTGCAGAGAGCCAGCATTGATATGAAGGGCTGGGTGGTCTCCTTCTGTGCAGTGATCATTCTATTCTGTTCTAACCTATTACCATGATGCCATGCTTGTCATTGCAGGTGGGACTAAGTCTTCAGAATAGATTCACTATCACGGTAATTTTAATCACTGATACTCATTGTACTGGTTGCTTTCAAGACTTTTATCTTGAAGTACCATTTGCTAGCACATGCAGTGTAATGTCTGTACACCAAAAGGCGTGACAATCCATTACATTTATTCACATCCTTCTAGTTGTTATCTTTTCCAGCTCTTTATAAAACAGTGACAATAGCTTTCTGCATACGCAACTCAGCCAACATTCACGCTCTTAATATCGTGACTGAAAGTTGTTTATTATCTTGCACACTGAACTCTAGGTATAGTGGTGCATTTGTCAAGGGCTAAAAGATATATTGCTGATGGATTATCATTTACAGCGTATTTTGCCTGCGTGTTGGCTAGTGAACATTTTAACCAAAAATGTATCATTAGTCTTCCCCATGGTTGTTGTATTTAAATTATAAAAATTTCCACATCATAATTTGTAAACAGTTTCTTAAAAGTCTGCATCAAACTTTCATTTACTGATGACTTTTCCACAGACAGTACATTCAAAGCAGAATATTATCCACACTAACACATGGTTCTGTCCTCTGGAGGAAAGATGTCGAGATTTCTTTCTCGGTACCACTTTTCTCTTTTAAATGAAACTTCTTTGATTTGTTTTCTCTAATTTACTTTATGTCTTTCCAATTCTCATTTTTCCAAATCCCTTTTGTTTTTATTTATTTTTTTGTTTCTCTCTCTTAAGTATTGTCTTTTTTGTTTGCACGTTGCTTATCTTGTTTTCCAATTTCCCTGTGGCCAAGTTTCATCACATCGTCAGCTTTCTGGAAACAAAATAGCCTATGGAGTTTGATGTGTTCTTTGCCAGTAAAACTGCATGGATCTGACTAGCCCAGCAAATCTGTAACTTCCCATATGTCTGAATGGAGTGCTGTGACAGCCAACACCTGTAACTGCCAACAATTGTCAACAAAACATTCAGAAGCAAGTAAAATGCAATTACCTGATATCGCGACCAATAACAGATATTGGGGATCTATTTTAAGAGTGTAATGCAACCTGCTGGTTCAGAACTTAAGTCCCAAGTTCTCATGACTATTGAACTGATCATTGAAATGGTTAATATGTAACCAAGTTATGCATTAATGCTCTCAGATCAACATAGTTTTTATTTATCAGGAAAGAAATTGATGACAAACTGACAAAGACTTTATTTATTACATATAATTGTTGAGGAATGTCAAGCCTTATAACATTGCTCAATGAGTTTTGAGACGTGTACATACCCCAAACAGAGTCACACAAGATATGTCTGTGTTGATTACTCTGTATTTTACATTTACTCTTTTTAACTGTATACTTAAACTTTTCTTGGGTGACGAAAATCTTCGGTGGAATGACTTTCACAAAGGAAATGTCAAACAGAACTTTTAGAGGAAAAGAAAACTGAACAGCAGAGTATAATTGACAGTCCATATGCAGTATTTCTTAAAACACTCTTGACAGTTTGAAGATTAAATGATTATTTTATAGTTATCCAGTGATCGTGATGCCAGAAGACCTTTTATGTATGAATTTGATATGTGCAACCAGCACTTAAGGGGTTATATACAGTGTAAATACATATTATTGCAATGAATCAGAAGCTGTAAAGCCTCCAACATGCAACAGCTGGGGACAGACATTCTCATGTTGAATCTCTACTATGGCCAAAACCTGGCTTTTTTAACAAGGCTTCAGAGCTTTCAGTCCATGCAGTATCAGCACGTTGGATGATATCATTATTTCTTGTTTATTCCAGCTTTATCAATCCCACGAGAATCTAGTTTCTTTTTTTTCTTATTCCAAGCTCATGTACATTTATGTGACTCAGTTTGTCAACTGCAATGGATTCCTTTCTGGGAGTCGAAAACCCCTTTTGCCCATGACTGCACATCAATTACAGATTTCTCTTTAAAAATATATAAGAATGAGTCTTACCATCAGTTTGCTCTTGTAGACATCAAACAGTCATAAAAAATCAACATTAAGTAATTTTTCCCCCAGTTGATTTCTTTAAGAATGCCTTTGTTTAAACAGTGTTAGTGATCCCAGCATAACTGGCCCGGAGGAGTTACTGAGTTTGACAGTTGGAGGAAGTTGAAGTAATATGTACAATTAAAGTTAAAACAGCTTGATATGTTAGTTCAGTTACTTCACAGTATCAGGGGACAGTAACTCCTCTGAGTCACTTCCCCCCTCCCGTAATAATGTCATTCGTACTCACTGCTTAAGTAGTAAAATAAAATAGTGATAACTGATTTTTTTTAAAAGTGTATGAGTGTGACATTATTTGAAAAAAATAAGTCTTCTTCTTAGCACTCCTTTAAAAAAGTGTTACAACAAATTAATATTATATTTAACATCTTGCTTTTCTTTTATTCATTTATGTTCAGTTTTCCAGTACTTTTCTGTTAATTGTCATTGGGGAACTGGCTGGTAAGAGTTGCTAAAACTCAGCAGTGCAAGGGAGCGGAATATCAGGCACAACTGAAATGACACAATCCCCAAAGTGTTATGTGTTAATAATTACATTTATGCTCGGGTTAATTCAGCCCCCTTCTGCTGTCAGGCAGGTGTAGATCAGTGGAAACATGAGATGTCTCCTCACATCCTTATATTCTCCCAGTATCTGCATCTACAATTCCGTCTGAACAGAGCAGTCTTTTTAGCTCTATTTCATTCTTCTTTATTTCCGATCCCTTCATCAAGGGCACCCTAAGCTAGAATTGAAGAAAGTAAGTGGACATAATTATCTTATAGTGGAGACTACATATCATAGGCATTCTAATTTCTATTATATTTGTCAAAATGGCTATTCAACAAGCTTTTGTGTCTAGTGTACAGATATGAATATAATTTTATTGGATGATACATCGTCAGGTTTAAAAGAATAGCTGAAAGAGAAAAAAATGTTAACATTCGTTGAATCAGTAATTGCACAAAAGAACATCTACTGTATAATACTCTGTTAGAGTTTGTGAAGTAACTTTATAAGACCTGCTATTTATGATGAGATGTTATATCAAGTTATTTGCCTTGATAGCATTTTGTGGAACTGTTCATGTCAACATTGCTAGTGAGAAGAACGACCATCTTTGTTTTTCTCAAGCATGAAAATGAGACAGCAATCAGCAAAAAATAGTTTGTGTAATTTTGTGAAAGTCCAAATAAGAACTGCCACTCCATGCATTAGGCAAAGCAATATGTGATTCAGAAGCACGAGAGGTTGAGCTCCCAGCAGGAATCTCTATGTGCAAATTCCTCAAGTGCAAATTCCTCAAGTAAGTGTTGATAAATTGTCCTGCTCCATTAAATGAGTTTCATCATTTCCTAAAAGAATCATAGAATAGAATTATAGAATCCCTACAGTGCAACAAGAGGTCATTAGGCCCATCAAGTCTGCAGTGACCACTATCCCATAAACCTACATATTAACCAGATTAACTTTATGATACTAAGGGGCAATTTGGCATGGCTAATCAACCTAACCTAAAAGGATGTAGGTAAGTCAAAATGGCATTATGTGGCTTTCTTCTCATGAGCTCTACTTCTTATTTGCAATCCACAATACTTGACTCATTCCTCACATAGTCCTGTGTTCAAATGGCACTTGAAGGGAAAGAGGTTTGAGCGTATAATTTAAACTTGCAGTTTAGTGCAGTACCAATAGAATACTGCATTGCTGGGGATGATCTGTTCATGGGAGATGTTAAATTGGACAGGGCAGATATGACCTCAATGGATATAAAAGACTCCATGGGACTGAAGATTGAGGAGTATGTCTGTTGTCCTGGCCAACATTTATCCTTCAAGCAACATCATGAAAAATAGATTATCTGACAATTTATCTCATTTCTGCTCGTGGAACTTCCTCTCCTGTCATGTCCTCTATTTGCTGAAAAGTGCTAATTATGGCTCACCACACACTGTGCTCTGTAGCAGTCTTTGCAGGATCCAATGATATCACAACATGGCAAGTAGAAAAGGCACAGTCCAAGAATTAGCTCAGCCAGTATGGGGAATGAAGCTATACTTTTGGAGTTATTCAGCATTATGCTCTAACCATCTGAGCTAATTGGCCCTACCATGGAACCTTGCTCTATGCAAATTGGCTGTTGTGTTTCAAAAGTCCTTAACTGGCAGCATAGCATGTTTGAGCTTCCAGAAGTTATGTAAGCTCCTTTCCCAAGTAATTGTTCTATAGCAGATAGAGTGCAAGGTACCTTTCATAGGCTCAAACTCGAAGAACATCCAAATGAACAACAAAAATGATAGTAAGTTAAAACATTGCAGTGTTCAATACTAAAGGGTGCTAGAGTGTTTGCATTGCATCCTTGCCTATGGCATCAATTTAGCATTACTGCAACACAGTAATAGATGGAACATTTGGACACTAACATGGCACAGTCCAGTAATCCCACCAAATAAACATTCTGTTGATCCCAGAAGGGTGATTAGGCAAAATGAAAGAAAAAATTTATTGATTGTAAATGATTCCTACAGCAGTATTTGTGCTTGTTAAAGTAAATTGTCTTTAAAATCTTGGCACTAAATTATTTTGCTTGTAAACAACGTTATTTTGGTTCATGTCAAGGGCACGTATGAAGCACTGGACCCAGTCACTAGGAACAGCTGCTACAACTATGCAGAGATAATTTTGGGGTGAGCTTGACAAGAACATCCAAAGGAACAATGAAAATGATAACAAATTAAAATGTCAGAGGGTCCCAGACAGGCAGGTGCCAGAGAGTTTGCACAACTCCTTTGCCTACGAATGGCAGCAATTCAGCATGGCTACAACACAATAATGGAGAGAACAGTTTGGACATGAACACAGCACCGTTTAGTAATCCCACTAGAGAAATATGTTATTGATCCCAGAAGGATGGGACAAGTTTGTGGCTTTTCCAGTCTGGAAAGTAATTTTTCCTTAACATTTCAATATGAAATCAATATGGAGATCTGTTAGGGACAAATTAATCTTGCCTCAGTACAAAGAAGGATTGGAGAACAAATAGTTACCAAAAAATATTGAGCTTTCCCTGGCCAATGGGGGAAAAAAAAACCCTGTTTTTAATTAGGGGAAAGAAATGCATCTGTTTTAAAATACAAATAAAGGGTTATTGCCACTAATTTATCAAAATAGTTGTTCTATCATTACACTAATGCACCCCAGATGTAGCTTTCTTTTTTTTGCCACCTCAGTGCATGTAATTAAAATTGATACATGCCTTCCGGGTGAAGAGATTTAAAATCAGACTAATAGATCTTTGACAGTTCATGGAAATGAAACATATTCACACTGTACCTTTTCAGTGACAAATTCCAAAAACAAATTTTGTAAAAGGTCAGTGCCCAAAACACTGTGGATTTTGTTCTCACTTAATACATACATGCCATTTGATTTCACCCAAAGCTACAGTATCCATAGTATCATTTTGAAAAATGTTGTGTTCATATGTATAACTATGGCAGATGTGAATCGATAAAGGGGAGAGTGAGAGTGGATGGTTTAGATCTGAGAAATACAAATTCCTCCTTGGAGGAGCAAATGGATTTAACTTTCCATGTACACAAATCACTAAATATAAGTGCACTGGTCCAAAAAGTAATCAAAAGGTGAATGGAATTTTGCTCTTAAGTGTAAGGCAATTATGCTTTGATTGTGCAGAGCCTTCATAAGACCCTGTCTAAAGTATTGCATTTAATTTTGTGCGCCAAATCCTTATGATTCATTCAATGGCTTGAGAAGGTGCACAGTACATGCACACCAGAACTACAGCAGGGTGTAAAGAGTTAAGTTATGAGCTCAGATTGCTTAAACTTGGTATGTTTTCCCTTGAGTTTAGAAGGTTAAGGGATGATCAATGCAATGTCACAGGAACTTGATGAATAACTTCAGACATGTCACAGAAATTGTCTGACAAAGCAATGTCAAGCCACCTCAACAACATCATAGCAATTTACCAACAACACAACACTTCAGATGGCACTTAAAAACTGATGAACAGAAGTCTGTGCATATACATAAACTCATGAATACAAAATATGATTTCCTCCATTAGAGAATGCTGTGGAATCAGAAGTTTAGCTTGGTTCTTTTAGCTCAAGCATCTATGGTTACACTGCACTAACAGTTTCGTGCAAGTATTTGAAGATGTGATACACACCCATTGATGAAAGCTTTCCTGCAAACTCAATTTAATTGAGTCTTGTGATGAAGAACTTTGCATGAACAAAGTTCTGCTCACTACTATCTAAATTTTAATTTAATTTAAAGCACTGATTGTATTACTTTCTACTTGATTCCTCATATTCTCTGATCTTCCAATCACTGGGAACACCTTTTGTGCATAAAGGAAAAGGTACCATCTGCAGCTACAAGCATCTGAACAATACTGCCCTTTTTATAGCAATAGTGCCTAACTGAAAAAAGGACATCTTTCTCCATGTTGTGCTATATACTTGTGTTGTCAGGATGGATGCTGAGCATGGCAGAATAAGGCACTTGATACTCAATAGTGTGGAGGCAAGTATTTGAACTGAGTGATGTTTCCAATAGATGCTGAGACTCACTCATTGGTACAAAACTTTAGTTTGATGATCGTTCTGACATCCACTGGTAGGAGCATCTCAATGTACTAAGGAGCTGGTAGAAGCTGCAATCACACTTTTGTTGAATTGCAATCTTTTTACTCATTTCAATGAGAAAAACTGAGCCATACAAGTTTGATTTCAATGGCTCGAAACATCCCAAACCCTATTCTTCAGCTGTTGTTCTCCCTCCAAATGACTGAAGACTTCCAACCGAACTCATGTTTCAGAACTAATCGAAAACCTCATTTCAAGTAGAATAGAGCATAGAATACTACAGTGCAGTACAGCCCTTCAGCCGTCAATATTGTACCGACCTGTGAAAACCAATCTAAAGCAAATATCATCCATATGTTTATACAATAACATTATCCATTTAAATGTCTTAATGGTAGCGAATCCACTACTGTTGCAGGCAAGGCATTCTACTCTCTTGCTACTCTCTGAGTAAAGAACTTACCTCTGACATCTGTCCTATATCTATCACCTCTCAATTTAAAGCTATGTCCCCTCGTGCTAGCCATCTCCATCTGAGGACAAAGGTTCACACTGTCCACCCTATCTAATTATCTGATCATCTTATATGCCTCTATTAAGTCACCACTTAACTTTCTCTCTAACGAAAACAGCCTCAAATCTCTCAGCCTTTCCTTATAAGACCTTTCCACCTTATCAACCAACATCCTGCTAAATCTTCTCTGCACCCTTTCCAATGCTTCCACATTCTTCCTATAATGCGGCGACCAGAACTGTACACAATACTCCAAGTGCAGCTGCACCAGAGTTTTGTACAGCTGCAACATGAATGGGAGGGATTTTCTGGCCATCCCTATAGTGGGATCTTCCTGTCCCACCAAGAACAAGTATGAAAAATGGAAAAAATAAACCTTTGTTGACAGCAGTGGGACCAGAAGATCTTTCCACCAGGCAATAGTTGGCCACTTCTGCTGCAGCAGAACATGTTGTGAGGGGTGGGAAGGGGAATCATGCCCTATTATCGCACGGAATTTTACTGGTTCTCACCAGTGTTTTCTCATTAGTTGTGGGGTCTAGGCAGAAAGAAGATAGGGAATAAATGTTTCCATTGGTAAAGGATCAAGAACAAGGAGATATGAATTTAAAATAACTGGCAATAGAAGAAATGAGTGGAATTTTACAGCCCCTCCCATAAGGAAGATTTTACAGTCCTGCTGAAGTGAATGAACTTTTAAATCTCGTGCCACTTTTTCGGACCTTATCCCTGCCGTGACAAGGCCATACATTTCTGCCCTGAGGAGGTGTAAGGGGAAACTTTTTCACTCAGTAAGTGTTTAAGATCTGGAAAGCACTGTCTGATAAAGTGGTGGTGGCAGATTCAATTGAGGCATTTAAGACAGAATTGGATTGTTATCTGAAAAAGGAAAACATGCAGGGTCATGAAGAGATAGCCTCGTTTGGAGGGCCAGTGCAGACATGATGGGCCAAAGGACCTCCTCTTGAGATAATTCTGTGATTCTGTGAAATGAGAAGTAATCCAAAGAAATGAACTGTGTAAATTTGTATGTTCTTCATAAATTGCAACTTAAATAGTTAACAATCAAAGAGTGTGCAATACTAGATTTTACATGTTAACAGGCATAAGAAAATGTACTACTCAGGGCATGCAGGCAAAAATGTTCTTGAACTGCTTAACTGTTCACAGACAAAGTTACTTTTTGTGTGAATATTAGCTCCAATGCACAACAGAAATTACATCTCTTCGAAGTTTTGATTAAAGTATATCAATATTATGTAAAATTGAAATCAAAGTACATTATGAATGACACTGCCCAAATTTGTGTAAGTGGAAGCTTTTGATCTTTCATACTTGCATTATCCAATCCTTTTAAAGTGATGGCATTAGTAATCTAATGAGATAGGGAGCTTCCAATTTTTTTCCCCTGTTGGTTAAGGTACACTGGTCTTCATCATACTTCCAATGCAAAAATGAATGTTGAAATTGCACCCATTTATGTTTTCATGAATTAGCAGTGATAATTGTAGCCCATAAATGTTCTGGGGCCAAAAAAATGGTTCTGACTTTGTTTTGGTTTTTATTGCTTATTAAACCTACTACCCGTTGCTTAGGTGCAGCTTATGAACCAAGTCCTTAAACACAATCTGTGACTCACATTCAGATGTGGGCTTTTTTTTTCCCTGTTAAATGTTGTATTTTAGGTGCTCTGGGAATGTAAAGTGGTTAAAAGACTGAGAAGATCAATTTTTGTCTGTTTTTTGGAGCCTCGTGTTCGTGTAATGCGGACATTAAATTACTCCAGTTTGGTGGTATTTTAGAAGCGAATGACCCAACCCCTAAGCAGCTAAATAGTATTTGTGTTCCATATGCCATATAGTTACTAAATGAGTATGATAATCACAAACATGTCACAGATTGAGCTTGAATGAGCCAAGAAGCTGAGTGACATGGCAATAATGAATGATAGCACCAGATTCAGTGTCAATCTTCACAATCTGTGCAGTATTATAGTTTACAAGGGAACTATACAGAAGCATATCTCCAACACTTATTTTTACATTTTGGCTGAAAATGCTGTGTTTCCTTTTAATTATTATGCTCGCCTGCATTTTTTTGACTAGTGGGTATAACTTGCAGCAATATGTTCCTCCTAAGATCTTGTCAGCTATGAGCTTTTGCATCAGTTTTGCACCACGTTTTACTTTCTCGGAGTTTTGGAGATCATTGGAGAAGCAAGTCGCAGCAATGTTATTGTATTAGGATGGAGTAGTGTTTCGTATCAATGTTATTAGATATTTATATGGTTTAACTCTATAGCCTTTTCCATAATATGCAATTCAATACTTATATTAATTTTGCAATTGCACTGACACAAAAGTAGCTTTTGACAAACTTATCATTTATTTTATGTATCTCTCCTTTAACAATCTCACTCATCCTTTCTCAGGCATAAATACTATTTCATTGCCTGCAAGTGATGATTTTAACTTTCACTTGGATCCATCTCCATAGAGCATGATTATTAACATGTTAAATGGACAAACAGACTCATGATCCAATTCCTTATGAACCTGTTCAAGAAAAGCCCTTGATCCATAAATCTACTAGTGAATCCTTTGGATATTACAAAAGCACATGCATGGGTTTCTACTGGGTGCTCTGGTTTCTTCCTTCAGTCCAAAGATGATGACTGGCCAGGCTGAATTGTCCCTTAGTGTCCCAGAATGTGTAGGTTAGGGGGATTAGTGACTAATTTTGTGGGGTTATGGGGATAGGGCCATATGATGCCCAGTTGAGAACTTGATACAGACTCAATGAGCTGAATGGCCTCCTTCTGCACTGCAGGAATTCTATTCTATGATATATTACATAATCTAAGTGATAGTGGAACTCATCTGAAAGTTGGATTCCTCTACAAATCTTGAGCTGGCAGATTGCAATTTATTTTGATACTTTCCACTTTACTTTCCTCTAGAGGGCGATTTCCACCAGTTTCAACTGTGTTGTATATTAGAAATTAAAATAAAAACTGACCAGTGAATTGAGGTGAGATCCTTCTTCCATCACAGAAATAAGTAACCTGCAGATCCTTAGGGCATGATAATGATTGAATCTCACAAGGTCTATGGGTGGGTTGTGCACTTCTGGCTGGAGATGATAACCTAGATGCTCATGAGGAATGGAGTAGGGTAAAATGAACTGAAAGGTATCAAACTGGGTTCATGATGAATGGATAATTTCACTACATCAGGACGTTCTACAATATACAAAAATACTCTTCAGAATAACACCAATCACTGTTTGAATTTTTGCATGCTTATAAGAGTAGCTGTTCATTCACACACACACACACTAATTTCACTCTAAAGTTTCACCATCATCATAGGATCTGCAGAGATTATAAAGTTTCATTATACTGTAATCATATAAATACTACATTGTTTGCAAAGCAATTTAACTGTGGGATTATACTGTACAAGGCTGTACTCCAAAATAAGCATGTTGCGCAATGATGTTTGAAACAGATAGGGAATGAATTCTGTGCCCCCAAAAAAATTGCAAAATGTAATATTAGTCAAAATTCAATCATTAATTTTACAGGACATAAAATGCTTTCTTCGCAAATCTGAGCACATTTGCTGCAGCTCTGTTAACTTAGCCAGCCAGTCATGCTTCTGCCCCTACCACAGTGCTGACATGGCTCTGATGTCTGTGATCTATGTTATCTTGTGATTATTTATTTTTTCTACTAAGCACCTATAACCTCAAGCTCCCTAAGAAACTTTCATTGACTCCCTTCTATTTGTTATCTACACGTTGTCCTTTGGAGACATCATCTGAAGGCATGACATCAGGTTATACATGTTCACTGATGATATCCAGTTATATTTCTGCATCTCCTCTCTCGACTGTCTCTTGTGGTCAGACCCTGAGTTCTGAAAAAGACACAGTTCTCCAACATATACACAGGGAAGAACAAAACCCAAATTCTAGTGTCTCTCCACCAGTTCCATTTTCATCTCCAACTACTGTCTCAGGTTGAACTAAATTGACTCTGAGCTGAGTTATCAATCCCTTATGCGTGCCCATTTCTGTGACATTGACTGTCACTGCCCCTACCTCTGTCGATCTGCTGCTGAAACCTTCATGCGTCCTTTTGTCACTTCTACACTTGACTATTCTAATAATCTCCAAGCCAATTACCCATTATCCACCAAAAGCAAAGACGAACCAAATTTAATTGTTTGCTGCACATATCCTATTTTATATCATTTGTGGTTTACTCATCGTCCTTGTCTGCGCATTGACCTACATTGATTCCTGGTTCAATATTGCCTGGAAATTAAGATTCTCATTGTCATGTTCAAATCCCTCCATGGTTTTGCCCCTCCTCTCCTCCGGGCCTTACAACCTTCCACAAACTCTGCTTTCCAACACTCCTAACCTGTTGAGCAGTCCTCAATCCCTTTTGACCCACCATTTGTCTGTGTGCCTTTATCTTCCTATGCTAAAGCATTATTGTTATGTTATAAGTTATGGTGAGAAATATGTTATTCTCCAGTAGTCATCCAGTTTGTTAAATTATTGGTATAAACTAGAGTGGACAGATGAAATATTTATGTTTAGAAAATGCAACAATATCATTTTACTTGTTCATTCAGATGAACTCACTTCCTAACCATATTATTGTAATATATTTTGACATTAAATTGGAAGACTATGGCATTGCAGGACCTAAGACATAACAAACTAAATAATTTAAAATAGGGATTTGAGAAAATAAAAAGAGTTTGGGGTGATATTTAATTTCCTTCCAAAATAAAATGAAGTGAGAAACACCAAACAATTTTTCGGGTGTCAATCAATAACTTTTCGGGTGTCAATCAATATCTATTCAGGTAAATTGCTGAATGTTCAGTAAGGGCTAGTACACAGTTTACCACCTCAGACAGAGAAAATTGCTCCACAGCAGTGAAAGATAGAGGACATGCATTGGGGTGGGGGCAGCCAGTAAAGGGCCACAGTTTTGCTTTGGGTCCAGGAGGAAGATCTCACCTGAAGAATAAATTCTGGTCAAATCTGGAGCGCAGCCTTCATAGAACTATTGACCCAGCAACTCACAACCTGGTACGAATGAGAAAACCTCACACTGGGAACATTCCACCCATGTGTATTCAAAATTGCAAGTGGGTCTTACCAGCAGCACAGGACCCATTTTGTAGGTAGGAATCAACTTCTTGTCTGGTCCAGGTTGTTTATACTCATGTCTGCCTGAATATTTCATCCAAGAGCCTTGTGTGATCAAAGTACCCCTACAATGGGACCACAGTCCCATACACATTCCTGATTGACTGCAAACAGATATCTGTTTTCCAGAGAGAAGCAACCTTCAAAATAACCTCCATTACAAAGTAGATATGAAAAGATATAGAGCGGGATTCTGTAGCCTCCCCTCAGTGTTTTTCATGGCAGCGCATTATTTGTTGATGGAGGATCCTATGGTCCCACCGCTGTCAATGGCAATTCCCACTGAAGCCACTCTTCACTGCTGGGAAACCCATGGCAGTGGGTACACCACCAGCAGGACCGACAGGACTAGTCAGCATTAATGGCTGGAGAATTCCGGCCATAAACTTTACTTACTTTTGCCTACACTCAAGTTCCAGCTTAAGACCCCTGTATATTTTCCATAGAAGAAACTTCAGGGAGGTCTGTCTGTTGTAACATGGTCTTTAGTTTTATAGATGAGTTGTAATTAACTGGGCCTTTCTTCAGATATTCTGGCATGTACCATGTTTTACATCAGCAAACACATTTTTTTACCATTTAAGGAAACTGTAAATTTTAGAAGTACAGCAGCGATCATCTACATGGCAAGTGAGAAATAAAAAAGTTAATATTTTGATTGAAAACTGTTCATCAGAATTCAGATTTCCAGCATTTGTAGGGTTTCCTTTCTTTCATCTTAATTATTATTCTTTTCTTTAAGGCCAGGAAAATGAACTAAAGCATCTGGTTTAATGAAACATTCCCTTCTCTGTTTTGGGCAGATGTGCATGGAATAAATAATATAGGGTGGACTGGTGGTGAGGCATTGATTTGTCTCCTATTATCATTGTGTCATATGACTACTAAGAGAAAGAAAATTAGATGGACCCTTGTCATTTTTCACCCAGCAATTCCTATGTTGTTGTCAAGCAATGTTGATTTGGGAGCATAATGAGCTAAGTGCTGACCCATTAGATCGCTGTGCTTTTCCTGTATTGTTTACAGCATTAAACAAAATTACACACTGATTTCTCTTTTTCTTTTTGACACAGCTCACAACCTTCTCAGGGAATGAATTTCTTCTCCACTCGGACGATGACAGTATACATGATTGGTACCAGACCATCAGACATGTGATTGATAAATTGGTACGTATAATGTCATTAACGCTATTAACTAAAATAGCTTCCCTTGGAAACAAATAAAAGGATTTTGTATATTCGTTCAATCTGTCTTAGAAGTTGCACAATAAACATTTTTAATTTTTTTGCCAAAAAAATACTTTCCCATATATTTCCTGAGCTTCTCAAGCTCTGATCGGCCCCTTTAGACTATGTTTCTTTTGTTTATAGCTCCCTGTGGCATTGTTAATCCCTCTTTGCATATTTTCTATAAAATGGTTTGGCATGATGTTTTTAAATTTAAAACAGACCTGAAATGACTCAAATAGGACATAATGTGCATTTATAATGTGCATTTAGTTCAGCCATGCTAATATGTAACCCATAAATTTATACTCTGCCTTTACATTAACATCAACAAAATAACCCTCGTCTAAATTCATTCATAACAAATTATTTGCAAATGATATTGAATCCTTCACATTTGACACAAACAAATGTGTTTTTATTTGTGTCCTACATTTTTACATTTTGACTCAATGAGATCTTATTTCATTTTAAATGACAATATTTAGCATCTTTAACATTTGTAGAAACATTTTCAATGGAAGCGATTCTAAACAAATCTATTCCAATGTCTCCATTTTATTTATTAAGTTTGTTTTTGTGTAACACATTCACAAGCAATAAAATTTCAGGACAAACAAAACTATTTCAATTGAGCCTTAAGTAGGTGTGAGGTGTGATTTAAGCACACAGACTGAACAGAGATTGAAACTCAAGATTCCTTTGTTCCAACAGTATCAAAACGGTACAAACTCTCGAGAGAAAGTGTAACTCCAAAGAACAAACTACTTACAGACAATATTCACTATCAATGCCCCAGATCTCTGCCATATTCAGGGCCTCAGTTTCTCAACACAATGACTCATCAGGTTTCTTCTGCTGAGCAGCTCTACTCTCCTCTCTTTCTCCATGAGCTTTTTCAAACTCACAGGGGCTACCATTCAGTCTGGTTAGGTTTCTAATTTATGGGCACATAGTGGCACAGTGGTTAACATTGCTGCCTCACAGCACCAGAGACCCGGGTTCAATTCCAGCCTCAGGTGTGCACCATCTGTACGGTGTTTGCACATTCTCCCCATGTCTTTGTGTTTTTCCTTTGAGTACTCTGGTGTCCTCACACAATTCAAAAGGGTGTAGGTTAGGTGATTGGCAATGCTAATTGTCCCAAGGTGTGTAGATTAGGGAATTCATGGGGTAAAAGTGTAAGGTTATCGGGATAAGGTGGAGATGCTCCTGGATAAGATGCTCTGTCTGAGGGTCAGTGCAGACTTAATGGGCTGAATGGCCTCCTTCTGTACTGTAGGGATTCTATGATTCAATTGTCATTCCTGACTCCTTAGCCATCCTCAGGATCTTCAAGTTTCTCTAGGCTCTCATCACATTGTCACTCAAGTCTTAGACTTGCCCTTGCGGCTTTCTCCCTCACTTCATTGCTTCTGGTTCTACTTGAAAGGGGTAAAGGGCTTACAGGGATTGACCAGTTCCCCTGCTCAGTGTTCTCCCCCTGCCACTTGATACTGCACTCCCTGTTACACACTCCCTGCTTTTTTGGATTAGACATATCACATGGTTAATATAGTTTGGTCTTTTGCCAAATAATTGCTTGATGAGTATGTTGAACTGAGCTACAACAGCAAGCTTATTTGAGCCTACATTGCTGACAAAATTCCTTTTGTGCCTCACTGATCTGGGCAAACGATAAGTGTTGGGATGGTATTCAGCATTTATTCAAGATGACCTGCTCAGCCTGTCTTCTGATCTGGCACTTTTATTGGCATTTCTCTGGGGATCAGCCAAATATGGGTCTAGACTGGTTATGTCTCCAGGAACACATGATCAATAGCTATGATTGGTCCAGTTGCATCCTTGCTATCTAACATCTCAGCATCTCCCTCCAGCACTGGAGGTGACTTCCTCAACTCATTGTCCCTATAATCCCTGAGACACACATATTCCAGGATTCCTTTTCGCTCTTCAACTCTTCTTCACTCGGGCTATCACAAGCTGGCAGTTTGGGTTCCATTATGCCATGAAGTGGACTGCTTGCCCTCACATTATCCACCAGACCTTTGCAACTGAGTAACATCCCCCGGGAATGATTGTCTGAGGTCACCCTATCGCTCCAGGTTCAACATTATGGTTGTGACTTCCAGTTTCCAGGCCCTTTCTCTGCTTTGGCCAAAATGCATCTCTTGCAATTCTGACAGTAGCTGGGCATATCAGCAGCCATCACAAAGCAGTAATGCCACCTTCTTATCAGGGCAGCTGCCTTCCCTGATACTCGGTATGTCTGAGACTATCAGGCCAGATTAGTAACCCCACCTCTTTCCCATTGTCACGAACCAGTTGATAAGGAATTCCATCTTCTTTCCTGATCTTCAAGCACCACAACACTTTCCGTGCTTGTTTAATCGCTCTCATCAGATGGCCTTTATGGATTGATGGATGTTGGGTTTTCCAGTCTACTGATCTCTGCATCGAGTAGCTGAAACTACTTGAAGTCCTCTTTTGAGGTGGATGGCAAAGGTGAAACCAAACACATGGTTCTATCCTTCTGGATTGGGCTTGGATCTCTCTCGTAAGCATGCTGGTAAAACTTTGATGAGTTCCTGCCTGGATTCTGCAGAAGATTGAAGTGTGAGTGTTCCTGTTAGCTTGAAACAGAGATATGGCATCAGCCATAACCGTCTCTGAACTGGCAAAAGTGAGTTGTCATCCATGTTCAGTCTTCCAACCAAGTGGCTCTATATTTCCATTTGCTCTGCTAGTCCTGTACGTTTTCTGCTGAGGGTAGGGGAGTGGAGCTGCACTGGCTGGGACCACCATGCCTGATACATGTGGTCTTTGTTGAGGGCAGTCTCATTGAAAGTACCCAACCCTGCTACAATTCTCAGTCGTGAGGCTTCCTGTGGAGATGGACAGCAAGGATTGGATTTGTGCCTATTATGCAGTAATCTGTTCCGTCTGCTCCTTCAATCTGAGATTTTACATCCCTGTCTGTGTCGTCAGTTACCTCCTGGATGGCAGCCTCTTCCCTGGTCTTTGGAATCCAACCTTTCTCCATGATCTAGATGATGTAATCTGGCATTAAAAAATAGCACAGTGGGGTTTTGTCACTGTCAAATCTCTTCATGTCTCACCAAATTTCTTCAACACTCACAACTTAAGCTAGCTGATCTTTCAGTTTATGTCCCTGGTTGATTTGAAGACCCAGGAGGACAATTCATTTCAACAACTTTGCCAGCTCAAGGGATATAGAGACCAAGTCCCTTCCTCCAATTGCTTGTGTCTATAACATGGTGACAGTTGCAGCAAGCTACTGTTCCCTCCCAAACACCCAGACCATGGCCTTAAAAAGTGACTATCAATTTGTTCAAATGTCTGCACATCTCCCCAGTATTTCCCTGGAAGCCTTCCTGACAGATGGTCCAAACTGAATGCTGCCTGCTCCCTCTCAATAAAGCTCCCTGGATGCCATGGCTAGCTGCATGCCCTCAATCCAATCCTCAGCCATCAGGTCATTTTTGTATCCAATCTTTCCCCAAGTCTGTCCAGCTTCTTATCTGTCAGGCGGTAGAACATTTGGATAGAAGATTCCATCCTTTCTCTTCTACCCAAAAAGATTTTTACCTTCATCTCATGAAGCCTGTGCCTCTGCTAGAGTTGCTTCCCTCAGCCTGCCTTGCTAATGGGGGCAGTTTCAGATATTTCACCATCCATTCACCATCTCAGCCAGGAGATTCCACTTTCTCTATCAAATATTGATACCTGTGCTGTGGAATCCCAATTCTGACTCCAAAATATATGTGTTCCCAGCACACAGACTGCACAAAGATGAAAATAAAAACAAGTTTTTATAAATCCACCAGTATCAAAATTATAAACTTTCAAGGGTAAGCAAAAGTAAAAGGAACTCATTATTTATAGAGAATATTTACTCTGGCACCCCAAATCTCTTCACTATTCAGGACCTTAGTCCCCAGTGAAGTGATTCACTAGGTTTGTTATTCTGCCCAGCTCCAGGCTGCACTCTTCCTCCCCCTCTCTGTGAGGCTTCTCAGAGATGGCAGTGTTTTCAATCTGACTGATTACATCTCCAAATCCCATTTCTGGCACTATAACCAACCTGAGGGGCTTTAAGCCACCCTAAGCTCCTGTCACACTACCACTCACAAATCCTAGACTGCCCTTGCTTCTTTCTCCTCTCACTTCATGGCATCTGGGTCCTATTCCTCAGCTGGTCAAGGACCCACCACTCTGCAGGGAGGGGTCTACAGAGGGGCTGATGAGTTCCCCTGATCAATGCTCTCCCCCACTATCACCACTTGCTGCTGGAAGCCCTGCTACAAAGAAACAAGTACCTCCTTACAAGACTTCAGCTTAGGAAAGAGGAAGGTTCTCATTTTTACAGGCAAAATGCTGTGGATGTTAGACACCTGAAATAAAACAACAAAACATTCTCGAAGCGCCTGCAGATCAGGCAGTTACATCTGTGGAGAGAGAAACAGTGGAAACTTTGTTTCAGTCTCCACAAAGTTTGTTCCATTTCTGTCTCCACAAACGCTGCCTGACTAACTGAAATTTTCCAGCCTTTTCTGATTTAAATGCACTTATATGTCACCTTTCACAATCTGGTAGAATGACAGAATCCCTACAGTGCAGAAGAAGGCCATTCGGCCCATCAAGTCTGCACTGCAACACAATCCCACTCAGACCATATTCCCACAAACTCTCACATTTACCCTGCTAATCCCCTGACACTAGGGTCAATTTAGTATGGCCAATCAGCCTAACCTGCACATCTTTAGACTGTGGGAGGAAACCAGAGCACTGAAGGGAACCCGCGCAGATACGAGGAGAATGTGCAAACTCCACACAGACAGTGATCCAAAGCTGAAATTGAACCTGGATCCCTGACGCTGTGAGGCAGCAGTGCTAACCATTGTGCTAACTATTGTGGCACCCCAACCTCAAGACATAAAACTATACTACTAGTAAAATAATTCGGTATTCATTATTGTAATGTAGGAAATATAGCAGTTAGCTTTGTACACAGCAAGGTCCCAGAAACAACAAGGAGATAATCACCAAGTAATTGATTTATTTTAGTGATGGATGATTGAGGGATAAATGCGGGTCAGGTCAAAGAGGAAAGCTCTTCTGTTCTTCTTTGAAAGGGCATCATGGGATTGTTTGCATTCACACCAGAGAAAATGAATGTTTAATCTGAAAGATGGCATCTCTGACAGTGCAGAATTCCCTCAGTACTGCATTGGAGTGCTTGCTGAAATTTTGTGCTTAAGAGTTTTCACAGTTTCTGGGACACTGTGCTGCCACAGAGACTTTTCATTAACTCATCAATGACTATTAAAATGTTTTTTATGTCTACAAAGTATTTACAGGGAAGGACTGGGTGGATAAGGATAAGTTGTTTGCACTGGTTGAAAATTATAGAACCAATAGCTGTAATATAGAATCCCTACATTTCAGATGGAGACCATTTGGCCCATTGAGTCTGTACCGACCACAATCCCACCAAGGCCCTATTCCCATATTCCCATATTCCCACATATTTACCCTGCTTGACCTCTGACACTAAGGTCAATTTAGCATAGCCAATCAAACTAACCGCATCTGGAGGAAACCCACACGGGGAAAATGTGTAAACATCACACAGACAGTGACCAGAGGCCAGAATTGAAACTGCGTCCCTGGCACTGTGAGGCAGCACTGCTAACCACTGTGCCATCCTTTTAATATGAAAAAAAGGGCCAAGCCATTCAGCAGATATGTTAGAAAATACTTCTACGTGCAGAAAGTGGTGGAAGCTTGAAATTCTGTTCCTCAAATGATGGTAGATGCTTGTTCAATTATTAAGTTTAAGTCTGAGATGGACATTCTTTTACTGAGCAGGGTGTCAAGGGATATGGGCTAGAGGATACATGGAACTACACCCAGATCAGCCATGATCTTATTGAAAGACAGAGCAGACTCGAGGGGCTGACTAGCCTTCCTCTATTCTTATGTTATTGTGATTTTGAACTTTATAGGTTTTGTCTTTGACATACCACTGTCTTTTGTAGAACAGAAGCCTGACCAGTATCATCTGACAGTCCTGTCCTAGTGATTTTGCGATTCTAATCGATTTATAAATACCCATCTCCACAGTTGCTATTGATGTCAATATAAAACATGATATCGAGGTGCAACTTTGCATAATTTCTGATTTCTATGTTTGTAAACTCTACTATTTGAACACAATCAGGTCAATTATACATGATGGTTGAGGAGTATTAACCTCATCGCTGTGCAGTTTTACAGTAGGTCTATCCACTCACATTCTTGGAAATTTTTTTTTCTTCCTATTTCCTAATCATCACACCGTCCTCCCATCAAAAGATTTGGGGGTGGGGAGGGAATCTCGCTTAAAGGCGTCTCTCAATAAAACTTAGGCACTAGTTGGTACATGTGAATGGTGTCCTGGTTACATTTGCCTCTTGGTTTTCCCTTTCTTGAAATGGAAATATCAAGAACAAAGAACAAAGGTAAGTACAGCACACAAACAAGCCCTTCAGTCCTCCAAGCCTGTGCCGATCATGATGACCTAATTGAACTAATTAAACTCAGTCCATATCTCTCTATTCCCTCACTATGCATGTACTATCCAAATACTTCTTCAGTTTTACTAATGCTTTCACCATTTCCTCTGGCAGTGCATTTCAAGCATTCACCACTCTCTGCATGAAAAACTTCCCCCACATATTTCCCTTCAACTCTCCATCTCTCACCTTGAGCTGTGCACCCTTGTCATTGACATTTCCATCCAGGGAAAAAGCCTTTGACTATTCACCTTGTCTACACCTCTCATAATTTTTGTAGACCAGATCTGCACACAATATTCCAGATGTGGGTAACCAAGGTTTTATATTACTTTGCTTGGCATCATCATCTATGATCTGGCACGGTATGGAAATTTTACTGTGCAAGGAATCTGAGGCAACAAAGCTGGGTCATTCTGTACTACTCTAACTACTTCTATTATTCTCCAACTTTATTTAAAATTGGTCATTGGTGCATGTGTAATGATCATAGTTTCCCTAAATGTGTAAATGAATATATCTCCTAATATACTCTCTTATTTTCTTATCAACTTGTAACATATCATTCAAAGGAAAACTCCCCAGCGGCAGTCAGCATCTGGAAAAGTTCTAGTAGTGAAGAATTGAACAGGAGTGAGGGAGATAACTACAGCAAGTCAAATCCAAAAGAAGCAAAGCCTGAACACAGAAAATCATTGAGTAAGTAATCTGACATGAACACATCTTATCCATAAGGGCTTCTCTTTAGAATACCGCATGGAATCACATTCTTTAAATACATCATCTTTTTAAAAGTTTTGTTCAGGTGATGGGAAGTTCACTGAAAGGCAAGCATTTATTGCACATCTCTAACTGGCCTCAGCAAGATGGTACATCTTTTTGAACTGCTGCAGATATAAGGTATACTGTTTCAGAGTTTTGACCCAATTACAGTGAAATAATGGCAATACAGTCCCAAGACAGAATGGTGTGAGGTTTGGAGAGGAAGTTACAGGTGCTGATGTTCCAATGGGTCTGCATTGTTCTTCTAGATCTTATAGGAAATGCTATTGACAAGTTGCTTGTTTGTCCTAAATGGCATAAAACTTCTTGAGTGTTTGTTGGAGGTGCACTCATCAAGCCAAGTATTCTATCAGACTCCTGACATACCATGATGTAAAGTTTTACAACACCAATTTTAAATCCAACCGATTTATTTGATAGTAAATTCGCGAGCTTTCGACTCTATAGCCTTCGTCAGGCAAATGCAGTGTTCTGGTCTGCAATAGCGCACATATCAACACAGACAGTCACAGATTGCTGATTAGAATGCGAATCCTTACATCTAACCTGCTATTCAAGTGTTAAAGTGGCTAACAATGTGTGTGAAGGGAATCCTGAGCATTGGTTAGAGAATTGTGTATTTTCTCCAGACAGCACAGTAAGTGAGGTTTTTTGCTAACCCAGGCAAGTTACGGGGGTTACAGATAGTGTGTCATGAAGCCAAGATCCCTGTTAAGACCGTCCTCATGTGTGCGGAACTTGGCTATCAGTCTCCGCTCAGCAACTCTGCGCTGTCGTGTGTCACGAAGGCCCCCTTGAAGAACATTTACCCGCAGGTCGGAGGCCGAATGCCCATGACTGCTGAAGTGTTCGCCCACAGGAAGGGAACTGTTTTGCCTGGTGATTGTTGAGCGATGCTCATTCATCCGCTGTCGTAGTGTCTGCATGGTCTCCCCAATGTACCATGCTTCGGACATCCTTTCTTGCAACGTATTAGGTAGACAACGTTGGCCGAGTTGCAAGAGTATGTACCGTGTACCTGGTGAATGGTATCCTCACGTTTGATGATGTCGTCCATGTCTATGATCTGGCATGTCTTGCAGGGGTTGCTGTGGCAGGGTTGTGTGGTATTGTGGTCACTGTTCTCCTGAAGATCAGGCTTAAGGAGTCAGGAGGTGAGATACTGGTCACAGAATTTCCTGGTCTTGTAACTTGAATGAAAATTCACCTAACATAGATCTTCCAACAAAGAGGGAGGCTGTTTAAATAATACTAAAAGAAAAAATGCTGGAAAATCTCAGCAGGTTTAGCAACATTTGTAAGGAGAGAAAAGAGCTGATGTTTTGAGTGCAGATGACCCTTTGTCAAAGTAGAAGCTTTTATTAGGGAGGCTATTTATCCAATTTTATTCTTTGATAGCAATTCCACTATAGACTTACTTAATCAAATCCTATTGACTGTTTTTTCCCTTAAAAAATGTTTATCTTAAAGTTTGCATTTCAAGTTTGAATAACCCATTACTGGAAAAGACATACCTGTTAACTTAGATGGGTGTAAGGTGTCATAATATTGAAAAATAGTCAATCCACTTTTTTTGGTCTCAGGTATAAGACTTCTACTTAAATTGTTTAATTAATATTCCACAACAAACAGGACCTTGATGATGAAAAATATATTTCTGACATATGAATATCTGACTCTTTTGTTAGTTTGTGCCAAATTTGTTTCTGAAGTAAATAGCAATTTATCACTCCTTCCTTCCAGAAGCAAAGAGCTCCCAACAACTCCCACCTCCATCTCACAATCCCTCAATTCCTCAACAGCTCTTTGTTACCTTTTCTAAACAAAAGCAAGAAGAAATCAAGAGTTGGTCATGATGACTACAATCCCTTACTTCAAATAGTTATGACAATGTCAATCATCCCTACTTTTAAAGGTGAACATTGGAAAATCTTAGTTGAAAGAACCAAAACTGGCAAACTAGTCATCTGGAAGAAACTTGCAAAGCTTTGCTCAACAGTAGAGTTCCCCGATCTGTTACGTTCTGTTGTACTGCACAGAAATGTTCAATGTTGTGATTTCTTATTGCTGGAAGTTGAAAGTATTCCTAATCTGCTGTAGTGTCTGCTGGGACTGTGGATAAGCAAATAAGCACTTTTAAGCTGTCAGTGTTCATTCTCATTTCGTTCACCTAAGATATGGCAGATTTCTGTACCCAAGGTCAAAGCTTATTCCTGTTATTTTGCAGATTTTACAAGAACAAATGTAGGAATGCAGGTCACTGGACAGAGAGACAATTTATTGGTCAAGTGAAATAAATAAATATCAGACTTGAGTTTCTGTCACAGATCTCTGATAAGTTGGTACTGTGTCCAACTTTCAGAATGTGCTGAAAGCAGAACTATCTAGAAGCTGTATGAATGGCATCAAATTGAACAGAAATAGTATGACTGTGAGGACTATTACTTAAATATATTTTTTACAGGAGTATAGATTAGAAAATACATGTTAGCCTTCCAATATCCTGATATGGTGAATAAATGAAGCAATAGATGTCGGTGAATACTCTGGCACTATCATCAATCATCTTAAAGGAGAATTCCATGCCAACTGGCATTGAGAACAAGCCAGGAGGCTATTTATCATTACGGAAAGTTCATTCTGCATTGTGTCTGAAATCAAGCTGTTTTTGGCTTTATAGAATTTGTGTAGTTTGGTTACTCCAATGTGTTATACTTTCAGAAAGCTGTGGCCAAGTACAATTTCAGCACTACTTGCCTTTTTTTTTGTTGAGAACAGAATTGACTAGATCACTTTTAATGGAAAATATGATGAATTTGGTCCTTCACTGAAAGCAATAAACTTCTTTCTGAATTCTTAACAAAAAAAAATTAAACTTAACATCGATACAATTAATTAATATTTTGGGGGTTTTGTTACATCACCCAACTGTATGCTGTTGAATGAAAATTAGCTTATGACTCACTTTTAACCTTTTCATTTTTCTAATATATTTATTGGTATATAGTGGACATTTTATATTTCCTAATATTCAAGTGAAACTTAGTTCAGAATGATTCTATTAGAATCATTAGCCATAGTGTCAGCCACTGTTGGCTGAAGGAAAAAGCAACCCAAAGTCAGACTAAAGATATTGGGTGGGATTCTCCCATCTTGTTCATGGCCATCTCGCTGCAAGTGAGAATGAAGAATTTGGCATTCCAGCCAAAACTCCATTCACTTTCAGCGGCACTGGAGAATTCTAGCTGCAAACATGCAAGAAGGTTTTTGACAGTGTTATTGTCAGAATGACAAATAGATACATTGGTGCAATTAGAAGACCCCCAGTACACCTTATGGTTTAAGGTTGGGTTTGTGAGCTAGTTAACCTTCACTGTGATGGTGAATCATGTCAAACGACTGCCTTACAATCACATTCACACATGCGTAAAATATAAGCCACGCACATGGGTGGCATTGCTGGATATCATCTAGATTCTGCTCTCTTCAAGAATGTGATTTTTGAGGATTACCTACCTTTTTCTGCCACTTTCATGTGTCTACATTTTTTAATCAAATGTTGACATTTTCAGATTCTTTGAAAAATACTGTGACATAAGGTTGCTCACATGAGGGATGGCAAATATGCCAATGTTTAAAACACAGCTATAGCGTTGCCAAAGTATGGTGAAAAACTCACTGCTGACACTGTTAAAACTAAAATAGTGCCCTCTTTGGAATGCTTGGAAAGGCACTGGCATCACACAAACCTGACCAATTTTCCTTCCTATCAACTTATAAGTAAGCAAATTTTTAGAGAATACTGGAGTGCTAGTGAATTATCAACCCTCAGCCTCACAATTTCAAAACATCAGCTTCCCTTTGGCAGATGCCATTAATATTTTGCCTAATGCTTGATAGGGAGCACATTGATATATAGAAAAATCATGTAAACAACTTCTTTGACATGTATTAGTGCTACTACCCCAATAAGATGAATGATTCCTTTTTTTTTAGTCCCCACACAGTGATGTATTTCATTATTGCCAATGCTAGGCCTGACTCAGAAATGAAGAACATTGAGTAGCAATCAACTTTGAAACTCCATCAGACCTTCTGGCTATCAGTAAAAGAACAGCATTTCCTAAGCAGCTCTAATCGTGTAGCATCTCAGTAACGTGACATATTGACCAAAATTCTCCCAACTCACCCACTATAGGAATCATAGCAGGTGAAACAAAAAGTTTGTTGGACTCTTCAAAGGTCTATTGAGGTTGGGCGAGAATTTCCGGTTTTAGGGCATGTGCAGCCAAAGGATCACATCCGTTATATCACCTCTACAAACAGGCTGGGCTGGGCATTAGGTTTCAGTGATCATTAATTAAGTGCTGCCTTTCAAACTATCAAAAAATAATGCAATGCCCTGATATATCAACAATACCTGATGTGTGACGATTGATTTATTTCCAACATTGCAAAGTGGCAAGACCCATTATTATTTTCTCAAGGTCACTGTGAGAACATTTCAAAACAACTGAAGCATCTGGTTTACATTCAGTCTTTACCTCTAAACCATTTGTGTCACAACTTTCTGTGGATAAAACTGTAAAGATAGGCGTTAGAAGGAAGGTGTAGTTATGCACTATTGTTGTGCAGAGTTACGATCAGAAATTCTTATGACACAATTTTGATGTATTGGAAATTTGCCAAATAAGGCAAACAAAAAGAAATAATGAAGCTTTCAAGTGAGTCCCCTCGTGGTTATATCAAGATTGAGCACTTGGTTCAATAACTCTAACTTAAGACTCTCATAAAAGAAAGAAAAGCCTGTAATTGTCAGCCTCATAGTTAATCCTTAGCCTTGTGTCATTTTTCTATACATGGAATTTTAAAGGCTTCCTCTGATACACAGGGGATCAGACTTTACAGACAGGTAGGCTATTCGGTAAATGCTGCCGATTGCAGTTATGTGGTACTGATGTTTGCTTTGAGAAAGATTTCAACAAAGAAATCCTTTTGCAGCTCAAATCAGAAGTACTCCCTGTGGTGCTCTGTACTATTCCTGCTCTCTTTGTTGTTGCCTTTTTCTCCCGTCAGCTTATATTGAAACCTGGCATTTGAAATCAGACTGATATTTGATGATTAATCCTCTTTTTATCACGCTGCGAAAGCCATGTTTAAATGCTGGAATAATTTGCACATCATTTAATGAATGTTTGCTTTGAAACACTTACCTTGGTCTTTTTATTCTTTCTTCTTTCTCCCTGTAGATTTGCACTGTTTGTTTTTGTTCTGCTGAAAACAAATCGGCAAACATTGCCGTTGTCTTTGGATCATCAAAATTGTTCAAAGGAAATCTGCGCAGAAATCTATATTTGTTTGAATTAACAGTCAGCATATTATTTAAAAGGTGATGCCTGGAGTCAAACCAACGACTTTTACATGTGCAAGTTACTTAACTTTTGTAAACTTCCCAAGTTTAGCCTCAGCCATTTTTTAGTTAACTGGTTGTTGCGGGGGGTGGGGGATGTGGTAAAGCATAAGTACTGCTCACCTCAACATGCAATGGTTTGGAGCAGTTGACCATTATTTGTCAACTAGAGCATTTTCAACAGTTAAACAGCAATGAGCTTGACCATGTATTGGCTGAGGAAATGAGAGTTACAGTAGCTTTTCATTGGCGCAAAGGCCTCAGTGCATTATAGAAGTCTCCCCCCATGTTGCTGTTGCTATAGAGGAAGCATATTCTCATAATACATTCCAATTAAGCATGCTCAGTTGACTAGTGAGAGAGACCCATTGAGGATAGGATGAATGATTGAAAGATGAGACAAAAGCTTTTCAGTTGTTTTGATGATCTTCAATTCAGTAAGACAGTCTTCTTGCAAGTGTTGCTATTCAGTCAAACTTCAAATATTATATTTTTCAGTTTTTCTTTTGATCTTGTTTACCAAACACTAAGCCCTTTAAACCATAGATTAATACTTTTTATTTTCTAGATCACTGACTTTGACATGGGATCTCAAATCATTGGAGAGCACCATATTAGCAAATCCTGTAGTATGCCAGGGAGATTCTTTGCACAAAAGGATTTAATAGAACGAAAGCAGTATGCTCCCAAAAATACCACTCTGACTTTGAAGACTCTTGACAAACCTCAATGAAAATGTAGCATTTGGAATGTTTAATTAAAACATTTATTATAGGCCAGTGAACTTCTTTTCCCCATTTCTTTTGCACACATTTACATACAGCAATGGAAATTATTTACAGCTTATAGTTAAACAATTGAGCATTGTTACTTACTAACCCAGAGGAATAATATTGGGACAGAAAGACTTATCACCACCATTTGTGTATATCTGGGCCTATGACATGTTACATAGAGCAATTTAGATCAGTCAATCAGAATTAGGTTTATTAATCTTTAGTTTAAGGCTTTGTTGCTTGGAAAACTCATTGTGACAATTGAATGTTCTGTCATCCAGTAACTTAAGTGTAACAGATTTAGTCCTATCGCTTTTTCAACTCAGTCAGATCATAGTAGGATCAGGGGAAGGCAAGACATTTTTTTTTTATGACATTAGCTGCCATTTAGTAAATTTAAAGGTTCAGTTTGAATATTCATGAAAAATATTAGGAAGTGGGTGAGTGAATAGATGGGTGGAGGGAGGTAGGTGGGTGAGATGCGTAGTGGATAAGTGGGAAGGAGCTATGGTGGTGAGTGATTAGATCACTAAGAGGGTGGGGGTTAGGTAGGTGAATGAATATTCAGGTCGCAGGTAGCAGGATAAGGTTGGGAGGAATGTTAGGTCAGATCAAGGGGCTAGTCAGTGTGTTCAAGAGGACAGTCAGGTGATGAGGGAGCACATGGAGTTATGGAGTAGTTGTGGATTTGGGAGAATCATCGGCTGGCTGGGGGGAGGGCAATAGCCTTGATTTAATTTGATTTGATTTATTATCGTCACATGTCAGCAGGAGTCCGTGTGTCTGACCTGGGACTCTAGCTTGGTCCAGTATTGTCCTTTGGCGTCTTTGATGGATCTCCTTTGACCATATCTGGTTTTCTTGTATAGGACTTGAACACTTCACCTAGACTTCAGCAAACAATGGATATCCTTGTACCAATTAGGAAACAGGCAGATTTGCTTCTTTGGCACACAGTCACCTACACACTGGCCAATGAAATCAGTTACTGTTCAGGCTGGGTCACAGAGTTTTTAAATTCTGATAGTCCACTGACTCGATGCACTCTCGTAGAAGATTATCTAATTCCTTGCGAAGGGAGTGGTGGGCTGAGTGGGGAGATGTCAGGAGGGTATTTGGTAGTCTGGGTATGTTAGGAGGAAACTCAGGTGATCGGAACGTTAGTTGGGGTGGCTATGGTTGCAGAAATAATCAGGTATTTAGGGGTTAGTCAGAGGGTTGGCAGGATGTTGAGTGTTCAAAAGTGTAAAAAAGGGAATAAGAAAAGAAATGCTGATAAACGCACAGGTCTTGCGGTATCTGTGGAGTGAGAAACACAGTTAATATTTTAACATGTAAATGGGAGAGCTAGGAGGATATTCATGAGGTTAAGAAGGTATTTGAAGAATCACTTTGTGCAACTGGGGGCCATTGGGAATCACTTGTGGTGTTACTGAGGAATTGCACTAAGTTTTATTCTAATATTTGTTGGTAAATAGCTATCCAGATAAGTACAGTGGGACTGCCCAAAGTTTCTGATTTTCACTTAGGGTCAGAGACATCGGACAGGATTTTTCGGCTGCACTTGCCCCAACACTGGAAAATCCCACCTGAGATCAACAGATCTTTTGCATGGTCTGCCTCCCAGCTCTCCCTTCCCCCTCCTCCTCCTGCTACAATTCCCAAAAGAGGGAAAATAACTCCCATCATGGAGGACTCTCTTACTTAAGGCAGGACATACTTGTCATGGAGTTTCACCACACTAACTCCTGGGATGTTGGGAGTATGCTATGAGAAGTGATTGAAAAGTAACTGAGTCTGTATTCTCCAGAGTTGAGAAGAATGAGGTGTGATCTCATTGAAACTTACAAAATTTCTTTGGCCTTGATAGGCTAGACGCAGAAAGATGTTTCCCCTGGCTGGGGGATTCTAGAACCAGAACCAGCAGAAAAAAGGACAGTTCATTTAGGACTGAAATGGAGAGGAATTTCTTCATTCAGAGAATAGTGAAACTTTGGAATTCTGTACTCCAGAAAGCTCTGGATGTTCTCTGAGCTTCCTGAGTACGTTCAAGACAGAGATTGATAAGTTTTTAGATGCTTCTGGCATCAAGAGATAAATAGATTGTGCAGGATAATGATGCTGAGGTAGATGATCAACCATGATCTCACTGAATAGTGGAGCAGATTCAAGAAACTAAATGGCCTATTCCTGTTTCTTACCTTCTTGTGTTTTGACATGTATCCCAGTAATGTGACACATAGTCCAGAAGACTTTCTTCTATGAAGTTTCTGTTTATTGCAATGAGCACAGTTTTTTAAACTTAAACCTTTGAACAAAGTATAATTGGCTCACAATTGTTTGTATGAATTTCTCTCTCTATTCCTAAATTAAGATACATATACATATACAGAAACTATGACCAGAATTTTGCCCTCCTGCCTTGGGAATCGAAGTGGGTGAGGGGGAACCATGAAAAGGCCCATTGACCTCGGGTGGGATTTTATGGTTTCGGAATGAGCGAGGACATAAAACTCTGCCCTACATGTCTGAAGTTTCAGTTAACTCTGTTACCTCAAGATGTGGAAGGTTGTAATAGAAATTTATTTTGTATATTATTTGAAAAATATGTCAAAATATTCCAAAATCTAGATCAAAAATACGTGAACAGACCTCCAGAAGTTTTACAGCACATTCTAATCATTGCCTTAAAAGTGTAATAATAAAATCAAACCATAAAAGGGAAACAACAAATAGGATTATTGGCACAGAATCAGGACACCAAAGCAAACAAATGAAACAAATGCTAATCATACAGAAATGTTGAATTAACATATGCTACATTAGCCTGTGATCAGTATTTATAGATTGCAGTTATACTGCTGACTGTGCCTTCAACAGATCTTGCCATTAAGGAACATGAATTTTTAATATTATGAGAGAGAAAAAGGGTTAAAGGCAAGTTTTCAAACTCCTTAGAGACCCAGTGGATCTTTGGGACACATTTTAATTAAAGTTAAAGTTTATTTATTAGTCACAAGGCTTACATTAATATAAAGCTTACATTAACACTGCAGTGAACTTAGTGTGAAATTCTCCTAGTCGCCACACTCTGACACCTGTTCAGGTCAACGCACTTAACCAGCATGTCTTTCAAACTGTGGGAGGTAACCAGAGCATCTGAAGGAAACCCATGCAGACACAGGGGGAATGTGCAAACTCCACACAGACACTCCAAACTGGAAATCAAACCCAGGTCCCTGGCCCTGTGAGATGTAGTGCTAACCACTGTGCCACTGTGCTGCTCTGGTTGGCTGTGAACTTCTTTGCTTTGTCCTAAGGACATGAAAAACATTGTATCATTGCAAATTCTTTCTTCACTTGCACCTCTACTGAGTTGTTTCTTCCTTCAGTGCAAATGTTTAGTTTCCAGTCTCCATTTCACTGTTTTGAAATAGGGAGAGATTGAGTGAGCAGGGGGTTTTTGAGTTGGTGACTCTGAATGGATTTCTGTTCACCGTATGACCCCTCTCATACATGATCTCTCAGCCTAGATATCTGATTGGGCACAGTGCCTCCTTGTGATAACTCCAAAGGACTTGCATGAGGAATCACTGCTTGACCTCCCTGTAGAACACAGAGAATATAAGCTCCCTGGTGAATGGTAATTACCATACAAGGTGGAACTCATATTCCAAGCCCTTTATAAAGCAGGCCCCTGAGTGGGTCCATTATTGTATTATCCGATTGGGACCTATCTGCATTCAATATAGGCTTGTGTTTTGCTTTATTTTTTGCAATGTAGCATTGTTCCTTTACAGCAGATTTCTGGGATTATTATACACTTCCACACATCTCGCCCAGTGTCTGCTAATTACTCAACCATTGCTTCATTCACCTTGCTCAACTGCAGCCTCACTCAACTGAAAATCCAGCCCAGGAATGCCTCCACCTTCATTGTCCTTCTAACGAATATGAGTTGATGCCTTAAAATTGCACCAAACATATTAATAGGACTTGTAGAATCTTGAATATACCCTACAAGATCAATAAAAGATGCCTTGACAAAAGTTTGTGTGGCACTGTTTGAAAAAGAGCAGGAGGTCCTCCTGGCTTCTTCAACAATATTTATTCTTCTACCAACACCATTGAAAGAGTTGTTTGTCGGATTTGCTGTGTGTAAATTGGCTGCTGTATTTCCCAACCAAACAACAGTGACTACGCTTCAGAAATAAACTGCTGGCTGTGAAGTTCTTTGCTTTGTCCTAAGGACATGAAAGGCATGTATCATTGCAAGTTCTTTCTTCACTTGCAATCTTTGCTGAGCTGTTTCTTCTTTCAGTGCAAATGTTCAGTTTCCGGTCTCCTCTTGAAATTCAGACGCCTGATTCATGATAATTCTTGTTTGTCACTGTCTCCCCCTACAATGTCAAGGTGTTCCTACTATAGTACAATGACCAGAATCGCACATGGTACTGAGAAATGGACAGAGAATAAAGCAGTGTCTTAACAAGCAGTCTTATACAGTGCTTTATACACTCTGTGTTTCTGAATGATACATTTTATATAATGACAGGAATGCTGAAAATAATCATCAGGCTAGGTAGCACCTGCAAAGTGTAAAATAGACTTAATAATGTTTCAGGTCACTGACTTACAATCAGAACTGGAAAATATTAAAATATTATAAGTTTTTAAGCAAGTAGAAAGTCAAGGTGGGGAGGGGTAAGTAATGAAAGGGAAAGGTCTGTAATGGAAGGCAGAAGAGATTAAAATATTTAAGACATAACAGAAAGATCCAACAGTATTTTGCTTTTGTATTACTTTATTTCATCATTGGTTTACAGTGAATAGAATGGCTTTGATACTTAGCTATTTGTTTTTGTTTGTACCCAACTCCGTGGAGAAGTGGATGAAGTTAAGATATGACTCGTGAAGCTTTAATTCATGCCCAGTTTTAAGAGAAAGTTGAATGCAGAGGCAGAAGCAGTTGTATACACACAGGTCAAATTTACATTCAAGTTGAATGACCTGTAAAACAAGGCACCTATGTGATAGTTCTGAAATTGTGAATTAATTATTTGACTCATTATTCTTAACCTTTAATAGCAGATGCATGCTGAAATGAGTGAAAATCTAAAAGAATGTCATACTATCCTTTTTTTTCTGTCAGTATTGGAGTGACCATACACGTTCAATTGTCCATTTAAAATTAAGCAGCCTTTCTGTATTACCAATGCATGCTTAGTAATTTTATCATGCCAGTCACAAAATAACAGCCTTTATTATAGCCCTGTTACCCAGTTTGTGAAATTTCGCACATGTATCAGCATCCATTCTGTCCTCAACCAACAAAGACAGAAAAAGGCTCTTAAAAAATTTAAATAAATTCAGAACAAAACTATTCCACTGTTTGTACATAGGTCTGTATTGCAAATTGCATCAGGTCAGACTACATACGCGGAAAAAGTTTGAGTAGGCCATTCAGTTCCACAAACCTGCCCTGTATTCAATAAGATCATCTGATAGTAACCTCAACTCTACAATCCACCTATTTCCCAAAAATATTTCTGCTTGCTTACCAAAAATCCAATTGGCATGGATCCAATTCTGTTTTTAAAGTGTTCAAAGATTCTGCTTCCACAATCTTTTCAGGAAGAGATCCAAAGATTCACGACCCTCTAAATGAAAAAAAAAATCTCATCTCCATTTATACAGGTGGCCCCTTGTTTTTAAACACTGACCACTAGTTCTAGATTTTACCACAAGCAGAAACATCCTTTTCATATTCACCCTGTGAAGAGCCCTCAGGATTATATAGGTTTCAATCAAGTTGCCTCTTACTTTTTCCAAACCTTTCCATAGTAGACAACCCACCCATTTCAGTTATCAGCCTGGTAAACATTCTTTGGTATGTTCCCAATGCAGTTATATCCATTCTTAAATAAGATTACCAATACCTTACACAGTACTCTGAACATCTCCTGGTGCCCTGTACAACTGAAGCACAACTTCCCTTAGATCCCACTGTAAAAAAAGTTAACAATTTATTAGCTTTCTCAATGACATGCTGTTTCTGCTGCTAGTCTTTTGTGATTCATGCACTGAGGCATCTAGATCCCTTTGCACCTCAGAGTTCTGCCACTCTCACCATTTAGATGATATGTTATTTTTTAATCTTCCTAAAAAAAATGGACAATTCTACGATTTCCCACAATATTCTCCATTTGCCAGATCTTTTCCCATTCATGTAACTTATTTACGGGTGAGGTTTTCCACACATCTGCCACACAGCAGCAGAGGCAGCCTGCCATTGGGCAGGAGCAGGATCTCTCCTGGTCTCATCGTTGTTAATGGAGTTTCCCATTGAATATGGTCCTCATTGCCAGGGGGTGTACTGCTGGCAGGACCAGAAGATTTCACCAACGTGACTGGTCAGAAAGCTCTGGCCTATACCTTTTTGTCGCCTTCGCATGTCCTCTTCACAACTTACTTGCCTACTTTTCTTGGTGTCATCGGCAAATTTGGTATCCATCCTCCAATCCCTTCCTCTGAGTTACTTGTATAAATTATAAATAGTTGGAGTCACAGCACTGATCCTTGTGGCCACTATTTTGTCAACCTGATAAAGATCTATTTATATCTAATTTCTGCTTCCTGGTAGCCAGCAAATCTTCTATCCATGCCAATATGTTACTTCGTACAGTATGAGCTTTCATTTTTTATAATAACTTTTGATGTGACACTATATCATTTGCCATCTTAAAATCTAAGTGCAATACATCCACAAGTCCCTCTTTATCCAAAGTACATGTCACTTCCTCAAAAGAACCCAAGAAGTTTGGGTAGCACAGTGGTTAGCACTGCTGCCTCACTGCTCTAGAGACCCGGTTTCAATCCCAGCTTGGGCCATTGTTATGTGGAGTTTGCACATTCTTCCCATGTCTGTGTGAGTTTCCTCTGGGTGCTCTGGTTTCCTCCCACAGTCCAAAGATGTGCAGGTTAGGCTGATTAGCCATGCTAAATTGCCCCTTAGCGCCCTGGGATGTACATGTTGGAGGGACTAGCAGGGTAAATGTATGGGGGTTTCGAGGATAGAGCCTGGGAGGGATAATGATCGGTGCAGACTCGATGGGCTGAATGACGACCTCGTGCACTGTAGGAATTCTATAAAATTTATGGAACAAGATTTCCTTTTCACAGAACCATGATGACTCTGCCTGATTACCTTGAGCTCATCCAAGTGCCCTGCTATAAGTTCATTAATATTGGCTTCTAACTTTCTTTCTACACCAGATGCCTGCAGTTTCCAATTGTATGTCTTCCTCCCTTTCTGGATAATCGAGTTACATTTTGCTATTTTTGTGTCTTTGTTCGTGAATTGCAAAAAGTTAGTATGAAGTACAGCATGTAATAAAATAGGCAATGGAATGTGAGCATTTACTACAAAAGGACTAGAGTATGAAAATAGAGAAGTGTTGTTGCAATTGTATAGGATGTTGGTGAGACCACTACTGAAGCATTATGTCCAGTTCTGGTTTCTTTATTGAGGAGTGATATGCTGGCATTGGAGGCAGTACAGAGGAGGTTCATCAGATTGATTCTGAGGATGAAAGAGTCGATATATGAGGAGAGATTAAACAGATTAAGTAAATACACAGTGAAGTTTAGGACGATTAAAGGGGATCTGATTGAGGTATATGAAACACTAAAAGAGATTGATAAAGTAAACATAGACCAAATGTTTTCCTTTGTGGGGAAATCTAGAACAAGAGACCATACATATAGGTTGAGAAGCGGTAGATTTAAAACTGAGATAAGAAGGAACTACTTTTTGCAGAGGAATTTGTGGAACTCGCTGCCTCATAGCACAGTGGAGTCTGAATCATTAAATGGCATCAAGAAGAAGATGGATATCTTTTAACAAAAACAGATTAAAGGGATCTGAGGAACAGGTGGGATGATGAATTTGAGACCAAGAAGAGATCAGCCATGATCTGATTGGATGATGGAGCAGGCTCAAAGGATTGAATTACCTACTTTTGCTCTTAATTCCTAAGTTCCTAGGTTCCGATCTTTCAATCTAATGGGACCTTCCCTGAATCTAGGAAGTTTTGGAAATGTAAAACCAATTAGATCTCCTTGTTTGCTGGTTAAAATCAGGGATAAGCCCAGAAAGGAAATATATTTCCGAGTAAGGTGGTGGGAGCAGGCACGCTGGGGCTGTTTAAGGGTCTCTTGGACAGCCACATGAGCGGTATGCAGATAGAGGGATATATTAGGACTGTTTAACTACGGCTTTTTTCCACAGGTAATTCGGTCCATAATTTGAGCATGCATTCAGCAGGTGGTGCGGGTACAGCTCTTGGATGTTGATTCATGGGTTGCCTGGTACCTCATGTCGTAAATGAGTGCTTTATGTGGACCATCTGAAGGGCACCATGACAGCTCAGAGACTATCGATGTGGCTGTGCAGACACTTGGAATTGGGCCGGTGTCTGCGGGAGTTTGCGCGTTCTCCCCGTGGTTGCGTGGGTTTTCTCCGGGCACTCCGGTTTCCTCCCACAACCCAAAAATTCGCTCTTAGGCTGATTGGGTAACAAATTGTCCCTATGGTGAAAATTTTCCAAATTAGGATTAATATATATATTATTATATAGGAATATTAAAATAGGATAATGTATTTGGTATTATGGTGGCGCGGGCTCGTTGGGCCGAAGGGCCTGTTTCCCGTGCTGTGTTGCTTAATAATAAAAAAAAAAATTAATAATATTAGGCCATGACTTATCATTATATCTGTGACTAACCATGCCAGAGAAACTTTGTTAGCAGGTATTATATAAAATAATATAGGTTACACTTCATTTTATGCATTTCCTTTCATTGTTAATTCTGAACTTGTTTTGAACCTTAAAATTAAAAGCAAGGCACTTACAATATTTATAACAAGGGTAATTAGACATGCATGCATGCTTATTTGCACAAAAGTATTGCAGCATTACACACAGGTTCCAATAAATTCAGATTTTGTGGACCTGTATGGCAGGAATCAGTAAAGTACTGATCCCCAAGAGGCAAAGAAAAGATTTGGTATTTCCACAGTGGCTCCCAAATATTGTTAAGCTGCGTTATTTTACTTCTGACTTCCTGCCATTCTTTCAAAAGATATTGTGGTGTTTAAGCCTTGTAACTAATCATGGAAGTTAGAGTAGATTGGCTTCGTAATTCAATATGTATACATATTGACAAAAGGATCATTTTAGTTTAGTTTGCAGGATGCCACTATCAACAAAGGGAAAGGACCTCATTTTGTTTTGTCAGTATAAGGAGCAAATTCTAGCCGAGCATTGTTGTTTTTGCTTAATTTAGTCAGCCACGTTCATCATTGTATTGGAGAGTTTGAAAAGTCAGCATATATAGATATATTTTGGTAAGAATAATGAGCTAAGTGAAGAGGGAAGATAATACTGAAATAATGGGTGGGATTTTCTAGCCGCATTTGCCCCAAAACCAGAAAATCCTGCTTAAGGTAAACAGGCATTTGCATGGTCTATCCCTCGCCCACTATGATTCCAATAGTGGGAGGAATGGAAAATTATCTGAATGTCACATTGTGAAATATTGGATCAAGCACCAATGTCCAGTGGCTAGCATGAATAATGAAAATATTTGATGAAAGACTATTCAGCTATTTTTCAATCCATAAGAAAGGTTTTATATTTTGAAGTGTTGGGTTGTTTAATATGTTCTGTCAAGCAGCAGTTATGAGTTCTTAACTGTACATCTTTTTCTTTTAAAAAAAAGTTATTTTTTATGTTGATAAAGATGTGCTGCTGCAATGCTATTTGTTGTATGGCGCTGTGGCCTTGGAACCCATCAGGAATCTATTATAACCTAATAAAAAAAACATTCTTGGTTCATAATTTACTTCTTTAAGTCACTGAACTTACTTCTTCAGGTCACTGAAATTATTATTGATTTTAATCAGCACAGCAGTGGCAGCCAAAGTAATATACAGAAGTTTTGCTGTGATGAATGTAATACCTTTTATTCAACTATTAGGTGACAAATTTTTATTTTCTTCTCAACCTTTTGAGATTGCGTGGCTTTCATCACAAGATGATGCTAATGAAGGACACAATAGAAACAAAAGTTTCACTGCACGGAAGTTTTGAAATTATTACGCGCTCTGCTCGCTTTTCAATTTATTTGATTGCATCAGGAAAATATGATTTACCACTGCATTGCATTTCAGATTTGGTTGGTGCGCCAAAATGGGAACTTTTTTTTAACATGAAAGAAACAATCTGTGCTTAAAAATGAATATTCAATAAAGCATATCTGTGGAACAGAAAATGCAGCACATTTGGCCTCTGAAGGTGAGACAAGCATAGGACGAACAGAGGATACGGACATGATTGTGTTTCTCAATGTGTTTGTCACTGCAGTCTTCACAAAGGAGTCTGTGGTCCTGATCTTGCAATTAAGGTGAATGAGGCATTGAGAGAATATACAGCTGAGACGAATAATAGAGGAAGAGATATTACAATAAACTTGAGGCACAGAGCATAGATACGGTGTGGGACCAGGCAGCATGTATCCAGGGATTACAAATTAAATAATAAAGAAAATAAGGATTCTTTATTGCAAACATTTAATAGTTCCTTGAAAATAAGGCTGGTATAACTAGAAAATGGCTACTGTGTAAATGTGAAAAGATTGTGATTTTGAGGAAGGTAAAGCAAATCAAAGAGTAACAATTGATAAAAATTGGAAGAGAAGCCTACAAGTGGTTACAATTGGCCAGTTATGGCAAAGGAATGGCCTTTTCTTCTTCAGAATATTACTATATTCTTAAGGATATACCCCATTGTGATAACCCCCATGATCTGTATCAGGAATCACTAATTGACCTCCTAGTCAGGCTTTGAATATGAGCTCTCTGGGGATTGGTAATTAGCCAAACAGGTGGATCTTGTACACTGACCCTTGTATAAAGCAAGAGGCTGAGAGAATCTATTAACCTTTCTGTCCTGGTTAAGGCCTGCCTGTTCAACAAAGTCTGGGGTTATTGTCTATTTTCATTTTGTACACTAAAAGCACAGTTCCTTCTCAGCCAGTTCATGGCATTATTATACCCATATAAACATTCAGTATTCAAAAGACAACTGTTGATTTTCCTCTGCCTGGCAGAATTGCTAACTATTTAAAGGGCCAAAAGGATGCAGAGGAGTATTAAAGATGCCATACTGGATTTCAGGCATTCACAAGGTCATGAAATTCCACAGAGATTTGAGAATGGCAGAGGGAACCAAATCTGGAAATCCTACTCTCATTTCAACGGATCCCATTTTCATTGACAGGAGGGTAGAGTGTGAATTATATGTGAAGGAAACCCAAATTTAACAGGACCATTTGAAACCAATGTCAAATTCAAACAGATACCATTTTCACTACACCAAAGGCCTCAATCCACAGTTGGGAATTAGGATTTTTTAAAGTAGACAACAATGTTCTCAAAGAATGGAAAGGTCTGTAGGACTGTCAGGTTTTTAAGTTATTTAGATGTCAAATCTTAAAGTATTTAAAAGTAACAACCTGCCTGTGTCAGTGATTAGTTAAAAAAAACTCAAACCAGGAAGTTATTCAAATTCCTAGCCCTTTAAAAAATAAAATAAAAGACATTTTGAGTTAGTGGGAGATGTAAACAACCTGATCAAGCAGTTACAAAGCTGTTTGTATCTCAGTGGAGAGTTTTAAGTTCACAGTTTGATTTTCAGTTCAAGTAAGTTATTTATGGATTAGTTATATTTGATGTAAGGTTATGGCTACAATTCTGCTTTTAGAATGGTTTAAGTACTTGAGGGGATTTACATGTTTTAAATGAGATTTCATGAATGAGACCTTTTTAATATATTGCAGGCTGTAATAAATATTTAGAACTTTGTTTTATTTCATGTCAGCACCATAGTGGACCCTGGGTGTGTATATGAGGGCCAAGCATGGTGAGTGGGTTTGCATGTGTTGTTATGAATTGACATTGAAAGCCATACGGTCCATGGGGATGAGAGGGGTATATGTGTTTTCAGGGCAGGTATAACAGCGCAAGATGTGTGCGTGTGTGTGTGGGTGGGAGGAGGAGTGTGTGGAGGCAGGGTGATCAGTTGACATGAATTGGCATGGATAAAACATAGGGATGAGAGGATGTTAAGTACTTCTACCTGCCATCTATCCCGCTAAGTGGAGGAGAATCAACTGTCTTTTGAATATTGAGATGGAGTATACGTTTGAGAATATAATGGAGCTAGAGGACCTAAAATAGAAAAAAAATCAGATATAATATCAAAGAACAGTAACAAGCCTTTTAAAGAGCTGCCTTGGCACTCAGTAACTCTTGTGGGCACCTTTGATCTAAACTCAGAGGCAGTGGGCCTGAATCCATCCATCATCCACATCTCACCATTTGGAGGACTCTCTCCTGAGTTGCGTAAAATGAGTCGGCACATTTCCTGCCTCACGCTCCCTTTCCTTAAGAGCTAAAATCCATAACTGGATTTTAGCCAAAGAAAATGTATTTTCAAACCTTGGTGGCAGAGAGAGATTTAGCCACCGCCAGAACACTTCCCTCAAAATAAGCCATCATGGAACGTTAGAACTGCCACCGAAAGGACTTTAATCACTTCAGAGCAAGGCTGAATTTTATCAACCAGTGTGAAGTTATTCTGCCGGAGCTTAAAGTGGGAATCAACCCTGCATCTGGATAGTATTTTATTAGTCAGGGCCAAATATCAGGTTGCTGCCAGGGGCACTATCCAATTGAAGATGATTGCTTACCCCAGAGCTGCCTGCCCAACTGAATTATCCTGCAGGCCTTCCTCAACCTTTCTTATCCAGACTTAGTTGGAAGGAGCTCGAAAGATGACCCGACCTCTACGTTGCACCTACCAGTTCTATTGTACCCCACTCCCTGCCCTGCTCTAGGGGTAGTGAGGAAATATAAATTCCGCCCTCCTCGTCCACTCAATATCAACAGTGAATCACTGAAGAGAGAGAAGGGTACAATGGCACAGTGGTTAGCATTGCTGCCTCGCAGCACCAGGGTCCCAGCTTTGATTCCCGGCTTGGGTTACTGTATGCGAAGAGTTTGCACATCCCTGTGTCTGCGTGCTCCAGTTTCCTCTAAACATTCCAAAAATGTACAGGTTAGGTAGATTGGGTTAGCACGGGTAAATGCGTGGCACTATGGGGATAGGACGTGGGTGGGATTGTGGTCAGTGTAGACTCAATGAGCGAATGGCCTCCTTCTGCACTATGGGATTCTATGATACTATGATTCTATGGATTTGATGATTCAACCCACCAATTTAGGCTACTCTTTAATCCAGACCTTAGAGTTGAAAGGTTATTATGACAACAGCCCTCCAAAAAAGATATTTTTTCAGAGAGCCTTATCTCTCATCCTTGCTGCGCAGTAACCTCAAGAGATGATAATTTAGTCAACAGTCTCCCCCATCATTCTCTCATGAATATTTTTTAAGACCTAATCCAACTCTCAGAGCGAAAGTTATGCACGATAATAGTTACATAAATCATAGTTTCTGACTTCACTCCACTGGAATATTATCCATATATTCACAAACAGCTTGGCCTGTGACCCCATTGTTTATGTAGCACATGGGACATATTTATTGACTCTTAAACTGTGTAGTTTTGATGTACATTGCCTAAAAAGACAATCTCAATGAAGCAATTTGTAGTCTAGAAAAAAATCATTTCATTGTGTCCATATTGTGATATTGGGAAAGCAGTTTAATTGAATATAAGTTGGTTCGTTCAGCTCTGCAAAATAAATTCTACCCTACATTAATAAAAATTGACTTCTGAAGACAAATATTTGAAATGCTGCATTCACAAGTGCTGTATAAACAATGAGACATGAATTGGCTTGTTTAGTGAAGATCAACAAAATCATTTGAAAATATATTAGTCTACAGTGAAGTCACGCACTCTCAGGTCCACTGGATCTTTCTTTATAGCCCTAAAAGTTGATCTATTTCAGTTTAATTTTTGTGTACTGACAATTCTTCTTTACTTGTTGAAATTATTGCTCAGCTTTTTGCGTCTTGTGTAAACATTGACTCGAATGGAGTCCCAAGCCTGCACTTATCGGCAGTGGGACAGCTTCAGTGACATTCCCAGAGGTGCCCTCCTAATTGGCTGCCTCAGGCTTGTCTCCAATAAAGGACAGTAGATAGGATGTAGATACTGCTGGTCCAAGCACTTAAAATAGAATAGAATAAAATAGAACAGAATAGAATCCTTAGAATGCAGAAGGAGGCCATTCAGCCCATCGAGATTACACTGATCGCAATCCCACTCACACTCTATTTCCTAACCCTACATATTTACCCTGCTAATCCCCTGACACTAGAGTCAATTTGACATGGTCAAACAGTTTAACCTGCACACCTTTGCACTCTGGGAGGAAACAGGAACACCCAGAAGAAACCCACACAGTCACAGAGGGAATGTACAAACTCCACACAGACAGTGGCCTAATGTTGGAATTGAGCCCGATTCCCTGGCACTGGGAGGCAGTCTCAGCAGTCCTCCTGAGTGGTAGATGCTGCTCAGGCTACTCTCGGAACACAAGAGCACTTTAAAATAGGATTTCCCTCAGCAGGGATATTTTACTTTTTCATTCCAAATGGCTGAAGGGAGAAGGCCCTATGGAAAGGAAGGGAAACCCCTCTGGATGAATGGAGTATTCGGCCTGGGGGGAGGGATGAAGCTGACTTTCCCCTCTGCAGCGCCCTCTCTTGGGGGATGGAGTCTCCGCTTTAATGGTCTCCTGGAAGATCATAGAGAGGCAACATCCATCAATCTGGTTGCCTGCACATGCAGTGGGAGGCCACTTCACCGATCTGACTTCCACCTCACCACTGGACAACTTCTCCTGCAGTAGGAATGTGTTAGAGAGTCATCCCAGTGAGGTTCCCCAATATTTTACCAGACCCATATCCTTTCTCACTCTGTCACTCTGGGGCTGGTAAACTTCTGCCCTGAGTATCAGGAGGCCGTCTAGTTGCTGGGAGTGTCGCATCTGTTCCTTCTGCACCAACATTCACCAACTGACTTCCATCAATATTACAGGATTTAAAAGAGTAGGGAGGGCTGGCTTTGTTTTCCTCATCCGGGGCATAAAGTTAAGAGCCTTAGCACTGAACTGGCCAAGGTCAGTCATCCTGGCACGGATCGGGAATTGATCCAGGGATCTTCCAGTTTAGTGGGCTTTCATTCCTCAATGGATAAGCTTGCTGCATCTATCAGATAGAGTACATTTCTCATGTCGCCTCTAATCATTCAATGACAAGAATCTGGGAATTCCGCAAACTAGAGAAGGTCATTAGTAACACTGAGTATCACGCAGAATGATAATAAGTGAACATAGGAATACTTATGGTGTGGGGATGCTGGCATCGGACTAGGGTGAGCACATGAAGGTCTCATAATGCCAGATTAAAGTCCAATAGGTTTATTTGGAAGCATCAGGTTTTGGAGTATTGCCCCTTCATCAGGTGAGTCACTCACTGGATGTAGTGATCAGATTGAGGCTCACCTGATGAAGGGGCAGCATTCCAAAAGCTCGTGATTCCACATAAACCGAGTGTTGTGAGGCTTTTTATTGCCCCTTATTCAAGTCTGACTGCTGACAAGTTAGCCTGGGCCACCTTCCTCTTAACAGTCCAACGACTGTCAATTATGAGTCCGATTCTGGTCATTTCACCTTGCAGGTGGGAATCTGTGCAAAAACAAAATTCATTTCCTTTAAGTGCTAGGTATTAGGGCATTAAGGAGAAATGAGATTGATCCAATTCAGTTTATTAGCAAACGACACTGCAACAGGATTGAATGGACAAGGATGCAAATAGATAGCAATGAAAATGAAAAAGAGGGAAAATAGCAATGAAGAGGAAAATGAAAGGGACTGTAACAAAGAGGAAGAGGGCATAAACTGCTGAAGGCATTTGGAATTGGGAAGGAATTAGAGTGTCAATTTTAACCGAGAATGGGGAGAGAGCATTAACAGGACGGGGGAGTGGGGGCAGGGTGCCTCTTTGAAATGAAGGAAGAAGAATGCTAATAAAATTGGAAGAAGTCTAGTTTAAATCAATGAGGTGAAGACATGTTACGATTTGAATGGATAGTGGAAAAAGACAAACATCTTGAGGTGGAGGAAACGAAGGAGGTCAGATTGGATTGAAAGAAGCAGAGTACAGCATATACTGGAATGGCAATTACCACTCAATGCCAATTTGTTGTGGAGGTCCAATTTCAGTGAGGCCGTGGCACCCAATGTGCCAATCGTGCAAAGCCAGAAAACAGGATTGAAAAACAAATTCATTTCCAACCCAGTTTCTCATTTCTGTAAGTTACCAGCACATAATATAACTCTCACTTAACAAGTTACCAAACTGGTTGGTGTGAGAAATGGAAATGTCACACTTCTGCACTAGGGGGTGTTCTTCGAGAGTGGTTAAAGTGCACTATTAAAGGGGTAAGGAGAAAGCATTTCCTTTTTCTATAATCTACAACACACCTGATTTGAGAGTCCTGGAAGCCTACACTGACAAAGTATTACATTCCACAGTGCAATTTCCTTGGACATGATCTTCCAAATTCTCCTGTCTGAATGTACCTGTTGGTCTCTTCCTCTCCTCCCACATTCCTGCCTTTCCTGTTTAGTGTTTATCTTTAGTTATGCACGGTGTCATTTCCTCTCTTTGTGATTTGAAAAAAAAGCAATAAAATTAGGCATTGTTGCTACGTTGTGGAGAAATGCAAATAGGGTCTGGAGAGGGGCTGGGAGGAGAAATTTTCCCCATCTAAATGCAATCTACTGTGAAGAAAAATAAAAGATTGTTTTTTTAAAAAAATAAAGCTTCTTTAAGAAATCAGTTCAGTCATGCTGACAGACATAAGTTTTTTTGGTTGGGTGAGTGAATGCCATTTCTAATGTCTTAAGGAATGATATTTAAAATTGGAATAACAATTCTAAGAATATCTTAATAGACAAATTATTTCTGACAAGTTCTGTTCATAAGCAGAACAGGGTTATGTAATATTTCTCAGGTTGAATAAGTCGGGTAGTCTGGAACTGAATGGTATGTGAATGAAATGCAGTCACCCTTCTCTTCCTCAGTGCTAAATGCAGATCATATTGGTCATACGTCTTATTCTGGGTGTATGCTGATTTAGATGCAAAACACAGCCAATGGGATGGGATTTACTGATCAATTTTGCCCCAGAAATGGAAAATGCTGCCCGAGGTCCAGGAACATTTGCTTGGTCCGCCCCCTACGATTCCCGTGGCAAATGGGACAGGAAATTTTTCCCAGTGTACTGGGGCTAGAAAGGAAAAAAATGAATGAGGTTTCTATGATTGATCATTGTCCAGTGATGTTCCATTGATCATTGTGAATGTAGGCAAAGCTGTAAAGTTCCCATGGCCAAATAGATTATCAGTCTTATACTCAGATATGAAGATATTCCTTATGATAAAGTATAATAGGCAGCATTGGTTGGCACTACTGCCTCATAGTGCCAGTGACCTGGGTTCGATTCCGGCCTCAGATGACTGTGTGGAGTTCACATATTTTCCCCATGACTGCGCCGATTTCTTCCCGGTGTCCCAATTTCATACCACACTCCAAAGATATGCAGGTTAGATTGATTGGCCATGCTAACTTGTCCCTCAGTGTCAGAGGGATTAGCAAGATAGATGCGTGGGGTTGCAGGCCTTGGTGGGTTTGTGGTTAGTGTAGGCTCAATGGGCCAAATAGCCTCCTTCTGCACGGTAGGGATTCTATGATCTTCTGATTCCATCAGAGGATGTCATTGCAACTGTGGTGTTACCCAACAGCAGTCGGCACTTGCAGGGCTGGTCAATGAGGAAAAAAATACATTAACACGGACTTTTCCACCAGTACCAGCGAGAACGGAAAATTTGGCATTGAGCCAAATCTCCATTAACTGCAGTTGTATCGGAGCATACCAGTCCCTCATTGGAGAGTTCTGGCCGATAGATTAAATGAGTTCAAAATTATTTGAAAATGAAAGTGATTCATTTAGTCCCTCACAAAGAACAAACATGTGTCACGAAGGTGCTCTCCTTATATAGATGATATAATTAGAATTCTCACCTATTTGCCTCCAGTTTGATGTGGTCACTGATGTATTTACTCTGAAATGATAGAACTCATCATTCAGTAAATGCTCGCGGTAACTCTGAGTCAGAAGTAAGGCTTGTTTCTGACATTTTTAGGCTGCACTTCCCAGCAGCATTCTGAAGCAGTGCAAGGGTTAGTGAGGGGGTTTCCTGTTTCCTGTGGTGAGGTTATCACAAGCTCATATTGGACTGTCGGTGTATTTTAAACTACAGAAAGGCCAGAGAGGGAAATCCCATTGTGGAATCCCCACGCATCACACCTCCAGAATGCTAATGGAGGAAAACCGCACACCGGAGATTGTGTGAAAGTATTCATGTTCAGATTAACCTACAATAAGCTTTCCCATCAGAAGAAGCTACCTGGAAATTCGCAATTGCAGCATTGAACTTGCATTCCACTGTAATTTGAATCATTTTCAAAATATGTTAAAAGTGCATTTTTGGAAGAAAATGTTTGTATTTATAGAGCACTTTTCATAACCTCAGGAAATTCCACAACGTATCTCAAGCAAAAAAATACTGTTGAAGTGTAGTGACTGTTATGCAGTGGCAGCCAACCAAGTTCCTGCAAATGAGATACATGAGTATAGTAAATAAAATTTTGATGGTCTTGGTTGTGGGATTAATAATAACTCATGGGATCATTGATTTCCATATGACCTTTTGTGACTTCTCCCCTTGTTTTGCCCCACTACTGGGGACTGTACTTTCAGCTGCCTCGTCCCCATGCTCTGAAATTCAGTCCCTAAAATCTAGAAATGCGGAGGGGCCCTGGGTTAGGGTTAGTGTTAGGGTTAGGTTCAGGGTTAGGTTCCCAATTGAGGTTGTGTCGCAATTGTATTTCTAACCTCTTTTCTCCTCTAGTTCCTCAATTAAGCTTGTCATTTCTCCTTTTACACTCTGCTGGGTTATCTTTGTCAGTAGATTGTCCTTTTTAAAAGTTTATTTATTAGTGTCACAAAGTCAGCTTGCATTCACACTGCAATGAATTTAGTGTGAAAATCTTCTAATTGTCATGCTCTAGCGCCCATTCAGATGTACTGAGGGAGAATTTAGCATGGCTGATACATCTAAACAGTACACTTTTCAGACTTAGGTGGAAACTGGAGTACTCAGAGGAAACACACGCAGATACAGAGAGAATGTGCAAACTCTTCACAGACAGTAATCCAAGCCAGGAATAGAACCCGGGTCCCTGGTGCTGTGAGGCAGCAGTGCTAATGACTGTACCACCATGCTGCCTGTTCTATTTCTACAGCTCCATTTATCATTTCTTTTCCCCTGCTGATTTTCCTGCTCTTGTTTTCACAAACTCTAATACCTGTAGCCTTCAGCTAACTCTAACACTACTTTTCCCTTCAGTATTTTGTTTTCCTTACTGGCCCAAGCTGCACTGAAAGCTACTAACACTTGGAATCAGGGTTAAAATGTAAAGACAGAAACTTGTTCATGTTTCAATTTAGCCTTGTGCTAAATATTGGCCTGCACTTTTCCTACGACATGGCGTATTAGCTGTTTCATCATTTGCCATGACATCTGGATTTTACTGACCAAGGAAGACATTATTATTGAGATGCGTCTCAATGATATGCAATGTTTTTTTTTACACCAGTTCCTATAATAGAAATCTTCTTATTGCGTTTAATGAAATCCACTTTGAAGAGAAAGATGAAATGAGGCCCATAATCTTTTAAGTGTGAAAAACTGGTCCATACCAATTTGTCTTCAGACATTCATATATCTGTGATGTTGAATCACTGGATGCCAAAAAAAAACTACATAAAACAAACAACAAAAACCTTTCGAGAAATTTACCATATTTGGTACAAGAGATGCCGGAGAGCTCGTAGCTTCAAGAACCATGTGCATGTTTGGGCAATCTATAATTAATTGTGCATTTTTAGCGACCACATTAATTCAGTGTTTCTGGGAAAGATTGCTTTTTGTTTTGCTTTTTTCCTTACATCCAAAATGTTTGAAAAGGATTTATTCCTTATTGGCTTGGACATTTAGAAAGGCTTAGAAGTTGAAAGTGCTTTTTTATTCTGGAATTAATTTAAGGAGCTGAATAGCCTGACAAAATTGTGGGAACCATACCATGTCTGTTTGCACATACTGAGAACAAACAAAAGAAATATCTACCTAAAGTATGGGAATTCTTGGACTAATAACTAAAACCCTTGGGAAATATTTCCTGATTTGTGATGATAGGAAGCTCAAATCGTAATTTTGTTTTTAATTAACTCCATACAAGAGTAAAATGGGTTGAGGCAGTTGAGTGCTTTATTCTCAACCAATAGATTGCTTGCTTAGAACCCAATATAGCTTATTACTGGGACTCACTTTCTTCAACTAGACAAGTTTTATTCCCTGTTCATGAGCTGCTAAATGAAGCACTCCATGGAACTTAAACATCCTTATCTCAGCATTTTTGATCTCCCTATTCAACTGTAGGGTTGGGAGCACTTTCAGTACACAGTTTGCAGAGATTTGAGGCACAGCATAACTTTCTCAGTTGCACCGAGGAATGGACAGTAAATACCAAAGCTGCAAGTAATAGTCACAATACATCAGTTACTATAAAGTCCAGCTCAGCTCATGGAGAATGAAAAGAAAATGTACATTGTCCATTTCAATGTAGTTGCTTCCCTCAGCTCATACCCTCAGTAGCAAGTGACCCAAACGTATTTACAGTTCCTATCCAGTTTTCTCCTTTGAGATTCACTGATATGATTATCATCAATAAGATACATTTCTATGAAACCTTTCTGTCTTGGGCCATGGCTGGAGAATGTTAGGCCTTTTTAGCCAACTCACACTATCTCCAAGAATTTCTGTCTCCTTTACAGCAAAACAGAGGGACTAGCAGGGTAATAAACTTATTCTCTTCCAGATGTGAATACGTTCTATTCCTAAGAATCTTCTCTGATGATTTCCCCACAACTGATGTAAGGTTCACAAGCCTGTAATTTCCTGGATTTTCTCTTCTGCCCTTCTTAAACAGAGGAACAATGTTAACTACTCTCCAATCCTCTAGTATCTTGTCCCTGGCTAAAGAGAGTGCAAAGAATTTGGCCAGTTGTGCAATTTATTCCTTCACTTCTCTCAGTATTCTGGGATTGACCTATCTGACTCTGAATAGTTTATACTCATTGTGTTTTGCATGATCCAGCTTTGTTTGCTCCAGGTAATTGGAGATTCAGTGTCAGTTCTGAAAATTGGAAAGCCCTTTGGCTTTCAAAACCTCCAACACCTCCCCCTTTTTATCTTAACATGTTCTAGAATATCAACATCCTCCTCTCCATACTCACCATCCACCACACCCTTCTCCTTTGTGAATACTAATACAAAGTACTTGTTAAGGACTTCACCCACCTTACGTGGTTCCTCTCGCAAATTCACTCCACTATCCTTCTGTGGACCTAGCCTTTCCTTAGCTGCTCTCTTCCTCCTTATGTATGCATAAAAAGCCTTGAGATTCTCCTTATTGTTGTCTGGCAAGGACTTTTCATGGCCACTTTTTGCACCTCTAAGTCCCTGTTTAAACCCTTTCTTCTATCTTTGTATTCCTCAAGAGCCTTATCCGTTTTCAGTTTCTTGAAATGTACGTATGCCTCCTCCTTCTTTTTCATTTAGCTCACAATCTCTCTTGTCATCCAGGGTTCCCAAATCTTGCTATCTTCATCCTACATTTTTACAGGGGCATACTTGCCATGAATTGTTAACAATTGACATTTAAAGAACTCCGACATATCAGATGTGGATTTACCTTCAAACTGCTGCCTAATACTGTCATAGTTAACCTCTCCCCAGTTAAGTACTTTCACTCTGGGACTACTTCTATCCTTTTCTGCAAGTACTTAATACTTATAGAATTGTGATCAGTATTCCCAAAATGGACCCCATTGAAATATCAATCACTGTCCGGGCTCGTTTTCCAGAACTAGGTTTAAGATAGCCCCTTCCCGAATTGGGCTATTGACATATCGCTTCAAAAGGCTCTCTTGGACATACTGAACAAACTCTGCCTGCCTAAGGCCCTGGCACAAAAGGAATTCCAGTTTATGTTAGGGAAATTAAAATTACCCATCGTAATTTTGTTGTTTTTACATCTTCCTATAATCTGCTGATATTATCAGTTTCTCCATTTCACGCTGGCTGTTGGAATATCTGTAGTATGAACTCACAGCGTGATTGCACCACTCCTATTCTTGAGTTCCGCTCACTTGGCCTCACTGCATAATCCCACCAAGATATCCTCCTTCTGTACAGCTGTGACATTCTCCCTAGTCAGTAAAGCAAACTCCACCTCTTTTGTCACTCTCTCCATCTTGTTTCAAGAGTGGTGGAATTCTCCTAGGTGCCCTTACATCTATCCTCAACCAACATCATCAAAACAGATCATCTATCCATTTATCTCATTGCTGTTTCTGGTATCATCCTATGCACAAATTATGTGTCTTATTTTGCTATATTACCAAAGTATCTACACTTGAAAAAGCACTTTTGGTTGGGACATTCTGAGGTTGTGAAGAGTATGCTGTCAATAGAAGTTCCTTCTTTGTCTATAATTTGTTCATTGCCGGGATAAGTGATAGAATATGTAACAAAGGTGTTTTCCAGTATTGTACATTGTTATGATTTGATATGCTCAGTAACATTAAGGCATGTTGATTTCCAGAACACTGACCATTCTGCAAGTGGTATACACAAGCAAAACAGTGGCTTAAATGACACCACGCCCTTCATTCATAACTGCACCATTACATTATGCCAACAGGAATAGAAAATACAAATGAAAACATAAACAAATTCAAAAGTATTAACCATGTCTTACAGTCAAAATACTAAACTTTCTAGTTAATTACGGTGTTAATAAACAAATGAAAAGTTGGCATCAATGACAAACATTGCTCTTTTGGTACACATCCAGTTTGAGTTTTAGCCATCGCAATGTTTGCAGTGTTTCACCACAGCTGAGCTTTTTGATTGGTTACAATGAATGTGCTCTGAAAAGAGACAGATATTCAAGGGATATCCTGTTGTTCAGTGACATTTGGTATAATCGTGGATTAGTCTAGACAGATTACACAAATAAACAGAGATAATGTTGCTTTCAGTTTGATTAATCTCCTTTCAGTCTGGTGTATAGAAAGGTAGTATGATTGACATTTGGTAGTTAATTTCAAGTGCTCATCTGGAAATTTAGCAAATACAGATGTTTTAATCGGAAGCCATTATCATTCAGTATGATTTACAAAATTCAGAGTTCCTTTTCCTCTGAACTCCAAACTTTAAATGCAATGATTTAGTTTGGGCAGTAATGGACTTTCTCACATCCTTTATCTGTACAGTAGGAACACTGACAAAATCAGGCTATGAACCAGCAGTTTAATCACCCCATTTGTACCAGCAATCAGTTTATCATATAAATTTCTGTTGGATTTATTTTTTACTGAGAAGCTGTATGAATGCATCAAAATTTTTCAAGAACACATTCTCTCCATCTTGTCAATATGACACAAAACATTTTTTTTCTTGCTTGCACTAATGAAACAATACATTAACTGGTTTTTAGTTGGCTTTCATTATTCTTTTAAAATATTTGGTGCTGAAGTGTGACAGAATATTACTCTCAGAAATGCTAATTGGTGCAAAAGAAGTTTATCTTCACCATGCTGCAATAGCAAATTCAGCATTCCCTTTGTTATAAATTATTGATCAGTCTGTGAAAGTCCCCTGGACTTTGCCCAGACTGGCATATACCAGTGTTACTCACTCTGCCTGCATCTAATGTGAAGAATTTTGTCCTCTTTTACATTGGGTCTGTGAAATGTCCTTAACCCCTCAAGCTCAGTCATTACAACATTTAGTCAGTACATTGTGTTTGCCATGTCAAGAGACACAATGACACTGTACTTCAGAAAAGTGCAGACATTATTTCTGCTCTTCAGATTAATAGATTTTGTCATACACATGAAGAGCAGCAATCAATAGCACTTTACTTTGACATCCACTATCAATAGACCTTGTACCCATTACTCGGGATGGTTAATACATAGTCATTCAGAATCCTTTTTGTTGCTCATAATAAGTTGGAAATAATTGCTTAAGAAATGGTGTAAATGAACAATCATAAATATTTGTTCTCTTGACAGATGATTTATTGCATCATATTGTTTGCACTGATACCTATGTCATAATAATATGATATTTGCCTTATGTGCTTCATGAGCCAATTATAATACAACTATTGAATCAGCTGTCATGGGTTCTTAAAATAAAACAAATAAACAAATAAAATAAAACTTCCATGCAAACTTATTTCTGTGCTTGCATCCAAAGTTAGATATCTTAAAAATAAATTAATAAAAACTATTAAATTTAATTCTAGCACAATCATATCAAATGGTTTTAATATTCTGTCAAATAGGAAATCAAAGTATTGAAATTATCACTTGCAGTACCGATATTCAGGTTGAATATTACTAAAAAGAGAGACTTAAGTTGCCAAAGCTTTCATTCATCAGGACAAATGAAAGAATACCAGATTTTAAATGATCACAATTTACAACACAAGTAGATCCTGATTAGGCAAGGAGAAAGCTATGCAGAAACCAATAAGGAAGCATAGGTGCCTCACATTTCCAGTAATTTGATAACACTGCAAGGCTTGAATATATTTCTTTTGATTGCAGAAAACAGGTCCATGTGTATGAATGTATGTCACTTCTAACGAGCATAATTGTTCCATTTTACAAGCTTCTGTTAAATTGGTTCGGGCATGGTTATGAACACACTCAGGACTGTTCAGCAAGTGCTGTCCAATTGCAGAATCACATCAAAGAGTGAAGTTTTGCTTTGGGTTTTACAAGCACAGCTAAGTTTTAAGTTTATTTATTGGTCTCACAAGTAGGCTTACATTAACACTGCAGTGAAGTTACTGTGAAAATCCCCTGGTTGCCATATTCCAGCACCTGTTTGGGTACACTGAGGAAGAATTTAGCATGGTCAATGCACTTAATCAGCATAGCTTTTGGACTGTGGGAGGAATCCCATGCAAATGAGAGGTGAACATGCAGACTCTGCACTGACGGTGATCCAAGATGGGAATCAAACCTAGGTCCTTGACGCTGTGAGGCAACAGTGCTAACTATTGTGCCGCTGTGCTGCCTTGGTGGAGTATGTTCTACATTGCGAACAGCCAGTGAACGTAGAACATAGAACATTACAGCACAGAACAGGCCCTTCGGCCTTCGATGTTGTGCCGACCAAAATAAAAAGCAATGCCCCTCCAAACTAAACCATTCCCTTCTCTTCCATATACTTATCAATTAACCTCTTAAACGCCACCAAACTTGGCGCATCTACAACAGCTGCAGGCAGGGCATTCCACTCCCTAATCACTCTTTGAGTAAAGAACCTACCTCTGATATCCGTCCTATAACTCATACCCCTTAATTTAAAGCTGTGTCCCCTCGTGCTAGCTTTCTCCATCCTAGGAAAAAGGCTATCACTGTCCACCCTATCTAAACCTCTAATCATCTTATATGCTTCAATAAGATCCCCTCTTAGCCGCCTCCTTTCTAACGAAAACAACCTCAAATCCTTCAACCTCTCTTCATAGGACCTGCCCTCCATACCAGGCAACATCCTGGTAAACCTCCTCTGTACCCTCTCCAATGCCTCCACATCTTTCTTATAATGTGGGGACCAGAACTGCACACAATACTCCAAGTGCGGCCGCACTAGAGTTTTGTACAGTTGCAACATGATGCTGCGGCTCCTAAATTCAATCCCCCTACCAATAAAAGCTAAGACTCCATATGCCTTCTTAACAACTTTATCCACTTGACTGCCTACTTTCAGGGATCTATTGACACATACACCAAGATCCTTCTGTTCCTCAACACTATTAAGAGCCCTACCATTAGCCCTATACTCTACACATTTATTGTTCCTGCCAAAGTGCATTACCTCACACTTTTCCACATTAAACTCCATTTGCCACTCTCGGCCCAGCTCTGCAACTTGTCCAAGTCACTCTGTAAACTATAACACCCCTCTTCACTATCTACCACTCCACCAACTTTAGTGTCATCTGCAAATTTACTGATCCATCCCTCAATACCCTCATCCAGATCATTTATAAAAATTACAAACAGATACTTGGCATTACAATGGCACTGGAAGCTATACACAATGTTACTCAGTTGTATGGACTGACAACAGCATCCTGTTGGTGAGAAATACCAATAGCATTGCCACAGTACAGTAACAGTGCAAAATGGTTTATTCACCCCGTTTGTTAAATTTTTGGAGACTCTGCCTTTTTAGGGTAATTTAAGAAATACCAGGGACTTTATGTCTGAAATTGGAGGCCTTTAGCCCTTTTGCAGGTTTGTATGATTCACAATGAGCAATCATCCGATCAGGATAGCCATTGTCCTGCAGGATAATTTTTATGCACACTATTTCTGTGTCAAGCTTGCAAGGTGGAAAATGACTTGGGCCCTTGGTAATCTTAATGTGCATATTGGCCAGTGAAAATTTGAACAACAAGTTAAGAAACTGTTTTATTGTGTTACAATGCAGTGGCAATGTGATTTGCATTTCCCTGCTCACCATTGCAAAACGCAAACCAAAATGTCTAATACTAGATCTGATTCTGTAATTGGAAAGCATGTGCTAAAGAATCCTGAGTGTGCTAATAGCTACATGAACAAACAATCTAAGATAATTAGCTGAACTCATAACATGGCTCATTTGTGCTTGCTAGAAGTAGCATGCATTAATTTGCAACAACTCACTCTTTGCAAACAGAAGAGATACATAGAGGAGATGATGGCCTTGGGGTGTTATCACTGAACTATTAAACCAGAAACCCAGCTACAATTCTGGGGACCATGGCAGATGGTAAAATTTGAATTCAATAAAAAAAATCTGGAATTAAGAATCTGCTGATGACCATGAAATCATTGTCAAATGTTAGAGAAATCCATCTGGTTCATTAATGTTCAGTAGGGAACATTACCTGGCCTGGCCCACATGTGACTCCAGAGCCACAATAATGTGGTTGACTTTCATTAGCCCTCTGAACAAGTGCAATCAGGGGTGGGCAATAAATGCTGGCCAACCAGTGATGCCCATGTCCCACAAATAAACGAAATCAAAGCCCTTTTCGGATGTAAGAGAAGTCTTTTTTCCTGATTGCTTTCTCCAAAACTGAATAAACTTACAAACCCAATAGCACCCTTTTATCTTACGGTATAAATTGTCATGAATATTTAAAATTTGGCAATCTTGTATTTGTCATGGTAAGGTGCGAGAGAAAAACTTTAGCAAGATGTGTCTCTTTTCAGAAATATTTATACTATATTATGGTGGAATTAATAATACTAGCTTTAAGACTGCCTTGTAAAGAAATTGGACAATCAGGCTATTGGTTAAAAAAAAGTGCCTGGTCATAAGTGTTGGTTCAGGTCTAGTGTTGGTAATGTAGCATATTAATACATGCTTTTATCTTATCTTTTCTTTGAACTTGAATGTTCTTTTAATTAAAATTGAAATGATATTTCAATTGACACCAAAATGTACTTCTACTGAATAATATATGTTCCCAGAACAAATAATAAAGAAGTAATTTGCATTTATACAGTGCCTTTGATGTTCTCAACTCTTCAAAGCCAATTAAGTACTTTAGGAGCATAGTCACTTTCTGCAATGTCGGAAGACATCACAGCCAATTTTCACACAGCAAGTTCTCACAAACGATAATCGGATAAATGACCAGATAATCTGCTTCTGTGATGTTGCTTAAGGGGTGAATACTATTCAGGACATTTATTCTTCAATTTATATGGTGGGACATCTTATATCTTGCTCAGTTTAACATCCCAGCTAACAGAAAGCACTGCTGATAACGCTTCATGAGTTATTAGCTAGCATGATGTGCAATGCCCCTGGAAAAAGTGACAACTTGAACCATGATTCAAGAGATGAGAAGACTATCACTAAGCTGAGATTGACACCAAAGAAACCACCTCAGTGCAGGAATAAACGTCAAGAATGACCAATTAAAGTTAAAACTCTAAACAAGAGGACAGCATGCTTCCAAGTGAAGGAATGTGGTACATTGTGTTTGCTCATTCTGTTGTAGCCCTGTGAAGTATTTGGAATAGTTTAGGAATGGGATCACACAAAGGGCCATCCGGGATTACTGTCATGTGACAGGCTATCTATGTGCCTTTAAGCATGCTGGCTTGCAGGTAATTTCGGCATTTATAATGGACCAAGGTTTATCCTGTTACAAGGGTAATGCTGCTTCTAAATGTCCAATGACTACTTAAATTTCAGTATGTGTGTAAGTAGAAGGGTTCCAGTTGGTTTGACCACAGCCATGTTTTCTAACCGCTTTGTATTTCACTTCATATAGGTTACAGTGGCAAGCTAGCAAAGGTATATTTTATGCCACTGTTATTGGCATCCTAAGATTAAATCCTTGTACCACCTTTCTCATATATGGAGGCAAATCAGACCTGAGTAAGACAGGCAATTGACTTCTGATTGGTGCAAAAGCGAAATGTAAGTGGCTAAAACCTGCCATCTGCCAAAATTTCACTGCATTCTCCCAAAAAGTGTCCAGTGTGTACATCAACATTAAATTGGGATAACCAGAAGTGGACCAACTAGCATCCTTCCAAATCTGTGCCACATGATCATGGGCTAAAGGAGGATATTCACTCACTCAAAAGGAGAGTTAGTAAAAACAGAATAAAAAGAATGAGCCCTTTATTGCCTTAGGTTCAACCAACAATTTTGCAAATGCCACGTCAGACCACATGCATTTCTGAAAACATATTTCCTTTAAAACATGAGAAGATGAGAATGAATATCTTCGGGTAGAGAGTGGTGAATCTGTGGAATTCTTTGCAGCAGAAGACTGTGGAGGCCAGGTCACTGAATGTTTTTAAGACAGAGATAGATAGGTTCTTGATTAATAAGGGGATCAGGGGTTATGGGGAAAAGGCAGGAGAATGGGGATAAGAAAAGTATCAGCCATGATTGAATTGTGGAGCAGACTCAGTGGGCCGAGTGGCTTAATTTTGCTTCTATGTTATCTGGTCTTATAGTCTTACGAAGTATGTTTTTGCTTGTGATCATATGGCCTGAGAACTTATGCATCAACTTGTCTTCAGGACCTGTTCACCAATTTTAATATTCATGAAGCAAGAAATTAAATCAGTACAGCCAAGTTGTAAGATTCTAATTTGTGAAAGATTCATTACTTGGAGGAAATACCTCTACTGCCAGACACAGTTCATCAAAAATTCCACAAATTGTGGATAGCTCACATTCTTCAGAAATCTTCAGATATTTTTGTAGAATGATTCAGAAAAATTGCAGGAAAAATGCATTTTAACAGAATCTGAGAACATTTGTTATTATGTACAGCATAACTGTAACACCTTCCTTCCTGAAAGAAACTGGGATGATTGCAAGTTAACAAAAGGACACTGAGCAAGTTAACAAAAGGAGACTGTGATTAGCGCACATACAGGATTATCAACTTTAATATATAGTAGGCCATTCAGTCCATTGAGTCTGCCCTGCCATTCAACAAGATTATGCCTTATCTAATATGACCATCCTCAACTTCACTTTCCTAACTTATCCCCTATAACTCTTGATTCTCTTACTGATTAAAAATATGTCAATTGCATCTTTGAACATACTTAATGACCCAGTCTCTATGGCCCTCTTCAGCAAAGAATTCCATTGAATCACCACCCTTTGAGAGAAGAAACTCCTTCTCATCTCTGATTTGAATGGGTGATCCCTTACTCTGATCTAAGACACTCCCATTAGGGAAAACAACTTCTCACCATCCGCACTGCCAAAGCTCCTGACAATCCCTTATGTCTCAATTTGTTATTCTCTTCTACAATTAAAAAGAATATCATATGTAATTTAAAAACTGCGCTATGCCCATTCTTAAAGGAAGTGTATGTCAAATTTTCAATGTCAAGTACAGATTTCGTACTTAATAAAGGAACATAATAGCACATGACGATCATTGTCTTGGAATTTTGCATGCTTAATTCAGACGTAAGAAAATCAGGCATGTTTCACAAATTATTTTAAGAAATGCAAGTCATTTAAGTTCACTTATTATTTATTTAGAGGTTCATGCATTTATAATCAAATTTCCCACTTGCCTGTTATTCTTCAGAATTCATTATAGCAATTCTTAATTATAAGAATGAAAGATTTCAGGGCCAGGTTATGAAATCACTAACTTCTACCTGACATCGGAAAGCCGTGGCCCACTGGAATTTCAAGAGATTAAAGCCCACTTTTTGTTCTGGAAAACTTTGATGAAAGCTCTGATGGTCAAAGCTGTGGAGGTTTACATTGAAAGACTTCCAACAGGCACGGCACAGTCCAGCTCTGGCAAAGGGTGCCATGCCTCCTTAAGAGCTCAGCTGGGGTCAAAGACAGAGGTCCTGTCCAATGCTTGTCTTGCCCCAGTGGAAGACTGTTGGAGGGTCTGGACCAGAGGGAAACCCATTCCTTCAATTTCATGTTCCATCTAAAAGCCAATCGACGGGGAAGCATGAAATTCTATCCTTAAAGCTGTGAGATCACAGGGACCCTTCATGTCACACGTAGTATACAACATCTTGTGGTTTTCATTTGGCTGGGGCAAATCATTGTTTGCCATAAATTTTACCCTGTCTTTCAAGTTATCAAGACAGAGTTCTGAATACAGTACCTATCTGCACTGGAGTTTTTTAAATTGTTATTTTCTTTTGAGGTTATGGTATTAATTATAATTAATGCAGGACAAGAAAAACAGGATGCTAACAATTTTAAAATATGTAACCTTGAAATTGTGTTGTGAGCATATGAAGACAGTATAGTTCCCTGCAATTCCTCTGTGCTCAGGGTTGGAAAAATCCAGCTATGTTAATATCACTGGCTATTTCAAGTACATCTTGTTTTAAATGAGATATTTCCCTTCACAAAGCACTCTTTTATAATTGTTGGCGACACTGTGAACTTGTATGATAATATGAAGGGTGACACAGGCTGGGTTCATTCTCAGCTTCCCATTGAAGATATCTTTGCAATTGGTCAGAATATTTCTGATTTAGAGAGGAAACTTCTGTAAGTTAAACTGAAGCCCAGAAAGAGTTACTATTTCCAGAAGCAGGAAGACAATTCAAGGGGGTAAAGCAACTTCAGCCTGAATAATTTCAGAAGGAAGATCATAAGAATTAACTGTTCTCAATATCTGCTACCAAGTTGGTAATTATCATCATCAGAACAAATCTTTGGAAATTAGACTTATTTTATCTTGCAAATCAGAAATTCCCGATCGAGTTTGTAAATCCTATTTGACTTTTCCAAGTGTTAATGTCTATAAGCTACCTCTACAAAGAATTACTTCAGTTATATGACTCAGTTTATTCTTTTATCCCCAGTACTACGGCTGAACCATGGCTCATCTGACAGTTCGGAGAAGAAAAGAGTTAAGAGCAGACTAAAAAAATTCATATCAAGGCGACCTTCACTGCAAACTTTACAGGAGAAAGGACTGATTAAAGGTAATGTCTTTGATTTTTAAGTGCAGTGGCCTCACAGTAAAATATATTGATGAACCACAGCCTCTAATATGACTTGCATTGTTGATGCATTATGAATGCCTCATTAATTGGTAAGCTATTGACAACTTATACAAAAGCAGACAAGTTTTATGACATTTGTCTTATGGGCACAACATAATTGCCTTTGTCTTTCTCCTGCTCTTTCCATTTGTGACAATGTGTCACTATTGCTGAAGTAAAGAAAGGAGACTAACTTAATGCAATATCCAGGCACTGCTGCATTGATTTTATTCCTTTGAAGACAGCATGTCTGTTGTGACCATCACACCATACTCCACTTATAGGTGATAGTGTAACTAAGTGCTGCAGTGTATTGGAACTCCATTGTTTGAAGTTTGGGACTTTGGTTCAATTTCTATAACACACATGACATCTATTTTCTATGATAGTTGACCCAAATGGCCATGAATCCAAAGCATAAAGTGGCTCATAATTCTGCATCAATTGCCATAAAATTGACCATTTGAATGGGTGTTTAAACTGGTAGAACTCAGAATGTCAATGAAGCACACAGCTTTATCCTGGATTTTGTTGAACTTCTTGAGTGCTGTTATAGTTCCACCCAGCCAAGCAAGTGGAATTGTTTTTTGTCAATATTCCTGATATAACTTATAGGTAGTGAAATGGCTTTGGGGAATTCAGACCTGTTTGGGTTTTGGCAATATGATGTACTACTTAGCTTACCATAGTCATGTGATCCTGTCATGAGGCAAACTGACAGTAGATCCACATTTCCATTCATTTCAATAAGATATCTTATTGAGAATATACTGAAGAAGTTTAACTATCTTTATACATGAAAAATAGAAATGATGCACAGGAACACTGGTTCAAATCTACAAAATTAATCTGCTGAAAACAAGATAAAATGAAAAGCTGCAAATAAAATATTGACTGTAGAGAAGATAGGGCCAAGAAAAAAATACAGAAAAGTTCAAATCTGTAAAAATGCTGCAGGTAAAGGGACAAAAAGAAAAGTTGCAAGTTAAATATTGGCAACAGAGAAGATGCAGCTAGGAAAGGAACACAGTAAAGTTCCAATCTGCTCCTGCAAAAGGACAAAGGGAAAGTAAACACAAAAGGACCAAAGAAACGCAAAGAAAATCTGCAAGTATATACTGAATGAGAAAAATATCTGCAGTAAATTTTTCAAGCCATCTCTTCCAATATTGGATTTGTGATATATGGCAAAAATGGCAGTTTTTCCACTTAAAATGGCAAAACTATGAGATTGCAACAGACTTAATTAACAAGCCTGGATCAATAAAAGTCATGATGTGGAGATGCTGGCATTGGACTGGGGTAAGCACAGTAAAAAGTCTCACAACACCCCATTATTTGGTAGCACAAGCCACGAGCTTTCGGAGTGCTATCCCTTCATCAGGCAAGTGGGAGTTTTGTTCACAGATAGGGCACATATAGACAAATGCAGTTAACAAAATGATGGTTGGAATGTGAGTCTTCACAAGTAATCAAGTCTTAAAGATACAGACAACGTGAGTGTTCAGAAGGTTGAGTACAGGTTCAAGAGATGTGTATTGTCTCCAGCAGGACAGTTAGTGAGATTTTGCAAGCCTTGGCAAGTCGTGGGGGTTACAGATAGTGTGACATGAACCAGTGTAAAGTGACTCAATATAGTGATCCAAAAAATGAAGCCATCGAAAGTAAGATTAAGGTTACGAGGTGACACAATACTTCAAGGATAAATTAATCGGACAACCAAGTGTAATGTGATTCCAGTTCCAGCTACTTGACCTTGTTAGCACTAAGCTGCTGACCATTCAACTTCCTTTCCAGCCCCCATATTAGCTGGGATTAATACCGAATTCTCTCTCCTTAGGTATTGCCCCTCTCTCTTTCATTTTCCATCGTATCAAATATAAGCTTAGTTTATAGTTTACAGAAAAATTATATCAACATTTCCAACCTGCATTGAAAAACCTTGGAAGTGTTGTCACTTCCCAAATCAGTGCTCATTGTTCTTGGAAATCAATGTTTGAATTAGCTTTCCACCTCTGTCACAGGAGGAAAACAACTCTCAGCATCATAAAAAAACCTATGTGATTGTGACAAAGATAAATTATCCTCCTCATGCTTTTATTCTATTTTCAGCCTTTGACATTCTTCACCAAACCATCCTCTTCTAACACACCTTCGCCGCTTTAAGCTGGATGGGACTGCACTACGCTGGTTCCATTCTGAGAGACCTCATGTCTTCTGTTCCTGTTCCCGTACTCTTATCCTGATATCTCCCTATCCTTTGAACCCTCCCATTTTTCATTTACCCTGCTGAATCTCAGTGACATCATCAAAAAAACAGGGAGTCACTTTTCCCATGTATGCTGATGGCTTCCAACTCCACCTCACCACCATTTCACTCAACATCTCTACTGTCTCAAATGTTCAGACTGCTTGGCTCATAGTCAATAACAAACATTGTAAATTTCCTCCAACTTGGAAGGCCAAAATCAGTTTCAGCCACAAACTCTATTGGCAAGTCCATGATTACATCCCTCTCTTTGACAACTGCCTAAGCTTGGGCCAGACAGTTCACAACTTCAATGTCACATTTGGCTGTGAGATGAGTTTCCCCACACACACGTGCACATTGCAAAAGTACTACTTTTTTGTCTTTGTGACATCACCTGATTTCATCCCTGCCTCAGGTATGATTGCTGCTGAAACCCTTTCTGTACTGTTGTTACCTGCAGTCCTGAATATTTCAATGCAATCCTGGTCAGCCTCTCGCACTGTACCTTTTAAAAAATTAAGGTCAAACAATACACTGCTGCTCATGTCCTAATTTGCAATAATCACCCATCTCTGCTGGGCCTGTTGACATACATTGACTCCCATTAAAACAATGTTTGAAATACTTCTGTGTCTTTCATATGTAAGAAAGACCAACTCTCTGCTTCCTCCAGTCCAGAAATCTTTGAGTGAACTTCTGGGTCTTTTCATTAGAAGGTGGGAGAAAGGTTGTTACCCAACACCTAGTCATTGAGGCATATAAGTTATCTATCCAGCGGGTCTATAGCTGGGTGTACACATGCATTTGTGATAACTCCTATGATCTACGTGGGGAAATCACTGATTGATTTCCCAGCTGGGCTTGTTGAATATATGCTACCTGGGGATTGGTAATTAACCAATCAGCTAGAACTCATATACCAAGCCATATATAAAGCAAGACCCTGAGTTAGTCCATTATCATTTAGTCCCAGTTAGGACCTATTGTGTTCACCACGGGCTTGTGGTTATTGTTTATTTTCATTTATGCAATAAAAGCATAGTTCCTTAACAATCAACTCCTGGAGTTATTACAGCATTAAAATGGATTTTCTAAAAAAATTCTCACTTCTCCAATGCATTTGTTTTCATATATGTGTGGTTTCTAAGAAAATGGGTCATTCTTTCCTTGACCTTACGCTAACCGCGCAAAACATTTCTACACAGTTGTCCTATCTCAGACTTAATCGAAGAACAATAGGAATTGTGGCAGATTCCACATTTTCTTTCTAAACCTGAAATTAAAACATAAACCACAAAAAAGTCTGAAATGCATGCTTGAAAAGAGAAACACTGAAGTTTTGAGTGCAAACTCTTTGCCAGAAATGGAGGAATGGAAGCTAACAAGTCATTTTCAGGAATGGAACAAAGCCAAAGGTGGATGAGAGACATTGAAGATGTCAACTTGCAAAATAGCTTTAATAACCTATAATTAAGTTTATCAGAAGTAAGGAAAATGTATAACAATTTTCACCATTACCAGACATCTCAAAATGCTTTATAGCCAGTTGAATATTGCTTGAAGTGTGGCCACTGTTGGAATGCAGAAAATGTGGCATTAAGTTACACGCCATAAATTCCCACAAACAGCAATGTGATAATTACCAAATAATCTGCTTTTTTTTTGCAGGAGGGTATTGGGTGAGGGATAAATATTGACCAGATCACCTGCTCTTCTTCAAAAATAATAGTGTCACAGGATCTTTTACGTCAACAGAAAGCAGGCAGACAGGATCTTGATTTGGATGACTGTGTCATCCAAAAGACAGCTCTGACAGTGCAATAATTCCTCAGTACAACACTGGAGTGTCAGACTTGATTTTTGTACACAAGATCCATAGGACTCAAACCTGGAACCTTGGCAAGTGTGTTACTTACTGAGCCACAGCTAAAACACACAGAAGCCTTCACGCAGAAGGTTTGAAAAAGATGTTGCATGGTAAATGTATAAAGGTTATCTCAGTTGGGCAGTGAAGAGCAAAAGGTGTGTGATCTAAGCTTGGTAAGGCAGCTGAGGTACAAAAAACTCAAATGAAAATGTAGGGGAATGAAGTGGTAGAATGATGGAAGAAACATGGCTCAAGAGACACAGTGGCCAGAATTCTTCGGTTGTTCACGCACTGCCGATGCTGCCAGTGAGAACAGTGGATTTGCCACTTGGCAAAATTTCCATTCGCTGCAGTGAGACCGGAGAATACCAGGCGAGTTTGGAGAATCCGGCCCAGTATGAAGTTGCTAAATTCAGTGTTCAGACCCAGTCATATCCTGAAATAAACAGCAGCTGTGTCCCTTCCATGATTTATTAGTTAATATCATTTTCAAGCATCTTATCAAAGTGCAAGACATTAAAGAATATTCAGGCTACGTAAAGTAAATTGAGCCATGTTAGCGGATAAACTGAGAGTCAATTTCAACACAGGTGTGGATATCTTAACTTTATTTCACAAATAGCTTCAGAATTACTTTTTGTTCAGTGGCATACCTGATACTTTGAGGTCAGTTTTATGAGTTCTGAATCAATTGGTTTGATAATCTTTTCATTCTCCAACAAGAATTTTAAAAGTAGAACTGACATTAAATAGGTTACACCAATAAAATACCTTGAACTTCTAAAACTGAAATAATCTGAATGCTTTATTACAGAAATACAAATGAAATAAATATACTTTTCTTTTTATAGATTTGAATATATGCCTTTAAAGGTTCACCAATGTGAAAACTCCATCTTTAGAAATCTGGTTATAAATACTATTACAGTAAAAGTAATCTGTTGCCAATCTGGTCTGCAGTAGCTGGTGAATGATGTCAGGTGACATTTATGTACAGCTATTAGTGACAGGTCAGATAGCATCTCTGAATGCTAAGATATATGAGCGTAAAATCTGAAATGATTTAGTTTAGTTTGTCCATGGTTTTGTATTAATGCTATAACCATATCAATCATCTCATCCTCCCCTAATGAATAACAGCCACAAAATAAACTGCTGCAGGATTATTTCCCTTAAAATGCCTGTTGATTTTCCATACTCAAATATTGACTAACTGTCTGTGCTTGATGTATGATTTACTGAGTTGATGCAGCCCACTGTTAGTCCTTAAGTATGAATTTTACTTTTTCAGCCAATTCAGAATAACTGCACATTTCATGATATATTAAAATTGACTGCTTAAATGGACTCAGTGTGGGAGTTTCATTGGGTTTAAATTGATAACAGCTGGGCAGCCAAACAGATTAAGCATGTAAGAACTGAGAATAAAACTGGTTCCCTCTGCAAATGGCATTCTATTCCACAAAAAGATGAAGAGGAGCTGCTGAATAAAGCTGGGAGTTTTTATTAATCAGGAGCACTAATTGATTATTTAGGTTACAAACTGCTCACATGCTGTGGGGACTGCGTTAAAAAACGTTATACAGTGACTGAGATTTTCATGCAATCAGGTAATGTTTTTGCTCTTACCTTCCATCCTTCCATCTTTCTCCTTTCCCCATTTCAGTCTTTCATATCATCCTGCGTTTTATTGACCAACTGAGAACTATCATTCTGATTCCTCGTTAATAGCAAACACACGTTGCTGTAACTGCTTTCTTTTTCCGGTATCGTTAGCTGTTTTAAAAGGAAAATGTAGCAAATAATCATAATACAGTTTGTTTAAAAAGTGATGAAGCAAGTTTATTTCAAAACTGGTATCTCCACATGTACATGAGCTTCTAGAACTTCTTTGTGAACAGGACCGTCATGCACACTGCGTGCGCAGCTTCACACCAGGCCCATTTCAACAAGCCCACAACCATTTGCATCAGGAGATACAGACCAGTGTACACATTTTGCTGCCTGGAGAACTTCCAAGCATGCTATGTAGGAAAAGACAAAGACTATGACCAGGTACACCAGTTCTATGTGAAAATACACAATTCTTCATTCAATCTTTCTTTCCTCCAAAAAAGCAACAGACTTTTAAAATCTAAATCTATTAAAACTAAATCATAGAAGAATCATGGAGTCATACAATGCTAAGTCTGCAGCAACACATTAGAAAGACCTAAACTCCCATCTAATCCCATCTGTCAGCAGTTGGCCCATAGTCCTAAATGTTATGACATGCCAAGTGCTCACCCAGGTACTTCTTAAAACTTGTGAGGCAATTGCTTCTACCACTCTGCCAGGCAATGCATTCCAGACCATCAATACCCTCTAAGTAAAAATGTTTTTCCTCACATCCTGCTAAACCTCCTAATGCTCACCTTGAACCTGTGTCCCCTGGTGACTGGCCCTTCAACTAAGGAGAACAAGCTGCTCCTGGTCCACTCTTTATATGTCCCTCATAATCTTGTATTCCTTAATCAGATCACCTGCAAAATCATACAATGAGACAGCACAGTCTGTGTGGACTCTTAGAAAGACTTTTCTAATTAGCCCCATGTCACTGCCGTTTTCCCATAGCGTGCCAACTCTTTGAAAGAACTCTGCAATTAATCCCATTCCCCTACCATTTTCCCATTGTCCTGTAAAATTTTCCCCTTTAAGAATTTACCCAATTCCCTTTTGAATCTGCTCCCATCAGCCCTTTTGATGTTCCAGGTCATAAGAACAGCTGTGTAAAATATAAAACGTTCTTCATCTTGGCTGCGGTTCTTTTGCCGATAGCTCTTTCCTGCCTTTTTCAACTTTGGTGGAGTAAAATACTGTGGGTCTTCACCTCTGGTTTCTCAATTAAAAGGCATATTGGGACCCTACCTATCACTTTTAATGTTTGTCAAGTGTATCTATTTGATCAGGAAAATATGAAATATATATTAGTTCCCAAAGTGAAGTCTCAGTAACCCAACCATGTAGTTATTCAAATAAAGTATTGTAGCTCAAGCTTTGCGTTCTGTGCACATTATGAGATCACTGGTAAATTTATGGAAGACCTGTAATTCACCCTTTGCACAGCAGATTTTGAAAGAGAAGCCATCAGCTAACAATATACTTAAATGACAAGTAATTCTACTAAAACTCTAAAATCTTTAATCTTCATCTTGAGCTTTATAGCCTAAATTACATTGCTACACTCTCATAAAATGAACTGTATCACTAATTGATGTAATAAGTTACAAAATAATGTGAGGGGCCTGGCTGAGTTTCAACTTCTGACATCATTAATGGAATCGTCTGTTGCCATCGAGCGAGCAAGTTAAAGTGGAACTGTGCCCTGCTAATGCCTTCATCAAAAGGACTGCCCTCATCCCATAAACTGCAAAGGAGGAAGAGATAAACTTCATTTTCGCCACACGGCTATAATCCGGCTGAGTGGGTCAAATCCATTGAATGTGTCTACACTCCTCGCTGCCTCGGAAAAGCAGCCAGCATAATCAAGAACATTGCGCACCATGGACATACTGGGTGGAATTTTACAGCCTCGTTCATCCCGAAACCGTAAAATCCACCAGAAGTCAACAGACCTTTCCATGCACCATCTCTCCAATTCCTATGGTGGACCGTGTGGTAAAATTCTACTCTCTATGTTCCACCTTCTTCTATCAGGAAAAGATACAAAAGTCTGAGATCAATTACCAACTAACTCAAGAACAGCTTCTTCCCTGCTGCCATCAGACCTTTGAATGGACCTACCTTACAATAAGTTGGTCTTTCTCTACACCCTAGTTATGACTGTAACACTATATTCTGCACCTTCTCCTTTCCTTTTCCCCTGTGTACTCAATGAACAGTATCCTTTGTATAGCATGCAAGAGACAATACTTTTTACTGCACACTAATACATGTGACAATAATAAATCAAATCAAATTTTAAAAATGCCCTTTACAGAAAACATTTGATATTTCATTGGTAGTACTGCTGCTTGTGAATCAGAAGGTTGTAGTTTCAAACCCCATACCAGATGTAAGAACAGAATCCAATCTGCCATTGCTGTGCTGAGTGTTGTGCTGAGAGAGTGCTGCACTGCCGGAGATGGTGTTTTTCATTTAGAAAAGTGCATTCTTTCTTTCTGTCTATGATTTTTTTTTCTAAACCAGAGGGGTGATTTACTCCACTAGACTCCACCTACGCCGAGAAGATGAACAGTTATCCCAATGACTCCTCTCCAAGTGGAGAAATGTTTCATTTCTTGTAAAGTCATTTCATGGAGAATCAGTATGTTGGTTCTTGGGTGATGTGTGCGACAGGTAAATTGATTTCTGACAGCCTGACATTGCTCAATAGCCCCTGAAAGTTAACTATGGCCAACAGTAAAGGTTGGATCCCAGTACTTTGATTCAGTGTTCATGAAGGAGACAAAAATACTATTGATCTGTTCTCAGTTTCTAGCCAGCGACAGACTCTATGCATGAATCAATTAAGGGGCCTTTACCAGTCAGGACATTTCTGGTCTAGCTGTAACTCTCTTTTGTTTGCAGAAACCTCCAGACAATGAAGTCACCATTAACCTTTCTACACAATATTAAGTTAGAAATACCTCTCCCAGAATGCAGTGCCTTTGAGAATTCATAATTAGGGATGAGATACATATTGAGAACTTTTAATATCAAACATGCTGATGAATAGTCTTGGTGAGATATTTTCCCATTCTTTGTGTGTTATCAATTTTCTTGTTCAAAATAGAATGTTGAAAAGGGTGGATTTTTTTTCAAAAAGCCTACTGAAACATAAAGAAAAGTTGAAATCAAGATACAGCAAAGACCAAAGGAACATACGGATTAGAAGCAGTAATTACCAGTCAGGCCCTTAAGCCTGTTCTGCCATTCAATAACTTCAACTCCACATTCCAACCAACTCTATAATCTCATATGCCCAATGTTAATCAAGAATCTATCTAGGTCTGTCTTAAAAGTCCCAGTCTATCTAGCCTCTCCTTATATCCCAAACCATCAAGTTCTGGTAGTATCCTCATAAATCTTTCCTGCACTCTTTCTAGTTTAATAAAATCTCTAGACAGTTGGCTGAAATTTGCTTTTTGTCACTTAGTTAAACATTATGGAAACTAATCTAAACAAAATATGGATTTAGAAATTTGAGCAATCACCTATACAGCAGAAACATATACATTTCTGCAGAATGAAATATATAATACACAGAGTTCAAATTCTCCAGCCATGCACTGGACCACTATTTTTGTTTTGCAGATTTCTGTCTTACTATAAGGAGATTAGGTTTAATAATAAATAACATATCTCAAAACTGTTTGGCCCTCGATGGATTTATTTCTTCGTGCTTCACTGTAAACATTGTCCAGGCAAAAAAAGCTCTTTCTACCTATTTCTTAAACTAAATCTTTTCCTTTTGATCATTAAAGCATAACATTTATTGCTCAAAGAGTGTATTGTGATTATAAGTCCAATGTGTTATGGGGTATTTAACCAAAGTAGGTTCACCCAGTTTTTGACCAAAGCATAAATGAGGATTTGAAGCTATTCTAGACAGGCGACAGTGTTGCAACAGGTTGAAGCTTAAATGCATTGATTTGCTTACATTATCCTCCAAAACATAGGAGGTAAATAGAAAGGCAGAGAAGTGCTGCCGTTCTTAAAACAGCTCCTTCTATTTGATTATGTGGTGGAATTTTATAGTTGGCCATCTTAGTACATCACCTGACAAGTAAAGGAAGATATTTAATGTTTCCTATTATGTGATCTATTTCATGAAATGCTTGCTTTTGAAGTAGTTTTTGTATTAAAACATTGATTAAGAATCAATCCATTGTGAATTGAGTTCTAACTACAAATGTCTTTGGAAGGGCTCTTAGACTGTCATTCTGTAGTTGCATTGGCAATTTTTTGTTCCATTTATTTATAAGGATGTAGGCTTCATCAGGTGGTGAGCCAACTTCTCTGTAGCATCGTGAAAGTACTCCAACAGTACTACTAGGTTTGGAATTCATGGATTTTGATCCAGAGATAATAAAGGAACAATGATACATTTCCAGTTCAGGATGGTGTGTGATTTGGAGGGATTCTAGAAAGTGATGGTTCCAATGTGACTTTTGACCTTCCAGGTTATAGGTTTGGGAGTCATAAACCAACGAATGTGGACAATTTCTGCATATGTCACACATATTTAAACAAATCTTAAAACCGATGGGTGGTACAGGGACACAGTTGTTAGCACTGATGCCTCACAGTGCCAGGAACCCAGAATCAATTCCGGCCTTGAGTCACTATCTGTGTGGAGTTTGCACATTCTCCAATTGTCTGTGTAGGTTTCCTCCTGGTGCTCCAGTTTCTTCCCACACTCCAAAGACGTGTGGGTTAGTTGATTGGCCATGATAAATTGCCCTCAGTGTCGAGGGGATGAGGAGGGTAAATATATGGAGTAACGGGGATCGGGATTGTTGTCGGTGCAGGCTCAATATGCCAAATGGCCAGCTTCTGCACAATAGATTCTATGATTCTGATGCAGTGAATGTTAATGCCATAACTATGTTCCTGAAAACCAATGAGCATACTTATTAGAAATAAACTTACACAAAAGAAAGAATAACACAGTGACATATTTGACTAAGAGTGCTGCAACACACCAGAATAATGATGCACAGTCAATATACCATATATAAATCTTCTGCTGCCGAAACCAGGAACCATCAAAAAAATAAGCAAAATTAAAGTTAATGATCTCAAGTATCAGTATTTGTAAGTACATTTATTGTACAAATGGAATATCATATTTACATTCGGTTTAAGAAAAAAATTCCAATCATGATTTAACCTAAACAAAACACTTGTAACTTCATGCTTCATGGAATATTAGACAACTCATTTGGGATATAGAGCATCGTAGAAAACCTGGCAAAAGTGTCTAAACATCTCTTGGATTACTGGATGCAGCTGAAGCTGGACACTAAATCATCCAGAAAGCTGAAGTTTATGTCACTACCTTGTGTTCACTCAGCACATATCATGAGTTACTGGCCATATGACTCAATGGACCAGTTTTATGGAGAGAATGGGGAACAGAGGTCAGGAACTGCCTCATTTAGTAAATGCCCTCTGTCACTCAATCACGAAGTCATAATGACTGAAATCCAAAACCATCTCAGCCAAAGAGAAGTCAAATCTGCAAGTTCCACTCATTTTGTTGGTTGATGAACTCCATAGCAATAAAAATTGACATTCAAGGGATATACGGAGTAGGGATGGGAGGATAGAAATGCAGTTCAAATCCAACGTCAGCAATCCTATTGAATAAGAGAACAGTCTCAATGGATCATATGGTCTACTTATGCTCTTATTACTTGTGTCCCTGTGTTCTTTATCAACTGCCCGTGTCAGAATACCTGATAACCTAGATAATATTTTTAATATGTTTCTTAAAAGACACTGGGGAGTGATGTTCACTGAATACTTTAGAAGCTGAAGAGACGTAGAGTGGCCAGTGTAGATTCTTAAACTGAACTGCAGTCTAGCCCATGTTTCAGGCAAGATGCCATTAAAGGTTGAATCCAATGATGGAGGGCCACTAAGATGTTTGTTAAATAGCTTTGTACCACTTAAGGCTCGATTTTACGGCCCCCTTTGGTGACAGATTTGTGGGGCAGGCTGGGGGTGTGTGTGGTGTCAAAACAGGACATGTCTACTGCTTACCCATTCCTGCTGCTGCCACAATTTTTCCAGTGGTAGGAGGAGGCCTGCCTGTGGGACAATTATCGGCCACTAAAAGGCCTCATCCAGCTATGATTTAACTGGGGTGGCAAGGAAAGGTGGGATGGAAGTGGTGGTAGTGCAATTTGGGGAAGTGGGGGTGAAATGACCCGTCCCATTGAACAATATGATTCGTTGTCATATAGCTCATGATATGCACTTCAGAACACAATACAATGACTTCAAATTTAGCTTTATGGGTGATTAGTGCCCAAATCAACTAGATCTATTAATCCAAGTGTATACAACAAACATACAGCTGGCAGACTTCATTACCCCTGCTGACGGCAAGCAAGTGGCAGGGAGGGATTGGTGTGGGGAACACCTTAAACTATTGGAGGCCCTTCCCCCAGAATGTTTCCTCTCTCTCCACAGTTCTTCTCCCCCACTGCCCATATACACAAGCCTCCTAAACCCCTGGAACTCCCTCACTACAGCCTTCTAGCCTATCCCTGTGAATACCTCTCCCCCACTTAGCTTTAACTTTGGTTCCACGCCTTTGGTGATTCTTGTATCCCCAGCAGTAGCCAGCACTTCAGGTAGTCTGGAAAAGAGCTGCCAAACACTTGGACGGACAGGAAGCTATCTATCAAGATGAGGGTGGAAGACCTGTCTTAGACTGCTTAGCAACCTGAGAAGTCATTGAATGCTTACAGGGCAATGCATCAGAGTAGGATTATTTTTTTGTTCAGGTAAAGAGTGGTCAGCAATCGGGTCAGTTTGATCGTGTTGATGGAGAAGATGATGTGTGGGAGGGTGTTGGTGGAAGGGGTGGCATGGCGGTGGTGTTAGTCAGGGTGATGGGGTTGCTAATGCTCATTAAAATGTCCACAATGTTTTGGTGACTAACACTTTGTCTAATACTTTCTCCTATCAGTGATTAGCTATTTGGGAGCTATCAGGGTACTCATGCTGATTTGAAGTGGGCCAAGGTGGGGTGTTCTTTTGAAGGGTCAGTGCAGACACAATGAGCTGAATGGTGTCTTTTGAAGTGTAGGAATTCTATGATTCTATTCTATGATTTTAAGGAACCACATTTTACCTTTCACAAGAATTACATCCAATCAGTGGTTGTATGCTACATCTATAAGTGTCTTTTAGCATCCACAGGCAAGTTCAAATTAACCAGCAATTAGGACCAAAGTCATGGGCTAAATCTGGACTTCCCAAACAGGATAGTATGCTAGTATTATATTGAAACTGGTTATTAGCCAATTAGCAATTTTCGTGTTGGTGTTTTCTATCCGAAAGCTCCGCTGTACTGGCACCATTTCTTGTTCTCTTTTGTCAGTTTCTTAGTTAAGGTAATTTAACAAGATTATAGCATTTATGTTGCAAAATGTCAGCTGGTCTTATAACATAAATTGGGTGAAGAGTTGTGTCAGCAGGAAAATGGCATGAGTTTGCATGTTTTTTAAGAGTCCGAGATGGTCCATAATATATGTTTCATGATTAATTTACCATAAAAATATTAAACAGCTGTGGTTGTTTAAATGATTCATCAGCATAATGCCACACTAAAACTTTTCAATCAAGTTTCTTCAGGAGCTTTCGGTTCTGGGTGTTTAAATAGAGTATATTTTTAATGGATATTAAATTGATCATAGCTATGACTGAATATTATCATTATATTAATAATTGATTCTTAATTGTGATTGGCTGAAAGGTCACAAATCATTTGACAATTTTTGGTAATATAACATTTAGTCATAATTCCAATGAAATGAGGTTTACTGTTGCAAGTAAATAAAAGTGATGGTAACCATGGTGATTAAGCGTTGCATAATGGTTACACTTGACTTACTAATATTAGATTAAGTTGCAGAAAAAATATGTTTAGTGGTGTTGATCACCTGGTTGTGTTAGTGATTCAACAGCTTTTGACAGTGTTAAACATGGGCCAGAAGCAAGACCGCTGGTGCAGCTATTGGAATATAAGATTTAGTAGCCAGTTAAATTTTCCAGTCAGGTCCTGTGATAATTGGAATGCTTGGTGTCCACCGGTTAACAACAATGGCTATTTATTAACTAATGCAGACAATTTACAGGCTGCTTCAATACAAGTTTGCTCCATTCACGTCTAGGATCAGTTCTGAAGATAAAAACAAATGCCCACTGGAATTTGCATGCTCGTGTCCCATTGGATGATCAGGTCACATGAGCCTCCAGGCACTCAACCCTTAAAGTGGCTGACTAATACATCCTCCCTCCTTTAAGTCCCCTAACACATTATGGCTGGGATTCTCCAGTATTTCATGCCAGCAGGATTGTCCAGTCCTGCTGCAGTGAGCAGAGATTTAGCTGAGTGCAGTGGGTTCGAGGGTGGGGGGCGGGGGCGGGGGGGGGGGGGGGGGGGGGGGGGGGGGGCGGGGTGATGGTGGAATGAATGGCTGGAGAATTCTGGCCTATATTTTCAAAAGTTGAACTATTTACACAGCATTAACAATAATAAATATTTTTAATGTCAGAAACTCAATCTATCAGGAGATTTGCATTCTCTGAGAGTGACATTACTCAACTGGTTGGAATTCAACAGCAAAGGTAGATTCAGTTGGACTTTCTTGAGTCTGACTCTCTTTTTGTAAAGTCACATTACTTTCCACTGTTTCCTGGCTTTCACTGGGATCAACAGTTGGTTCTATGACAGGCTGACTTACCTCTTCACTCCTTTGATCAGTGACAACACTACTAACAGACACAATTGGAGCAGGCCATAATACTTGCCTTTGAGATGATTCTCATCTTCTTAAATGATTGAAGTTCTGCTTTTGAACTTTGTCCTAAACTTCCACTTAGAACATAGAACATTACAGCGCAGAACAGGCCCTTCGGCCCTTGATGTTGAGCTGACCAATTAAGAAAAAACAATGACCTTCTAACCTAAACCATTCCCTTTTCATCCATAAACTTATCTACTGACCTAAAAACGCCACCAAACTTGGCGCACCTACAACCGCAGCCGGCAGGGCATTCCATACCTTTACCACCCTCTGGGTAAAGAACCTACCTCTGACATCCATCCTATAATTACCACCCCTTATTTTAAAGCTATGTCCCCTCGTGCTAGCTTTCTCCATCTTAGGAAAAAGGCTATCACTATCCACCCTATCTAAACCTCTAATCATCTTATATGTTTCAATAAGGTCTCCTCTTAGCCGCCTTCTTTCTAATGAAAACAACCTCAAATCCCTCAGCCTCTTTTCATAAGACCTGCCCTCCATACCAGGCAGCATCCTGGTAAACCTCCTCTGCACCCTCTCCAATACCTCCACATCTTTCTTATAATGTGGGGACCAGAACTGTACACGATACTCCAAGTGCGGCCGCACTAGAGTTTTGTACAATTGCAACATGACGTTGCGGCTCCAAAATTCAATCCCCCTACCAATAAAGGCCAAGACTCCGTATGCCTTCTTAACAACCTTATCGACTTTGTAGGATGCTGGGCCAGCTCTGGCCTCTACAACTCCTGGGACCCAACTTGGCCTGTTCCCAAAATCTTTTGCAAATACTGGATCTATTTATCTCAAATGCTGTTGCGAGTGTTGATGAATCATGGTTCCCTTCCTGCATACTCCACTCTTCCTGCCAAATTTGGAATTGACAGGGTCAACATGGTCTTCAAAGTCTAACCCAGTAGGAGCTCAGCAGAAGCTAATCCAGTGGTTGTATGTGTAAGCAAACAGCAATCTTGCTAATTTTGGTTCAAGGCAATGATAATTTCTCCATGTCAGCTTTGAAGACTTGTACTGCGCATTCCATGAGCCCATTAGATGAGGAGTGACATGGTGCTTTTCAGATATACTTGATTCCATTGGGTATGATGAAGTTTTGGAACTCAGCCCTTGTGAGTGCCGCTCCATTGTCTGAAAGAAGTACTTCTGGCAATCCATGGGTAATAAAGCACTGGCGCAGTTTCTCAATTGTTGCATAAGATATTGTAGATTTCATTTAGCATGCCTCCATTCAGTGCGTCCACTGAAAACAGAAACATTATACCCATAAATGAACCAAAAAAATCAACATAAACTTTTACCAGCAGCTAGGACTTCCTTTTCAATTTGAGAATACTCTTGTTCCACCTCTGAAAGAGTTCTTGATATGTATCCAATGGGTCTGTCTGACCCATCATCCATCCTTTTGGATAACAGAATTCCCATCCCATATAGGGATGATTCACGTGAGAACCAACTTTTTGTTGGTTCCATGATTAAAGTATTTGTATCATTTGGATGAAAGCTTCCTTTTGTGGTGTTTTTCACCACTATCTCTGACGTTGCTTCAATTGTGCATGCAAAGGTGCCAGTGATGTTAATATGTTTGGGAGGAACTTCCTTTAGTAGTTGACAAGTTCAAGAAAAGATTTGAGTTCTGAGGTGTTCCTAGGGGTCAATGTTTCCTTAATGGCTCTCACTTTCTTCTCCATAAGATGAACCCATCTGTGCATCAACTCTATAACCTAGATACGCCAACTCATGAACTCCTCCTTGGAGTTACTGGTATGTTTTTTTTCTATGGCTGAGGCCTGCCCCCCATGTCCACCTTCAGCTTCAGTGGACAGATATTCAACAACTTCACTGTAATTGGGGCTACCTTGCCCACTTTATGTTATTCATTAACAAAATATTGGATTCAACTTCCAGGTGTCTATATTATGCACTGAAGCTGAATTACTTACCCTGTTTATACTGGGCAGGGCCTGCTTGTTTCTACACTTGTACCTTACATGCACTTTTGTTCCAAATGTGAAGTGTTCTGCTTCTCTGAATCAACACTTGTCTTGGGAATGAATCCCCCCACATTGGTAGCACACTGCATTTCTCCTTGGTTTTTGAATATAATTCCTATACTTTTGAATTATTCTGGCTTCAATGCTTCTCCCTTTGTTTAAACCAACACCTTCACTTTTGGCCTCACTGCTGTAGCAGCTTCACCAAACCTGGTGGATCTCACTGTTGTGCATCCTGTGTAGCTCTGGACACCTCTTCTCTGCACTTTCCTACTAAGGCCATTTCTAACTTTGTAAAAAGTTACTTCTAACTCTGCCAGTAGCCTCTTCTGTACTGCCATATTGTTTACACCACAATCTAAACAGTCCCTCAGCATGTTATTCAATGCTGAACCAAATTCACAGTGCTCCATTATTTGTCTTAATCTTGCTAAAAAGGCTGCAATGATTCCTCTTTTGGCCCTCCCAACTGAATTAGCTGTATACATTTGCAATATGACTGAGGGCTTCAGGTGGTAATGCCCTTTCACTAGTTCCATGGGCTCTGCAAAGATTTTCATAACAGGAGCATCTGGAGATATTAAATCCTTGGTCAAGTTATATGAACTCAGTAAGAATTTAGCAACACCAATTTATAATCCAACCGATTTATTTGATAGTAAAAACGCGAGCTTTCGACTCCTGTGTCTTCTTCAGGCAAATGCAGTGTTCTGGTCTGCAATAGCACACATCAGCACAGACAGTCAGAGATTGCTGATTAGAATGCGAATCCTTACATCTAACCTGCTATTCAAGTGTTAAAGTGGCTAACAATGTGTGTGAAGGGGATCCTGAGCATTGGTTAGAGAGTTGTGTATTTTCTCCAGACAGCACAGTAAGTGAGGTTTTTTGCTAACCCAGGCAAGTTACGGGGGTTACAGATAGTGTTTCATGAAGCCAAGATCCCTGTTAAGACCGTCCTCATGTGTGCGGAGCTTGGCTATCAGTCTCTGTTCAGCGACTCTGCGCTGTTGTGTATCACGAAAGCCCCCTTGAAGAACATTTACCCGCAGGTCGGAGGCCGAATGCCCATGACTGCTGAAGTGTTCCCAGCCTACACATTGTAATCAATATAACCCCCTCTTTATCCTCCTCCTCTATTCCATTAGCTTGGAAAATTATTGCAAATACTCCACATTTTGTATCCATTCTTTGGAATTTACAGGAAATGGCTCCAATTTGCCAAAGATGCTCATATTGTTAATTTTTTCTTTGCAGTTTGGACCTATGTTATGCTCATGTCTTATGCTGGAGTATTTCAAATGAGATCCCCTTTGCACACTTTTCTAGGACTTTCCATTTTCCTCATCACCAATGTGATGCTCACAATGATTGGCGACAGGTTAACAACAACTATTTATTAACTAACTCAAACTAGAGTGCTTCAGTATGTGTATTCCCCCGTTCAGCTCGACGATCAATTTTGATGGTAAAAGCCTGGGCTCAGCCCTAGGATTTGCATAGTCCCACCTCACTGGCAATCAGGTCACATGATCCCTGGGCACTTATCCCGTATGTAGGTTCACTGCTGCAGGTCCAAAATAAAAGATTTAATTGTCATCTTGAAGAGGCATTTTTGGAGACTCTTTTTATTGATTTGAGAAGGGAGAAGAGTCAACACTGATAGTGTTGCTGATGAAAAACAGATAAAAATCCTAGATAACAGTTTGCATCAGTGCATCATTTGTTTGTGAACTCATGGTTTGTCAGACATTTTATGTCATATTTAATGTGCTATTATTGATTTGATTTTAATCAGAGGGTCCTAGCCACATTGATAGAGCAATGTGGAAAGTTCCTGAATAATTTCTGCTTCGTCATTCACCTGGACTTCATAACGTTAAAAGAACCTTCGGAAAGGCAATCTAGGCACACATCTGAATAAGCCACACACTGACAGATGCAGTAGGAAAGAAGAGACAACAGGGAGAAGGCCTTACCATTAAAAGTGTACACAGTATTGATTTGGATCTGCGAGAACAGGCTGGCATTTTTGACTTAACAGATGAGCTTTCACTGATGCATCCCATGAGTTGCACAAGTATTGTAAATTGTCATGGGTAATTTCTATAGCTTTGCCAGGGATTCTGGCAGTTTCCCTGTCAGTCTATGATACATAGTTGTATCCAGCAGATGACATCTCCTCCAACATACTACTGCACAGACAATATAATTGCAATTTCTGAGTTTCTCAATGCATTGTCACAGTCACCAACATAAGTCCAACATGCTGGAAAGAAAAGCGATGGAACAGTGGAGCCAAAAAGCATAAACCTCTATTGCGCGAGTTTCACCTTTAAACTGGCTCAGAGATCAGTTCTCTTCAGCAGCTTTAAACATTATATGAAACAGATTCCACTCATTTTAAATTGATTGCTACAACTCTAGACTAATTAGCTGAAACAGACATTTTGTCTTGAATAAAATATCAATAGAACTATGAACATGAATGATGACAGTCTAAAACTATTTGTATAAAGGGAAAAAAAAACAACGTTGGATTTCAGTCCAAATCTTTAGATGTTGAACTGTGTAAAATTATGATTCCCTTGAAGCTAAATTTCTACAAAACTATTGATATTGGTTTTTGAACACTTGCATTGCAAATTCTCACCAGAACAATCAGCTGGGGGAATGCCATGGTTCTTGTAAAGTTCTTTTAATTCGCATTACATCGGGATATTTGTTGTCTCAGATTGAGCAGTCACTCCACTGGAGGCAATGCAACGCTTGTTCATTAATAAAAGTTAGGCTACTTTTTCCATGTATTTGTTGGTGTATTGGATGCATTTCAAGAGAAGAAATGAGGTGTCACAATACAACGCAATGTGGCACAGTAGTTAGCACTGCTGCCTCATAGTGCCAGGGACCCAGGTTCGCTTCCCAGCTTGAGTCACTCCATGTGAAGAATCTGCACATTCTTCCTGTATCTGCATGGGTTTCCTCCAGACTCTCAGGTTTCCTCCCACAGTCTGAAAGATGTGCTGGCTAGGTGCATTGGTCATGCCAAATTCTCCATCAGTGTATCCAAACAGGCGCCAGAAGGCGACTAGAGGATTTTCACTGTAACTTCATTGCAGTGTTAATGTAAGGTTACTTGCGACACTGATAAATGAACTTTAAATTTAAACATTGTCATCATTAAAACATGGAAGCAGTGAAGCAGGACAGATCCATCCTGCTGATGAATTCCTGTATGTCTAGGATTATCCATTCAATCCCCCTGATTGAGATCGTTTTTATGAATTGAAATTGTGTTCAAATTCAAAGGATATGGAGGTAGTTTGTGATGTCAGTTTATCATCTTGTCTTCACTTGCTAGCTAATCAGCAATCCTCTTGTGCCTTCTTCATCATGTCCCAGGTCACAAAGGTTTCAAAGGATCCTAAGGCCCTAGGTCTAACTGATGGGTAAATCTTAATTAAAATATTTTCATTTATTTTAAACACTTGGGGTGCCCTTACCACTGTCAGAAATATCTTTTAATTCATGAGCCATTCCTTTATTACCTGGCAGCCTTCTGCTAGCTTGCCATTCTCACCCACTGGCAATTGACATTGGGTTTAAAGATCGGGGCAGGATTCTCCGATCTTGTCCATACCTGCCCTGCTGCAAGTGAGAATGGAGAATTAGGTGTTCCAGCCAAAATTTCGTTCACTTTCAGTCACACCGGAGAATCCTGGCCGCAAATGGGCTTGGAGATTTTTGGCGTAAACGGTTTTCTGGTCCATCTTTGACCACTAGCAATGTTAATGCCAAAGAACACTGAGGATTATGGATATGCTGTAAAGTTGAATGCAGAGGAATCATTATGTAAAGAAATTTAGATCTACAATTCTTTTACCACCTCCTCCTGATCTTACAATCTGAATGCTCTATGAAAATATTTCTATATTTAATTGAGAATTAATAATATTAATAATTATGCGTTATAATTAAACACCCTAAAGCAGAAAATCAACATGTGGGGCGGCACAGTGTCAGGGATCCGGGTTCAATTCTTGGCTTGGGACACTGTCGGTGCAATCTGCACATGTCTGCGTGGGTTTCCCTCCAGATGCTTCGGTTTCCCTCCACAGTCTGAAAGACATGCTGGTTAAGTTCAATGGCAATGCTGACATCTCCCTCAGTCTACTTGAACAGGCTCCAGAGTGTGGCAAATGGGGAATTTTCACAGTAAGTTCATTGCAGTGTTAATGTAAACCCACATGTGACACTAATAAATAAAATTAGAAACTTGATACAGTTTTGGAGTTACACAGTAATTTATGCACAGAGAGACTAGTTAAACAATTGTTTCTGCATTGATGCAACATGGTTTTACTGTTGCATCAGTGCACAATGTGCAATATCATTGTGATTTAAGTTTTGGCAAGCAAGAGGTTGTTTCACAAATGATCAAGAAAGACCTTCCATTGACAGAGTACATTGGACATCCCAATATGCTCTATAGCCAATCATCTTTTGAATTCTCCAATCATTCTTATTTGTAGGCAAACGGTGGGCAGTGGGTGGGAGGGTGGGAGGGTGGGAGGGGGGGCGAACAACTGTAACATCCCACAATTAGTCAACAAGAAAAACAGCAGTTTGTTTATTTTGTTGAGGAATGAATGTTGGCCAGGACAATTGGAGAAAGCCCTGTTCATTTTTGAATAATGTCACATGTTCGAGGCACTAATAAATGGACAGAGTCTTCCAACAACGTAACACTCCATCAGTATTGCATTGAAGCATCAATCGAGATTAACGGCTTATGCTTTGGAGAGATGCTAGAAATTCCTGACCTCAAACTACGTGCTGCCACGAAGCAAAGATGATACAGAATGTAACATTTTTTTTACTGCCAGTTAATTAGGGAAATATGGCCATTCTAATTTGAACTGGATAGTTCTTTAAAGAACGTAAAAACGTAAAATATAGTTGCACAAAACAAAATACTTGAACTAATACATTTGAAAACTAAACACTTCCTTGGGGCTCAGCAATTAGGTTCAGATGCTACTTGTTTCTGCTTGCAAAGGGGTTAATTAAAAAAAAAATTACTCGCATTTATGCCTCTGGCCTAGTTTCCTCCGTACTTCAGAAACACTTTTTGATAATTGCTAATGAATTGATAACAGTTAATGAATTCTTCTCAGAGTCAAATATACTGACCATGAAACATAAAGTTTGGAGTTAATATTCTATACAGGTTTTCGAGGGCATAGCGACGATAAACGTTAATTGTTTATGAATCTATTCGAATATTAAGCCATTTCCACGGATGTTACTTTTATTATTTATATTCCTTTGTCCAGCAAATGCCACGTTGTAAGGTAGTAAATTTGTTTCATGATTGATTAAATGTGCTTCAGTTTATTTGAGAAAAAAAACATTCTTTCATTTTTTGAACACTGGCATAAATATTTGACATATTAGAGCTGAGACATTGTTCTTTGAAGGAAAATTCTTCAGTTTAGTCAACATCTGTGTTACCAAGTCAACGGTGATAATTATCTTTCATAATTGGCTGGAAAATGTTCATGCTTACCAAATGTGATTTCAATGGGCTGCCTTACATGTGTGCATTTCAATGACCTTGACCATCATATAACACTCCTCAGGGGGCTCTTCCCAGATGAAAATACCTTAGAAATGCAGTGGGTGCTCCAAGCAATAATTACTCGTAGAAAATGTGCGGTTATGTGACACATATATTCACAGTAGAATAAATAGTACCAGAATTCACTCTGAATTTACACCATGGATTTAAAGTAAATAACCATTTGGAAGCACATCAAGGATATAATGACAGGAGTGGATCGTGCAACACTGAAGTCACATTAATTTACATGCAATTCCAGTTGTTAAAAAAAAACTTAACAGAAATGTGAGCTTGCTTTCGAGACTGCGAGCAGCCTGTCTACAGCTAAAAAGGAGTAATAATCCTGTGAACATCTTGGTAGTGGCTGATACAGAAAGGGAGTGACTTACAAATACAGTGCATTTGAGAGTTTGTGATGGAGCTTTTTGATGGGATTGACAGTGGACAATAATAAGCTTGTGATCAAAGTCATCTCACATTCCTACACGAGAAAGGCTTGACTGACAGTGGGGGAAAGAAATCTTCACTCGCATCGCTCTTTTTGCATCATCAATGCATCACAAAAAGCTTTTAGCTAATTATTTAAGTAAAAGGTTAAAATGGTACTCACCACCCTCCAAAAACAAGCAAAACCATGCCCCTTATGCTCGTGTGAATAAATAATGTGGAGACGTAAGTACAGTAAGAAGTCTCACAACACTAGGTTAAAGTCCAACAGGTTAATTTGGTATCACAGACTTTTGGAGCACTGCTTCTTCTTCAGTGATACCAAATAAACCTGTTGGACTTTAACCTGGTGATGTGAGACTTCTTACTGTGTAAATAGAGACAAAATACTGCGGATGCTGGAACCTGAAATAAATACAGGAAATGCTGGAAAAACTCAACAAGTCTGACAACATCTGTGGAGGAGAATATAGCCAGCGTTTTGAGTCATTACTCTGTGACTTTAAGTTTTTTCTGGAAGAAAGAAAGCTGAGATGAGAAATAATAGAGGTATTCAAAATCATGGAGCATTCTGGCCAGAATAGAAAGAGAGTAACTATTTACATTTATAAAAGATTTGAGAGTGAGAGGACACAGATTTAAAGAAATTGGTAAAAGAATCAAAAGCGATGGTTAGAAAAGGCTTTAGCATACAGCAATTGGTTAGGATCTGGAAAACACTGCCTGTGAATGTGATGGATCGAGGCTCAATCAAAGCATATGAAGAAAATTCATGTTGCTGAAAATCTCAGCGTCAGTGTCACCTGTGGAACCTCAATCTGCTTTAAGGGGAGAAATTTAAATGGAATGTTTTAGCAACATCTTTGCAAAGAACTGTTGAACAAAATCATAAAAGGAATATTAACAGAAGAAGAGGATATCTAGAATCTAAAGACAAGAATAAACAATGGGATTTGTGTCTTCCTCAAAACATTTGCCATTACGGATAATTATAGCCAGTTGTCATTTTTGGGATACCAATTGGAACAATTATATTTGAGCCAATGCTATTTTGAGAATATGCAATGAGTTTTTTGGATGACATCTTTAAGTCATAAGATTAAATTGCTGTCACCATTCCCAAAACTTTTCTTAAGCATTTTAGTCAAGCATCAGATAATTCAAAATGATCTCTCAAGACAAATCCAGATTTATTTATCAAAACTCAAATTAGTCCAGCATGAACATAGAACATAGAACACTACAGCACAGAACAGGCCCTTCGGCCTTCAATGTTGCGCCGACCAATATAAAAAGCAATGCCCCTCCAAACTAAACCATTCCCTTCTCTTCCATATACTTATCAACTAACCTCTTAAACGCCACCAAACTTGGCGCATCTACAACTGCTGCAGGCAGGGCATTCCACTCCCGAACCACCCTTTGGGTAAAGAACCTACCTCTGATATCCGTCCTATAACTATCACCCCTAATTTAAAGCTGTGTCCCCTCGTGCTAGCTTTCTCCATCCTAGGAAAAAGGCTATCACTGTCCACCCTATCTAAACCTCTAATCATCTTATATGTTTCGATCAGGTCCCCTCTTAGCCTCCTCCTTTCTAACGAAAACAACCTCAAATCCCTCAGCCTCTCTTCATAAGACCTGCCCTCCATACCAGGCAACATCCTGGTAAACCTCCTCTGTACCCTCTCCAATGCCTCCACATCTTTCTTATAATGCGGGGACCAGAACTGCACACAATACTCCAAGTGCGGCCGCACTAGAGTTTTGTACAGTTGCAACATGACGTTGCGGCTCCGAAATTCAATCCCCCTACCAATAAAAGCTAAGACTCCATATGCCTTCTTAACAACCTTCTCGACTTGACTGCCTACTTTCAGGGATTTATGCACATACACACCAAGATCCCTCTGTTCATCAAGACTACTAAGAATCCTACCATTAGCCCTATACTCTACACATTTATTATTTCTGCCATAGTGCATTACCTCACACTTTTCCACATTAAACTCCATTTGCCACCTCTCGGCCCAGCTCTGCAACTTGTCCAAGTCCCTCTGCAAACTATAACACCCCTCTTCACTATCTACCACTCCACCGACTTTAGTGTCATCTGCAAATTTACTAATCCATCCTTCAATACCCTCATCCAGATCATTTATAAAAATTACAAACAGCAGGGGCCCCAAAACAGACCCCTGAGGTACACCACTTGTCACCGAACTCCACGATGAATATCTCCCATCAACCACCACCCTCTGTCTTCTATCTGCTAGCCAATTCCTAATCCAATTAGCTAAATCACCCTCTATCCCATACATCTGCATTTTCTGCAGAAGTCTTCCATGGGCCACCTTATCAAACGCCTTACTAAAGTCCATATATACCACATCAACCGCCTTACCCCCATCCACCTCTTTGGTCACTTTTTCAAAAAACTCAATGAGGTTAGTAAGGCACGACCTACCCTTCACAAAACCATGCTGACTATCCCCAATCAATTCATTTCTCTCTAAATAACTATAAATCCTATCCCTAATAATTCTCTCCAATACTTTGCCCACAACAGAAGTAAGACTCACTGGCCTATAATTCCCTGGAAGGTCTCTCTTCCCCTTCTTGAACAATGGGACCACATTCGCTATCCTCCAGTCCTCCGGAACCACACCTGTAACCAACGATGACCTGAAGATCAGAGCCAGAGGCTCTGCAATCTCCTCTCTTGCCTCCCAGAGAATCCTAGGGTAAATCCCGTCCGGCCCAGGGGACTTATCCAACTTCAAACCCTGTGAGCATTTCACAAAACAAGCATTCTGCTGTCAAATGGCGACAACAATGTCAATAATACATTAATGATTTGTATTTCCATATGATATGGTAAGATGCCTCAGAACTTTATATTACAGGTACAGAGGGAATAAATAAATGGCACTTCACCAAAAGGGAAAGGAAAACATGGAGAGAGTTTGGATCAGAATTCTTTTACAAATTAGAATAAACTAAGTATTTCAAAAGGTTTTTGAAACAAGGGAGAGAGATTTTGTATCGAAGACTTGGGCAGGATTTTATCACAGGCTGCAGAACCCCAATGTTGGCATCCAATGGGACTCTCCATCCTGCTTGTAGCATCACCTGGTGCCCTTTCGCACCAGCTTCCTGAAGACAGCCACGTAATCAACCAACTTCGCTTCCACCATCTAAGTAAAGACAGTAGGTGCCCAGTTCGGCACACCCCACCTCCCTCCACCCATTTCCCTCTACACTCAATTCTGCCTGAACCAGTCAAAGATGGACATTGCTAAGGCAGACTTCAAGGGTACTTTAACGTGGAGTTATAGTAATGAATTATGTCAGGGGTGGAGGAGGTGGTAGGCCCCTCCAAGCAGTGGGGAGGGAAATCCTTCCAGTTGAATTATTCAAACCTTTAATGCCCAGTGCCCCTTTTCAGATCAAGGCTCTGACCCCTCTGGCTCCTACCATATTTGAGCAGGAGGTTGGCTGCATTCAGCTGATTGCCTCCACATGAGACAGAGGGGCAGCTCCATCAGCAGCACAATGCCAACCAGGGCAGAACTTGGCTCCTTGTTGAGGGTTTAATCATGTAAAGTGGCTACCTGTCTCCATACAGCAAGCAGCACTGATCCACATTCCTGTCCTGGCAGCTGGGATATATTGGGGAACCTCCTGATATGCATGCATATGCACGCGCGCGCACACGCACACAAAAACACACACACACAAAAACAAACACACATGTACTCATACACACGCCTGAAAATATGGGGCCAGGAAACTGTGTCTCAGCTTTCTATTATTCAATATATATTCAATGACTCACAGACAATAATTTCCAAAATACATATTTTAAAAAAAGCAATAAACTATGCAAAAAAAAATAAGTTCCGTACAAGCAAAGAATTCAAGGCAAGTTCTCTGACCAAGAACTTTTAATTACTGCTCTGATTGCTGGCCAATCCATTTGCTTTAAGTTCAAAGTGTCAGCTTGGCTCAGTTGGTACAGTATTTGTCTCTGATTCAGAAGATTGTGCATTCAAGCTTCACATCAGCACTTAAGCATATAATCTAGGCTGACAGCTCTGTGTAGTTACAGAACAGGTGCTGCATTGTTTGGCTGAGATATTAACAGGAAGCTTTCTCTGCCCAGTGAGGTAACTGCAAGAGTCTTGTGTTACTACTTGAACAAGAGCCAAGAGTTCCTCGGAAGTCCAAGTTAATATTCCTTCACATTACCCAAATAAATTAATTGGTCATTTCCTGTTTAAAGAAGCTTGACCAGAATACTATGCCCTCCCTTGTTGGGTTAGAAATTATGGGGGCAAAAAATTAGGCATCATGCCCATGGTAGCATGCTTATTGCCCACCTGCCTAAAATGGGATTGTCCCGTGGCATTGGGATTGCCAAAATGGGATTGCCGCTGATGGGATTTTACCTTCAGCAAGGCCACCAAATCACTCATGGCAGTTTTTTGCATGTCCAGTTGTGCCTCCCCTCCCCCCCTCCCACCCCACAAAATAGATTTCCCATCTACTCATTTCTCTCATGCCTTAACAAGTTCCCTCCCGACCACCATCACCTCGATCACTGAGACCTGGCCCCAGTGAAAGCCTGTATTTACTTCAAGTCTGGGTACATGGCATTCTCTGGGTCTGCCCATAGTCCCGGCAGTGGCACTGCTGGGGATAGAGAACTGCCAGTCAGTTCATTAACGGGCAGCACTTGGTGGTAGGACTTCTCCAAGATGGAGGTGGAATTCCTGCCTTGAGCCAATTAACAGTCTAAATGGCGGCAGGGATGATCAAGCCAAGAAGATGCAACTCCACCCGATTTTTCAGCTGGACAGTGGGCAAGGGCAGAGGGGTCGGTGGCTGGGGGAATAATGGCAAGGCCACCAGCTTCGTATAAATTTCTTGCTGTTCTGTGTACAAATTAGCTGCTGTAATGATTGGACATTTAAATAAGTTTGTTTGTTAGTAAGTTTTTTCTGGCATCTTCAAATGGTTAGGTGCATTGGCCATGCTAAATTCTCCTTCTGTGTACCCAAACAGGCACCAGAATATGGCGACTAGGGGACTTTCATGGTAACTTCATTGCAATGTTAATGTAAACCTACTTGTGACTATTAAATAAACTTTTATTAAAAAATTGTGTAAGCTGCTAAATAAATGTAAATTCTACAATTTAATTAAATGCATTAAGATTGTAGATTGATGTGAAACATAAAAGGCAGAAAGTTAATACAAATGTGGCAGCCTACCTACTAAAAATAGCGCACTCAGAAAACAAAAGACCCACTTGTCTTCATTAACATTCATCTTCACCTCATATCAAAATGATTGAAATATTTAGCCCTTTGCTCTTACATCCTCACACTTCCTCAGTCAATATTTCCTAGTCTAGTAATGCTTTTGAGCAAGAACTCATATGAAAGTTAAACAGTTTAGCTGTTGAACCAAGCAATAAATGGTGTTTCAGGAAAAGAAAAGCAATGAGTTTGCCAACAGTGACATAAAGATGAAATGATCTGGATTTCCCTATAACGTAGCATGTTGTTCGGATCACTTACTAACGGATTGTATTTATGAATACACTATTGATTTTTTAAAAGGCGGGGGATTTTATTTAAAACCTATTTACTTGAAAGCTATCATAAACATATGAGTTCAAATTGGTAAGTCAAGGGACATCTGAAAAAAAAATAGACATATCGTTTTCACAGACTTTTCCTTTCATTTTCAGATCATTAAATCAGTAGATGAAATGTGCAGCGATGATTAATTTTAGCTAATCAAGGTCATTTTAAGGTATCAGCTTCACATCCTGCCAAAATAACCATGGCTTGCTAAAATGTACCATAACCATTATTGCACGCTATGCCATTATCACATTTATTATTGCTCAATTAGAGTGGTCCTTAAAATTCCATAAAAGATAGAACTTCCTTACTTAACATATTTATTATGATCCTGATTCACATTCAACAGTGCATCATGTTCATCTCCCACTCATTCTAATCCTGATTCGACTCAAATACTGCTTAATGGAGTTTCTCTTTAATTTCGATCATAGAATGGGAAATTTTCATTAAAACAGAATGTTCTGAGCATCAGTAACCAAATATTATATTATGTCTTAATGTAATTTCTAATTTTCTGAGGGTATAAAGTAAATGCAGTGAATGGGAAAAGAGCTGCCATGATATTGGGATTGATAGTTTCAAGATTATTGCTGACAAAATCATTTTCCTTTTAAAGGTACATTACTTGGCATTAGTAGAATTTATTGTGGCAGTGACACTGTTATATGGTACTTTTGACCGGTATTTCAAGAGTGAAAAGAAAATTAGTACTGGCTGTAGTTCCTGAATTAGCGGCAGTCCAACCATTTCACTGAACCAAACAGTGTTGGAGAAATGAGATGGGGGTTGACCCTGTTATTTCATACAGCAAGAATAAGGTGAAGTGTCAGTACTTAGCACAAAATTCTACAGAATTTTACTTAATTTGGGCCCTAGAGATTTCTTTCAAAACAAAATTATGCAACTGTTCAAAACCACATGAGTAGTATCACATTGAAACATAATGAATATGTGTAGTCTTGCCAACCCCTTAAAACCTTAACAAAACCTTAACAAAATCATGGAAAGTCTTATTTCATAGTGTCTTGAGAAGCTAGATTTGTTGAGGGACAGTTGTCTAGGTATTGTCACTGGACTAGAAAACCAGAAGCCCAGGGTCATATTGTGGGGACTCCGACTTGAATCCGACCATAGTAGATGCTGAAATTTGAATTCATTAAGAAAACACTGAGATGAAAACAATCTAATAATGACCATTAATTAAATGCATTAAGATGGTAAACTGATGTGAAATATAAAAGGCAGAAAGTTAATACAAATGTGATAGCCAGTCTACTAAAAATAATGCACTCAGAAAATAAAAGACCCACTTGTCTTCATTAACATTCATCTTCACCTCATTTCAAAATGATTGAAATATTTAGCCCTTTGCTCTTACATCCTTCATTTGTCAATTGTCATAACAACACGTCTGGTTCACTACTGTCCTTTAGGGAGGGAAATCTGCCATCCTTACCTAGTCTGGTCTATATGTAATTCCAGATTCACAGCAGTATGGTCGACTCTAAAAATGAAAATGCCATTTGAAATGTTCAGGGACAATTAAGGTTGGGCAATAAATGTTGGACCCAGCAGTTGCACCTATATTCCTTGTGAATAAATGAAAAAAGAATGGGGATCTAATATTCTGCCTTTGTTACTAGCTCAAAAATGGACGTGAATAAAAAGTGACAGAGTGAGGGATAAAAAGGCTGACAATGTATTTAGTCAGTTTTTAAGTATTACTCTTTGATCCTATAACAGACCCTATTTTTATCATTGCGTCACACCTGTTTTCAGGCATGAAAACATGGTAAAGTTGGGTGTGAAGCCATTAACACAATCCACGCCCGTGTCTGTGCAGATAGCCACTTGACTGAGACCCGGGAATGACCACGTGGTCACGATCTGAATTAAATGTATTCGCCGAAATCACGCCAAAATAACCATGCTAAATAAAAGTCTGAATTGGGCGTTCCAGCTGCTGAAGAAGTGAGTTCAGTGCAATCAGAGGCCTGATTGCTCACTGCTGGGGTGAGGCAGGTGGGGACAGATGGATCCCTGGTGAGGTGGGATGGGGGTCCACTGCCACTCTGCGAGTGATTGGTAGAGGAAAGGGGCAGGGGGGTCACGTCGGTCTGGGTAGTGGGGGTTGGGTGGATAAGGGGGACAGTGGGGGCCGTTGTTCCTGCTTTTCGCTCCCAGGCAGCTTTCTCCGCTTTCTCGGTTTAGGAGTGATCTGACACAGGCCCGCTTTTTCAAATTTTTTTCTAACTGCGCATGCACAGTTCTGATCATTTTGGGCATGATAAGTCCTGCCCACAGTGATTTTTTTTTCAGGCTGAGTACGTATGGGTACCCCTGAAAGCAGATTTCGAAGTCGGATCTGAATTGCGCCCAGATTCAGCACTTAGAATAAAAATGGTAAAATCAGGCCCAATGGGTAAGCGACTGCAGCAGCAATGTAATAGTCAAACTATGTTCAAGAAGTTCAACACCATGAACTTACATAGCTCTCTGCAGTTGTTTAAAGTTTATTTATCAGTGTCAATGCAGGCTTGCATTAACACTGCAGTGAAGTTGCTGTGAAAATCCTCAAGTTGCTCAATAAAACAGAGAAATAACAATCTTGCCCTACCTCCATCAGTAATCTGAATAGATGGGTGACTATCACAGCAGTCTTGGAGCTCAATAGTACATGAGGAGGGTAGAGGATGAATGGGGATCACTTTATCAGCAAAGCTGCATTTATAAGTGTCAAACAAAAGAAGACAGGACATATGAGGTACTTCTATACATTGTATGAGGAGCACCATCCTTCAAACAGTAAAAGTATAATTATTATACATATATAAATCTAATTACCCTTCTGAGCTTTTAGCCGTTACTTTATCGAGGTGGATTCTGAAGATTTAGTACTTGAAATGTCAGGAGACATATTTCACTGACAGAAATATGACAATGTGGAAATCCCAGTTGACGATATGTTGCTACAAGCTGGGCAAAAGAAAACCTACTATGTGCTACTTATCATGCAAGAGAAACTATCTGAAGACAGAGCACATTGCATTGTTTAAAAAAAGAACAATTTTGTTTAATGTGCAGAGTTCTCACTATGGTACATACAAGAATTAAAAATAATCTTCCAGGCATATGCCAGCTGGGTTTGTTACATTTTGACACGATAATCTATCTAATCTAAAATTGTCCAAGGGAGGGAGCCAAATCATTCAATTCAAATATAAACATTCATCGTGACTTGCCCAAGTATATGTTTGATGGACAGATTTTTTTAATTTAACGGGGTTATTGAAATTTAGAAAAAAAAAATCCAATCACAATTGGGCAGCCTTTTCAAAATGTAATGATTGGTTAAGGTTTTAAAAGACTCCATTGTTATTTTGATATGTTTATCAATCTGTACTTTGCAATTCGGAGTGTCTGATTAAAAAAGGGTTAAAGAACTACTATTCACCATCATAATCAGGGCTTCAAGGGTTGCAAACTTTTTTGTTTATTCCACATAGTAAAGCTTTATAACACAGTAAAATATAGTTTATTATTGCTACAATTCCTCTGTTCTATGACAATTTGTTACAGTTATTTGGCATTTCAAGCCTAAAATAAGATTTAGTGTGAATGTTGCTTTGCTGTTTTTTTTTAAAAAAGAGGAAAATTCTGTGGAAGCAGGAATCAGAAGCAACAATTGACAGTACTGAAGGTGGATTCTCTACTCATTATTCAAGGTGCACTATGTTGTTTCGCTGAAGTATCAAGGCAAGTGGAAACATTTGTGAGGATCTTGAGGAATAATCTGAAGCACAGAAGTTGAAAGGATTTGGAGTAAACTGGTAGAAAGAACCCACAAACATGATAAACTGGTAGAAGAGGCAGTGTCTATTTGCTAGCTAGTATTTAAAATCATAATGAGTGCACATCTTCTATGTGTTTTCTGTACAAATGTTGTATGCTCCAATGTGGTTTACATGTGATACTTTCTGCTATTTGCTTTGTAAGCATATACTAGCTGCATAAACAAAACTCTTTTACTTTTTTATTTCCCCTTGTTATACTTACTGACATTTCTTTTTCCTGCTTCATGGAATACATCCAAATTTGCATACATTTGGAAATTAGAATGAATTCGTAGAATATCAATAAATTCCTTAACATGTTGTGCCAATGCGAACCTTGGATGCAGCAATTAAACACAAACTACACCTTAGCTGATGGAATCTGGGTCAACAACAAGATAATAGTAAAATAATCCAAATGAACTGTTTGGTGTCTCCTCTCAATCTATTTGCCGTCACTTCAAGTAGAAGCAGCTCAGGGGAGGGACAATTTGGGGAGAAGGGTGGTTACCTATTTCACATTCCAATAATAAGTACCAACACAATTCGGAGTTCGACTTGATCATCTGACTACCATTGAGTCTGTGATATTGGTTGCCTGTATTCTAAAGTCGGGGGAAGAATTTGATGTTTGAAAGCCAGTGTAGTTCTCCATGCTGGAAAGAAGAACTCTCAGGCCCTTTTATAAGTGTTCCATTTTAAATATTACAAAAATATTATCTTTATTAGTCTTCACATGGGTTCCACTTGCATCCCAGGATGGCTCAAGGTCCAGGGGCACCAAGGACACAATGGGGGTTGCATTTCCCATCCTGCCTGCCACAGGAATCATAGCAGGTGCGCGGCAGACTATACAAAGATCTGTTGATCTCAGGTGGGATTTTCTAGTTTGGGGGTGAATGCAGCCAAGATCTTTCTGAGATCAGAGATGCAGGAAATTCCAACATGGAGAACACCGCCCTTAATCCAACTCTCCTCCGATGGCTATGGCCTTGTTCAGAGTTTGTTGAGGGACTGCTTGTGATTAGGAACTCCCAGATTAGATTGTCACATTGTTTATAGGTGGCACAGTGGTTAGCACTACTGCCTCACAGCACCAGGAGCCCAAGTTCAATTCAAGCCTGGGTCACTGTTTGTGTGGAGTTTGCAGGTTCTCTCCATATCTGCCTGGGTTTCCTCCAGGTGCTCAAGTTTCCTCACACAATACAAAGATGTATGGCCTAGGTTACTTGGCCATGCTAAATTGCCCCGTAGTGTCAGAGGACTAGCAGATAAATGCGTGGGTTTACGGGCATAGGCCTGGATAGGATTGTTGTCAATGCAGGTTCAATGAGCCAAATGGTTTCCGTCTGCATTGTAAAGATTCTATGAATTTATGATTCAAGCTTAATCAACAACTTTTGTGGCAAAGCTACAGCAAAAGTGTGCCAAAAAGTTGTGGATTTATGGGCCTTGTCATACAGGATGCAACCTTCATCAGAAATGTTTGCTGAACCTATAACTTTCCAAGATGGCTTTGAATTCCATTAGTTTTTTTTGCACAGATTGTGAAAAGTATGGTAGATATTAAAAAAAAACTTCTAAATGTTATTAACTGCCATTATTCTTTAATGCATTAGTGATCATTTGCATTGTCCAGAGGTAAAATTAAGTTGCACTGATCTGTCAGATAAATGAATTTTTCAAGTTCATTGCTTGTAAGTTAAGTAGAAGGCAATGTGCTTCTGGAATAAGGAAGACCTAGGTTCCCCAAACGTGTATGTTAACATGCTTCAAGTCCTTTATCCCATTCTGAGCTTTTGAGCAGTAAACAATAGTGTTCTGGGAAGAAATGAAGGAATAACTCAAAGCAACACAAAAACACTGAGACCAGTTGGTTGGGCATTGATTTGTGGCTGCAACTTGCTTTCTTCAAATCATAATTCTTTAAGAAAATTCTAATTCTAACAATTCTAAGGAAGTCTGGCATGTCTGCTACAACTCTCACCAACTTGTACAGATGCACCACAGAAAGCATTCTTCCTAGAAACTACAAAAGGTCATGAACGAAGCCCAGTCCATCACTCAAACCTGCCTCCCATTCATTGACATTGTCTGCATTTTCGACTGCCTTGGAAAATTAGCCAGCATAATCAAGCACCCCACGCACCACCAAACATACTATCTTCCACCTTCTTCCGTCGGGAAAAGGATACAAGAGTCTGAGATCACATCCCAAATGACTTAAAGACAACTTCTTCCCTGCTGCCATCAGACTTTTGCATGGACCTACTCTGCGTTAAGTTGACTTTTCTCTACAACCTCGCTATGACTGTAAGACTACATTCTGTATTCCCTTCTTGCCTTTTCTTTGTACGGTATGCTTTGTCTGTATAGTGCACAAGAAACAATATTTCTCACTGTATACTGATGTAGGTGTCAATAATAAATCAAATCAAATCGGATGATTGGTGTTATTTACAGCTCATTTTTAGGTTTGGTCATGAAGCTGTTTCCATGAGCTTTCCACAAATTCTATAAATAAGACTGATTTACTGACGACTTTATTTTGCTTAAGAAGGCTTATAAATAAATAAATTGGCATTCTTGCCCAATATTCTAATTAGTAGAATTAAAGCCGCACAAATTGAATACGGAAGGACAAGAACAGCTAGTACCTAAACTGATATTTTGAATCAAATGCTTCAGAAATAAATTTAAATAACAAATTTCATTCAGGCATAATCCATAAATAAATGTTAGGTTTTCAGCAAAAACTTAATAATTGACTCTGAGTTAATTTTGACAAAGATAGAATTTTGACACCATATTCAATAAAATAATTTGATTTGAAAATGCAGGGTGATAGTTTTGAAAAGGTCAATCATATCTTTCAGGAATCATAACTTATAAAGAATAAGTTCTGGATAATGTAAATTGAGTAAAATTGGCTGTAGACATAATATCTAAAGTGATATTTTTGTGAAGATAAAAATAACTACTCTTGGAGTTTTTAGAATGTTGCTACAGAATTTAGTCAAAGGCATTTTATTTTCACCATTAGCATTAGGGTACTCCATAGCAACTGCATTCAATGAGTTCCGTATTGTACCATCAGTCATATCCTTACTGACAGTCCATTCAGTATCCTTATTGTATGTCAGTAGAGAAATTACTAGCATTTAGAAATGACTTGCAGTAGACCAGAAATTCCTCACCTTGGTAACAGTATTAAACAAATGCATTTCATTAAGGTGAATTCATTAAATTGTTTTAATAAAGGCTCTGATTTTGTGGTTACAACTGTAGCAAAACTCAGCACTCATTGCCATTACTTTGCAAAACTAGCAACAGCCTCTGGTGTGTGCACATGCATAATAGAATATCGAAATCCAAAAATTGCAGTCAGTGATTGTGCCCTCCTCCACAAGATGTACCGTTAAGGAACTCTCAGATGGAAACAATCTAGAAATCACTGAATTGGTGTGCATTTCTACTTTTTACATTATTCTGACCATAAAAATTATTTAAAAATTTACACCTTGTTGAATGAGCACTAACTTATGTCTTTAACAGTGGATAGTGTCTTTTTTTTATTAAAAATCAGCCTCTCTGGTTCAATAAGAAGTCTCCACAACAGCAGGTTAAAGTCCAACAGATTTATTTGGTGTCATGAGTTTTCGGAGTTCTGCTTCTTCATCAGGTTAGTCATCTGATGAAGGGGCAGTGCTCTGAAAGTTTGTGATACTAAATAAACCAGTTGACTTTAATCTGGCATTGTGAGACTTATTACTGTGCCCACCTTACACTGGCAGGATCTTTCAGTCCTATTAATGGTGCACTCCTGCCGTGGGCTTGCCAACAATGAGGAGGATGCGTTCAATGGGAAACCCCATTAACAATGGCAGGACCAGAAAATCTCACCTGCCTGCAACAGTGGGGCTATCTCCCACCTACCATATTTACTCCTATAGGGAAATCCTAGTGGTCATAGATATAAAGTGGTCATCAATAAATCCAGTAAAGGACTCAGGAGAAACTTATCTCTGGAATGTTAGAATATAGCACATTCTACCACGGGAGCAGTTGATTGGGATAGTATAGATGCATTTAAGGGGAAGCTAGATAAGTATATGAAGGAGAAAGGAATTGAAATGTTTGATGATTGAATTAGATGCAAGAGGCTTGGCTGGAAATGGACACTGGCCTCTACCAGTTGGACTGAATGTCCTGTTTCTATGTTGTAAATTCTAAGCAGCACGTAACTCTGTATAAACATTTTAAGCCACAATACAGAAATAGCTTCAAAAATGATATAATGGAAGTGATTTTTAGCTTGATAGAGTGGATGACCCGCCTGGCCAAAGCTCATCTGAACATTCCCAAGTACAGTGACCCACCATCATAATACAAATGATTGCTAGTGACTCTCTGGGTGAGCGTAGCCAGAGGACAATAGTAAAAGACCAGATCAGATATAATGAGATGAGGAATCTGGGTGGCCACAATTTTTCACTTCCCATTTCCTATTTTCCTGGAGATGGAATTGGGCTGCACTGAAAATCACCCCCAGAATCAATAAAAACAACTTGTATTCATATATCTTGCTCATATCCAGGGAGACTAAATAAAGGTTGCTCAGTGTTTCATTCCATTGTCTATTTTAATTGGGATCTGTTTGAAGTCCATTATATCTATTGATTGTAAATGCCTGTAATAGAGTACTCAGTCGTCGTAATCAAATTTCAAACAATTACTCCATGCAATAAACAATGTTTTCTAATTCTATCTATGCCATGCTTTCATGCATTTTTTTTTCACTGACATGAAATTGTGGTTTTACATTGCATGGCTATCCAGTTTATTCAGTCGCACTGGGTAATATCGCTAATGCACTATTAGTGGCTTCTATGGTGCCAAATGTAATCCCATTGAAGTTTTCCAAGAGAATGGCAATAAATGGAGACAATGGGCCAGAAATTTCTGTCAAAATAACGATGAAGCTAATTGCACTTGCCTTTGCTTATGCATATATGGCTCAGTGAAGGACACTTAAGGTAAAAGCGAGAATCCAAAAATTGCTTCCCCAGTTGGGTTGCTCTGCCCTTCGCCTCACGGAATTACATTTCCCTCTGCGCACTTCCAAACACATTGAGTGATGTGATGATGCTGTATTTGCAAGGTGGATATAGACAAAATTCACCCACAGAAAGTTCAGTCTCATCAGTTCAAGCACTGATACACCTTTTTTGTTACTTTTCTTTGGTTTTCTTTCTCTCGTAATCCAATATTTCTTTCACAAGAACATAAGAATTAAGACAAGAAGTAAACTATATGCCACCTCACATCTGCTCGGACATTCAACACAATCATGTCTTATCTTCTATCATACTCCACTTTTCCTCCCATTCCCAAATCCCTTGATTTCCTGTGAGACAAAACATCTGTCTGTCTCAGTCTTGAATATGGAGTATCCAAAACCCTGTGGAATAGAGAATCCCAAAGATTCACAATCTTCTTTGTGAAGAATTTTGTCTCACCTTAGTACAAAATGATTGACCCTTTATAGTGAGACAGTACCAGTGGAATTAACCTCTCAGTTTCTACCCCATCCAGTCCTTTCTGAATCTTGCATATTTCAATGAGATCATCTCTCATTCTTCTAAATTCCAGACAGTAAAGCCCAATTTCCTCAATCTCTCATCATAGCACAAGTCTCTCAGCTCTGGAGCCAATCTAGATAAACTTTGTGCTCCCACTGCTAAGTTAAGTTCTTAAATATGGATTACAAAACTGTTCACACAGTACTTCAGATGTGATCTCACCAAAGACTTATACATTGTAGTAAAACTTGCTTATTCCCACACTCAATCTTCCTTGCACTAAATTTCTGTGTTCCCTTGTGCAAGTACACTCAAGTCCCCCCAAGAAAAATGAACATTTAAAAATTGAAAAAAAAATTTCTATTATTGTATAATCTCACTCCTCCCCATGTTATATATTCCATTAGCCACCATGTTCACTTTAGAGCCAACATTTTAAAAATATGCTGAGGAATGGTGTGGTGGTGGGGGAGGTAAAATTGGAGGTGCCTACTGCTTAACTACCACCGTTAGCATTTTCAGAGGACTAAGGAATGGATAGTCTTCCATCCCTTAGGCCAACTGAGGCTCTAAGTAGGAAAAGAAAGTGTCTGTTAAAGGTCTTTTCCCAATGCCTCTGGTGTGTTACCACTGATGAGTGGGCACTTCCCACATTGGATGACCCCCAAGTTGAACCTGGTGACTTATTTGCAGGCTTAGGATGGGGTTGTGAGCGGGTGGGGTGGGAGAGAGGGGTGGAGGCTTTTGATCTGTCAGCTTGTGTCCACCCCCCGAGCCCCCCATCCCAAGGAGGATTGTCACCTCATTTGAAAGACATAATCGTGCCGTCATGGACACTTCCATCCTCTTGCTGCAACCACTTCACTAGCCTAGCGAACCCAGTTCAGCTTACTTCCATTTTGTGGCATCCTCCACATGGTTGGTCCTGCCTCTTTGCAGGCCCAGCAATGACCATTGCTCCTGGGGGCACTGTTGGGATTGGAGAGCTTCCAGCTACTGGTTGCTTTGTCCCCTTAAAGGGACAAAAGCTCTGGTTGGAGGAAGTCAATGAAGGCAGCATGCAGTTAGGAATAATCTGATTGGTTGAGACTGTTGTGTACACGATTTTCTGGCTGGTGGATAGGGCCACGAGCCCCCTATAAAATCCTGATCAATCTGTCCAGTGTTCCTCACTGCTGTTGCCCAATTCATTCCAGTGCAGGAATGCCCTGTTTCCCTGGTTGCAGTGACAGCTCATACTTGCAACGATTTGTCACTCAAAACAGTTTTTAAAATAAACCCTAGATGTCATAGGCAAATCTAACCATTAGGCTGTTGACAAATGAATTTGTATTTCAAATCTACATTACAGATTATACAAGTTATTCTTTGGCAAAGCACTGAGTTGCTTTTTTGTTATAAATTGTCTGTGTGTCACCAACTTTGAGGTCGGCGCCAGTCAAAATTCCAGTATGTATGCATCAGATTTTAGAACTAATTTTCTCAGTTCTCATTTGTCCAAAAGATGAGGGAATTCCCAACTGCGATTTAACTGCCAGACTTTGACCTTTAGGTTCATTAGCTAGCCTACTGGATTGAAAGAACCCCTATAATTGTACTTTGCTTGAGATTGTTTTACATTTTAATACGAAAGGTTTCAGATCTTATATTATTCAATTTAAATAATTTGGGTACATGTAAACACTGTAGCTTTAGTAAACAATGTATTTTATTGATTACATCTTTTTGGAAATATTTTCAATGTCTCTCTTTATTTCCTCATGACAATGTTGTGCCGAAATGAGGTATCTATGTATTTATCTAAAGCAACTCTTAGTCACAGAAACGTAGAAGGTAGAAGCAGGAGTAGGCTGTTCAACCCTTCAAGCCTGCTTTGTCATTCATTTTGGTCATGGCTGATCATCACATTCAATATCCTGATCTGACCTTCCTTCCCTATATCCCTTGATTCCTTCAGCCCTAAGAGCTATATCTAATTTCTTCTTGACGGAGGCAGAAGAAAGCAAAAATAGATTGAAAGAGATTCTAACTAGTTTGAAGACCATGACGGTTCCTTCAACCAATTTTCGATGATATCACTCAGTATTCTGGCAGTCATTATCTTGACTTTCCAAAAACTTTGTTAAAATGTGAAATATCTGATTATGTGATCTTTATTGATTCAGGTTCAGGATTGTAGCAGGAATGCCAGCGAAAGAGACTGATTGAATCAGAGATAGATTCTCTTATTAATGCAATAGTCTTTTGATTAACACAAGTTATGTCTTTGATTTATGTTGCAGATCAAGTATTTGGCTGCCATTTGACTGTACTGTGCAAGCGCGAGGGAACCACAGTTCCAAGATTTGTGAAGCTTTGCATTGAGGCTGTGGAGAAAAGAGGTAGGTGGCAGTTTAATGATGTTCTTTTGTATCTCTCAAAAAAATTCCCAACAATGCCATCAGATAACATATAAATCCCATTTATATGGTCAAGGGGAAGGGAACTTTCCTGTCTCACCTGCCTCAGGAGTTGTAATGGCAAGGGGTGAACCATGTAAAGATCCGTTGACCTTCAGGCAGGATTTTCTGGTTTTGGGGCAAGCATGGTGGGAAAATCCCGCTGTCATAGAGATATGGTTCGACGCAGCCAAGAAGAGCCAAAAGGCCTGTTTCTGTGCTATAGTGTTCTATGATTCTATATGCAGCAGGGAAACAAAACCATCAGCCCAACTGGTCCACACCGACCAGCTTTCCTAAACTGAGCTAGACCCATTTGCCTGTGTTTGGCCAATATCCGTCAAAATCTTTCCCATCCATTTACCTGTCCAAATGTATTTTAAATGTTGTAATTGTACCCGCATCTACACCTCCTCTGGCAGTTCATTCTATATACACATCACCCTCAGGTTCCTTCTAAATCTTTCCCTTCTCACTTTAAACCTGTGCCCTCCAGTTTTGGACTCCCCTACCCTGTGGAAAAAGTGTTCCCCAGATGACTCAACAGTTAACAGAAACCCAATTGCAAAGCTTCATTTAGTTGCTTCACAATTTACTCTGGTGTTCCTCAAATGCATCTCCACCACCCTGTAATTCAAAATCTTTTTGGGAAAAAAAATGTGAGGGAAGGGTTCTGGCAATGGCATGATGACAGTTTATATCAACTATAAACATTTGTCCATTATAAACACAGGACAGGCATCTAAATGTTAAACAAGTACTCCAGCTCACTAATCCCACTGCACTGCAAGATGTGATAGCAGGAGGGTCAAGGGGTGGATGGGGTGGGGATTTATTTTCTGGCAATGTCCATCTGCTGATCTGCATGTGAACTCTAACTTGTCAATAGCAATAAGTTTAAAATGTCTCGTGAGGTTATAGTGAAACCTCTTTAGTGTCTTGCTCTAAGTTCAGGCTGGTAACTGTACATTATCACAATCAGTTTATGTCAAAGAGGAATACTGAATGCAATAACTTGAAGGTAGTACTCAGAGCTGTGTGGGAGAAATAATAGGTTGCTTACCAGCATGCGTGCTGGTAGTATTCTAAGGTGAATCACACAGTTTCACACTGCCCTATCAACATAGCAAGAGGAGGATGAGGGAGATTAATAACCATTCAATGTTTATAGTAAACATCAGACATTAAATTTTTTTTCATGAATCACCGTGCAGAGAAAAGCATACTGAGCGCTTTGGGTAGTTACGAGAGTCAACTAAAATTGTAGGTGGTGTTCTGAGGTAATCTTACATTTGAAGTAACTGCTCATAATTACTTGTTAATTGGCTCCAAATCGATAGTTTCACTTCAGCTGCAAGAATATCTGCGTGGGTAAGGAAAAAGTCACACCGATGTAACTTAGGACGCTTTACTCATGCATTGTTGGATCAGCATAATTTCCTCTGCACCTGACCTATGCCATTTGTGATCTGAAAGTGTTGGAGGCCGGGGCTGAGCGCAGAATAAAATAACTCTGCCTAATATCATTTGCGTTGTCAGTATAAGTTTGGCTGATTTGGTAGTGCTCATATATCCGGAGTCAGAAATTTATTAATGCAAACCTCACTTTATGATTTGACTTCATATTCATTCAAGGAAATTACAAAAACTAGCTTGACATTTGCCTCCAGCTCCCTTCTTGTCATTCAGCAGGAATGGTGAAATCGTGTGAAAAGGCAGGAGACAGGGTGAAAACAGCCATGTTCCTGAGAGGGGAAGGAGGCAAATTTAGGTGGCAGAGTCACATTCCAATGACCTCACCAGGGGGAAAGTGAAATTTTTGGTGTGGGCCTTATGATGGGCTCCACAGTCTTCAACCCGCCAGTGATAGGTAGATCGCTGTAGGCCTGACTCTGGACTGCATAGTCTTCAACCTGCCAGTAACAGCAAGAAGAAGCAAGATTCCTGGTCCCAGTTGAAATGGTCCTTTTGTGTTGCATTGTAGGTGTTACCCTTCTTCAGATGAGACATTAAACCAAAATGGTCTGGGTATAAGACCAGTGGTGTTGAAAAATTAAAATATTTCCTGATTTTCAATATCCCTGACCAAAAACAGACATACTCCTCACTCATCACATTAGCCATTTTGAGGCTCTTAATAGCTGCATTTATTGGTGTGAGTACATTTCTGTAATGAACTATAGGCCATAAAATATTTTAGAATAGCCTAAGAATGTGAAGACTTGGCAGATCTTACCAGGGCAGTACAGTGCTTAGCATGACTACCTCATAGCGCCAGGAACCTGAGTTCAATTCTGGCTTTGCGTGACTGAGATTTGCACATTCTCCCTGTGTCTGCAAGGGTTTTGGTTTCTTCCAAAGGTGTGCAGGTTACGTAGATTGACCATACTAAATTGCCCCTTAGTGTCCCAAAATGTGTTGGTTAGGGGTAATTAGCAGGGTAAATATGTAGGGTTACAAGGCAGGATGCTGTGATGAAGAGTTGATGCAGGCCTTCTATGCCATAGGGGTTCTGTGACCTGAGATTATTCTATTTTAACAGATGGAAAAGCTGTGAAATGTATAACGTTTCTCTTCACATATATTATGTATATGTATATATATATAGATATAAAGACACCAGGTGCACATTAAATAATGGTGAATACATGCTTCGCTCATTTCTGCTTCAGAATTAAAGTAACAAAAAACAATAATTTGCATTTATATATCAACATAACATAGAAAACCTCCAAAAGTGCCTTACAAAAGTGGGAGAGGAACAGTAAATAAAATAGCTGAATAAAATTAATGCAATTGACAATTAGCCATTATGCAAGGATTGGGAGATGTGACTGAGAGTATCGTCAAAAGGATGGATTTTGAGAAAGTTTTTAAAGGTGGAGAAGAGATGGATTTAGCAAAGAATTCTTAAGTGTCAAGATAAAGCAGCTAAGAGTCTAAACTTAAGATAAAAGCAAAACAGTTTGGATGCTGGAATCTGAAACAAAATCAGAAAATTGTGGAAAATCTCAGCAAGTCTGATGGCATCTGTGGAGAGAGAATAGAGCCAACATCAGAACTGCTCTATAAAAGGTCAGAACTCAGTAAGAATTTAGCAACACCAATTTATAATCCAACCAATTTATTTGATAGTAAAAACGCGAACTTACCACCCCAATCCAACGCCGGCATCTGTACATCATGACTTCTATAAAAGGTCATCCAGACATGAAACGTTGGCTCTGTTCTCTCTCCACAGTTGCTGTTAGATCTGTTGAGATTTTCCAACATTTTCCATTTTGTGTAAGAGTCTAAACTTGCTTGTGAGATTGATTTTGAAAAGCAGAACTAGCAGAGACTAAATAGTTCTTCGAGCAAAACATTATTGAACATTGTAAGATGTGTGCACCAGGGCTATGTTGTTGGAATGAAGTCATAACCAACAGGAGTTCAGCCTGTAAGATCAAGCACAGAGGTTAATAAGCTCGGTTCATGACACTCCTAATTTTTGGATGATAGATTTTAATCACCAGACTCAGAAATACCATGAATCAGGGCACTAACCTCTGCACCCCTTTCACTTGTCTGTGATACTGTTCGGTGAACCATTGCACAGAGGGCATAACTCCTCTGAATTTATTGTATGTATTATCTAATGCATTTACCAACTTCTGTTCGCAATACCCACCATCAGACAGTGAGGCCTTTGTGATCTAGGCAATGTGGGCTTGTGTTCAAATAAATAAATATTACTTCAGTAAGGACTGGGCTATTTCAATACGTTCATATTTTTTATTAGCTTTAAGGTCGCCATCATCTATGGGATCTTTTCACAAATCTGACAACTGGGAACTATCTGCATTTCTGGCTTTCAAAAACTCAGCGGGGAATTTATCAAAACACTTTTCGGCCAGAATTCAAAGGCTCATCTCAGTGTGGGATTACGAATGCTTCATTTTCAGTTCCCTTGCACTGGTTTCGTGGAATTATAATGAGAATGTCACAGAAGTCTTGTATTCCCACCATGATTGAAAAATTTGAAAATGATTCACTGGTTATGAATGCAGTTTCCAGATTCATCTGAAAAACGTAGACATTCTTCATCATCATCTCAGTGACTAAAAACTGTCCACTGCACCGCTAGACTGAAGAAACCATTTGTATTTAATTGTTTTTAACAAGAAATGGTCTGTTGTTTGGACAGTGCCATTTTCTGCAGCAGCTTGAAAGTAACCCAATAAGCTTAAGTGTTTTGATGGGATAGGCTTTGAAAGTCAACACATTAATGATTCATTCAGCTTAAAGCCCCTGCCAGAATCTCAAATGCATATTATCATAGAATCCAACAGTGCAGAAGGAGGTCATTTGGCCCATCAAGTCTGCACCAGGCACAATCCTACCCAGGCCCTATCCCCATGACCCATGCATTTACCCTAGCTAGTTCCCCTGACACTAAGGGGCAATTTAGCATGCCCAATCCAACTAACCTGCACATCTTTGGACTATGGGACAAAACCAGAGCACCCAGAAGAAACCCACGCAGACACGGGGAGAACATTCAAACTCCACACAGGCAGTGACCCAAGTGGGGAATTGAACCCCGGTCCCTAGCCCTAGTTTTAACCACTGTGCCACCATTGCTTCAGAAGTCGCGAAGCGATGTATAGAAGTAATCAGGGTATGCTTAGGCAAAAAGAAACAAAGAGGTGTTTCCATCCCTCAGCAGTTAATATTTGATTATTGCTTAAGATCCCCCCAAAATTAAGAAAACATACTTGCTTTAAACTCAAGCTTTAAGTTAACAAATTCTAGATTCATGAAGAATTCAACAGTTCAGGGGAAGAACATATAAGTTGCACCTGCAGTCTCTCATACCCACTGTATCAAATTTCAAAGAAAAAAATGCCAATAACAAAATTGCTTTCTTTATACATTAAAATGTTGGGGAAATGTGGCTAGCCCAGTTAATTTTATCTTCTGACAGTTCACGTGTTAGTTTCTTCTTTTTTTCCTCCGCACGTTCTAAAAATGAAAACTTTCCATGGTTTTGCACTTAGTACAAAAAATCACTATAGTGGAATGCTTGTGCATGTGTTTCTTCAAAAACTACTTTTTCAATTATTTATCCAACCATCTGTATCATCACTATTCACGTGTAGTAAAAGGAACTTTCTCACCTGTCTAATTTGGGCAAACAGATGAGGCAAGTGCTACAATGATGTAATGAACCCAGTCAGAAAGAGTCTCAAAGGAGCAGAACAGCTTCCAAACAACTTTTATCATTATTGCTCCTGGATCCGAAAGGCTGCTAATTCACCAAGATCAACCTGGTTTGCATTAGCTTAATCTTCCAGGTCCTGAAGTTGTAACATGGTCTCTCTCAGCTTGCTGACTACCTATAGTGTCTGACGAATCGATATTCTCTGATACAGAGAACTGGCTATTTGAATGAATTCAGCATGGATCTCACCTCCTTGTGTGTGCCTTGACCTGTCCACTATAATCACCTTCCTGCATGAAAGGCTGATCAAAAGGTTTGAATAAAAGGTTTAAGCTAGTCTGAATTTAGATTTACCATTTGTATTGGATCCACCAAAACAAGTAGCAACAATCATGATCCCAATGGATTTTAACTATACACTTGTGTTTGTGACATGCAAAACACAGCCATCCGCAAACATATACACTTACACTCCAAACTCTGCCAAAATTTTCTTTCATTATGGCAAGTGATATATACATACTTGGAGCAACAACAATAAATGGTAGGAACACTATGTGCAGCGCCTAATTTAGGATTCTTTCATGAACTCGTAAAGTTTATGGTGCCTCAAAGCCTTTGTTTTGGTATACAGTGCTGATATCCAGTAATAAATCTGCTTTTGAATGTTGGTGGTCTGAATAAATAGTATTCATCTGATTCTCAACTGATTGGTGCCAACAACAACTTGTATTTATATAGCACCTTTAATAGTAGCACAACATACCAAGATGCTTTGTAAGAGTGTAATTGGACAAAAAAAAATTAACTGCAGGAGACATTGGACAAAATTTTTGCTGATATTCCCAGCCAAAATGATGGAACCTGCAGCACTGTATCTGTCAAAGGATGATTTCTAATTAAATGATCTCCGGCATGGGTCAGAAAGGTTCAACTATACATAGATTCCTGAGCTTACAGCAATCACTGGAATAAAGAGTAGTCCTGTCCTCCTAGCTAGCTCACTTTTCTGGAGGCCCAGCTTCAGGTTCTGAGGCACTACACTCAGGTGAGGTCTCCCAAGGATGGAAGAGAGACCAGCCTCTCCAACCAAGCTGATGTACCATGGAAGAGGCTAGGGAGGCAAACAGCAGAAGTATGTTCTCCAATCTGGATACAGTGCATCAAGGGAACCAAGGAACTCAGGAGGGTAGGAAAGATGAGGGGACTAACTCTTTTAGGTGCCAAGTCCCATATCCTGCCTTTCTCCATATTCTCTTTTCCAGCAATCCTCAGAACAACACGCCTCGCTGCTCTATCCTCTTCCTGCCAGAGCCTCACGCTTCCACAAATGGACATTCAGCACTCACCTTCATTCTAATGCACAGTCACCGTTCTCAAATATCCTTTCCTCCCTGACACATAAGCCATTTTGAACACTCGTGATTCTCAGTCTTCTTTCCCTGCAGTGAAAAGGAACACACTATTTCAGGGAGAGGCAGAGATCTCCCAGGAAATGGGCATGAGTAGGCATGGTCGTTCTCCAGAGACAAGCACCATGATGGTCACTGGCAATAGATATCTTCAAAGTGTTCTTGAAAGGAGGTCTTGTTCCAATGTTAGCAAGGAACAGCTATGAAAACCTGAGCTCCCTAAAACATTGGTGCTGACTCTTGTTAAGAAAGCTGAACTGCTTGGTACCTATGTTGGGGATTTTGCCTCAGTGAAGCTGGATCTCACTGTCCATCCCCTCTGCGCTGTAGGGCAGAATGTGAATGAGGATAAGGCAGCTGCTTCTGCCACTCAGCTCAGCCTTCAGCCAATTGAGAAGAAAAATATACGAGAACCAGGATCTAAAATCCAAGACTAAAATCTTAGTTTACCAGACAGCATTGATTCTTACATTTCTACTTGCTTCAGAGAGTTGTGCAGCCTATTTTGCAATCACCTCAACACACTGGAGAAATACCAACAAGGGTTACTTCACATGATATGAACATAATAACATAAGACATCGGAATAGAAGCAGACCAAGCAGTCCATTGAACCTACTTTACCATTCAATATGATCGTGGTGATTTTGGACTTCAAATCCTCCAAATCCGGTGGTGAAAAAGGTTATCCAACAATGATGTCCACTCCCAAACCAACATGCCCAAAATCAAGGTGCTAATCACTCAAAGCCAGATCCACTGGGCAGGATACCATTCTTCCTAAGCAACTGCTCGATTTTAAATTTGTTCACTGCAGGGGTCCCATGAGGACAATGCAAATGCTTTAGGAATGCCTCCTATGCCCCCCCTCCCATGCATCCTGCCTTGTGACTGACCAAAATGGAGGAAATTTATTCAGAAAGACACTGAACACTTGGAGCGAGTATGCAGAGGTGAAATGAAGGTATGGAAGAGAGCACATCCAAACACATCAACTCCCAAATCTTCCTGCAACACCTGCTCCTCATGGGGCAGAGTCTGCAGTTTATACATTAAATTTATCTGCCATCTCGGAACTCGTCCAACTGGATATCTTCGGTCTGGAGACACTGCCTAAGATAGAAAGTCTCTTCATTCCCCATCAGAGTTGTATGTAGAGCTGGTAAAATTTCTGCCTTGTCATGATAAAGGTTGCCAGCAGGGAAGTGCAGCTGAAAAATGAGTGAAGTGACTTCTGAGAATTTGGAAATCACCGGTCCAGCAGTGAGAGCTCACTCTGAGATGGAGTGCTGTGAACAGCAGCCTCTCACCTGGTTGTGCCTGCATTTCTTCAGTTCCACTGATCAAAGTCTTAGCAATGTGTCAGTTTTGCTGAAGAAGTCCCCACATCCCCCTGGTTGGTTAAAACAGCAGTCAAAAACATAGGGCTCGATCTTACTGGCTGTTCATGTCCCACGTTCCCACTGCAGGAAAGTCGGAGAATTTGTCAAACTCCATTTGCTGCAGCAGAATAGGGAATTCCCACTGGTATGAATGGCTGTAAGTTTGCAGCCCCTGTTAAATATTTTAATTAATTGCTCAACAACTGCAAGGGTATTACTCTCTCACTTGCAAAGACCACCCAAGGGAAACCCGGAAGTGGGCAAGATCGAGATCCCGACCCAGCAATATTTTCAGGGATTTAACTTGCCCTCATCTGCCCAACCCATCATCATGGGCCCATCTCCCCCATTAGTAGAGCCGATTGAAATCTCGTTCAAAGATGTTGGGGAGAGAGGTGGAGAAGCAGGGAGGGTTAGAGAGCATATTTAGCACCTAGACAGCTGAAGGCACTGCAACCATTAGTGTAGTGAAGGAAGTTTGGGATGCATCAGAGACCAGAATTGGAGATATGAAATGTTGTTAGAGGGATATATGGTCAGAGGGAATTTCAGAAATATGATAGGGAGACGTCATGAAGGAATTGAACACAAGGATAAGAATTTTTAAATTAGGTACCTGGAGACTCCATTTCAATCTGCACCAGTTGGGAGTAATGTAGAGAAGGTACATGTCCAAGGTCTGCCAGTATATACCTTGGTTCCTACTAATTCAGCAAAGGATCTTCCCAATGCTAAACCGACACATATTGTATTTATTTATTGATTGGATTACATTTTCATTCACTAGGCTTTAAAGTTTTAAATTCCCTGCCCAAATCATTCTACCTTTCTGCTTCCCTTTCTCCATTTTAATAAACTCTTTGAACTCTTCCTCCTTGACCGAGCTCTTTGATCATTAAAAACACCTTGTGATTTCTGTTCCATTGAGGGTGCTACATAACTGCGGGTCACTGTTGTAACTTAGCCATATCCACTGATTATAGTTTTGTCACAGAACGGTACCACTTTCAACACAATAATTCAATCTGCAGCAGTGTAAACCTTTATACTCATGGACATGCAACAAGTCACAGCAGATGCTGACATTAATGCATTGGGCTTAGTCTAATACCAAATAACATTAAACCAAAATTAGAGATTGCATTTTTTTGATTCCCTGAAGAGACTGAATGTGCTTGTTTATTTTATTTACACAGCCTTCAGTAAGACCCAAGTTCAGTTGACAAATTTGAATGCAGGTGCTGCCTCAACCATTGTCACATTTATGTCACCAGAAATGACACTATACTTTCTGGAATTGATACGATGGATAGTTCCTCCCAGAAAGGTCTGAATTATGGTTGACATTTCATGAACTTACTAATGTTTTACTGAGAGGGTCAATGAACTAAAATTTATGGGTTCTGCAAACCTCAAGTCACAAAAAGTTCATCCTGTGTACCTCCAACAACAGCTTTCCTTCTAAACAAAGACAGCAAGTAAATCAGTTCAGGGATCCTGCATCCTGCTTTCAGTTGTCACACACCACATTCCTGCTGGCTGTATTCTCTTCATGGTGGGAGAAATAAGGCGCATGGACAATTCTCATGAAAGAATCCAGACAAGACGGCATTAAAGCGAGAGGAAGAGACAGGGGCTGGTGCAGTTAGGGCACCATTTTAATGCTCCACTGTCCGTTTATCCTGTTTAGAAATTTAGTTGTACCTTCCTCTCAATATTTTGTGCAATACTAATCTTTGACCAACTTATTAGTGAAAAGCATAGGCAACAAATTAGTCAGACATTAGTGAGAAACCCTATCTCCTGGCTAGGAGCAGTGAACCACACAGTTTACACAGAATTGTTACAGTGCAGAAGGAAGCCATCTGCCTCATTGTCTGCACCAGCTCTCTGAATGAGCAATTCGAGCAATGCAATTGCCTTTTTTTTATTACTTAGGTCTAGCCAAGTTGATTCTATCCTTGATCCCTCTGGGACATTCTTTTCCTCTAAACTTTGCAATGATCTCTTTAATCAATACCACCATTTCTCTCGTCTTTCATCATTTTCTATCTTTCACGAATTCTTTGAATTCAGGGGTATTTAACTCTTCTTTGAGCCAGGTCTCTGTTATAGCCACAATACCATGGGTGGGAATTTCTGGCCACGCTTGTCCCAACATCGAAAAATCTTGCCTGAAGTCAATGGACATTTGCGTGGTTTGGTCTTCCCATGGGATGGGAAAATTCAACCCCATTTTTCTACGTAGCAATCTGCACTTGTAATTGACCAATCTTGCAACCACACTCCGTGTGTGAATACACGGATTAAGACTTTTTTACTTTCTTGCTTACTCATACCCCACCTATTAACTGACTATTCCTTATTCTAGTGCTAATTATCTCTCTCAGCATACTGTTTGCCTTGGTATTTTTCTCTGATATTATCTCCTGGTTTCCATACCCCTTCTACATTAGTTTAAAACCTCCCCAATAACACAAGTAAAATGCCCTACAAGGAAGTTAGTCGTAGCTCTATTTAAATGCAGCACATTCATCTTGTCTACATCTCATTTCCCCCAAAAGCTGTTCTAGTGTCTCAAAGTCCCAAGTGTCCCTTCTGCACCAACTTTCCAAATGATAGGAATGCACTGGGGCTAAGAATGCGTAAATATGGATAGATTCAGATCAGGTCAGCAAGAGCACGATTTCTGTGCTCTTCACATGGTTTACAGTTAGGTTGGGATATAAAGAGGAAAGGAGGCATGGCATTTTTCTGAGCCAGTTCCCATATTATTAGTTGATCTTTCCTTCATCGTTAACCAGACTATTGGAAGGAAACATACCTACCAAATATTTATTCAGCAAATCGCACTCAGGTATCAATGGCAGATGGTGGCAAGCTGGGTTTATCCTGAATATCCCAGCCACCATGATGAAATCAATTGCTCAAGATTCACACATGAACAGAAGCGATTGAGCAAAATACTGCAGGTTACCTGACACCCAAGGGATCACCTCAGGATAGGAGTCAATATGTTGAGGAAAGGATTGAAGGAGACTGCTATAACTATATTAATGCAGTAGCAATAATACTATTCATGATTAGACTATCAATAATGTCTGTTAGATTTGGTAGGCATTTCTAAATCTAATTTTAATTAACTGTGCATTAATAAATAAAACGACATTTTAGAAAAATTAATTGAATAAGTTCGCTTCGTTTGCCACTTAAAAATGGATGTTATATGAGAGCAGGAACAATTACTGGTAATTGCACAGTTTAGCACAGAAAGACTGGCTCAGCAACATCCTAATGGTCAATAGCACTCATTTCTACCCTAATTTGCTTTTATTCCAGTAAGAGTACAAATGTTTCAGATTAATTACTGATAAATAATAAATTTGACTGAACTTTTAATAGAATCACATCATGACATGGCCACTATTTGCATTTAATATATTTTACAAGTAGAATGGAGGAACAATCAAGGTATTTATCTTTTTGTCATCATCCTGCTCACCTTGACCAGTCACGTAAAAAAAGTAAAATGTTGCCATTATATGATACGGCCCATTTAAATTTGAAGCGAGGAAAGTTTAGCACTTTGGATTTCAAGCCTTTACCAAAATTGGGTGACAAACAAATCTCTTTGGATAATGGAATAATTTAAAGTAGGAGGGAAGATGAGGAGAATATTAGATAAGAATTTATTTGAGTGCATGTCCTGAATTTTTGAGATAGGAGTCAGCCAACAGCAATTTGGGCTTTTATCAGTTACGCTCAGTTTTTCTCTCTTTCACATCTTGGCCCAAGTCATTTATGGAGTGAAAATCACCATTGGATTGCCAAACCATTCCTATTTTCCTGCACCATGAATCTGTTCCACAGTTCTGGCCAGATCTTCTGATTCTGAATTTTTCAAAAATGATGAGCATTCTTCCATCCACCTTCTTTCTTGTAGTGCTGGAAGGTCGTGATGCCATGACGAGTAAGTATTCACTAACAGACTAAAAGGCCAGAACGCTTAAACTATTTTTCACTGTATTAGTGAAGAAGTGAATGGGTAAGTGTGCAGTTGCATAGGGTAGATGAGATAAGTGGATAAGGTGGTAGCTCTAAAGGATGAGTACGGTGGCAACTGCTGGGGTAGAAGCTGGATATGGTGGCAGGTGACTATGGTGGTAAGTGAATATGGTAGCAACTAGGTAGGATGAAGGAGTTTAGGGTAGCAGGTGGGTAAGGTGGCAGCTGAGCAGGATGGTACGTGGGTCAGGATGTTAGATGGGTAAAGCAGGAAGAGTTATAGGTTGGGGTCTAGTTGGTTTTATCGGGGAGGAATTGGGAAGTCAGATGGAATGTTAGTTGGTGAGAGCTAGTCAGATCGGGTCAGGGACAATTAGGTATAAGTGGGAGAGTAGTTGGGAGGTTGGAGGGAGGGAATCAGGTGTATCGGTTGTATAGTTACCCATGTTAGGGTATTTGAGCAGAAACCTCAATGTATGTTATGAAGTTTGATTTGATTAAATGTGAGGCTAAGGTGTTTCACGCCAGGTGTGATTCTATTGATATACTAGAAAGCCTTTATCAAACAAACATTATTTAACAATACACTTCAACTATCACAAATGAAATACCTAACCATGACGGGACATAATTCTTAACTATTAATCTATCTTGATTTGTTCCAAAATAAGCAATATTTCTCCATTGACTTAAACTCTCCACTTTAGAATCAGTTAGCAAAAAACACAAGTTTATATATTATACCTGTTGACAGCTCCAAAAGCAGCCTTCAGAGAGAGAGAGAGAAAAAAAAAGAAAGAATCTTGCTTCTTTCAGAACCAAATAGAAACTGCTTACTTTCCCCATGAGCTTAACTCCTCTGATTCACATGACTCTGTCTCTTACTCTACTAATCAAAACTCTACTCTGAAACCCCAGGACAGACAAACAAAAAAATACATTTATCCGTATAAAACCAATACCCCATTATGTAAAACCAACTATTCTCCAGCATTCTCAGCATGGAGCTGCCTGGTAGAGACAAATCAGCACCAGGTTAACAGAGCTGAATGTTAAACATACCCTTTACAAGAAACATGATATAACTACATTTCTGATAGGCAAAGTATCATCACATCCTGGTGTTAAATCAGAATGTTGGTGTTTAACACTTCCTGGTTAACTATCCAGCTAAATAATTTGGAACTGTCCAAAATCTCAAATTGTAACTCGTAGTCAGAAACTTGTTGGGAGAGTCCCTGAGAACAGGGGAAATTAGCCATTGGAAGATCAAACTTCCTGTGCAATTCCCATGAAGTCAGTATATCAGGACTTCTGCGGGATTCAGAACCGCATCTTGTGGGATATGTCTGATCTTTAATGATCCTGAGATTAGAAGATCTGGATCTTTGTTATATTAAGCCTTGGAAGTCTGGGTGGTTATCTTCAGTTTTCTGATATGAGACCTACACCTAAAATTAACTAACTGTAGAATTCTTCCAAGCCTCCGCCAGTGGTTTCAATAGCAGGTAGAGGTGAGGATTTGAGCAGGGGGTCCAAAAATTGATTTTACGCCAGCGTGATTTTCCAATGGGATCTTCTGCTGATGCCCACCATGGGACATTGGGAAGAGGTCAGCGTGAAACTCATTGGCATCCTGCTAATGGCATGTAGATGAAAGTCTGACCACCCACACCTGATTCTCCATGGCACCAGTGTGAAAGCAGAACACATCTCGAAAATGTGATGTTCACATGTTGGGACTCACCTGAATAATGCCTAGGCTGCATCCGGAGTGTATAATGGAGGCCTCCAGTAACAATGAACCCTGGAAGACCACAGTAGTGGTTGGGGGGAGCATCTGGAGACACTTCCAGAATTTAATATCCTGGAGTCCATCTTTCAATCTCAGAATGTTCCTGCAGATCCATTTTCATTTTGAGGTGGTCCACCTTCTTTCTTCAATAGTGCGTCATTGATGTTGGGATCCTTTTCAATGTGGTGCCTGAATAGAATGATGGACCATGTGCCTTCAGACCTGTTCCCATCCTGGGAAATGGTGCAAAACCACAGGGTGCATAATTAATGAGTATGGGGTTGGAAAATTTGGCACATTTTCCTGCTGGCCTCATCAGTAGAAACTGCTCTATGTTCCCAACCCCGCCATAGGGCTTGGGAAAATACCACCCATGTTTTCCTCTTTTTTCAAATACTGAAAGATCTGCATTGTATTTCCTACATTTCCAATGTTTTACATTTATTTAAAAAAAAATTCTTTCTAATTCCATCAATGCCTATTGTGCAGCAAATCTACCAAATTTAAATAAGCAATACAAAAGACCAGCGCCAAAACCATGTACATCAATAATAAATATATATATAATATAAATGAAACAGTTTTACATAATCACTATAAAAAGTAGTTGCATACTTCACAAGAAATGATTATCAAATTACAGAATGACTCATTAAGTGGAGTGGAAATGAAAAGATAATGTAACAGCAGCTTGGTTTGAGAAATGTAATTGTACTATTTACCATATTTTTCAATTCCTTTTTTCTGAATTTATGAGTGTCCGACAAGTGCATGGCCATTTTTGCAATTATTTCCAAATATGCTGTGTCTACCAACTGGAAGAACAAGGGCAACAAATGCACAGGGACACCACCATTGCAAATTATCCTTCAAGCCACACACCATCCTGACTTGGAACTACGTTGCTGCACCTGGGATGGCATGTGGCACAGGGGTTAGTTTTGCTGGCTCACAGCACTCGGAATCCAAATTCACTTCCCAGCTTGAGTCATTGTCTGCAGGTTCTCTCCATGGATTTCCTCCAGGGGGTCCAGTTTCGTTTCACAGCCCAAAAGATGTGCTGTGTAGGGCCATTGGTCATGGCGTGATCATCAATAATGAATCCACAAATTAAAACAAAACTAGCCAGCATATTTAAATTAGTAAGATACCTGATCCAGGTTTATGGAATGAGGAACTCCAAAAACTATAGTGTCACAGGATTCTAAATTGAAACTGAGCGCTTTGGCGCAACATTGATTGCTCCGATCTATCAAGTTTTGCACTGTTAGGGCAATTGCCCATGCACCAACTCAGCAATTTTAAAGTGCTATCCACAAGCAAGGTGAAGGGAGGAAAAAATCAGATAAGACAGTCCTTCTATGGTCCACGTGACTACCTCATCATGCTCCATTTAAGTCAAGACTAAGCACATGTCAGAAGGCAGGAGACTTGTCCTCTTCTTGACTTAAATGCATGATCCACTGTGCCTGCATCTGCAGTCCAAATGAGCAACTCTCCTAGCACAATCTCCCCACCATTTCTCCATAACCCTGCACATTGTTCCTTTTCAGGTAACAGCCAAATTCCATCTCAAGTGCTTTATTTGAATCTGCCTCCACCACATTTCTCCAAGTGCATTCCAGAGCTTAACAACCCACCGTGTCACTTTAGCTTCTTTTGCTAATTAGGATCGTATCCTTTCTTCTATCTTGTCCTTCTACAATCTTCCTACCAAAATTCCCACATTGAACTTCATCTGTCACTTGTCTGCTCTTTTCACCAACTTGTTTATGGGCTAGACTTTCTTGTCCTTCCCACCAGTAGGAACTTCTGGTCCCTTCAGGTTGACCCTCGCTGTGGTTTACCCGGTGGTAGAATAGCCAGTGAGCTATACAAATTGCCATTATCTTGAGCAGGATTGAAAGATCCGCCACTAGCCAATAGCAAGCCGCACCCACCATAGGAGAACCCATTATGGAGAAGCTGAAAAATTTCATTCCTTTAGAAGCTCTGCACTAACCTTCTAACATTCTTAATGCTTCCAAGCTTTGTGTCATCCACAAATGATGAAATTGTGTCCTATACAATATATATCAGGAAAAGCAAGGATCCCAGCATTGACCCTGAAGATCTCCACTCCAAATCTTACTCCAATCCAGAAAAAATACCCATTAACTATTACTCTCTGTTTCCTGTCACACAGCTAATTTTGTTTCCATGCTGCTCATGTTGCTTTTATTCTCTGAGTTCTATCTTTTCTTTCAACCCTTTGCATGGCAGTTTATCAAGTGCTTTTTGGAAGTCCATGTACACAACATCAACAGCACTGTGCTCATCAACTCTCTTGTTACCTCTTCAAGAAAACTCAAACAAGTTAGTTAAATATGATTTTCTCTGCAAAAATCCATGTAAGCACACGTAATTAACCCACATTTGTCCATAGTAGTATCATTTTTGTCCCATATTATTACTTCTAGAAGTTTACACACTACGAAAGTTAAAGTGACTGGTTTGTATTTGAATAAGGGTGTAATATTTACAGGTTTGAACCTTCCCCGAGTCCAAAGGTGACTGGAAACCTGGAATGGCATAATGGTTAGCACTGCTGCCTCGCAGCATCAGGAACCCAGGTTCGATATCCATTTTCGATTTCTGGCTTGGTTCATTGTCTATGTGGAGTCTACGCGTTCTGCACGAGTCTGTGTAGGTTTCCTCTGGATTAGACCTGGGTGGAATTGCAGTCAGTGCAGCTTCTTTCTGCAATGTAGGGATTTTATGATTCTATAATTCTATGCTCCGGTTTCATCCCACAGTCTGAAAGAAGTGCTAAGCCATGGTGCATTGGCCATGCTAAATTTTCCCTCAGTGTACCCAAATGGTGCTGGAGGTGGTGATTAGAGAATTTTCATAATAATTTCATTGCAGTGTTAATGTAAGTCTAGTTGTGACACTAACAAAAAAAGTGTAAAAGAGGTAATTAATACAGTAGAAGGATTTAAAATTTATCAATAGAAGGTATTGGATAAGCTCTCTGTAATTTAACTTAATAAAGTACCAGAACTGGATGAAATGCACCCGAGGATACTGCGGGAAAGGAGAGCTGAAATTGAGGAAGTACAGGCCATTAGAATCCTTACAGTGCAGAAAAAGGCCATTCAACCTATCAAGTCTATACCAACTCTCTGACACAGTACCCTTACACAGGTCCTATCCCTGTAACCTCACACATTCACCATGGCCAATTCACCTAACGCACATATCTTGGGGGAGGAAACCCGCACAGGCAGAGAGAGAACGTGCAAACTCCATACAGACAGTCATCCAAGACTGTAGCCTGGACTGCATCTTCTTCTGTGATTAAAACAAATGAAAAATATTCATTCAGTTATTCCTCGTTATTAGTTATTCCTCGTGCTTCCATGCATAAATTACCTTTTGGTCCCTAATCAGTCCTTAGCAACTTAAAGAAAAATCAAACGTTATTGTTGTTGCAGGAGGAAGAGTTATTTCCTTTCTGGAAGATAAACTTGAAAAGGAGGAATGTTCACAAACTATTTATTATCTTGAATTTATACAAATCGTCATCCAACTTAAACCTTTATCTAAGCTTAAATAAGTCTTGACACATCAGTTCTGTGCTTATCAAGATTCATTCATATCTATTGCAAGTTTTAGCTGCTTTTCCCAGGCCAAACAGTCAATTTAGTTGTTTACTTCTTGGTGTTGTTACCCAGATGAAGGACAAACAATCAGATAATTCAAAACCCAGGAATCGGATCATGTGGAATTCTAAAATATCAAAAATCTGAATTCCAACTCCAATCCTCATAGTTTTTAAGAAAACAACACATGAAGTGGGACAGCCAACATCAGTTGGGCTGGCAATTTAAATATATTAATAAGACTTCATGCTTCATTTTTAATCATTACTTAAATATACCCCAGACAAACAAGTTTTCCAAGCCTCTGGAATCCAATGGCTAAAGGGAAGTAAAACTGATGAATCCGAGATAAGCATCTTTTCCACTTCCTATTGGATCCAGTATACCTGCTTCATCATCATGAATGGATATGTAATCTCCTCCATGATACCTGTGATATGTGATATCTGACTTGCCTCAACGCTGACATTTCTGATATTGCTTGGCAACAACCTTTCCCAGCCATGCCCATCATCCTGCTGTATCCCCTGGCTCCAGACCCTGATTATTCCCCTGACTTTACCTCGCAAACCTTCACTAACTCCTAACTCCAATTTACCTCCCTCTCTCCAGCCTCCTCATTCATCCCTTGCTTCAGACTTCAATGTTCTTGCCCCACACTCTGGCCTCCCAGATCTTATTCAATTTCAGATTCCTGTCTTCCTCCACCTGCCCCTCAAACCGACCTGGTCAATCTTCCCCAGCTCTAGACTCCCAGTATTTTTGCACCATACCCAAAGATGTGCAGGTTAGATGGATTGACCATGTTAAATTAGTGTAGGTGTAGGTTAAATGGATTAGTCATGGTGGATCTGTGTGGTTAAGGAATGGAGCAAGGGAAGGGGCCTGGATAATATGCTCAGATTTGGTGCAGACTTGATGGACCAATTGGCCTCTTCAATATAGGGATTCTATGATATCAGCTCCCTGATATTTTCAGGCACCTCTCTGCTCCAAGGGAGGGGCCGAGAGCCAAAGGCCCACTGACCCTGGCTTGTCATCCTTTTAATCTAGATGGCTGTGGTCAGGAAATGGAGATGTGAAACTAATCAAGTCCTGTTATTAAATTCTACAGGGCTATCAGGATACCTATTCTTCCAGGTTTCCTGACGTCAATCAGCCCCCAAATTTTGTACCCATTTGCGAGTTAATATCCAGTTAATATATAACACAACATAAAACTAGTGTAATATTCTGCCTCACATAAGGATTGTATACTCATGTAATTCATAATGAGTTCTCCTAGCTCCCTTCAGACAAATAATAAATACAGATTCATATCTAGCTCCAGTAGCAGATAATATTGTATCATACTTGGGGGAGGCAATGATCTAGTAGTATTATCGCTAGACCATTAATCCAAAAGCTCAGTTAATATTCAAGGGACCCGAGTTTGAATCCTGCTATGGCAGATAGTGGAATTTGAATTCAGTAAAAACAATATCTGGAATTAAGAACCTACTGATGACCATGAAACCATTGACGAGTGTCATAAAAACCCATCTGGTTCACAAATATTTTTAGGGAAGGAAATCTGTCGTCCTTACTTGGTTTGACAAACACATGACTCCAGAGACACAGCAATGTGGTTGACTCTCAACTGCCCTCTGAATAAGGACAATTAGGGATAGGTAATAAATGCTGGCCAACCAATGTCATCCTGTCCCAGGAATGAAACAAAAAAAATTACTCAATTATCAAAAATGAACCAGCTAAGAACTGAAACAAAATTTAATCAGCAATGTATTAAACTCAGAAATGAACAACAATATTTTTGATCAGCAACTGATTTTCAAATTTGTTTCAAGAATTGAGGGTTTTTTAAATCATGGATTTATATTTTAGATTAGATTTTGTTAACTGTTCTTCAGCTAAGAGCTCATAATACTAATGAAATGATGCTAAGTGTTTGGCATCAGAGAGAACACATTTCTCATGCAAAATGGGTTAACAATTACAACTGCAATGACAGCTTGTACATCAGTAAACAGTTCCCTGACATTATGAAAAATTGATACAACATTTTCATGAACTTTAATTGTTTAGCTAATTATACTCGGTGGTTTTTCTGAGGAACATAAGATGCTGTGACAGTAAGGATATACAAAAGAGTTCACATTTGGGTTTTATGCCAGAAAGTTACGTTATGGTTCAGAAAACCACCCCATCTCTACTTTGGCCCTTGGCAAGGAACTGCACCTCTTCGAGAGTTATCCAGTCAGAGGAAAGTATTATCGCTCAATTCCATTTACCAAGCAGCTGTTGTGTGTTTGCTGTCTTTGTTTGACAGGATCCAGTGGTACTTTTAGATGTGTGTTTAAAGAAACAGGGAGGTTATTGGCTTTAAATATGTTGGCTGTATGTGTGATCAGTATTTTCCCAGGCTTTTTCACAGAGTTTATCAGGCAAGGAACTGACCTTTGTAACAGACACTTTTCATCATATAACTTTTTACTTTGATTTGCCTCCTGCTGTTTCATGTTCCAAACAGTTAAGAAACCACTAAGATGATTATTAATTATACTTTGGGGGCCTTGCCCTCTTTTCCTGAGGCTCTGCAAATATTTATTTGTTGTAACAATTATATTTCTTTAGCTGAAGAATAGAGGTTCAAAATTATGTAATAGCCAGAAAATCCTATTTAATGTGCATTGTATCAATTTGAACATTTTATTCTATTGTATGGAATTAGAATATTGATATAAGCTAATCACATGTTGTACTCCAAATCTGCTTCCATGGATGTGATCAAAGTTGAGAATGGGCATAAAATGCCTTATTTGAACATTTTGATGCAACACAAGCTAGGATAGATGATAGTCAGTGTCCTGGGGTTTAATAGACTTCCTACATATGTGCTGTCATTTCCATTTCCGGTGCTCAATTTATCGCAAATTGCTTTCTAGATCAGCAATCTGCATGCCATATTACCTATCACCTCATCTCTGTTGAGCTATCGATAGCACAGTTCCTTGAATGTTTTCTGCATCATTGGCTTTCTAGAAAGTTGCAAGTTGTTGCCCCAAATGTAATCAAATCAATTATCGAAGCAATTCAGAATGCGTGGCACAATTTCCTGTCCATTAATCTGTTTCTAAAACAGGCTTTTTTTTAACAAATAAGTTTGGATTGCAAAAAAAAGGTCCCTGTTGAGCACACTATTAAAAGCATATTATACTCCACGAAAAGAACCAAAAGCAGATTAAGACACTTTCATCATTTCATTCAGACTATTCTTATGTAGCTTTCATTTTAATTAATTTTTTTAAAGGTTGATGTACATTCAGGATGAGAATCAGGTAGAGTAAGGGTGTAGAGTTGGAGGGGTTGGTGGGTGGGAGTGGGGGAATTGAATGGTAGGTAATGGGGGAGCTAGTGTGAGGCGTCAATCTTAATCATGGACCTCAACTTCATCTGCTTTCCTCCAATCAGTCCCCGGTTCAAAATTGGCAGGCTATAATAGATGGTTAGTTGGCAGGAGCAGAAAATTGGGTGGCAGGAGGCCAAATGAACAATCCCTGTCACTTGGATAAGTTGTGAGAAGAGTCTTCTTTTAAAGGGGACTTGTGATCCAAAGAGGTGAATCTGAAGGCTTTTACCAATCATAGAATACCTACATATCAGGAGAAGGCTGTTTGGCCCATTAAGCCTGCAGCAATAGCCATCCCGCCCAGGGTCTATGCCCATAACCCCACACATTTACAATACTAATCGTCCTGATGCCCCTCTAATACTAAGGAGCAATTTAGCACGGTAAATCAACGCACATTTTTGGACTGTCAGAGGAAACTGGAGCATCTCAAGGAAACCCACACAAACATGGGGAAAATGTGCAAACTCCACACAGACAGTGACCAAAGCCAGGAATTGAACCAATATTCCTGGCACTATGAGGCAGCAGAGCTAACCACTGTGCTGCCCACTGATCCTTGGAGGATCACTTGCCTCTCAGTGTCCTTTTCTGCAGCAACAGTTTTCCTAATCAAGATGGCAGTTAAAAAAGGAGTTGGACCCCAATAAAGCTCAATCTTTGGGCAGATATCCTTCCCACTGATCCAGAAGAGCAAGGTTAAAATTGAAAAACTATGGGGAGGCAGCTGATTTCAGCAGGTTATTCACCCAGACTATTATCAAAAAATGTGTTATAAATGTTAGTTGCAAATTTTTCTTTATAGATGCTTAAGATGTGCGAGTTTGGGGGATTGACTATGCTAACTTGCCTTTAATGTTGGGAGAACTAACTAAGGTAAATACATGATGTTATGGGGGTACGGTCCTGATGGGATTGTGGTTGATGCAGATTCGATGGACGAAATGGCCTTCTTTTGCACCATATGATTCTATGATTCTTTAATTACAACCAGTTGATGCATCAGGATCCTTTTAGGTTTGTCATTACATGACCTTATTTTAGACATTGGTGAAGTATTATTCATAGCCATCATCAATTTACCAAATAGAAGTGTAACAGGATTTTAAACTAAATTAGCATGTCACAGTCATACAAACTGCCATTCTACTTTCTTGCTGATCCGCAGCAGCACCAATTCAATTTTCCAACCAAGGCATCAAAGGGGCTTTTTCCTTACCTCAGCCATTCCAGCTACTGTAGGCACAGAATGGAGTAATCAGCTGAGTTCAGAAGTCAGTTTGCTAATTAGGAAAACATATCAAATTTACTAAATGAAGTGGCCCTCTAATATGGAAATGACATCAATTTCCCTCTGATAAAACAATGAGGGTATATGACTCTTCCCACAGATCTTTGGACTCTGGGAGGAAACCGGAGCACCCAAACAAAACTCAAGCAGACACAAGGAGAATGTGCACATAGTCACTTGAGGCTGGAATTAAACCTGAGTCCTTGGTGCTGTGAGGCAGCAATGCTAACCACTGTGCCTTTTTTCCAGGGATCTCTGACAAGACCAACATTTAGTGCCTATCTTTAAATCCCTTGAAAGATGGTGAGCTGTCTTCCTGAGTCATGATAGATGGTAAAATTCAAATTCAATATAAATCTGAAATTAAAAGTTAATAATGACCATGAAACTATTGTTGATTATCATTAAAAAAATCCATCTGGTTCACTAATGTCTGTTAGGGTAGGAAATCTGCCATTCTCACCTGGCCCGGACTACCTTTGACTCCTGATCCACAGTAATGGCCTCTGAAATGACCATTCAATTCAAAACTGGTTTGGGATGGGCAATAAATGCTGGCCCAGCCAGCTATACCTGTATCCAATGAATAAAAAGAAAGGCAACAACTTTCATTCACATAGCATCTTTAACATGGCAAAACATCAGAAGATATTTCACATGAATGATATCAACCCAAATTGATTAAGCCATGTGAAGAGTCCATAAAAGAGATAATCAAAATCTTGGTGAAAGAGGTGGGTTGTATCGCAGATTCAAAGTAATATACAACCCATTTACAGATTGGCCTGGTTTCAGTGTTTGCATTTTTAATGAAAGTGGGCAGAATATTCTTGAAATAAAATGCTCACTATTGATATATTTGGATTGACTTTGATATTGAAATACTTACTGTAGAACTGGAAGCAGAACTATACCTGCCAAAAATAGAATTTAACTCACGGAGCACAGATGACAGGAAGTGCCATCATGTGGGAAAACTTCCCTCACTGCCGAACCGGATTGTTATTTTTTTCACAGGAAATCTATCTCTCGTGACTTGGAAAACATTTGTAAGTGTGTTGTTGAAAGACTTGCCATTCAGGTCCTGTGTGACTTACCAATGATCCATTGATAGCTGGGAAACATTTAAGAATGATTATTATACAGAGAGTTTGAGCTGAAATGTGAAGCTCAGGATTCAAGTCTTGCCAAGAAATTACAGCCCAGATTAAGTGGGTTAGACATGGTTTCAGCGTAGAGTTTCCCACATTCCAAGGTTCACTTCCTTTCCTGAATTCTTGACAAGAAAAAAGCACTACAAAATGGTGAGGTCGCCATGCGTGACCGAATGCGTGTTATTTTATTCAAATACAAATCAACAAACTGAAATTATAACTTCACATTATAAAAACTGCTGCAGATGAAACGAAACTTGGTCGCAGGCATATACCTGATGTAAGAAAACACCATTCAGTTCAGTGAAACAAAATACAATAAAATCAACTGTTATTTCATAACGTGACATCAGCCTATCTTTGCAAATAATTCCAGGATGACATGAGAGTGCAGCTGCTATCGATCGTTCATCAGCCAATTATTTGGCATTTTCCAACCATGAGCAGTTAATAAGTTGTAACGTGGTAGTGCTCATTTATCTGATAGATTCTGTAACCTGTGACACACTAACCTGTGGCAATATATCCCGTGAGTGTGAACTGTCTTTACACTTAACATTTTTCCTGATCTGGAGACTAGATTTTCATGCATTTACTGCTAAGTTAAAATATTATTGGGTATTGGCCGTCCATCTCTGCCTGATCAAATTACGCTGCTCTGTACAAATATTTATAAAAGGATTTACAGCCACGTTTTCTTAGAGTCACAAGAATTGCTAGATGAGAAAAATAGCAAGGTCTATCTTTTTCACCTTTTACCAACTTGTGTTCGTGTGAAATGAGAATAAAATGATTTTTTGAAAAAGCATTTATCTAAACAGAGCAATCACTCTCCATCAATTAATTGACAACAAACTCAGAAATGACACCAGGGAATCCCCAGTGATGAAGAGTTGTGTGAAACATCGGCCCAAAGTTGCTAAGCAAGTGATATTTACCACAGGCCATACATCAAATGACTCATACGCTCTGTTTTTTTGTGAAAGAATCTGTCTAATTTCATTTGAATGAATCATGATACCAATGATATCTTCAATTGTCACTTTAATCTAATTTCCTATTTCAGTTGAAAAATTGACTGTATTTACCAAATGTAAATGAATACTAAATGAGGAATCAACATTGCTGTGTGAAAATGATTTTGCTTTACCCAGTTATTGCTGTTAGAATTCCACAAATTCCCTGTAAAAATTGGTCTGAAAAGCAGGATTGCTGCACCAATAACACCATTTGCCACATTATAATGATGACTTATTTTTTAAGCTTTCCATGTATCATTTGATGCTACAAACCCTTTTGTCTGTCATCCTGGCTTGTGGAGACAGTGCTTGTGGTCATTGAAAGATTTTGCCTGTGGCATAATTTTGCTTTCAGGGTGTAGTCTCTCTTAGGCAGTCCTTTGGGACTGAGGATAGTTTGCTTCCATTCTGATTCGATGGGTTCTCAGATGGCTGATAAGTCCGATATGTGATCTACAGACTCTGCCACATGCAGTGCAGGTGGTGCTTGAAGGGTTGGGTAGATGGACGGTTGTTGTGCAAAAAAGGGATGACAGTTTGTATGAAGCAATTGTCTTCATGAGTATGCCTTCTTTGTTGTTTATATGTGGTATAAAAACTAAAAGCAGTAAATCCAATTAGCTAGCTCATTGCTATCTACTTTTAAAAAATAAAGTACAAGATAGCAATACGGAAAAGAACATCTGGTATTTTATATATATAGAATCAGCATCTAAAATCATAAAGTTAAACATTGTTTACATGCATCTGGAAAGGAAAATGACAAGGTAACGTTTAGAGGGGAAGTGCTTTGTCATAAAATCTAAAATAATTATCACCTGATTTACAAGTGGAGTTTTTAAAAGTCATTTATTTGGATGTGGGTGTAACTAGCAAAGTAGCCTTTATTTTCCATTTCAATCGTAAGAAAGCTGTGGTGAGTCACTTTCTTGAACCTCTGTTCCCACGATGCTACAAGTGTTCCCGGAAGCTTTTTAGGTAGGGAGTTCCAAGATTGTAATCCAGGGATGATTAAGGAATGTCAACACATGTTCAAGTCAAGGACCTAACTTGGAGGTGGTCAAGTTCTCTGATCTATTGCCCTTGTCATTCAAGGCAATGGTGGTCATATTCTGAGGGAGGCTGCCAAGGAAACATGAAAGACATTCATAAATAACGCAATGGCCTAGATAGTTATTGATATCATGCACATTTTACAGGTGTAATAAGGATGTCTAAGCATTTTGTACAGCAATGTGTGTGCATTTGTTACTTGTTGGAGGTGTGCCATCAATCATACTGTTGAAGTCTGAAGCATAGACATCCAGGATCTACATCTAAAAGATGCATTGTTTCTCTTTGCACATCCAGATAGAGCAGCAGTTTCAGGATGCCCTCCCAAAACTGAGCTCTCCTGAAAACAACTGGTGCTAGATTCTCTTTAAATGGTCAACGTGCAGCTTAGCTAGTATTCCAGAAAGACCCTGCAAGAGACTGCCATCAAGGGATACCAGAATGCAGAACCTGGGGAGAGCATGGGAAAAATAATCCTGAGGATTGTTGCCAGTCTATTTGCAATCATCTCAGCCCTTCCCATTGTTAACAGGATGGAAGCTGGTTGATGAAGTGAAAACAAGTCACAGAGTTTTTCTTTACAAACAAACATTCATTGGCTTTGTTCAGTTTCATACTTTCAACACCCGGGATGAGATTTTCTAACCGCACTCACCCCAAAACCAGAAAATCCCACCCGAGTTCAATGAACTTTTGCATGGACTGCTCCCCAGCTGCTATGATTCCCATGGAAGGTAAGATGGGAAAATTCCAACACCCCCACCTCATTCCCACAATGCCAGTATCCCCTCTTTATGTGACCAAAATATTAAATTAAACAATGCCTTTTACTTGCGCATTCTAACGACATAAACAATATAATTAACACCCACCCTTCCTGATCTTTTTCCACATCTTGATCCCCTCCTTCTGGATTGATTGTGCTTTCTTGATTACAATGTACCCACTTGCCAGGACTTTCTTGAGAGTTGCTGCTAGTGACAGAGTGACCTGTAATTTACAGCAGATTCACTGGTGCACTGCCAAGGGAACCACAGCATCCAGCCACTGCTGGCCCATTGAATTTAAATAAGGCCAGACGACTTAGATTGAGTGTGCCTTTGGTTTATCTGCTCCGATCCAGGGATTAATCCCCATGTGGAGTTCAGGGTAGCAGGCTGCCTCACTCAGCTTCATCCCCATTCATTTCAGAAATGCCAATTTGAGCTTAATTCACATTGGGAAAGAAATACTGTGAAGCATTCTTGACAATTCATTTCACAGTTGTCTGGCTGCAGTGCAATAATATCACAAATATAAGCAAGAATACTTTGAATTGTGAAGTGTAAATCTACGATATGGTTTGGTGAGACATTGGCCAAAATTTTCCAGCCATTCCAACCCAGTTCCACAACAGCAACACCCAACCCTCACCTGCTGTGGGGTCCCTGGCAGTGGAGGGTGCGAACAACAGGAAACTTCATTGAAGGGGCAGGACTGGAAGATTTCAACACCAACCAATGGAGAATCATCTTGGCGGTTGCAAAATATATCACAGTGGGGGAGAGGGACAGAGAGATTCTCCACTCAAACGTACTTGTGAAATAAAATATTGTATTTGTATGAAAATTTTACACCACAACCTACAAAAGGGCAGTAATAACTTAATATACTGTTCTGTTATGAAACATACTTCATTTTTGCTCCACCCCCAAAAAATCATAAGTGGTCTGGGGCAGCCTTTACACAGGCAAAGCACGCGAAACCCCAATTTTTATTGATTGATTCCGTACAACAATTTGACATATTTGGCATAAGGTACTTCCAATTTCCACATGACTGCAAGAAGGCATCTATTCAGGAGGACATTTTCTGATGTGCCAACACAGGAAGGGTAATGACTTACCTAGTGCTCCTGGATGCAATTTTATGTTAATCTGGGGAGATTTATTTGCATTTGCCAATTTTGTTTTTAATGATTTTTTTAAAAAAATAAAGCTTTTGTCAGCACAGCGCTTAGCATAAAAAAGTGTCCATTATGAATGAGATCAGTTGGCAAACCAAAGCACATCTCTTTGTTAATCAAGACTTGCCAGCCATTGATCCAGCTGTGTTTTGAATGCTTTAATGTCTGAGTCTCTGCTAACTACTTTTGAGATTACTCCACATATCTATCACCTTTTGTGATAGTTCCTGTTGTTATCTGTTCCAACATCTTTCTCCAATTTGTTTATGTCTTCTTTAATTATCCATCTTTATTTTGAAGTTGCTTACAAGATATTTCAAGTCGCCTGGTATTTTACATACTTCAACACACTTTCTCACTAGTTTGATGAGATTGAGCTTTTTTGATCATTGAGCATTTTCCTTAATGCTTGGTGTCAGAATTGATGTTTCTTTTGCACTTGTTCCACACTTGGATTTCACTTTGAGAATGTGGCAGCCAGAACTAGTGGCATACCGGCAGGGGACCTGGGTTTGATTCCAGCTTTGAGTGGTTGTCTGTGTAGCTTGCACATTCTACCCGTGTCTCTGTGACTTCCTTTGGGACCTGCGGTTTCCTCCCACAGTAAAAAGATGTGTGGGTTAAGTTGATTGTCCATGCTAAATTGACCTTTAGTGTCAGGGGGAGTAGCAGTGATAGGACCTGGATGGATGTTGTTGGTGCAGAATGGGCCAAATGGCCTCCTTTTGCATTGCAGAAATTCTATGATTCCGTGAACTGCAATGCATATCGTCTGGCCAGAGTATTGATAGCTGCAGTGTAATTCCTGTAGAGCTGTCCTCTATTTTTCCTGAAGATATATGCCACATTATTTTGTGAGCTAATGCGCGGAATGATAAAATGTTATCCATCTTTGCAAATCGACCACTCCTTATGCCACCTGCTATAATGGATTCTAACTGACAATCCATTTCCTGAAAGGAAGTTCAGCAAAATTTCTCACCAGTCAGGCAAATGAAGTAAACTTCAGGTCAGTTCTGTAATCGTGCATCTTAATTTTGTGAGTCATCAATCAATTGACTCTCTTGGTGCACCATTTTGATGGCTTCAAAATCTCAGGAACCATCAGACTGACATTTATGAGAGATCATCTGATGAGTCCGTACTGCAGGTCAGGATTCCAGCCTGCACACATTGGAAATTAGAGATTGTGATGCCTCTTATTTTCAGTCTGGTCAGAAAATTGTGGACAAGAGCATACGCTTTTAAGTCAAGTCATGAGCTTTTAAATCTTATCCCTTACCTAAATACATATAGTGATATTCCACTGGGAGCACTGAATTATAAATTTAATTCTATATTTATAAGCCTCAATCCTATGCCTTTCAGCTTTTTGTCCAATTCTTTTTACAAGATGTTAATTGATGCAATTATTTTCAATAAGTTTGGTGCACAGATCCACAACTAGAGGGGAAATTTCTTTTAATTCCAAAAATTGCATGAAGTTTGTCCATTTCAGGCTCAGTATTTCAGAAATGTAGGACATAGTAAATTGCTTAAATCTCTAAAATGTGACTTTCACATTGTGAATGGTTCCATCACAGCACAAACATCACAAAGGTTTCAACTCCACACTGAGTAGCACAGTGGTGCAGTGGTTAGCACTGCTGCCTCACAGCTCCTGAGACCTGGGTTCAATTCGGTCACAGCTTAGGTCTCTGTGTGAAGTCTGCACGTTCTCCTCATATCTGCATGGGTTTCCTCTGCTTTCCTCCCACAGTCCAAAGATAAGTGCATTTGCCATGCTAAGTTGCTCCTTAGTGTCCTGGGGTACGTAGGTTAGAGGGATTAGCAGCATAAAATTGTGGAGCTGAAGTGGTGTTGTTGGCCTTCTTCTGCACTGTAGAGTCTCTGTGATTCTAAGGGCGGGATTTCTGAAACACGGTTGTCCCAAAACTAGAAAGTCCTGCCTGAGGTCGATGGACTTCTCCACGGTCCAGCCCACCACGATTTCAAATTCCACCCACCCTGCCACCAAGAGTTATCCTTTCAGTCCAGAATTCAGGTCAACACATTCCAACTAATGTTAAACAATGCAAACCTAACTTGAAGTTGGTACTCTGGCAGGTAGTCTTCATATGTGCAGACATTTTAATGCAAAAATAACTCTTGAGAGTCAAGTTATACAAAAGAATCATAGGAAAAATATGAAAAATGTGGAATATAAACACATGCGAAGAAATAATGAAAAGTTTTTTTTAATTTTTAACACTAATTGATCTTGAAATTGCTGTTTCTTATGTTACAAACACAGAACCTCCGTGTAAGATAAATGAGATGATGCCTCCATTAAAATAATAATCAAATTCTGCACAACTGTGCCCCAATGTCAGTCTTGGCACAGGAATAGAAAAGTTGTGTTTCCTCTTTGTTGGTGAATTTTCAGAGGTTGGAGAGGGAACATGCATGGGAGGAAACTAATTAATATGGGAAAAGTAGTAAAAGTTGATGAAGCCATCTCGACTTATTGTGTGTGGACATAGATAGATTGATAGATAGGATGATCTTCTAAGTGATGAATAACTAACCGTGCTTTCTATCAAAACATTCATCTGGAGGCTATTAGAACATAGATCATAGAACATAGAACAATACAGCACAAACAGGCCCTTTGGCCCACGAGTTGCGCCAATCACATCTACCAATCCACAGACCTATCTATAACCCCCAATCCTATTCTTTTCCATATACTCATCCAGAAGTCTTTTAAAAGACCCCAGTGAGTTTGCCTCAACAACCTCTGACGACAGTCGGTTCCATTCACTCACAACTCTCTGGGTGAAAAACCTACCCCTGACATGGCCTTTGTATTTGCTTCCCTGCACCTTAAATCTGTGTCCTCTCGTAGTGACCATTTCAGCTCAGGGAAATAGTCTCTGAGAGTCCACCCTATCTATCCCTCTCAATATTTTATAAACCTCTATCAGGTCTCCTCTCAACATACGTCTCTCAGAGAGAAGAGTCCCAGCTCCCTCAACCTATCTTCATGAGGCCTGCCTCCCAATCCAGGCAGCATCCTTGTAAATCTCCTCTGAACTCTCTCAATAGTCTCTACATCCTTCCTATAATGAGGCGACCAGAACTGCGCACAATACTCCAACTGGGGTCTGACAAGAGTCTTATAGAGCTGCATCATTAGCTCCTGACTCCTAAACTCTATTCCTCGATTAATGAAGGCCAGTACACCGTACGCCTTCTTGACCACTTCCTCCACCTGCGAGGCCGATTTAAGAGTCCTATGGACCCGGACCCCGAGATCCTTCTGCCCTACAACACAGCTAAGACTCCTACCCCTTATATTGTACTCCTTCATCCCATTATTCCTGCCAAAATGGACCACTACACATTTATCTGCGTTGAAGTCCATCTGCCACTTCTCCGCCCAGTCTTGCGTCCTGTCTATGTCCCACTGCAACTTTTGGCATCCCTCCAGACCATCCACAACACCACCGATCTTTGTATCGTCGGCGAACTTGCTAACCCATCCCTCCCCTTCCTCATCCAGGTCATTTATGAAAACGACAAACAGCAGGGGTCCCAGAACAGATCCCTGGGACACACCACTGGTTACCGACCTCCATGCAGAACAAGACCCATCCACAACCACTCTCTGCCTTCTGCCAGCAAGCCAGTTCTGGATCCACGAGGTCAAAGCCCCTTGGATCCCATGTCCTCTCACCTTCTCCAGAAGCCTTGCATGGGGGAAAGTAGCTTAACAGTTACTTAGTAGCTTAACAGTAACTAACAGATTAAAATAAATGAATTGAAAATGATCTTAACCAGCCACTTCCACTCTCGTGATACTCCCTGGTGTTTTTGCTTCTTTCTTATGCTGTTATATACATTATAATTTTTCAAATTTCATCACGACTTCAGCTCGTGTTAAACAGGCTCCTCTAATTTGTGTCACTGTTCCCTTATTGTACAACTGTTAAACTGATACTATTCAGCATATCATCAAAATTATCTGCCTCGCGGATAGTTATGTTTCCAACAAATATTTTAAAATGACGAACAAAAGATTAGGAGTTGAAGATTCATGGAGCCAAGGAGACTGCGAGAAGGGGTGAAACTGACAGATGGGACCAAATTCCTGTAATCCATTCCCAAGGTTTACAGGATTTCCTTTTTAATTGTGCAAACTGGTTCAGGTCATGTACATTCACTTTGTACTCGCAACCTGGCTGGCTCCATTGTGGACGAGGTGAAGCCAACACTGAGAAGGTCCATTGACCTAGGGCAGGATTTTATGGCTTCGCTCATTCCAAACCCATAAAATCCCATCCAAGGCCAATAGACTTTCCCATCATTCATCCCTCACCCGCTCTGATTCCCGTGGTGGGCGGGGTGGTAAAATTCCATCCCTAGTTCTCCACAATCACCATTCAGTCAGACCAGTGTTGCAAACCATTGTCTGTATGAATTAACCTTTTAGAAGATGAGGTTAAAAGATCCTCAGGCAAGCTATGTCCCCTGACCCACTCCCTCCCCTACCATGGTCTCTAATACACCTAGGGGCCAGGATTTGATTGTCTTTTGCTTCAATCTATATTCAGAACCCGACTGTCCAAATTAAATGTGGATTGGACAAATCTTTGAGAGAGCAGCAGAGCGAAAGGTGCAAAGAATGGATTAAGACTTGCTGAGTAATTAGGCAGTTTAAATTGAATAGTGAATAAAGTATTGACCACTTGTTAAAAAAGTGGACTTTATAAATATAAAATGAATGGGAACTGCCTGTCGGACAGTGCCAAGGGGATGAGGCCTATCGTGGGCAGGGCCTAATGTGATTGGTGGGGATGGGGGGTGGTTCTGCTGTCACTCTGCACACAGCATCAGCCTGGGATGGAGGGAAGGCAGCAATTCGCGTGCTCTGGGGATGTTGGATGGGGGAGACCTGTCTCTGGGGGACTGTGACTCAGCAGGAGGGGAATGTCTGCTATGGTGAGGGTGGGGTGATTGCCTGTGGGGGATGGGGGTAGGCTGTGTTTCAGGGCATTCCAGGATGGGGGTGATCAGGGCTTGCCTGGGAATTGATATGGGGGCTGTGATTGGGCATGGGTGAGGTTGGAAGGGTAGCACTGCGAGGGTGCCAAACTGGCCAGTGATTGAGCTGACTAGCAATCAGGGAGTCTGGTAGCTCGGGACCACTGTGAATGCACAAAGTTCATGACTGAGACCTCCACAGTGCACAGAGTGCAGAGATTCAGGTGAGAAGCTGAGCTGACAAAACATTCCAGATTTAGAATAGTTTTTCCATTAATTCAGCACTTTTGGGAGAATTATTCTGGTGATGGCAATATGTTGCAATGAGCAAGGTGGCCAATGGTGCACCATCAGGAAAATGCAGACCAGCATTCTGCACCAGATGTACTTCAGTGTGATGGGTCTGTACCTAATTTAGAGAGAGGGCTTTCCCTCTTGTTAATAAATGAATCTTCCACTGTTGGAGACAGGAATGCAAAAGTATGATCAGTTTAGATCTGAGGTGTTCAAAGCTGAAAGTGAGAATCCAGATCTAACAATGAAACTGAATGTCATCACTCTTCGTCAAAGTTACAGTAATTGGTTGAAGTAAGAATTCTTGTAGATTACCTAAACACAAACATTGGCACCATCTAAATTGGTGCGAAATTTCAGGAGAAAGTTGAATGGATTTTGTGCACTTTAGCTGCATGTTTGGATTAGAATTATATCAGAGCAACATTTATTTCTGGCCTTCCATATTTGGGATGCTCTTATTTACCAGATGTTGTGGCAATACAATGTTAGTTTAATTTTTGGAATAGTAATTAACTTTGACATTTGAAATTGTAATAGTACTGTAAAATCCAAGGTTTAAAATGGGAGGAATGCTATGATCATTTCCTGTGGCTTTTGTGAAATGGGCATTGATATAGATGCACCAGGTTCATGAATGAATGTTGGAATGCATTTTGGAATACTGAGACTGCAGACTGAGTGTGCTTTATAATATCTATATTCCAGCCAGCATCGCAGAGGATCTGATGTGGGGAGCTAGGCCTTCATCTGCATCCTTTTAACAGGGTGCAAATGAGGTTCATGCCAGACTCTGGCAGATTTTCCAACCTGCCATGCATGGCAGGCATGGGTGGAGGATCCCACTGTAAATTCCTGCTGGTGTGAAATGGAGTTCTGGGCCTCTGACCATATTCTCCACCCAGGCCTGCCAGCTGGAGGGTGGATGATGGGCTTGGGAGGATTCCATCAAGGCTCTTTTTAGTGCCCTAATTTATTTTCCTGGGTTGTTTGTGACAGTATCCAGCTGATTAATCTTTAACCGCTGGAAATTCCAGAAGACCTAATTCTGTCCCATTCTCCCTGTTCATCAAAAATGCTGCTGGAGATAGGGTCAGACTGACATACAAGCTGCCATATTTAGCTGGATTTCGCTATCCTGAAAGTCTAAATGGAGGTAGAAGGGCAGAAAAATGACCATGGACTGGTGCAGGCAGAAATCCTGCCTCTCTTTCCACTGCTAGCATTTTGCCTGATGCCAATCCACTGAGCCCATACATTTTTGGACACTAAGGGGCAATTTTTTTAGTGTGGTCATCTTTGGACTGTGGGAGGAAACCAAACCCCCCAAAATAAACCCACACAGGCAGGGGGAAAATATACAAACTCTGCACTGTCACCCAAGACCAGAATCGACTTCCTGGCTCTGAGGCAGCAATGCTAATCACGGTGCCAGCATCAAACCAAAGCAAAGACAGAAATAGTTATTTTTGTCATAGTCAAAAAGAACATTCTGTTGATCATTGCACTACTCAAATATCAGAAACTAGCTTGCATTTTGACAGAAACCTAAGAAAAGAATGCAATTAAATAATCCTTCAGTTCACACAAAATTGAATTCACAGTTGTGTTTCTGACCCATATATATTAGCATAATACTAAAATTACTCTCAAGAGATAGGAATACACTACAAATATCTGATGTCATATAGTATCTGTACCCCAATAAAACATTTTACAGGACTATGAACACTTGCAAACTTGCAAGGAAAACTTTCAGTGGGACATCTTTTAAAATTTCTACATTGGATGGATGAATAATTGGAATTCTTCCACAACACAAGTAAAAACATGAACAACTAAACTGTATTATCCTTTGTTTTTGAATGGTCACACAGATATTTCATTTTTTAAACTCTCAAATGTGAATGGAGTTCCAAAAGCAAGACGTAAAAGGTGTGCTTATTGACTGAGAACCAAACCTTTGTCTAAGGTCCAGATCTGAACCTCACCTTTTCTCCATTTTTTCATTTCAAAGTTTTCTGCCATTTCTAACTACTTTTCTTTCAAAGCGAGGTACAATGTTTCTTATTTCTAAATGGAAGAAGCACTTCACCTTAATGCAACCAAACTAAATGTAGTCAAGACAAATGCAAGGAGATTCAGATAATTCCTGAAGAAGCTTTGTATTTTGGAAGACATTACGATTACGAGAGTGATTGAGCACCAATTAGTCCTTTGCCTGATAAACAGAATAATTAATTTTGAAATATTAAAGAATAACTTCACACTGCATAAACAGGGCCAATATCTGACTTTGCAAATTAAGTGAACAATTGTTTATCCAAGCTGAGGCTCATTTTCCTTCATTCTATTTATTGATAATTTTTTATGTTCACACATTTATTGTAGAAATTTAGCTGCCATCCAGATCATTTTTTTACGGTATAGCATTGATGTGTCCAAAGGATATTGGTCAGCATGAAAAATGGCATTCTTAAATTGTATGGGATCACCTCCAAGAGTCATATAAATCCTTTGAAGATTATATCAATGGCATTTTTTAAAAATCTTGCAAATGAAATTCAATCCTGCCATTGGCACAAGATGGACAATAGCAGATCAGTTGCCCATCACACACCTTGTTCAATTTTCCTTTGCATCAAAATTACTGGTGAAGACAATTGAATGTTGTGTCTAGCACACTGCAAGTGTTTTTTATCCTCACTACCATGCTGCACAACTAATTAATAGAATCCATTTCTCAGTGACATTAAAAATGTATATGTATTTGTTCTAAGAACTGTTTTTGCACTTGTCAAGAAATTGAACACTTACCCGATTTAAATCTCATCAGTCTAAGTGTACTACAATTAATTGTATAATGAAGCTTCTTCTATTCAACATTAACCATGTGCCGAATCCTTTAAAGAAGCACCCAATGCACTAGCATGACGTTTTTCCATTTCCAAGACTGAAAATCCTAAGACAAACAATACTATTTTGTGCTGTTAACAAGGTACATGAGGAACTGTATTAATATTGACCATGTTCATTTTATACAGAATTCATACTAAGGGATCAAAGAGACCTGTTGTGCACCAGATTGGTTGCAAGTGAACGTCGGTCCCAGATGTGAAATGCCAGTGTTACACATGACATTAAAGCAATCCCTCTGAAGGCTACCCAAAAAGAGAGAACGTGCACAGAAGGCAAGACCTAGTCTGAATCACAGCATGGGTTCACAGCTGTTCAGAACACCAGCTTAGTTTTGGGAATTAGATCAGTTTAGACTAGCACTGCCAGCATTGAGATCTTGGCACTTAACATCATGATCTATATGAGCAGTAGGTTCCTTATTCTGCTCTGCTTATTTACAATGATGCAGTGCCATTGTCTCTTAGTGAAACAGCAAAGATTGCAATTCCAAATGTGAAGTAGCATTGATTCGCCCATTAATTCTGAGCAACAAGAGTTTTGCTCATATGAGTGCTAAGCAGAGTGCGTATTAGTTTGTCAAGTGTTTGAAAATAGCTAAGCTGACATAGACAGAGTGAAAAAAAATTGTAACAACTTGGGCATGCACTGTATTCCATATCTACAAAGGATATTGGAAAAGGAGACATAGCTCACAGTTTCTGCATGACCAAGACACACATTCGATATTAAGGAACCCAGATTTATGAACCTATCTAATTCTACCAATAAGGAGTTAAATAATGGTCTTGTTTTTATCTACAATCAGCTCCAATCTGAAATTCACTGCCTGTTTGCAGCGACACCTTTTTGTCTTCACATGTGCTGACTCTATTGCTTTCATGCCTTGAGTAATTCACTATAGAAGCTACAGTGCAGCGACCAAGTTATAGTTTCTTATAATGTATTGAACCATGTGAAAAATGAAGATATGTAGCTCCCAAACCTTGTTGTCGATGTTAGCATTGAAACATTATTTTACTTTCTGCTCTATAATCACATCTCACAAAAATACAGACTAGATACTTAATTATTTTTTGTTTCATTACACTGATAATATATTCAATGTTTATACATAATTTCAGTAGCAACTGTATAGTTTTGTTGAAGACTTGTCTGCCTGCAAGAAATCGAAATAAACAGATTGATGGCTGCATGTGAAACGTAATGCAGATAAAAATGGTGTTTTGTGCAGAATAAAAATATATTTTTTAACCCAATAAATGAAAGCAAGAACTGCCCTCCAAATGTCATCAAGTCTTAGAATGGCCACTACACAAAGAAGCCATTCAACCCATTTTGTCTGCTGAGCTACTCCCCTCTGTTCCTCAGCTGTCCTGCAATTTTTTTCAGAGAATGATCCAATTCGATTTTGAAAGCCATGCCTGGATCCATCACACTCTCCAGTTGTCGTTCAAGATCTCAATCCTTTATTGCGTATAAAAGTTTTTTCCTTATGCTGTTTCTTGTTCTTTTACCAATCATCTTAGATTGGTGTCCTCTCGATACTTCTGCAAATTGGAACAACTTTCCCTATTTACTTTGTCCAGATCCCTCATGACATCACTGTCAAATCTTCTCTCAACCTTCTCTACTCTGAGGAGAACAGCCCCAGCTTCACTTATCTATCCATATAACAGAAAATTCTCATTCCCTGAGCCATTTTCGTAAATTTTTTCTGCATCCTCTCTAATATCCTCACATCCTTCAGAAAATGTGGTGACAATATTCCAGTTGAGATCAAACCTGTGTTTTATAAATGCTCACCATAAGTTTCTTGCTTTTTCAAAAAATGCTTCTTTTTATAAAACCTATAATACTTATTATCTCTTTCTCGACCTGCCCTGCCTACATAAATGATTTGTGTTCACATACCCTCAGGACTTTTTGTTCCTACACCCTTCGTTTTGTATTGTGTTCCTTCATTTTTCCTACCACAATGTAACACTTCATTTTCCTCTGCATTAAATTTTACCTACCACATGTCCATCAATACAATTCATTTTGTATTGTGTTCCTTCATTTTTCCTACCACAATGTAACACTTCATTTTCCTCTGCATTAAATTTTATCTGCCACATGTCCATCTATTGGCCATCCTACATGAGTCCTCTCAAAGTCAATAGAGGGAATCTTACCAGAATTTGGCAAGGTAGTAGTTCTGGTGAGAAAGCTGGTATGAAACTCTCCAGCTCCACTGATCTGCTTTCTTTCCAGATCTTGACATAATTAACTGCCAAAAAACAAAAGTGGACTGGGTTTGTGCCATCGTCCCTAGCAGAGTGGGAAACTGGCTCCTCTGAGGTCAAAGGGCACCCAATCACAAATAAGAATAGATTTCACCTCAACCCAACATGAAGATATCTGGGATCTCCACCACCCCCCACTACCCTCCCCAACATACCCTGCCTCATCCCCCCCACACCAGCCACAAAGATATCTGTGGGCTTCTCAATGACCACATCCTCTCCAAACCCCCTCTCTCCACACCCTCCCCACCAATACCCCTAGAACATCCCCAGTATTCTTATGTCCATCCCCCACCCCCACCACCATCATCAGCATCCCCATATTCTCCCTCCACCCTAAATCATCCCCAACATCTCTATCCCCTGCTCCTTCCTCCCTGCATACACCCCCCCACCCCCATTATCCCTGGCAACCCCATTCCTCCCATCCCCAATGAATCGTCCCTCAATGTTCATGCACCCTACTCCCACCACACAAATAGCAGAGTCCACACCCATGAAACTTTCCCTTTGGTCCAGCCCAGCATTGTTCCCTGGCACAGGCCGGCACTGCTAACCTGTGCCTGGCTTTGCCCAGGCACTGCCTGGCTATGTCGCTCTCTGCCGGGTCCCCTTTGTCCCCCTGGAGGGATTCCCTCGATACGTTTATATTTGACCAACCCTGTTGTAAAGCTCGCCATCATGACATTGCATCAGCAAGGTGTGTGGATAATAAAATGTCTGAAAATCAGGCTCACATGCCTGATTATGTCACCATCAAAGGGATGGAGAAAATCAAATTCATCATCTCACTGGCAAGACTTGCATTTTTTGCCAGATTTTGTATTCCCGCCTGCGATTACATGCAAGTAGAGAGTGGGCTAATGATCCCACCCTATCTCTACAACTTGTAATATTTCCAAGCAATAAAATAGAAAGCACTGAAATTACTCAGCAGGTCAGGCAGTATCCATGGAAAGAAAAATATTAAAGGTGCTGACATACCTTCAGAACTAGACAAATGGGCAACATGATGACAGAGTGTTTAGTGCTGCAGCCTCAAATGCCAGGGACCCAGGTTCAATTTCAATCTAAGGTATAGAGTTTATACATTCTTCTCATGTCTGTGTGGGTTTTCTCTGGGTGCTCTTGTTTCCTTCCACAGTCCAAAGATATGCAGGTAAGGTGGATTGGCCACGCTAAATTGCCTCTTCGTGACCCAAGATTAGTGGATTAATGGGGTGGTGTTACAGGGGTGGGGCCTGGAAAGATGCTCCATCAGAGAGATAGTATAAACTCCTTCTGCACTGCTGGGGTTCTATGATTCTATTCAAAGCTGCGGTAATGCAATGGTGATGGATCTCATTTTGTATTTCTGTCACTCCTGAAAACAAAAACAACAAAAAGAACAATTTCAGCAGATTTACAAAAACTAACACAGTGAGTTGGACAGAAAAAAAAAGCATTGTGCTCATAACATTAGAGATGCAACCAGAAGAAATCTATAGATTTAGAATTTTCTAAAATCAAGGATAGCTTACGGCTGTTAAAATATTTGTATTGCAAGTTTTGTAAATTAGTGGTCATGTTACAGCTTGTAAAACGCTTTCAAGCATAATATTTTTGAGTTAAAGCATCTAATCTCATTGTTTCACAGTTGTTCCCCTGATCTTCCTGTACCTTAAGCGATTGAGTGAACAAGCATATCAATAAGTCCCAGATCACCAGCATTTACCAAGCCTGAATCAACAGTAAAGAGGCATGCTATAGCAGCCCAGGGATGATATTCCTGCCAATTTTCTCACCAAATTTCCCTCCCTATTTGGAGAAGCTCACAGTCTGTTTTCCCTGCCTCCCAAGTTGCCAGCATGACTGAGATTGGGCAGAGATTCCAACCCCGACATTACTGAAGTGCGGTATTAGAAAACCTATTAGTCTATTGCACATCGCAATAGAAAGTGAGTTGTTAATAATGGCATTTTTTAATGTATTCAGATTTATTTTAGTGCACCAACCATATGTAACAAAAGTGACGGGAAATCAACATTTTCACTTTAAAGAATTCACAACATATGTTGCTCACAACTTCCAAGATTTATGCACTAACATTAAAAATTTATGTCACTTAAGATCTTCATTTAACTCACTAATCAACACAGACCTACATTCTAAAGTTGAGCTGTTAAATAATTAATGTTTTCCTGTGTAATTATATTTCAAAAGATTGGGTACGTCAGCAAATGGAATATATTAACTGCATGACCTCTGAACTCAAAAATAGTCACAGCACGTTCGTGTTGCAAAATGTGAAAGTGAAAACTAACAGCAGAAATCAAAACAAATTAAAAATACACCTGTTTTATAAAATAAAATCTGATTATCATCTCTGCTCCTTCAATTTATCTTCATTAAATTATACTTTGATCTTAATTCAACTGCTTAATTACTTTGCTGCCTTCCCATTTTCACAGTTGGTGAAGAAAATATTTAGTCGCAAAACTGCTCAGTTCTCAGATCTAATGCAGATGCTTGCAACAGTTCCTTCGTTCTAATGCTGGCTGATATAATTTGACACTTGTACTTGGGATCTTTTCACAGTCCCAGTTACTGTCCAATTCTCAGATCGACAGATGTCCTTGGAATACATCTTCAGTCCTTGGATATAAAGTATGCATTTGGGAGGCTTCTTGAATCCCTGTGCGCATTGAGACTTGTCTTCTTAGCTTATGTTTCCAAACAAAATCAGGTATAACAATGGGGCACAAGTGCAACATTTTAAAAAGCTGACAATTGGTGGTCAAAAATGATTATGTATATAGCTCTGCTGATGTATACTTAAAGGATCCGCTCCTCTGTACACCATGATGGGAGTGATATTATTTGTCAGGCAAATTGTTCTGATTCATGCCATTAATATACTGGCAATGTAAAGTCACCAATTATTAGAATGACATTCAAGATTTTTTTTTGTAAAACACTTTCCAGCAAAACCTGTCTCCAAGTACTTGCAATAAATCAAGCGATTTCACATTAGTGATCTTTCTGTGCCCAACTGGAGACCCTCTGAACTCAAAATTCAGTATTATTCCTTCCTGTCTAAACATTTCCATCACATGACAGCCTCTAACCCGCAGCCTCAAGATGCAACAGCTCTGTGCAACACAGCATTGTACTTCATATAGGCAAACAACTCTTCAAATCTCCACAGCCAGAATATTTATTTAGGAAACTGCAAATAAAGGGGATTTTCCCCCCCAAAAAACCCATCTGCAATGTGAAATGTTCCTGAAAATGGAATACACCAGCTGAATGTGTCCATAACTCAAACAAGATTCTGCAAGTGCCCAAATTCATCAGTGAAAGGATTTGAAATTCAAAATTCTATGATTCAGGACGTGCCAATATTCAGATGCTTAATTAGTGTCTTGATGCAGATGGTGTAAGCCATTGGCTGCCCTCCTTATGAGGTCGCTGATTCTCCAGTATACTCAAATTATTTTTTCCAGGAAATTTTGGCGTATCTTTGCAATGAGAACAGCATGATTTACAGTGTGTGTCGCAGATTACACCGGTCCAGGAAATTCTGCGCCTGCAAAGTTAGTTGGTTATTGCAAGTAGTCGAGCATCAGAAACATAAACACCCCTCCTAACAATGGCACTGTAAATACTAAAATAGTTCAAGAAATGCATTCACCACATCCCTTCACAGGGAAACTAATAATGGGCAATAAATGTAATACTGCCAATGCCAGATTTTTGGCATGAGTAAACCAAAAATAAATAATTCTCAAGCTTGCATTTTGAAAGTTATATATATTCAAATACATTTTGAGTTTATACTTATGCTACCTAGTATTGATTCTGCTTTTTATAAACTCAAAGACTTTGGTCAGGTAAAATTAACATTATGAGACTGATCTGGTGAAAACAGACTATGAGATATGCGTTTACAGATGACTGAACTGAAAGAAATGTATATGTGGTGTCAGCCAGCAAGTTTGGGCAGACATAATTGCTCTAATAAGGCCGTAAGTTCAAGGAGCATATAGAGGAAAATATTGTAAAATTTTAATTTAATCACAGATTAATGCTTGTTTTGTCAGGTTTGGATGCTGATGGCATTTACAGAGTAAGCGGCAATCTGGCTACAATACAGAAATTACGATTTGTAGTGGACCATGGTGAGTACTGCCTAATGCATATGTGCAACTTTATTCCCATCAGCCTGTCTAAATGGAAATAGGAAGACTTGCTTCTTTGACATTTCTCTTGCTGCGGAGAGTGTGTTGAATTTAATCATTATAAATGGTTTCAAAACTGTTTCAAACTTCAAAATAATCTTTTGTTACCATCCAAGAATATATACTTCATTCTAACAAAGTGTTGTGTGCTAATTGAATCTTTATAGCTGTCCATTTCTTAATGCAGATTCCACACAATTGCGTATTCAGACCCTTGTTTGAACAGAGTGATCTCCTGAATATTCAATGTTTGTTTTTCAAATCTTGCAGTTGCTCTCATTCAAAATGTCATGCACATGAATCCACAATATACTTGAATGTTTGAAAAATGTTTCAAGCTAGAAGCTTGGATCAAATATTAAATAACCAAATAGCCAGGTTTTGTTCAGCTGGCTATTCCCAAATGTAATGCATTTGGATTGGTACAACACAATTCTTTTTTTTAAATGTTGTTGCTCTACCTGCATGAAGCCATGTTTGGAGACCAGATTCATACTGTGAGAATTTGTTCTTCTGCCATATCTATAATGATGTTTTGTGCCAGGTAAGTGACACTTTAATTCAGGTAAACAAAGCAAAACAGAAAAGCATGAATCAAATTACATGTTGTGTCAGGAAAAGTCAACTAAAACCATTCAGTTTAAATCCCTGATCTGTCAGAGTCCATTACTTACTCCAACTTGCTTATCCTGCACAGCCATTTAGCCTCAAGTAGCCGTCTGTGTGATTATCATTGAGAGCAAAAGTAAATTGTCTGTTCCTAACTACATTACATAGTCAGGAATTACAGAATATAATATGAGGAGGATTCCATTCGGTGACTATGGCTGCCCTTTGAAAGAGACATCTAATTTTCTCACCCTGCTGCCTTTTCCTTACCATGCAAATCTTTCCTATTCAAGTGTTTATCCAATTCTCTTTTGAAAGTTACTCTAAAATCTGATTCTACTATCTTTTCCTCCAGTAATTCCAGATTGTAGCAACTCATTGCATAGACTTTAATTTACAAATATTACTACTGCTTCTTTTTGCCAGAAGTTTTAGTGAAAGTTGAGGCACTTATCTAATGCCTTTTGGAAATCCAAGTGGTTACATCTACAGGTTACCCTTGTGTCTTACCTTCTGAAAAATCTTGAATAAATTCAAACTTGATTTCTCAAAGCAGTCTGCCTGATCACATTATTATTTTCTAGGAATTGTGCTGTGCCTTTCTTGTGCTATTTCTTGTGCTATATCTTTCCCTATTTCAATGGTGACTGTTTTACATTTCCCCACTCCTTTCCATCTTTTAATTTTTCAAGTATTTTCCGAAAGGTTTCTAAGTCTTCTACAGTGAAAACAGACATAAAGGGTGGAAATTTTCCATCTGAGACTATGACAGGAAGGTGAAGAGTTGCCCATTGTGGAGAGCAATAGGAAACCATTTCATATCTTCTGTTCCCTGATCTTATTAATTGTGCAGCTGAGGATGTTTTGGCATATTTCTTGGTGCAGGCATGATATGATGCATCCTGCCATCATATCTGGGTGCCATATTGAAAATGTGCACAATATCACTCACCCACCTTGAAGAATGAAAACGATCATCCTGAAAAGAAAGATGGACTTCTGGAAACACTTTGAGGTTGGAAGATGGATCTCCTCATGACATTGAATCTAGAAGATCCACCAGGCATCCAGCAGGTTTTCCAACATGGCAGCACCAGTGGAAATTTATGCAGACATGAAACTAATTTTTAGATTTCCATCAAATGCCCTTTCTGCAACTGCCTGCCATTGAACCCACCAGTGAGTGCATGTCAGAAATGGCATTAATGGTGCCCAGATTCCCCCCAACTATACAAATATCCAACCCGATGACTGAGGAATTTTGATTTTGGGTTGAACGTGGCATATAGGATATGCCATTATCTATGGGTAATTTGCTGAAGATGAGTTGCAGTATTACAATGAGGGAAATGAAGGAGAGGGTTGTTGCAATGTTACTTGCTCCAATCTTCACTGAAATACGGTATATGATGAGGATCTTATTGAATAATTGAATCTTCCACCTTTTAGCCAGATCATTCCATACCATAACAATTCACTGCACTTAAACAGAAAGCTCTCCATCTTCCCTATTGTGCTTTATCCTTTGACTATTGATCCTCCTGGTACTGTACACATTTTCTCCTCATTTATGCTATCAAAGTATAATAACACTTCAATGAAATCTCCCCTTAACCTTCTTATCATAATGACAGACTATACTCTGATATAGCCAGTTATAAAATGTACCTAATCAGATAGCTGGGAATAGTAAGATTATTGAATCAACCTGTTTGCCTTCGAAAGATGGAGAGAAATTTTGTTTTATCGCAAGTAGCCCTAATCTTTTCTGAGACTTTGCCCCTCTCAGGAGATTGTATGGCTTTAAATGGGTGGCTAAATGGTATGTTTGTTGTAAAGTGGCTGAATAGGGGTTTTCACGGCTTTGGAGACATTATTGTCTTTGTTTATTGTTTTTTCACAAGTTTGAACCATTGCTGCTTACATACAAGCATCCCTGACAGTGTGACTACTGGTAGGTGTTGCATTGTATTCATTGAAAAACATGGAAGAATTTATATATAACATCTTGTTTCTTGATTCACAACCATAAGCTTGCATTGAAAAGAAAATTTGGCTAGGGGATAGAATGGCCTCCATGATGCAGATGAGGGAGGCTGCGGGGACCATTGTTCCATCCCACTAGGTGCCCAGCTCACTGCACTAACAATCAGGCTACTGCTGCAGCCTCTGGCTATGCATGCTGCACTTCCACAGTGATGGCCTGGCAGCTGTGGCCTTTTAAACTGAAATTTTCTTACCTTCTTTTCAGAGGATGCCTCCAGGTGGGATCTGCTGACATCATTGCTGGAGGACCTCCTATTCGCCTTCCAGTCTCAGTATTCCCCATTCTCAATTAAATGGGGGAGCAAGCTCCTTGTCTGCTAGTTTGCCATTCCTTAGACATCCATAGCAACAATGGTTCAGGAGCCAGAAATTCTCCTGATGTCAGACAAAACAAAGGTTCAATCCATAGTCTGTGGATTTATTTTTGGATATCACATTTCCTTTAAATTTTTAGTCAGCATTACTTTTTAGGGTAATGATCTTAATTCATTTAATACACGCATTACGCCCTTTTTGCTGTAACCTGCTCCATTACCATACACAGATATCTTCTCTATATTTTATTCTTGATCTCTCTGTTCCCAGTTGATGCTCAATATAGTTTTCACATTGTGAGTTCTAAAAGCATCTAGCCTTTGCTTTTGTGTTTTCTATTGGGGCCGAACCTTCCCACTGTGCAGAAGTGACATGTGTGGGCCTTTAATTCAGAACGAAATTTGAATAGAGTATAGAGAAAGAACTTGTATTCAGGAAGAGCCTTTCACATCCTCAGGATACCCCACTTCATTGCCAATTAATCTCCTTTGAAGTGCGGGCACTGTTGTCATGCAAGCAAATGCATCAGATAATTTACACACAGCAAGGTTCCACAAGCAGCAAGCCAGATAAATGACCAGTTAACAAGTTACAGTAATCTACATTGAGGGATAAATATTGTTAGGAAGCTGAATTCATTTTAATATTCACTTTAATAGGTAGATGGGATATTTATTTCATGTCTCATCTAACAAATAACACTCAGTATCCTTTTTTTTTCTATTCATTCCTGGGATGTGAGAAATGCTCGCACTTAATGTCCATCTATAATTGCTCTTGAGAAGGTGGTCCTTGAAAGTGCTGCAGTCCATGTGTTGTAGGAGCACGCACACTGCTGTTCAAATGGGAGTTCCAGGATTTTGACCCAGCGACAGTGTTGGAATGTTGCCATAGTTCCATGTCAGGATGGTGTGTGGCTTAGGAGGGAAATTGCAGGTGGTGGTTTTCCCATCCATTTACTTCCCTTGTCTTTCTAGGTAGTAGAGATTATGGGCTTGGAAAGTGTTGTCAAAGGAGTCTTGATGAATACGTAATACTGAATAAGGGTCAGTCTAGACTCTGTAATCCAACCCACATTTAAGCTTAAACTCACAGCCTTCTGATTTATGGATTTTAGTTTGAAGTCACGTCCTGGTGGAAGAAATTGGAGAGGCCTGGAAGAGCTGTTGTGAGATGGAGAAACTGGAGAACAGATTTACTGGATGTCTTTCAGAATTTAAATGGAAGGCTGCTTTAACTTTTACTCTCTGTGGTATTACAATCCACAGCGATCTGAGACTGGAAGTATGCTTCACAGGGCCAAAGCTTCTGAGGTTTTTTTTGGAGAGGGGAAGGAAATGGGCATCAGGGATTGCAGAGGGGCCAAGGATTATAGAAGAGAGGATTCAATGGTGGCTCAGCATTCTATGGTGCACCCAGGATCCTATTGTGGTGCACTACAGAAGTGGGGTAGGACAAAATGGTGGTCAAGGAAACCAAAAGGCAGTCAAATGGGAGTTTGTCTTAGAATTCCTTTAATGCCACTTGACCCATCAAATCAGCACCAACTCTTCTGATACAGCATTTTATCCAAGCCCTCTCACTTGCACTATCTCCATACATTTCCCATGGCTAATCCCATCTATCTACATATCTTGGAACATTAAGGGGCAATTTAGCATGGCCAATCCACCTAACCCATACATCTTTCATCTGTGGGAGGAAACCGGAGCACCTGGAGGAAATCCACACAGACATAGGGAGAACATTCAAACTCTTCACAGGCAGTCACTCAAAGCCAAAATTGAACCTGGGTCCCTGGCACTATGAGACAGCAGTGCTAACCACTGTGCCACCATACCACCCACAATGATAGTGTGAAGGCAGCCAACAACTGCAGAGTGGGGATTTAATTTTGGATATTGAGGAACCCTGCCTCTCCTCCTGGCCTTACACATTTACCTCAGGATTCAGTTCTTCTTGCCTCTTTTAAGCTGTTAGTGAAACCCAGTTGCCTATGACTAGCAAAGTTAAAATGAAGGCACGCACCCTCATTAAAATACTTAAATGACCAACTCATCTCCCATAAACTAGTTTCTTAAGTGTCCCTCTCTGGATTTGTATTAAAAGTAGGAATGGGTAGTTTTGCTTTGCAATTTCCAGATTGCTTTGCATTTTAATCTCTGTGCCACCCGTTTTTGGGAGTTAAGTTTTCGCCGAAAACGAGAGTGCAAGTTAACATGTAAGCCGCTGTGTAACGGTGCTTGAATAAAATGGCATCAAGTGATGTTACCAGCATGTTATTTTTATCTGAATACATGAATACGTGCAAATGTCTAATAGAAGTATCCAATAGATAGAGTGGTATGGGCTTTTAGTGGCTGAGTATCTCAAGAAATTCTAAGAACAATGAGATATGCTTCTGAAGTGCATATATATATCAAGGATCAAAAAATCCAGTAATGTTAAGATGCTTTAGTTCCTGCTGTTTCCTGCAGTAAATATATGTTCTGGTTTCTTTGCAACGTCAAGTATAACTACAATTGTAGATAGATGTCTCTAAATGGATTCCACTTACCTATAGCGATGCCTCAAATAGCACAAGGGCTCAGAGCGTATGACCTCCCCCATGTCATTATATACAAAGAGGTAATCTCTTCAAAGACTACCTTTTTGTTTAACTGCTATATAATATTTGCCAGATATCCTGCTGCCCTCAGTCAACCCCCGGACCAAGAGGCACTCCTATCTACCTAAATGTTTCTGCATGTTTCCTTCCTGACAGACCCACGTTAAAAGCTGAGATACATACGAGAACGTTGCACCTTTTAATGGTCTTACTTTTAAACTATGTTTATAGGAATCTTGACATGACAGTGTCCAGGCCAAGCTACAAATCTCATTGTTTGCTAAACCAATCAGTAGGTAATATTTCATCAGAAAAGGAAACCGTCTTAAATTGTCTCTATATGCGGCTGTTTCCAACCAGTCTACCTAATTAACCTGTGACAGTCAAATCCATTTTTAAAATATATATGTAATATATATACATACTGGAATCATTATGTACTTTTAAAATGTTTACTTGGAATGCTAATTTATTTCCTGATGTGCAGCATAGTACATCAATTATTTCATCACTTGTTTCTACAGCCCATGTACAGAAATGCTTAGCATGTAGGATTGTGAACTACCCTATAATTGCAGTGTTCAAGGGTGTATGACACAAAAAAACCTATTTAAGCTGACTTATTAGGAATCGGGCAGCTGGGTAAAATAAAGAAGGGGGTTATTATTAAGGTTAATCTATATATTTTTCTCTCTTACACTAATATCTTAATGAGTGCCTGAGCTACATTAACAGCACAACATCCATACAAGAGAAGAACTTTATTCTGCGCTTGTGAACAAAATAGTAGAGTGAAAGCCACAATATGTTTAATCAAAAATAGGTGATGGTGAGAGAACATTGCACTGCATGAAAATGTAACAATTACTTCAATTAATTTTTGAAAGAATAAATGATGCCTCAGAGTAAGGCAGAAAATTGCAGTCTAACCTTGCAATCAGGGGTGGCATGATGGCACAGTGGTTAGCACTGATGCTTCACAATGCCAGAGACATTGGTTCGATTCCTGGCTTGGGTCACTGGCTGTGTGGAGTTTGCACACTGTTTGCGTGGGTTTCCTCCGGGAGCTCTAATTTCCTCCCACGTTCTGAAAGACGTGCTGATTAGATACATTGACCCGAACAGGCGCCAGACTGTGGTGAATAGGAGAACTTCAATGTCACTTCATTGCAGTGTTAATGTAAGCTTTATTTGTGACGAATGAATAAACTTTATTTTAGGTGATATCATACACTTAGGGGGAAATAAAACTTGTACATAAACTGTAGTTTTCTTCCTTCAGGTCATACCTTGGAATTTATTAAAGATCACTCTCCAGCCATTCCCACCAGTAGAATTCTCCCATCCTGCTACAGGAAGGGAGATTTGGCTGGGTGCCAAATTCTCCATCCTCTCTGACAGTGGCAGTTGGCCATGAACAGCTAGAGAAATTCTGGCCTTTGTTTACTGTTTAATTGGTTTGTGGCAACTTATAAAACAACTATATGTTTCTGCTTTTGGTGCATACTTTATGTAATTTTATGGAATGACAAAAAAGATTGTGTTAAAATTTCACTAAAAGCTAACTCATCTCCTTCTGCAACATTGGAGTTCCACCAATTTCCCACCAAGAAAATAAGAGAGAGCTGGTTTATGCTGAGGCCCCCGAAATTTCAGCAAACTTCTGTACTGAGTTGCAAAATACAGAATTTCTATCCACTCCTTATTAATCAAATAACAAGCTGAGACTGGGGGACAGGGCTGGACATTACCTAAGCTGGGAGTTCTCAGTTCTGCCCACAGAAAGGGATGTCATAGAATTGGCCTAATTATTCTGGTGAACTCGTTGTTGATTTTCACTTGGGTAATCTTATACTGATTATGCTTCAGTCATTATTTCCTTGGTATGCACAATATCATATGTTCTTGTTATCTCATTGTCACTGCAACTGCTACTGTTAACAACAAAATCCAGACCCCAAATTAATTTACACTACTTCTGCATCCAGATGTGGCTATCTCTCTCCGATTCCAGCCATGAAGCAATGGGTTAACGCACCGTCACTATGAACAAATCAGTACTGTGACATAGAAAACAGTTGTGTGTGTATACATTTATAAGACATTTTGTGCCTCTATTCAGGTGTGCTATCATTTTTACAAAGTATCAAGGTATATTATGCCTAATACATTCACAATTCTGATTTTGATGCATAGTTGTTAGCACAATTGCTCCTTGCATTAGAAGATTGCAGATTTTAGCCTTTCTTAATGTTGGAGCTCAAAACCGAGCTGTGCATTTGAGTTCAGAAGTGAAGCAATGTTTTATTTCCCAAGGTGTTGTCCTCTGGATGTAATTTTAAACTAAACTCTTACCTATCTATTCAGATGGGCATTTGTATGTCCCATATCAGTATTCAACTAATATGGAGCTTTCCCATAGCTCTGATGAACAGCCTTTAAGATTTGCCACCAAAATAAAATACAATAACTGCGGGCCAATTCTCCCAAAAAAAATTTAAGTGTTGAACTTGTAGAAAAACTAAAGTAAATCATGCTGTTTTTTTCGGCAGGGTTTTCAAAATGTATTTCCCACACTGTGCACTGCAGAGTGCACTGGCGTGAATCATATAAAAGATCAGGGAGTTGGGCCTATTCCCACTGGAGAGGCTGGCAGCATGCACTGAGAGGGCAACTGCACATATGCCAATCTGTCAGTGCTGAGATCGGCACATGTGCAGTGGGTCCTATCTGCCCTATCACTGTACCCACAGAGATGTGACTCCCGCATTGCTGCTCTTCCACCGCCACACCGAACCGTGGGCTGATAGCTGGCCTCTACCCCCCACCAACTGCAGCCTCAATTTCCCACTACCTTTAAGACCCCCAACCCACTGGCAATTCCAGCCATTACTCCCCTACAGTCTTGACCCCCCTGAAGTCAAGCCCCACCCCCTTGGCATTGCCTGATGCCCAGTGGGCAGTGCCAAGGTGCCTCCTGGATATTGGCACTTTGTCCCTTGGACAGTGCCACGGACCCAGGCTGGCTTTGTCAGTGTCAATGCCCAGGGGGCACCCTGCTACCCAACCCTCTGTGTACACCTAGATTGCCACCGTCACTGCAGCAGGGTTAGGCCTCCAGTCCCCTGCAAGTGGGGAGTTACTGTAAACCCTGCCTGAGTGAAATACTCCTGGCCATGGCGGGGGGTGGAGAGGATGGTTGGAGGGGAAGGAATGGAATGTTATTAGACCGCAGACTTCAGTCCTGAGCCCACCATTATTTAAAATACATTAAAATGAAGGGCTGCATATGTAATGCAATTCCTTGCCTATTTCTGGAGCTGATGATGCTGGAAATTGGCCCCTTGTGGACATGCCCAGGGTGGATCGTGCTAACTCACCGCGCAAAAAAATCAGTGCAACGGGATGGGAGAATCATCCCTTGATCTTTCCTTGCATGATGTTTATGTCATGTTACTGGTGCACAATGGCTGATGCACAATCATTTCCATAGGTTGAAAGATGAGAAGGGAAACATTGAGAGGCTTGAGCTGCAGTTTTTGTATTCCCCTTGTCCATGCCTTATCTTATTTAAGTATTGACCAAGATTAATTTAAATTTTAATAACCTTTCAAATGCTTGACAACAAGTTGAATTTATCCTTGGCATGTAGGTCCTGGACTGTAGCTTTTGTCAAAAATAGTACAATACTTACATCCTCATTACCATGAAAATTTACAACACTTTTCACAGGTGACAACTAATCTCCCAATGGTCAGGGCCAAAATGTTCCTGTCTCGCCTACCATAGGAATTGTAGCGGATGAGACAGAAATTCCGGCAATCCATTTAAAGGTCCGTTCAACTCTGAGGGAATTTCTGGTCTTGGGGCATGAGCAAAGGGAGAATCTCAATCTATGTGTACCGATATAAAAATTAAATTATGCTCGTTCAATATGTTTTAAACTTGTGAACTTGCATACACAATTGATCAGTGAAAATTTTATTCTAAATATGTGAAAGTTCACTAAGTCCGAGCACACACCCACTCACATTTCCTAGTGTGATTACTCTGATTCTGTTCAAAACCTGTAACGATTCAGTTACCATTAACTCAGTCTTTGCCATCTAAGGGTACACAGAGTAGTGTCAGTTTGTGCAAAGTGATGAATGAAAGATGGAAACACAGTCAACCCTAACACTAAAATCCACACTATTTGCGTCTTGTTGGATTATAAATAAAGCATATTAAAAAACTCAAACAGTACAATCAGTACACAAGCTGCAGCAGCTGATAGTGAATCTAGAGCAATGTTTGTGCAAATGCAATGCTAAATATCACATCATTGTAATATTTAGCTCAGAAAATGTCAAAGCTCAGTTCTGGAAAGGAAGCTTGTCTTCTGACTGAGAACAGAAAATAGATTGACAGAGAACCAAACTTACTTGGAAGTTCCAATTGTTTAAAAAAAACATAAATTGCAAAACCTAATGACTAATTGATTAAAGAAAAATACAGATAAAATTGACAGCAACTGATTGTAGAATACCTAGATAAATATATAAGCTAATCGAGTCAATACTTCTGAGTGACTAATCAGTTCTCAAATGAAAGTGACAAGATGACTACAATAGCTAAATTGCAATCAAACCTAATTAATTCGAGAATGATAACTAGAAGTATAAAAAGAGTTGCTTATGTCAGAATTAATTATTTAATATCAGAGATTTCCTTTGGCCTTGCTGGTAAAAAAATCTCACTGATAATCAAAGTGAATCAGAAAATCAACATTTTAAGACATAATTGTTGTTAAAATGTTTAAGTGGGTCAAACAAATGCCAATCAAGTTCCAAATGGCCAATCAAACTGACTGGTGATGACATTTAAGAGGAGTGACTGGCTTTCAGATTCACACTAAAGCTTTGTTTCAAATTGTAAGTGAGTGCCTTGCTGGAATAATGGGTTAATCATAAATGGGAAGAGATCCAACTAGAGTTCTCAGGAACATCAAGTGACCTGAACAGCGATCTTGTTCAACCACAATAATCCAAGTTCCAGGTTCTCCCCTAGAGATCAAGATGACAAATGATTGATCTACAGTCAACAAATAAAATGAATTAATAAAAAGAAACTCTCTGTTCAGATTCTGTCTTGCATGAGGCATTGGTCAGATCATAAAGATTGGGAATGGTGCAACTTCCAACATGGCATCCCGCTCAAAGGATAAACAGCTTAGCACTTGTTTTAAATAACATTATGTGTTCAATCTGAATGGAAAAGTTAACTTTTGTTTAAAAAGATCTACATTTTATCCCAATTGTCATTCAGAAATCACTCTAGTGTTCCTTCTGAAACAAAACCTCAAAACTGTAAACAAATGATTACACAGAAGCACAGAGATGCCAACATGAAGAAGTTGCAAATGAGTCCATCAAATCTCATTTATTGTGAAAATGGTAGATTAATTAAGTAGGAGCCAATTGCACTTGAAAACCTTAATTAAACAATGCTTAATTATTCATTTAAATAACGATTTAAAGTTGATTAAATAATTTACTGAATAAAATATTTTAGCTCAATTAATTGTTTGGGAGGGGGGTGAAATAACAGAAAGTCAACAAGTCTCCTAAGCACTATTACTACCATGTGGTGTATTTAACCAAGATTTAATTACACAGATAATGCAAAAGTATTGTTAAATTAACTGATAATGATGCCATCTTTCAAACTAAATACAGTTGTAGGCTAAAATCTATTTCTTTCATTTTTGTGCTATATTTTACATTTATATTACTATGAAGAAATGCAAAGAAATTAATTAATTAAACAAGAATGCATTGGGGAATTTATGGATTTTAGTATGTTCAGAGTTTTGAGGACTAAAATCCTGGATATTAGCTTTAGTTTAAGGTAATTGTTTTGGTCACTAGTTTAACTAATCAGAATGCTCTTTCCATATCTGCTTGGAAATGTTACCTGAGCATTCTCTCAAGGTAGACATGTCTTAACTTAAAAAGAGAAATAAGGAATTTCTCAGCAAAGAAATATTGTTTAGGTATCCAAAGTAATATCTATATCAGTAATCTGATCCCTGTTATATGTGCTATTTACATGTAACGTGTCAAATATGGTTATTAAATCTACGCTTCACAAGCAAAAATAATGCTTCTAACAACCTTTCCACCATTCACATGATTTAATGCTCACGTACTTGAGCAGATTTCAATGCTGGGATCTGCAAACAGTCATATTCATGAATTTCAGCATTTCCACTTCATAGGAGCTCACGTAACTTTTCAATATCAATGTCTCCAAAATAGATAGACTGGATAAAGAATCTGTGAAACTGTATACATTGCAGTAACATCTTCAAAATAGGGAAATACTGCCAGCGTTTACCAAGACTTTTTTTTTAGCTGCACCTCACAAACACATGATCTGGAAGAACAGTACAGCAAGCACATAGAAATTACACCAGCTCCAAATTTTCCTTCAAGTCAATCACCATCCTGCTGTAGGCACATCCCCCCAGTCCCTCATTGTCATGATGGAAAATTCCTGGAACTCCGGACCTAACAGTGTTGAGAGAGCAGTTTCACCATACAGATTGCAGCAGTTCAAAAAGCTAGGGCATTGTCACCTTCTCAATGCAACTGGGAATGGACAACAATTACTTGCCAGTGATGCCCAAATCAGGAGAATGAATGAAAAACAAAAATAAAATTAAGTAGTCACTCACTACAAACCACCTCATTCTCTTGGACAGTCATTATTAGGATGCAACATCAAATCCATCCTAAAATAGAGCCTGTTTCATTTCTTTTGATGTTTGTAATTTTGTTGTGAATGCACTATTGCTAATGAGGACAGACGCATACACAGGTATCTAACTGCAAAAAAAAGAGTTAACACAAATGCATTTACAAAAGGGAAATATATTAGTAATGTTAATTGGAATCTGTAAGCATATGTATACATTAAAATTCATTTTAAATTTGGTTCAACTAAAATGTTCAACAATATAAAAATGTCAGGTTCTCTTTGAATACAAGAGAGTAAAGAATCCAGAAATAGAATGGAAATGTTACAAATAGAGTAGAAATGCCACAATAATGTTGCACAAATGGACTTCTTGCCTGTTTGCCTTTTCAATGATCAGGTGCCAAATTACGAAGATTGGGTCATTGGAATAATAAGAACAGGTACCACATTACTAACGGCGATCCTGGCACACCCACACTATGGAATTATAAGAATTTTCCTTCCCTGCCTGCATCACCAATGACCTGAGTTTCAAGGCAACAAACTTGGATGCTCCTTCATTGATCTGCCTTCCCTCAGATGTTAAATAGTTGTTCTTAAACGAATTGTTGCTTGGACACAACATTGATGGGCCCATTTGGCAAATCCGCAGGGTAAACTAGTGTAATTTCCAGAGAGGTTTAGAATCCCAGTGCACTTGTCTTTAGGTGTGAGGTAATGATAGAGTAGCTTTGGGAGCAGTAATCATGACTCTGATTTGAATCAACCGGTCCTTAGAAGAAGGAAGCCAGACATAAACACGCTTAATTCTAAGTTCTCAATTAGAAATATACTAAATCTAAGACGCGAATAGTAAATAATTCTGAGGCTCATATCTTTAAATGCTTGTATTTAAACACAGCGGGGTACAGGGTGAGTTCTTCCACTTTAATGACAGTGAAGTTGGCACAAACAAACTCCAGTTTCAGTGAAACTCAAAAATAATATCCTCCCCATGACAGCTGACATTTTTAATTGAGCTAATGTAATAGCCATATGAAAGTAGCCTTTGTTCTGATCTCCCAGCATGCTGAACTTGTACAAAATGAAACTTTACATAAAGTAAAATACATTTTTATGTGAAAAAAAATTCTCATTGTGATCCATTATCCGGCTGGCTCTAAACTTCAAGCTTCTTTGAAGACAAGCACAAAAGATTTGAGGCTATTGCATTCTGCCAGCTCCCAGTTGGTTTTAGGCTAAAAGAAATCCCAGCCATTGCTGATTCAGAGAAAATCAACAAGTCCAACATCAAGGGGGCAGCATATCCTTACCCCAGATGGCCAGATCCCCAGTACATACATCATTGCTTGTCCCATTTAATCTAACAGCACTGCAATCGGGAGACTACAAAGATCACTTTGAGTTGTAATTGAGTGCGACTCTCTTTGTGCCTATTTTTAGGTGTGCAGGTGTACCACAACTAATACAAAAAAATGCCAGTATCACTGCCTCAAGATGAACATGCTCCTTACGTTGTATACTGAGTCACCGTTAATTGTGGAGACACTTTTACAAACCTGAGCCAGGAGAAGTTAACATGCATTATTTGGGAAATTTTAAACAAAGCACTGATACATTGAGAATTTTTTTTCTTTGCTGCATGTGAGTATCACAGACAAGGTCTAGCCAATTCCTATTTGCCTCTGTAAGGATGGTGATGAGCTGTCTTCTTGAATCGTTACAGTTAATATGATGTAGGTGCATCCATTGTGTTGTCAGGGAGGGAGTTCCAGGATTTTGATCCAGTGACTGTGAAGGAACAGCGATATATTTATGAGCTTGAATGGACTCTGACATCGAGGGGAGCTTGAAGGTGGTGGTACTCCTATCCACCTGCTGCCTTTGATCTTCTAGCCAGGAGAGATTAAGGGTTTAGAAAGTGCTGTTAAAGGAACCTTGATGAAGTGTTATAGAACGTCATCTACATGATACACACTGCCATCATTTGAGAACCTGTTTGTGGTAGGAAATAAACGTTTAAGATGCTGTTTGGGGTTCCATCCAAGTGAGTTATTTTACCTATCTGGTGTCAAGTTTCTTGGTTAAGAAACTTGCACTCTGCCAGGCAGTGGAGGGTGTTCCATCAGGTTGATTTCTGTCTTATGAATAGACTTTGAGAAGTCAGGAGATAATTTACTTGCTGCAGAATTCTGAATCTCTTCCTGCTCTTCTAGTCAGAATGTCTGTGCGGTTGGTTGAGATGAGTTTCTCATAAGTGGTGATCCCCAGGATGATGGTGGGGGTTCAGTGATAACCACGTCATTGAAAGTCAAAAGGAAATAGATTGATTCTCTCTTGTTGGATATTGTCATTGCCTGTCTGGCATTAATGTGACTCATCACATTCCAGCCCAAGCTTAAATATGGTCCAGATCTTTCTGCATGCAGGGCCAGTCTGCTTCAGTATCCAAAGTGATAGTAATGGTAATGAATACAGTGCTATCATCATAGAACATTATCAGTTCTAACCTTATTTGGAAAGGAGATCAAGCAGCTGAAGATGGCTGAGCCTGCAACACTACCCTGAGGAACGCCTGCAGCAATGACAGGGGCTAAGCTTCAATACTCTTAACTTCCTTTGTGCTCAGAATGATTCCAACTAATGACTTCACTTTTGCTAGGGTTGACACATGTGGTCAAATGGTGCCTTGATGTCAAGGGCAGTGACTTTCACCTTACCTCTTCAATTCAGTTATTTTGTGCATGTTTAGTGGAAGGCTGTGAAGCAGTCTGGATATAAGTGACATTGGTGGAATCCAAACTGGGCATTAGTAAGCAGGTCATTGACAAGAGTGCTGCTTGACAGCACAGTTTACAACACCTTCCATCACTTTGCAATGAATCACTTTCTTACTCACTCATGCGTGTGCCTACATACATGCACATATGCAGACAATAATATAATACTGGGTCAATGTCTATTTCATGATGCAAATAATGCTCACTAGTGTTTATGAACTTCCAGATATTTTCTATAAAAAACTGAGAAAAGATACTCTGTGCCCAATTCTGTGAAGTCCAAATAATCATAGCAAATTCAGTTGGAGAGTATATAGAACAGGCCACAATTTAGGGCTAGTCTATCCTTACGTAAATGAATGAGCTTTCTGCATGTTCCCTGCCAAGTCCTATATCTGTTTTGTGGGAACATTCCTGATGGAGTTTCTGGGAATTCAGCCCAGTCTGTTCACCTGCAGCCCAATAAAACTCATGCCATCTGGAAACTACTCTGGATCCACAAATTGCCCCACAGGAAGGTAATTGATAACAGAAGGGATTGATTGCCTTTATAGTCTGCCCTGTTGTCATTTAATATATATAAGTTGAATAGTGGAATTGTGAATGGAAATAGCATAATATGTACCATCCCATATAGGAAAGTGCATGTGTCCTTGTTTCAACCCTCATTCATCCATTCTTCAATCTTCATTTGTTCATTCAACCTATCTGCAATCTTTATACATTCATTGTTCACTCATGTTTCATGCATCTAGCCTTTAAATTTTATCCATACTCTGTTATTCATGACTTACTTGAGTGATTGGGTGTTAGGAATAAGTAACTCAATATCAGATGATACCAGTCTGGGGAATATTATTCATACTGAGAAAGAATGTAGTATATTACAAGAAGGTGATGGAAAACTTGTTCAACAAATAATTGTTAAATAAATGTTAAAATGGATAAATATTGGCAGGAAGGACAAAGCAATTGCTGACACCTCAGGAGATAAGAAGCTGTGTGAAAGTTGCCAAAGTTGCAGAGGGCTTAGGTTGCTCTCTCCTTTCTTGAGAGAGATCTAACTGGTGATTTAATCTACAGATCACCACACCTCAGGCGCTGGGCAAGGTTGAGAAGGCAGGGCCTTTATGAATAACCTCTGCCAGTATGAGAACTGAACCCGCACTGTTGGCATCACTCTGCATCACAAATGAGACATCCAGTAACTGAGCACCCGTACAATGGACTGGCTCACAAAGCCAGACTAAACACTCAATACATAACAAAGAAGGCTTTCATTTTCAAGGAATTTTTCAATGCAAACATCTTCTATTCTCTTCCACTTAGCCATTTAAATGGCTGTTGGACTCCTTTTAATGTTTAATCACCGTAGCTGTCGGCTTGCGATTTATACAGTAGCTTGCATGAAATAAACAAATTATTCATAGAATCCATATCTATAAAATTATGCAAAGGTCAATATTGGAATGATTGACTAGGTGAGCAAAAAAACTCTTTAATACACTATTTTTTGCCCAATTTGAGCAGAAATATATGGATGCTTGGCAATATTCAGTAGTGTGAGATCAAATAATTTTGTGTCCATTGTATGTGCTTAGATCTTAAAGATAATGGCCCAACTATTCTGAACAGAATCAGAGCATCAGATCAGACAAAGAGCTATCCATTTCACTAGATGCATTTAAAAATGCCAGTCTTCCGATCTCCAATGTAGAATAACTCCCTCAGCACAGGAATGCAAGCAGAAAACAGCTATGAAAATCAACACAGTAGACACATCCATTTTATCCAGCACTATAGCTGTCTCACATAAGTTTAAATGTAAAGTGTAGATGGTGGATTCATATCAGTGAACGGGTGAGTAGATAAGTCCATGGATAGGTAAGTGGGTAGATGGGCAGTGTGGGTGAGGTAAGTGGATAAGATGGGTGAGATAGGTCATAGGGTCATATAGCACAGAAAAGACCCTTTGGCACATTGAGTTTACATCGAAAGTAAAGGCATGCCAATCCCATTATCCTGCATTTGTCCCATATCCTTGAATGTTATGGTATTTCAAGTGCTGAAATGGATGAATACGCAGAGTGAGTGATATAAGTTGTTAAGAGGCATTTGGGTGAGGTGGTAGTATGGCAGTTGGCTAAAGTTGGCAGGTGAGTGAAGTGGACAGGGTAGAAGTTGGGTAGGATGACGTGGAGTAGGAGGATGGAATGGCATATGAGTGGGGGGGTGGGTCAGGAAGTAGTCGCTTTGAGTTGGTGCCAGTTATCAGGTTGGGAGATAGTCAGATGTGGTCACAGGATCAGGACAGTAGTTGGGGCAAGTCAGGTTGGGTCAGGGTGTTATTTTGGTGGTGGGGAGTTGAACATCTTTTTGGAATGAGGAGTTGAACATCTGAATGAAGTCAGATGTTTGGGGGTAGTCGGGTCCAGTCAAGAAGGTAGTGAAATCATGTCAGGGGCATTAGCAGGGTGAAGGAAGGAGAGGGGGAGGGGGTTGGAAGGTAATCAGATCAAGGCAGGAAGGATAGATGGTTCTGGGGGGTGGGGTTGAGATAGGGGGTTGGAGACTGATAGTCAGGGTATCAACACTGTGTTAGAAAGTTAGCTTTGGTGATTGGGGATGTCAGTTCTGTAACTATAAAGGAGTTAGACTAACATTCTTTCTATCGAACATTTCCTGGTCAAGTACTGCGGATCTGTCCAAAGATCATTTAAAAGAGCACTGGGAATATAAGAGATTTCCATCGGAAGTTCAAACTTCCTGAGCAATTCCCATAGCCTCAGTGCATCTGGACCTTTGAAGCATCTCAACACTTCTTTTGGATCATACATCCAGTATCTGACAATCCGGAGATTGAAACATCTGGGCCATGTGTGTACTTTGGTGCTAAAACCAGGCACAGTGTTGACATATGCATTGTCATTTTTAAGATTAAATGAAATTGCTGACTCACAATGCACGCAGAATAATGATTAATGTCTGCTGGCATAAGAGGTGCTGACCAATCATCAGTGTTAGTAGAATTGTGGCTTCAGAAATAACCACATGAGTTCAAACCACAGACTGAGCAACAGATAGATTATAACTCAAGTACATGATTCAAAACCTACATTGTTCAGTTACGGGAATGCTGTAACTGGGAATATTATTCTCTTTTCAAGATTTTTTGTTCACTTGAAAATATTTTGAAAAGTTAAGCAAAATTATATGAAAATAAAAAATGCTGGAAATACTTAACAGGTCTGGCAGCATCTTTGGAGAAAGAAACAGGATTAACATTCCAAATGGAATGGATAATGATTGTTGTGAAAGTTAACCATCTCATAACGCTGACATGCAGAGTATAAGATCTGAAGTCCTTTGACCATTTGCAGTACGAAGTGCAACACGAATCTTTAAGTTAGAAAGGTCAGAAATTCTCTCTGCTTCTGATTGTATCATGAAACATCAGCTGAGCTTGCTCCAAAACTTAAACAAGACCAACAGATTTTTCCATAGTCCGTCCCTTGCCCACTACGATTTCCATGGCAGGCCAATCTGGAAAATTTGTCCAAAGGCACTTCACAAAAGTACTATCAAGAAAAACCTGATACCAAGCCACATAAACAACAACAGCTTGTATTTCTTTGACGTCTTTCATATAATAAAATGTCCCAAGGTTCTTTGTAGAGACATAATGAAACAAAATACGTTGGTAAGCCATACAAGGAAATATTGGGCAGATTTTGCTACTGAGGTAAGTTTTAAGGAATTCCTTAAACAAGGAAAGAGAACTGGACTGGAGAGAGGTTTGAAGAGGGAATTCCAGAGCTGAGGACTTGGGCAGCAAAATGCATAACTGCCAAATTGGAGCAATGAAAATCAGAGATATCCAAGAGGCCAGAATTAACTTTAGTCACAAGTTGGCTTACATCAACACTGTAATGAAGTTACCGTAAAAATCTCCTAACTGCCACGCTCCTGCGCCTGTTCACATACACTGAGGGATGAATTTAGCAGAATTAGAAGAATCAATGTATGTCAGAGGGCTTTAGGACTGGAGTAGATTACAAAGAATGGGATGAGAGGAATTTGATAACAGGATCAAACCTTTTTAAAATCAAGATACTGTTTAACCAGGAACAAGTTCGGGTCAGCGAGCAAAGAGCTGATAGATGAGTGTGATTTAGTGTGAATTAGGACAAAGACAACAGAACTTTGGATGACGACTGGTTTACAGAAGGTAAAATCTAGGAAGTCAGCAGGAGTGCATTGCAAACATCAAAACAATGAGAGCTGAGGCAGGGTTGGAGCCAAGCAGAATTACAGTGGTGGAAACAGATGATCTATGCAAAGACAATAATATGTGGTTGGAAACTCACTTCAGGCTCAAATATGATGGGCAGAATTTTCGCAAAAATATTCTAAATGCCTAATTCACAGAAAAACTGGATAAATCTTGTTTCTTCAACAGGATTTACAAAATAAATTTCCCTCATCCTATGCATCACAGAGTGCTTTTATGTGAATCCTGCTAAAAATCAAAAAGCCGGGCCTATATCTGCTGAAGAGGCCAGCAGCATAGCGCTGAGCAGGCCACTACACATGTGCTGATCTGTCAGAGTGGAGACTGGCACATGCACAGTTGCCCCACATTGCTGGTCTTCTGATCGCTGGCCAGCTTCAAGACTCTGCATTGTTGCTCCTCCAACCACCACAGCCCTCAATCGCTGGCTTTCTGGATGCCTTTGAGCCAGCTCACCATCCCCCCCCATCACCCACACACCTTCACCGCCCTCCCCCACCAGCCCACCTCAATCTTCCCCCAGTAGTCCTGATCTTTCAACACCACCCCACACCCCAGCAGCCCAAACCTCCTCCCCTCCCTCATAGCTAACAGCCCCCCAGTAGGCTGACCCCCACCTCAATGGCCAGCCTTGATCGCTGACCTCTCTCCCCCTGTCATTGATCCAAAATGCAAAGTTGCAGCAGGACCCCTCCCACACTCAACAATCTCCCTACCCCCAACCACAAGCCCTGCCCCCTATAGAACTCTCCCAGCCTCACCCTTTTGGCACTGCCTGATGTCCGGTGGGCAGTGCTAAGTTGCCCTCTGGGTATTTCCCCCTGGCCTGCTGGACAATGTCAGGGGACCGGGTTGGCACTGCCATGCCGGCAATGCCCAGGGGTCATTCCTCCTTACCCCGACCTCCTGAGAGGCCTGCATGGTCTCCCTTCACTCCAGTGGGGGTCAGACAGCCAGCTTCCACTAATGGGGACTTGTCGTAAGGCCTGTAAGTGAAACACTCCTGACAGGATGGGGAGAATGGGGAGGAGTTGTCAGAGTGTGGGGGCAGGTGAGGAAACACTAGCAGGCCCAGGGCTGCTAATCCACTGTAAACACGATTAGCACGTTCTCATCAGCTTCACATTAATTTTTGATGGGGAGCTGATAACGCCGAAAATCTGCCAGCTGGAGATACGTGGAGGGCGAGGTGCCCAGTGGGAAGCCCGCTACATAGACTCCACTTACGCATTTTTCCACCCACTGCACTGCTATCAATATAAAGGTTGAGAAAAATCTGTTTCAGCCTTACACTGTTGCCAGGGAGAGGGACTGTGCTGATTGCAAGGCAGTAGGGGTTTGTGTTGGAGGCAAAAGAAATGGCCCAGTCTTCCCTATATTCAAATGGATAAAATTTTGAGTCAACAGAGATGGCGCTGAGGTTAAACATGGTGTCATGCAGTGCATGTGTTGAATGGAAATATAGATTTTGGTTGATTTTGCCAGCATGCATGACAAATGGTAAGTGGCCAAAGTCATCAATGGTAACTGTATGGGAATTGGGAGAAGATGTAGAGATGCCGGCGTTGGACTGGGGTAGTAAGAACTCAGTAAGAATTTAGCAACACCAATTTTAAATCCAACCGATATATTTGATAGTAAATTTGCGAGCTTTCGACACTCTGTGTCTTTGTCAGGCAAATGCAGCTCGCAAATTTACTATCAAATAAATCAGTTGGATTTAAAATTGGTGTTGCTAAATTCTTACTGAATTGGGAGAAGAGCCAGGGATTGCAATTCTCTGCCTACAATTAGATGCAAATAGAACCAGGTGATAGTAATTCCATCAAACTGTGTGACAGTAGTAGGATATTGAGGAGGAAGATGTGATCAACTATGAAAGACAGTCAAGAAGGACCAGGAGCACTATTTTGTTTTTGTCATGATCACAAATGATGACTTTTGTGATTTTTTTTTATAAGAGTCATCTTGGCATTGTAATGGGCAGAAACCTCATAGAGGAATTCAGAAATGCAGTTCTGGGAAAGGTAGAAGGTAAACACAAATTCAATGACTTCTGGGACATTTGAAAAAGAATGAAAAATTGTAGACGTGCCATAGGCCATTATTGGAAAAATGCAGAGATCTTGAAAGGTTATGCAGAAGGTTACAAAAATATAAAGGCCCAAGCCCTGGAGGGATTTGAAAACAAGGATGGAAAGAATGTATACGATTGGTGATGTTCTGAATACAGGCATTCTTAGAAGACTTTACTGTCACTTCCTTACTCTCTTCAAATTACAAAATATATAAATATATTACATAGAAATTAATTATTTAAACACCTTGTGTCATGTGAGTGTATTTTCAGAAAGTATTTTTTTAAATCAGCTTACAATTTAGCAATGCAGTTGGGGAATGGAGCTAAGCTGTGGCAGTCAGGCAATTGGGGTTTTTTTTAGGCTTTCAGTTTTGCTTTGGGAAGCAGTTTAGCAGCAAGCTAAGAAGCAGTCTCTTTCTATCCTCTCTGTTTGATTCTGCCTTAAAGAAGCCGTATTTTGGGAAACAGATTCAATTACAACCTCTTCTAAGTCCTTTCACAAGGGATTTTCAGCATTCAATCCAGGAGGTGGAATTCCTGCAACAAGTGGTCATTAACTTCTGTTGTATTGTCTTTATTTTAGAGGGTTTTGTGTATTGGATGTTGGCTTTGGTTGGAACACATCAGAGAATTTTTTTAAGAGTTTATATAGAATCATATGTTACTTGTTTGTAATTATTAAAAATTCTTGCTCAGTGTCTTACTATACATGTCAACAATATTCTTAATTAAACTTTTTCGATGAAAGCTCCTCATGGATCAGTTGAAACACACCTGAAGTGAACCCTCTCCTGCTCATCCTAGCCAAATTCAATGTGAAATGTTACAGGTCAGGCAAGCTTCATAGGACACCTTGAAATATCCAATCTGACTTGTAACACTTGTAATAAGTTCTTATCAATCATCAGATAGTTGTACTTCGGACTTAATAGCCTTTCATCTCAGCTCCTTCTCTCATTTTAAAACTATTGAAGTAATGCCTCACAGTTCTGAAGAACTGCAGAGGGTCTGAGGGGAAATATTGGGAAAAAGGAAGTAAGGACCTCCCCTGAAATGCAGACAATCAGTTAACATTCTGATTTTAAAAAAGACAGATATTCTAATGGAAGTTGAATACCTTTTCCAATTCCAATTCCAGGTAACAAAGCATGCGTTCAAGAATTATATTGAAGCCAAACTGATGGTACTCCGATTCCAAAGGTTTAAAAGAGAAAAATTACCTCTGTCCCCTTATGTTACAATGAAATTTCACTTTTTAACAACATTTTAAGATTTCTATTGACAATTTTACTTTGGCTTAATTGACATACATTGCCATATGTTTTAGCTTAAAACATCTGTTAAGTTTGTTGCCCCCTTTCTCAGCATGATTTCAGTAAACTCCTTTATCTATATTCCCACTCCATGGCCCATTATCTTTTAAAACAAGAATGTGTTGATCCAAAATAGTAGAAGTTCTAACCCAGGAATACTGACTCCATAATTTCCTAATTACATTGTTGCAGTATTTGTAATATGTGATTTTGGACTTTCTCTATAATTATTTCCCATGCTTTACATCAGTAGCTGTAATATGTCTGTCTCATCCCTTTGCTATCCCTAACCGACTGAATCCCTTGACATCTTCGCTGATTTCTTCCAAATTCCATCCCCATTCATCAGTTTCTCTTTTCAATTCTCTGTGGAGCCAGCAGCTTCTCATCTTTATCTCCTGGTGTCTCTTTGCTCTCCCCAATTTATTTGTGGTATCTCTGCTGAATTTCTTGTGCAATCCTGGAACATCTTTTGAATCTCTGAATTCCTGATCTCAGTCGGCTTGTCGTTAGTGACATGCCTGGATACTTTTGCAGTCTTCACAAATGATCAATGCAGATCTATGAATTCTTCCATGTTGCCAACTTAAATTTGCTAGAATATGTGATGAGAAAATTATAGCTATGATCAAACATTAGTGTGAGTGGATCACATTACCATGCCCCTTACTTTTAAAAGTATTCTTCTAGGTCCAAATACTGGATCAGCTTTTCTGAACTTTCTTGTTTGTGTTTTTTTTTAGATTATTCAAATGTATGGCATTCTGGTCAAGCATTTTTTGCCAGGATCATTGAAATCTAGAGTCTATTTGTACCTATTTTGCAAGTGAAGAGAGTTGGCTGGAAATGAACAGTCATAAAAGAAACCTTTTCATGTCGCTACTATTTTGTTAGCTTTCCAGATTCTGGTGTCAATAATTTCCAAAGCCTGTTTATGATTGCAGATAGGGATGCACATCATTTTAGATCTTGCTAAGTAAAGCAGTGGAGGTTTTGAAATGTCACTTTGCTATGGGCATTATATTGATATCACCTGCTCTGGTTCAGGTCAGAAATTCCAAACTGTTTTATAGAGCCCACCTGGATCATAAGCTTTGTATTTTGATTTTGATTAAGATAAGCATGGTATATTTCACTTCAGGTATGATTCAAATGACCCACATGGGAGCTTTTATCAAACAAGGTTTATTTAAGTGCAGAGTTAGCATGTATCGTAAGATAATTCGCAAGAACTTTTATCAATTACAAGCAAGAAACCAAACAATCATGATAATGTGTAATCCTTAACAAATACATTTAATGGGTTATAATCAAATTAATCCCATAGACAAAAGATCTTTTTCACAGGTTTAACACAGCATAGACTAATGCTTATGTGATACTGCACTTGAAATCTTTGGATGAAGTCTGCATTCTTTGGATAGACTCAGAACAGTTTGAAGTCAGAACAGCTTCCTAGATCACATTCTCTGGTCATGCTACCAATAGCAGATTTTCTACTTCAGGAAGGCTTTCAACTAAACAGCAGAATTTCTCAAAACCAAGGAGAATGTGTGAGAGAGAGAGAGATACTGCTTTCAGTCTGATGTCCTCTCCCTTCTAAACTAAAACATGTTGCCAGCCAAAAACAGAAAAATGAAACTGTGAATTACCTAGGAAGAAAAAAGACCTGATCAAAACTCATGACCTTCCTCCTAACAATGCAGAACCATAAGACCATTCCCCAAAGTAAATATACACAACTCCAATTTAAGCTATTGAATTAGCAATAAAAGGACATCTCCAGTCAAATCAAATTATATCAGCTGCATGAGCTAACATACAGTAAAACTGTGAGAACTGCAGTGATCATGTTTTTTTAAAAGAAACTTTCTTAAAGATACACTAAACTCACATCAATATTATGACTCTGAATTGACTCAAAAGCTTAGATGCATTGTTAACATGTGATCTGTAAATTATGCTTGGATTTTGATTAGTATAATAATAAAGCAGCAGCAATGACTGAGAATTGCTAAATCATCCAACCACTGATTTGAAATAATTTCACCAAACATTAAAGGAAAGGTAAATAGGTGTCATCACACTATTTGGAGAGTTGCAACCAGCTACATTTGCTGGAATAATCAGTGAGTGAAATTGCATTAAGCTATATTTGCACACAAATGCGTTGTGTGAAACTCCTCCAGCCAATATTTTAATGAATGCACTCACCTGATAATCGGTTAACATTTTAATTAAAATAACGGTTGAAGGATTTTTATAAAAACACTTTCAAACACATTCCAATATCATACATATGGTCTCACACCAGCAATATTAATGCTGATTGGCATTGCAGGACCTGCGACATGTACCTGCTAAACAACAGTGATTTTTTTTTTCAATTGGATCTTTTTATTTCCTGTACCTTTCATTCACAGTAATTAATAAAAAATTGGGAACGTGACAACATGAGGAAAAACTTCAAAAATAAAATCTAGAACTATATACACTGGAGCAGAAAAGTTTCAAAGAAGATGTAAGAGAAAAGGAAGGAAGTATATGGTAGGATAAAACTAAAGGGAGGATTATTTACACTAGTCACTGATTGTAAGTAAAGGAGCATCAATTTAAGATTAGTTCCAGAATCATAAAAAGAGAATCAGTAGAATTTTTTACCCAGCCTACTACGCTGATTGAGGCAACAGTGGGGCACTTTGCCCAAGGTTCACAACAAGCATCCATGAGTCTCCGAGGCTCTTCTTTCTAGCATTATCAGCTCCATGCCGGAAACCAGCGCTGAGCTCATTATCATACGGAAATTCCACTTTCCATATGATCAGCAGGCCCGGGACCGTATGCTGGAGACCCGCTAATGTCTCCTAATGGGGAACAGAGGCCATTGAAGCCCTAATGGGGTCAGCAGCCATTGAGGCCCCTCTGCGTGTTCGGGGGCAAGGGATGGTGCCACAGGGCATGGGGCAGTGCCAAGGGTACATAGCCAGTGGGGTTGGGGCATACCTGGGGTAGGGCATATTGGATTGGGGTATAGTGGTCGGCGCCTATTGGGGAGACGATTAGTTAAGGTGGGAACCTGCTGCCACTCTGCAAGTGGGATCGGTGGGAAAGGGTATGAGGCAATCAGAGTTGCCCATACTGGGAGTGGGGGGGGGTTGAGGGAGACAGACCTGGTCATCAGGGTGGGGGTTTGGTGGGGAATCGAGACTGATCATGGGGTGTTCGAGGCTGGTGGGGAGGGGGAGATCAGGGCTAACCCAGGGCTTCCAGTAGGCCAGCAAACAGGGGATGGGAGGGTCTAGAGCCCAGTGACATGGGGATTCTGGGGAAGGTCAACAATTAGGAGACCAGCAATGGGGGTGGGAGAAGTCCACTGCGCATGTACCAATTTCCGCACTGACAGATCAGTGCATGCACAGTAACCCACTCAGCATTATGCTGCCAGTCTCTCTGGCAGGAATAGGTCCCTGATTTCGAGAGGAAATGATGCTGAGGCATTCTGCATAGCAGAGAGTCCCATAGATTCACTCAGGTGAGTATGCCCAAAAATGGCAAATACTCCCATTTTTCCTCCCATTGGGCACTTATCTTTGTATTGGGAGAATCCCAGTCAAAATATTTGAATATGGATAGCATTCCCACAGAATAAGTCAATTGTAACACTTGAGAAAGGAGTGCATAAACACTTGAAGAAAAACATTAAAGATTACAGTAAAAGACCAAAGAAATATACATAGAGCTCTGAGCTGAGCTTGTATCAACAGAAAGATGATGGGCTGAATTCCTTCCTTCTCTGCTACATTTATAATGATCTTGTGGCATACTTGTAAGGCCAATACATTTATTTTAACACAACAGTAATTCCTTTTAACAACCTGACTGTTGTGCTGGGATAATTTAATGTGTGACAAAACCCAAATGGTGCATAAATAGCTAACATGAATGGGAATTCCACATTGCATGGAATGTTGGTGTGAAATTTTAGTCTGACTGTAGTTACACTGCCACTTTTATGTTGATACTAAGCATGTCTCAGGTTCACATTTGCACTGTGCAACTCAGGAGTCAGCTTGGCAAACTCATGAGCACATTTAAAGCAAAAAGAGTGACACAGTCTCACACCATTTGGCTTTCATGGTGAGTGCAATAATTCTCCAACTTAATGTCAATTGAACCTCCTGCAAATTTGACAAACATGTTTATAATACTCAGAGAAAGTGGTTCACACTCTCATTCATTCAATAATTAAAGTTTAAAGTTTATTGGTGTCACAAATAGGCTTACCACAAAGAAGCTACTGTGAAAATCCCCTTGTTGCCACATTCTGGTGCCTGTTCAGGTACACTGAGGGAGAACTTAGCATGGCCAATGTCTTTTGGACTGTGGGAGGAAACCAGAGCACCTAAAAAAAACCCACGCACACACAGAGAGAACGTGCAGATTCCATACAGACAGTGACCCAAGCCAGAATAGAACCTGGGTCCCTTTGAAGCAGCAGCGCAAAATACCATGTTACCATGCCACCCCAGGTAGTGAGGGGAAATGACTCTGTACACGTATCCAAGCACAGATGCCCAGATCAATGCCAATGTTCTTTTTGCCTGGTGCAGTTTGTAGTGTCACTTGGGTTTCCCAACAGATATTACATATTCGAGAGATATCTGTAACATAACCATCAAATTAGATAAAAACAAATTACTGTGGATGCTGGAATTTGAAACAAAAACCAGAAAATGCTGGAAACTCTCAGCAGATTGGAAAGCATCTGTAGAGAGAGAACAGATCTAATATTTTGAATCTAGATGGCTCTTCATCAGACCAAATTGGATGCTTTGCGAATGTAGGACAAGCAAGCCATGAAGCATTGTATTGGCAGTTGTCCAGAAATGAAAATTGACAGAGGAACTGGAAGAGGCTCCTATTTCACTATTGAATAAGATCATGGTTGAACATAGAACATAGAACATAGAACACTACAGCACAAACAGGCCCTTTGGCCCACAAGTTGTGCAAATCATATTTATACCTACTAGGCCATAGAACTACCTGTAACTCCCAATCCCATTTAATTCCATATACTCATCCAGAAGTCTTTTAAAACACCCCATCGAGTTTGCCTCCACCACCACTGATGGCAGCCAATTCCATTCACTCACCACCTTCTGAGTGAAAAACTTACCTCTAACATCTCCTCTGTACTTGCTGCCCAGCACCTTAAACCTGTGTCCTCTCATAGTGACTATTTCAGCTCTGGGAAATAGCTTATGAGAATCCACCCTATCTATTCCTCTCAACATTTTTGAAACCTTTATCAGGTCACCTCTCAGCCTTCGTCTCTCCAGGGAGAAAAGACCTAGCTCCCTCAACCTATCTTCATAGGGCATGCCTCCTAATCCAGGCAACATCCTTGTAAATCTCCTCTGCACCCCCTCAGTAGCTTCCACATCCTTCCTGTAGTGAGGCGACCAGAACTGCACACTGTACTCCAAGCAGGGTCTGACAAGGGTCTTATAAAGTTGCAGCATTACCTCCCAACTCCTGAACTCAATCCCTCGATTAATGAAGGCCAGTACACCATACGTCTTCTTGGCCACATCCCCCACCTGCAAGGCCGATTTAAGAGTCCTATGGACCTGGACCCCAAGATCCTTCTGCTCCTCAACACTGCTAAGACTCCTACCCTTGATATTGTATGCCTTCATTCCATTGTTCCTGTCAAAATGGACCACTATGCATTTATCTGCGTTGAAGTCCATCTGCCACTTCTCCGCACATTCTCGAATCCTATCTATGTCTTGCTGTAACTTCTGACATCCCTCCGGACTATCTATTGCACCACCAACCTTCGTATCGTTGGTGAACTGGTGCCAGTTTCTCATCCAGGTCATTTATGAAAATAACAAACAGCAAGGATCCTAGAACAGATCCCTGGGGTACTCCACTGGTGACCGATCTCCATGCAGAAAAAGACCCATCCACAATCTGTGATTTGGATTGATCTGTGACCTAAATCCATATGCTTGCCATTGCCTGATACCTCTTAATATTATTGGTTAATGAAACTCTTTAATATCAGATTTAAACTAAACTATTAAACTACTATCAATTGCCGCTGGCAAAAAGTGAATTTCAAATGATGGCACTGCTGCCTCACACTGCTAGGGTCCAGGTTCAATTCACAGCTTGGGTCACTGTCTGTGCAGAGTCTGCACATTCTCCCCATGTCTGTGTGGGTTTTGTCCAGATGCTTCGGTTTCCTCCTGCAATAAAAAGACACATTGGCCATGTTAAATTCTCCCTCAATGTACCCAAACAGACACCAGAGTGTAGCAACTAGGGGATTTTCAAAGTAACTTCATTGCAGTATTAATATAAAACCTAGTCGTGACAATAATGAATAAGCTCAAAACTCATAAACTTCTACGACTCTTTAAATGTTTTGTACTTCATTCCTGAAGTGTATAGCTCTAATTTCTACACACGTCCATGCATTCTAAATTTCCCAACCAGTGGAAATAGTTTTTTCGTCTACCCACATATTCCTATTCATATTTTGAAAACTTTGAACAAATCACGACTTCTGGGGAATACAATCATAGTTTGTGTTATCTTGACTCATGATTTACCCTTGGAATTCAGGTATAATTTCAGTATATCTATGCTGCATTTCTTCCAAGGCTGATATATCCTTACACAGATGTCGTTTCCAGATCTGCTCATAGCATTCAGAGCTTTGTAACGTTGCAACATGACTCTATCAGCTTGTATTCTCGTCCCTAGACATAAAGGCCAGCATTCCATTTGTCTTTTTGATTATTTTTCTGTACCTGTTGATGACATTTTAATGATCTCTGTACCTGGACCTTTTAGGACATTCACCGATATGTCTTTATGCGTCTTTCTGAAAAATATGCTTTTCAATATTTGTACTTACTTAACTTCATTAACGTGTTCCAGAATGTATTCCTTAAGAAAGGTCATGAAAGTTGTAAGATGGGAATTGTTACAAATGGAATATCTTTTTCAAATGTAGTACCTCCAAGAAAAGTTTTAAAAATCAATATTGAACAAAAATGAAATCAAGCACAGGAGTTAGAAAAAACAATCCTTTCCCATGTCAATCATTTTCTTAAAATATCCAGGCAACAGCAGAAACCTTTGCAGTGACCTATTATTTTTGCTGCTTCGAAGCTCATTGCCCCTCTTGACAAATGGGAAAAAAATAGCCATTTATAATGGGAATAAAATATGTCAAAGGAAGGCACTTTACAATGTATAGCTTATCCGGTACTGTAAAAAAATCAAGCTGTTACTGCCAAACCCATCACCTTAAAAGTAGGCATTTATTATCATATAAATATAATTGTTTTTTGTAATCTAATCACATTGCTAAAACTGAATTCATATGTTAACTGTCAGGGCAGATCTTTTGAGCAAGATATATTAATTCTGCTGTACAACTAATTCCCATTTTTACTCTAACAGCACAGCTGCAATTTAGTCCACCACTCTGTCGTTTGTTTATTCTGCCTGCTCCCAGTGGTAGTTTTAATAGTTTTTCAGTTACTCTTACGGAAAAAAAAGCTGTGACAACTGACGGACACTATTTGTTTCCAAAAGAAAGGTGCCAAGACGAAGTGGGAAAAGAAAAGCATTGCACGTACAGTTCTACATGTTTGACCCTCTGCTAAGGGCACCTCCTTCGTTTGTTTTCGAGGAAATGTGTTATAGTTAGACTTCACATCAGTTTAGCTTTCAAGTTAAGCATCGTTCCCACACTGCAGACTGAGATCCTATCTTTATCATAATTCAGTAGAATGGGCTGCTGCAAATAAGCAGCGCGCCATAATTAGCAATTGGCAGCATGCACTGTAAATCTGTATGAGTGCAGAACGATTTGCTTACATTGTTGCTCTGTTGACAAATGATGCTGTACATGTTAATGTTCTTGAAATGTCCCCATTGCACCTGATGTGACAATAAATGTCAGCCAGCTGTATGAATTATGGAAATAAGATTTTTGTTTATGAATGTATCTGAGAAATTTATTTTACTGCACGTCTGCTGATGGATTTAATGTTCGGAGCTGAATTGAAAGGATTTGTTGTCGTTTTTTTGACAGATAGAAACATTTAATGAAAGCTGCTTGGACATTTTAAAAAGACATATCCTTGAGTACTTTTAACTCTTGTAATACTGAATCTGCTTTTTTTAAAAAAATTCGCAACACGTCTTGAATGGGTTTCTTGTCAATCGGAAGGGCTCTGCAGACTTTTAAGAAAAGTGGGCGGGACCCAAAAGTGAAAATTCTGGACCCATTTTGTACAGATCCCATTTTTGTCAGCAGGAGGAAAGGGGGTGGGATGTACATCATGCAGGAGGGAGTCCAAATTCAAAAGGGCATTTGAACCAGAGTTCAAACAGACCCCATCTTGGCAGTTACAAGCACTTTAACCCACATTGTGGAAGTCATGAATTTAGGATGGATTTCAGAAGTTTTTAATTCCCACACATTTGAAACTTGCAAAACAATCTGAAGCTGTCAGTGAGCTAGCAAAAAAAACATCTCTTAGCTGGATTATTTTTATTGATAGGTCACCTGGTATGAGTTAAGAAAAATACCATCTGGTAATACAATTTTAATTTGTTGACATTTCCAAATGGGAGGAGTGAAGGGTTTAAGTGGTGAAGGATAGAGGGCCTAACAATTTTTAAAATAATTGGGACAAAATCACAAAGGACCACAGCAGACATTTTAAGCAGACCACCTCTGCAATTGCCCACAGTCATGGCCACATAACATCTGTTTCCAGGGTCAGAAGGTCCATTCAATCAAGGATTCTAATCATAGAATCCTTACAGTACAGAAAAAGGGCCATTTGCATTGAGCTTGCATTGATAATACCACCTAGACTCTATCAATATAACTCCCACGTATTTACTCTGCCGATTATCCCTGACATTAAAAGGCAATTTAGCATGATCAATTAACCTAAACTGCAGGGAGGAAACTGGAGAATCCATAGGAAACCCATGCAGACATGGAGCGAACATGCAAACTCCACACAGGCAGTTACCTGAGGCTAGAATTGAGCTCGGGTCCCTGAGACCATGAGGCAGCAGTGTTAACCACTGTGCCACTGTGACGTCCCACATCTCTTTCCTGAGAATGAAAATTGAATCTAACAGGACCCTTTAAACCAAGATGGACAACATATGCAATCTACCTCAGGACTAAAAATCTGGCCTTGTTAAAAAAACTTTAAAAGTTTAAGTTTCAACCATGAATATCGCATGTTGGTTGAAGCTTAAATGTTAAACTTTAGCCAGATTTCAGTTGTAGAAGGGATTTTTATGGGATGTATCCAATGTCACATTGATTATAGGCCTTCCCATTCCCTTTGTTTGCTTTCAAGTGGCAACTGAGTTCACTCAGTTGAGTCGCTGTACTTACTTAGACATTTTTATCCAGTATATTATAAATTATGTACACATATTTGAATTTGAAGTTGAAGGAGGTTCAGTTCTTACTGCATCTCCTTCACACCAACTTATTTCCTAACATATTCTTTCACAATGTGATCTGAGAGGAACTAACGGATTTCACCCATCAAAACATATTTCAAAGTTGACATGAATTTACATCTGTGGCCAAGCCTCCAGTGCATAAAAATCATATAACATGGCAAAGATCATGACTATTTGTTCAATCAGGTAATAATTAACATTGTTTAGTCCTCTAGTTAGATTATGCAATCAAACAGGTACATTTATTGTTAGTGCATTTGCAATCCACAGGCCCAGGTTAATACCCTGAGGATGTAGGTTCAAATCCCACCACAGTAGCCAGTGAGATTTCAATTCAGTGAAATCTTCAAAGAATAGCCAAGATTTTGGTGGAATGTCTCCACTTGCTCCAATAACACTCAGGAAGCTTGCTACTAGCCAAGACAAAGCAGCCCATTTGATTGGCACTCTTCCCAGCACTATGAGCATTCACTTACTCCACCACAGATACACAGTGGCATTTACAAGATGCCCTAAAACAACTCATCAAGGCTTCTTCAGAAGGACCTTTCAAACTCATGACCTCCGCCACCTAGAAAGAAAAAGGTGGCAGATCCATGGTGTCACTACCAACTATACTTTCCTCTCCAAGTAACACATGTCCCTACCTTGTGAATTTGTCACTGTTCCTTCATTGCGGCTAGATAAAAGTCCTGTAACTCTTCCAAATAGTGCCTACGCCACATAAATGCTTAGGTTCAAGAAGGCAGCAGATTTTCTCAAAGGAAAATGGGAATTGTCTGTCTATGCTGGCCTAGTAAGAAGTCTCTCAACACCAGGTTAAAGTCCAATGGATTTATTTGGTATTACGAGTTTTCAGAGTGCTGCTCTCTCATAGGTAAGTGCTGATGAAAGAGCAACGCTCCAAAATCTCGTGATACCAAATAAACCTGTTGGACTTTAAACTGTTATTGTGAGACTTCTTACTCTGCCTACCAAGTCCAGTGCCAGCATCCCCACATTAAAGCCACCTGAGTCAGTGATGCCCTGTGAAAAACATTTAAAAAAATAGTGTTAAGCAAATGTAATGTTATGTAAGATTTACAAATGAAATTATACTAGATACTTTGCAATAAAGAAATCACTAGAATAGCAAATCATTTTGAGTAATTGCTATAAGATGTTTATTGTAACCTTGAACTGAAACACTGACAGTGAAAGAATTAAGGACAATCATTCATCTGAAACATCTTGTTATTGTCCACAAGGTGATTCTGAGTCTTAATCATTGTTGTTGTCAAGGCATTGGGGTAATAACTGATATGCTTTGCCAACATTTTTGGGAAATAGATCATGAGAATAATGACAAAAATAAAATGTGTGACAACCCACATCCAATTTTTATGTGCATTCGCCACACTTGGAAATTCATTGGGCCCATTTTTCTTGGCAATTTGTGCAATGGCATAAAACAGTTGTTAGTCACTTGATATGAATAAATCGGGGACCTAACTCATGTCCTATCCTGTTTTCTGAAACTGTTTTCTGAAACATATAAGATGATTAGAGGTTTAGATAGGGTGGACAGTGATAGCCTTTTTCCTAGGATGGAGAAAGCTAGCACGAGGGGACATAGCTTTAAATTAAGGGGTGGTGGTTTTAGGACAGATGTCAGAGGTAGGTTCTTTACCCAGAGGGTGGTAAGGGTATGGAATGCCTTGCCTGCATCAGTTGTAGATGCGCCGAGTTTAGTGGCGTTTAAGAGGTTAGTAGATAAGTTTATGGATGAAAGGGGAATGGTTTAGGTTAGAGGGTCACTGCTTGTTCCTAATTGGTCGGTGCAACATCGAAGGCCGAAGGGCCTGTTCTGCGCTGTAATGTTCTATGTTCTATGTTCTATGTTTGTTGATGAGTGGGCTAGAAGCCTGTTTGATCTGCCTCAACATAAAGTCATCAGTGGGCCCGATGGCCAGCAATGAAAAGTGAGGGAGTTTCTTTTAAGTCTAGGTTTAGGTGGGGTAGGAATGCTGTACCCACATCCCCCTCCCTATCCCCGCTCTTGTGCATCCTTCCCAAATTTGTCTCTGTGTTACAACTAATAGGGCAAGCAGTTATCTTCATAAAAGGGGTTAGCTGGCATTTATAGAGTTACAGCCATCTATAGTTCATCCAAGTCATAATAAGACCAAGGGACCAACTTTGGAGCGACATGGTGCACAGTGATTAGCACTGCTGCCTCACAGCGCTAGGGAGCAAATTTGATTCCTGGCTTGAGTCACTACCTGTCATAGTCTGCACGTTCTCCCATGTCTGCTTGGATTTCCTTTGGGTGCTTTGGTTTCCTCCCACAGTCTGAAAGATGTGCTAGTTAGGTGAATTAGCCATGCTAAATTTGCCCCCAGTGTACCCAAATAGGTGGTGGCATGTGGCGACTAGGGAATTTTCAATGTAACTTAATTGCAACGTTAATGTAAGTTTATTTGTGACTCCAATAAATGAAAAAAACATAGACCCCAATGCTCCCACACCCTGCACTGTAGGTGCAAAGCTTATTGTGAAGCAGAAGATGGACCACAAACAATTTCTACCCAACTGACTATAAGGAATAAGGATTAGAATAGACAGATTAGGCCACTGCCACAAACTTCATAGTTTAAAAATTGCATTGGGAAAGGTTTAATGGCAGGTTGCCTGGCAACCATCTTAGTTCACAATGGGCGAGTCGCTTAACAAGAAACCTTACAGGTGGGAAAATACATTTACACAACAAAAACTCAAAATGGAAAATTATTTCCACAATGAGCTTCCTAATTGGCACTGTTCCCTGCCTCAGTAAATGATGTCTGACATCTGAAAAACAGATTGCTTGTGCCAAATCAGGAAGAACAGTACTGGGCTTTAATTCCAAGAATGTTATAAAACAAGCATTTATCATTGCATGCTGAATACATTATTGTCCTTTGGGTTGCAAGAAATAGTCTTTAATGTACAATAAATTTTATTGCAAATCAATAATTTCTTTGGGCATTCTTAATCACTCCTGTAACTCTTGGATCATTAACTTACCTCCATGGTTCTCAACTGCATCAATTTTTGAATAATACAGCATAGGATTCAGCTAAATGAACTCATTGCTTGTGGGACCTTGCTGTGTATAACCTGGCTGTTGCTTTTCTGTACATTACCTCAGTGATTATACTTCAAACAAATTACTTAATTAGCTGTAAAATGTTCTGGGACATCCTAGGTGGATGAAAGGTACCATATGAATGCACAGCTTTTCATTTACTAGGTTAGTCCCTACCTTCTGGGTCCTGGTTCTCTTGGGCATCTGTTCTACTTCAGTTTTCAGATGAAACTGTTGCCCCAAGCACGAAAGCAAAGTGTCGCAGATGCTAGAAAACTGATACAAAAAACATAAAATACTGGAAGGGTTCAGCAGTCAGACATCATCTCGTGCAGGGAACAGAGCTGATGGGTGGAATTTTGCAGCTCCACCCACCGATGGGATTTTCTGGTCCCATCCATCGAAGGTGACAGGCTTCTGAATGGCTAACCGCTATTTCTACAGCCCTCGCACCCCCCCACTCTTCCCCCTCCCTGCCACTGCCATGATGTCCACCCTACACTTCCGGCCAAGCTTATTAATGTACGTGAGGAGCCCTCACACCAAATCCTATGGAGCTCTAATATACTCCATCATGCACTCTGGAAAAAAAAAATCCATGTTGTGGATTTTCTGTTTCCTATTATTCAGTCAATTTCATGTCCTCCTTTCTATTGTCCCTTTCGTTCTATAAAATCTATCTTTGCTCACAAGTCTGTTGTGTGGCACTTTATCAAATGCCTTTTGGAAGTCCGTGTATACCACATCCACAACACAATCCATATCAACACTTTCTGTTACCTCATCAGAAGAATCCAACAATTTAGTTAGATGTGATTTTGCCCTTGCAGCTTTTCCATAATTGACCCATTTGCTCAGGTGACTATAAATCACTGAATGGTGAATAGATGATGCTTGGTTCTTCATGTACAGCATGGATGCAAATCACTTTAAAAGTTTATCACTGTTCAAGTAAATCCATTTTCTCAGAACCAAGTACATAAAAGACAAAGAGAGAGATTCTCCAGCCTTCCAGCCGCATGTTTCCCACCAGTGGCAGTAATGCATTGTTTGTTAGTGGTGGAGTTCTCATGTCAGCAGGAAACCCACAGGTGGGAGTGCGCTACAAACCACACCAGAGAATCCCGCCAGCGTGAATGACCGGAGAATTGCAGCCAAATTATTTTGTCTACCAATTTGGAGAAAAAGTCGCATTGCTGTAAGGATAGTGCTGCTTCAGCAAAAGATATTTCGGAAGGGAACCTGCAAAAAGTAAACATGTATTTTGAGTTCAAGAGAACAAGAAAAATTAAGGTTTATTTACTTACTAGAATGGTGATTTACATATCTTGGTACCTTTCACCATTTATTAGGTCCTCAAATATCACAATGATCTGCAGTGACGTAGCCTATTTATAAAGGCAAGATGATTATTGATATTACAGACATAAAATGAAATATTCAAAACATATGAAATTGAACTTTAAAATAAAAAAAGAATAATTAGTTACATCATGCCTCAGTTTATCCTCGCATTGAATAACCTTCCTCCCATTTTTTGACTTTTTTGGATTGATTACCTAAATTACCCAGAGTGAATTAAAATTCTGTGATGACCTGTTCCCATCTTACTTTTTAAATGTTGTTGCCAGTGCATCAAATTGCAGTGAGGCATGAAAGATGGTAAAATCTTTATCAACTGCTCAGGTGGCAAGATCATCAAAGATCAGTCATTGAAGTTTTCTACTTTGAAATAATAAGTCACAGACATCAATAATGATGTTTTGCCAACTGTCAGTTTGACCAGTAACGCACATTTTGTACTGTAATGTTCTAATTTGAGGAAAGCAAAGGTAAGAAAGACTTGTGGGACAATTGATGTGTCTATAATGGTACATCTCCTAGGATCAGCCATAAAGCAATAATTCATTAAACCAGCTTAACTGACCAACTTGTATAGAAACCAAACAGTGTTGAAGGATCTAGCATTTGTGTCCTGCACCATAGTTAAGTGTGAATTGTTCAAATAATATTAGTCACATCCTATCCTGGCTACTAATTCAAACTCTTTCAAGCATTCCAGTTTAATGTGACAAATAAAGACAGGAATTAACACTTAATTCTCTTAACAATCTTCCTTTATTTAACACTTCGGGTACAAACTCAATCTTAAACAGTTGCAAAATTTTAACTCTTTTACTGAACTTTTACTCTTAACTAAACATTAATTCTAATTCTTTAACTGAAAATAGATGCTACCTGGTTTAGAAAGAGCTGGCCAGGTTTATTCCCGATGTAGAACCTATCTTCCTCGTCTCCTCTGAGAGCACTTCTTCTTCTGATGGTTGACCTCTCAAATTATCGCTGCAGAGAAAGTCTCAAAGACATCTCTTTATCTTGAACTTCTCATATTTCTTCCAGAAGGTTCTCTGGCACCCAACTAATGATGTAACCGATACTGATCACATTGTTCGAATAGCCAATTAAATTAATAGTAACCGATTCCATTATGCTTGGTTCATATATCTTATAGCTCACATAAAAACCATAAACTTCAGTGCCATCGAGTCTAATTCAAAGTAAACAACTTTCCATATTTGGTCAAAACATGGAGCTTCAGATCACAGCTCCCAGACCAGCTCATGGTTCACAACTTTGAAGCCTGACCAAAACGTCCAGAATGCTTATCTCTGTCAGAATCATCTTTTAAAGACAAACTCACAATTATTGTTGTTAAAATCATTGTTGTAGCTGTTTATTCTCCATTTACCTTACGCATTGTTCTGAGTGCCAAAGCAATAAATGGTGTGCTTTCCTTGAAGAAGTTTTAGAAGAGCAAAGATGATTGGAATCCAGAATCTAAATTAGGAAAAAAGATTGAAGAACAATGCCTTTCATTTTGGAAAACACAGAGTTTTGGGAATGAAATTAGTCTTTCCAATGTTGACATATGAATAAATTAATGCACTTGCACATTATTGTGACATAAATTACTTCGGATTTTTGGGGAGTTTTAAAAAAATCTTCAAGACTAAAGGATATTTGTAGACTTTATCTGGATAAATTGTTCAAAAGATTTACATACCAAGAGAAACTAATTAATTCAGAGAACAAAAAATAATAAAAAAGTGTGGTGAAATTTTGTTTAAACAGAGTATTAAAATTTGTCCAGTAGATTGCCAGTTAACACCATTGAAATAGACAGTATAAATGGAATGAAGTTTTTTGGGGCACAGAAGGAATCCAAGAACAAATGAAAATAAGTAATGTTAACCCCTTGTGCCTGTTGTATCATTCAACAAGATCATGACTGATCTGCTTGACATGCCCTGTTTTGTCCTATATCCTTTATACTTCAAGCAAACAAAAACCTACCAATCTCAGATTTAAAATGAATACTTGACCTAACTCAGCTGAGGTAGGCGGATGTGAGTTTGAGGGGTTGAAATTATTTAAATGAGAGCCAAATGATTTTCTTGTACCTGGATATTCACAAACTATTTAGGATTTTAGATCAACAAATTACATATATAAATCAAAGAAAGACATTATGCAAGTTACATTAGTAGTCCTCCTCAATGCCTAGTGGAGTCTTTACCCAATACATTGGATGAGATTCTCTAATCTCCCAGCCACATATTTATTGTCAACGGGAGGTGGTGCACTCTTTGCTAGTGGTGAAATCCTCTGATTCCTCCGCTGCCAATGGGAATTCTCTATTACATCACCCCATGCTATCAGGAAATCCACGAGAGTGGGTTACTGGTGAAGAATCCTGCCAGTGTGAACGGCCAAACAATTTCAGCCACAATTTCTGATTGTGTCACTGACCGAGGATAAAGTTACAAAACATCTTTAGCTATTCATTTGGCAAGATTTTGTGTAAATTCATAGTTGGATTTGTTCAAGAAAGAAATAATTTAGGGTGCTGCAGGGTGTGGATTATACATTTCAATTTGAGAAGGTGGCATGCGTCCAGTCAAAATGCACAGCAATATCATTGACAACATATTTGTAGTTTTCAGGGAAATTGCTGCAATATGCATCTATCATAATCAAACCTGCTCCAGAACATTTCAACTCAGCTCTTCTGTAATATTTCAGAAGCAGATGTCAGGCTCACTTGCTTTTACAGTCTGGTTGGCAACAAATACATAACTACAACACTTTGAATATCCACTAACATTAAAGCTATGGCATTTCTTACTCAAGGGACCTCTACTGTGTTTCAGGATGAAAAAATATCATTACAATATTAATAAAATAGACATTAATACAGTTACTACTGAGGCATAGTAATTCTATTTAGAGTTAAAGTCCTGAACCATAAAGGCAGATATATTTGATATAAGCTTTCCATATGTGCACAATCTCTCCACTTTTTTCAGTCATTGCTTGCAACATTTGTTAAGGCCAGAAAATGGATGAAAATTATTAACCGGCAACTATAGGGGAAACAGGAGAGTAGTGGTAATGTCACTGGAATAGTAATCCAGAGGTCCACCATATGCTCGATTAATGGGTTCAAATTCCACCGTGAGGAATTTAATCAATTAATAAAATTAAGAATTGAAAGTTAATCTTAGTAAAAGTGACCATGTTGTCAATCGTCAAGAAAAGTCCATCTAGTTCACGAATGCCATATTGAGAAGGAAGTCTGCCACCCTTGCCTGATTTGGCCTACATGTGACTCCATACCCACAGGCATCTGATTGACTCTTAACTGCCACCTGAAATAGCTTAGCAAACCACTCAAATCAAAATCAATTATGGATAGGCAACAAATACTGGCCTTGCCAGCAACACCCATACCTCATAAAAAAAAATTTAAAAAAATTATTTTTATTCTGAATACACCTCCATGTTGGCTAATTCTGGCCAGCTACAGTCCCAGCAGTGGCCACCATGCCAGCGGTGCTGCTGTGGCAGAAGGGTTTCCGGCCATCTGATTGGCTAGCAGGCCTTAAATGTGGGACCTCTGCCCCTAAAGGAACCAAAACTCTGATGCCATGCCGCAGCTAGGAGTTTATAAAAGTGGCAGTGATAGAGTGCCCCGTGTTTCCATTGAGTGGGCAGGGCCATCACCAACAGTCATTACATTCAGTCCATTGTTAGTGGAAGCAAAAAAAAACCGTGTGGCAGGAAACAGACATTGTATGTTCTTATCCTCATGGAGGAGATAGTGCTCATGCTCATTGGAGAAACTGTGACCGAGGCCTTCACCAGCATCAACCCTGAAACCTCTGGAGGCAACAAAATGCCTGTAGCACTTCTCCTTTTCAGAATGTACGTTCCCTCCCATTCTGCAATCTTTTGTGATTTCCAACTTGCAGATGATGTGAGCATTCTCAGAAGCACAAGTATTGTAGCCAGACCAGCAGTGAAAGAAGAGCAGGAAGACAGTTAAGAAATTCTGTCACTCACTCTCACCCTCACAGCCAGCAGCTCAGTTACTGACACTGTGCTTACCAGGGATGGTGAGACTGAGTGTGAGTATTTTGCAGCTAGAGCAAGGGACAAGGGTAACACAGGTGCCAGCTCGCTGGCGGGTGAGATTTCACACAAGTCCTTGTGCAGTGAATTCAGATGCGGACTTCAGTTGAGCAGCCATGCTGGATGTGCACAATGAAATACTCGTTTGCATTGGCAAGCTTGCCATAAAGCCTGTGATCACAGTCAAGGAGCATAGAGGAGTTTGGCACCAAATTGGCACAGGGCACAGTTATAAGCCCATCCTTTCCAGCATGGGAGTGGTGGCCAACTCCATTAGCACACTAGCAGACCCAACCATGATGCAGAGTCTGATAGCCAATGTCTCAGCACCATTTAGCACAAAACAGAAGCCGCCTAATGTCTGTCTGAAGCTCAGAATGAAGTCATGCAAGGTGAGATTGCAGCCATGCAAGTTCAGACTGCTGTCCAGAGGCCAGTGTGTGAAAGGCCTCACAGGATGTTACAGCAGCCGAATAATCTGTCCACCACACAATCTGCTTTCCAACAGATTGCTAGACTTGCTGTGATAGAAGCACAATGCTAACAGGGGAAGCTTTTTATGCAGAGAGTTGTGGATGCCTGGAATGTGCAGCCAGAGGAAGCAGGCATATTAGCAATATTTAAGAGGCATGTGGATGGGTACATGAATAGGGAGAAAATAGAGGGATTTGAACTGAATAATTTTTTTTTTTAATCAGTTTAGTTGGGGCATCATGATTGCCGTGGGCTTGGAGAGCTAATGATCCCGTTCTTGTGCTGTACTATTCTTTGTTCTTGTTCTATCAACCCCCCTTCCCACCCCAATTAGATTGGCAGTTGCTCCATGGAGCACACACCTTCTTGTCCTTACCCTACATGAAAGGATTCATCCTCCCACACTGCCATTCCTTCAGTGCTATTGCTGGTGCCTCTAAGCAGTCAGCATAGGCTGCTGCTGCCAACTCTGAATGATATAGATCAAAGCTAAAGTGTACTTCTAGCCTCAGAGCTGCTCCTGAATATCCCGCAATATCTTCTGCAGCTGCCCCCATTGAAAATCAGCAGGCTCCCATCAACCATGCTGTAGCCACTGAGGACAACACTTTGTCTGAGCACCAGAATAGGCACAGAGGATGTTAGTTGATCTCTATATTGAATATTAAATAGTTGGAGTTTAATGTAGATTCAGAATCTTTGTTTTGTGTGGTTTTTATTTCAATATTGTGACTATGGAGACACTGTGATGGTCAGTAACGTGGCTCAGGAGACACTGCTATGGTCAGCATTGTGGCTAAGGAGATGTTGTGATGGTCAACATTGTGGCTCAGAAGACGCTGTGATGATCAGTAATGTGACTAAGGAGATGCTGTGATGGTCAGCATTATGGTTAAGGAGACGCTGCAGCGGTCAGCATTATGGCTAAAGAGATGCTGTGATGGTCAGCATTGTGGCTAAGGAGACACAGTGATGGTCAGCATTGTAATTAAGGAGATGCTGCAGTTGTCAGATTATGGCTAAGGAGATGCTGTGATAGTCAGTAATGGAGAGAAGATATAACATGGGACAACTGGTGAATGGGAAATTGGCATTCGATTTGCCAACACTGCAGTTGGATGAGCTGATCATGAAAGCCAGCCAGATAAGAATGTGTTGGCTGCCTCCTTTTGCTCCTCTTCCTTTCTCTTTTCCTCCTTCTCCTCCTCCTCAGCCACTCAGAATCTACCTGGTAGCAAGGTTGTGCCCTCTTGTTGAAAAGCTTGTGCCGAAATGCAGCAGATAACTACAAATCTTGACAGGTTCTTTGGAGAGCACTGCAAGAATCTCCCAGTGTGATTGAGGCAGTGGAAGCTTACCTGAAGTATATTCCGTGTGGTGCCAATTCTCTTGTTTTATTCATTCTGTCCACATGCGCACTGGTGTCATGCAGCAAGTCAATGAATGCCCATGGAGTCTCTGGTTTCCCTTAGTGGTGTGAATGTTTAGTGGAGTGTCACATAATCACGATTGTTGCCAGTGTAATGAGCATTGACCCACATGTTGAGCTGATGGTCGCACAGCAGCTTGACACTGAGGGAGTTGAATCCTTCTCATTTGCATATCTCTGTATATGCTTGCTGTATCTGCCAAGTGTCATGAACCCAGTCAATGACAATGCACCATGGGAAAGTTCACAACTCTGGGAAAAAAACCGTGTTCACTCTGCATTCTTCTCTCTGGCAAGATAGGTTTAGAAATGACCCCTGAAGATACGGGGCAGTCATGTTATCTCATTGAGAACCTTCTCATCCTCCTTTTCCTTCCTCTTTAAACGGCTTTTCCTCTCGGTGTCACTTCTGCTCATTCTCTCTACTATGCCACAAGCCAAAGTGGATAGAAACTTGCACATCCATCTGTGGGACTAAGTAGCGTGAGCAGATCCCTGAAGTCAGAGACATGTCTTTTACCCCCTTTTGAGTTTGAGACCTTTCCAGCACCTACTAAGTCAGAAAAAGCCATTGGAAATCAATCAGATGCTGTAATGGACGTGGACTAGGTGGAGCAGCTGTCCCCTTAGTTACAAACAAAGATCAAAGAAAATTAAAGCACAGGAACAGGCCCTTTGGCCCTTCAAGCCTGCACCTAACATGCTGCCCACGTGAACTAAAACCCCCTACCTTTCTGGGGACCATGCAATTCATGTATTTGTCCAGATGCCCATTAAAAGTCACTATCGTATCTGCTTCCACTACCTCCCCCAGCAATGAATTCCAAGTGCCCACCACCTTTTGTGTTAAAAACTTGCCTCGAACATCTCCTTTAAACCTTTCTCCTCACACCTTAAACCTGTGCCCCCTAGTAATCCACCCTGGGAAAAAGCTTCTAACTATCCATTCTCTCCATGCCCCTCATAATTGTGTCAGCTTCTATCAAGTCGTCCCTCAACCTCTGTTGCTCCAATGAGAACAACCAAGTTTCTCCAACCTCTCCTCATTATTAGTGCCCTCCATACTAGTTGAAGGTCAGTCATAAGAGGACATAGGTTCAAAATGAGGGGTAGGAGGTTTAGGGAATGTGATGGAAAATGTTGCTCTTAGAGGATCTGAAATACGCTGTCTGGGAGGGTGGTGGAGGCAGGTTGCCTCACATCCTTTAAAAAGTACCTTCTTATCCTCCTGGATGAGCACTTGGCATGTCATAACATTCAGGGCTATGGGCGAAGTGTTGGCAGATTGGGTCAGGTGGGAGTTCAGGGCTGAGATTTTCCAGCCCTGCTTGTCCCACAGCCAGAAAATCCTGTCAAGAGACCTTTGCATGGTATGCCCCCCTCTCCCCACCCACTACAATTCCCATGGCAAACGGGATGGGCAAATTACCCGCTAAATATTTGTAATATGTCATTGCAGACTCGATGAGCCAGAGGGCCTCTTCTGCACTCCATGATTCTATAATTCTATGATTATAAAAACTAAATGTAGTTGATGGTCCCTTTAAATAGCACAGCCGGAGGGATCCTTCCTGCTGCTGAACACATATTCAGCTGTGTAAGGGCAAGAGAGGGCACTAAACTAGAGTACTCTGATCATAAATGGCACCACTGGCATCGTATCAGCTCTACAAGCTAACAACATGTGCTTCATACATCCAGCGCATAATCCTTGCCCTATGAGTACCCTTACCAAAATGCCAACCACACAGCTAGCTTCAGAAGTTTGGGCATGTGGCATGGATTCCACTTTTGGATTCTAAATGCCATCCATAGCACCAAAGGTATGAGGCACTATGCTATCACTATGCTGTGACCTTTGCACTTTTTATTTAATGAAATTAATTCAGGACCTTGACTTGTCATTCGGCACAGAGGGTGCCTCCCCTCCCCCCCATTACATGTGAAGAAATGAATAATCATAAGCCAATACAAGTAGTTTAAAAGACTAAACAACAAATTAGAGAAATTGATCAAAAAAAGCATGAAGAGGGGCCTCCCCCTTAAACAGAGAATGTCAGAACTGAACTAGTCACTCATTGTCAGAACTCTGTTTAACTTTTGCGAAATCAGTGTACAGGTTTCTGCGTGGACTCGTACTACAGGGCATGAGACCAGACAATGTATAAACACACATAGACTCTCAGCCTTAACAGAACAATACTTTAATATTTATTTGGGATTTGTATTTGTTAATGTTTTGCCTGATATGGTATACAGTGTTAAAAGTTTTTCCTTTCACAGATCACATTTCCAATTTATGCAGGGTAAAGGTAACTAACCCCATACCCACTGGTGGCACAGTGGTTAGCACTGTTGCCTCACAGCACCAGGAACTCAGGTTCAGTTCCTGCCTTGGGTCACTGTCTATATGGAGTTTGCACATTCTCCCTGTGTCTCCCACAATCCAAAAATGTGCGGGTTAGATTAACTGGACATGCTAAACTGCACCTTAGTATCAGGGGGTTACTAGGGTAAATAAATAAGGTTACGGGGATAGGGCCAGTTTGAGATTGTGGTTGGTGCAGACTCGATGGCCCAAATGTCCTCCATCTGCAATGTCAGAATTCTATGATTCGCTGCAATTTGGACTCCCTCTATGAGAACCTTCCTCAATTTCAGCAGTGCAACACTTCTGCATTCAATGGCTGGGATTCTCCAAACATATTCAACACACCAGAGCTGCCAGTCAGCCAAAACTCCATTCACTGCGCAGCACCAGAGAATTCCAGACTCAGGTGGGGTCAGAGAATTCCTACCAATATTCCTATCTCCAAAAGCAGCCATTTTTGTTGCCTCTGAGTAATATTGCTAACTCCATCCCATTTTATGTACGTCACATTGCATATATATTTATTAAACAAGGTTGAAATTGCCTGTGTAGGGATTTCAACAATTATGTGGGAATGAGAAAGGAGAGTCAGCTTGCTTTATTTATTACATGTAGAAAAATCATAAAACAATCGGCAATATTGCCAAGGCATCTCATTTACTGCAAAATGAAAAACTTATAAAAGATATGTTTGCAGTTTCGCAACAAATAATCAACAGAGCATATCTTTCCTGCGAGTTAAAACATTTTAATCCCATCATAGTGGTCATCTTATGTAACTAACTTGAAAGGTCAATGATTAGACTGAGTATGGTGCACAATCCAACTAAACTCTTAAGATGCTGAAATCCAGTTTTGCAATATTAGTATGGGAATGCTTACCATGTTTATAACATTGCATTGCTCTCAAACAGAATTGTTAACCTTTAAAATAAACAGACAATGGAATTTCATACAAATCCATTTGTTCAAATGCACGGATCAATTTTCTTCTTAAAAAAAAAGAAGTTTTTTGAGCACCTGTTCAACAAAGAATACTCATTTTGGAATACTACTGTTCTCGTTTAGTTCTTCATTGGTTTGGAATGCTTCTGAAAAAGAATTCTACACGCTTAGCAAATTATCATCAACTTTTACAACCAAAGTCCAACAAGGTTATTATTGGGAACAGTTTCCTAAATTTTATTGTAATTATTTCCTTCCATATCCTTCCTGACAGGATAGCCTTTATAATTATATCAAAGATGAATGAACTGGGCTCTGTTGGATGTGGGATCACTTAAAAGTAAGTTGATTGCATTTTGGGGAAATAAATTGGTTGAAAAAACATTCAGCCGTACATGCTCAAAGTCTTGCATTTGGGTTTAAACAAAAACCTTTCATAAAATCTGAGGTGGTTCACTAAAGAGATGTTAAACAAGGCTACTAAATAACTTCATTGATAGGGAGTGGCCGTGAAGATGTTACGCGCCATCAGGTTACAAAAATTCAGTCTGGTAGGTTTAGTAGCTGACTTCACTGTTGAATTTAGCGTTTATTCCCAGGTGCTGCTGCAGGGAATGGACAGTTTGATTTCCCCCCTCCCCCTTACTAATATGTCGCAAGATAGAAGAAAATAGAAAAGCTTGAATTGCTCTCTATAGAGCACAAGCGTTTTCAGAGGAGTTTTAGGGTGGCACATGATTAGCACTGTTGCTTCACAGTGCCAGGGACTCTAGATTCAATTCCCAGCTGTACAGAGTATGCATATTCTCCCGGAGTCTGCATGGGTTTCCTCCAGGTGCTCCAGAGCCATAAAAATTGCTGCCCACTTCCTAACTTTCACCAAGTCCCATTCATGCTGTTCATTCACTGTGCTCGCTAACCTAAAATGGCTCCTAGTTCAACAACACCTCAATTTCAAAATTCTCATATTTGTTTTCAACTCCCTCTGAGACCTCATCCTCACTATCTCTGTAATCTCCTCCAGCTTTATAACACTTTGAGATCATAGAATTCCCTACCATGCAGAAGGAGGCCATTTGGCCCATCGAGTCTGCACCGACTACAATCCCATCCAGTCCCTATTCTCATAACTCCATATATTTACCCTACTAACCCCACTAATATAAGGGGTGATTTAACATGGGCAGTCAACCTAACCCCCACATCTTTGGACTGTGGGAGAAAACTGGAACACCCAGAGAAAACCCAAACAGATACTGGGAGAATGTGCAAACTCCACACAGATAGTGACCCGAGGCCAGAATTGAACCCGAATCCCTGACACTGTGAGATAGCAGTGCTAACCACTGTGCCACCATGCCACCTATCTCTATGCTCCTTCTCCAATTCTGACCTTTTGCACACTCACAACTCCCATTCTTGTAAATGCTGGACTTCCTGCCGAAAGCTGGAATTTTCTGACCTTTCTAACTGGTAGGACCTTTTATTCCTGTTGCAATTGATTCCTTGCGCCAGATTCTTGGAGGAAAATCCTGATCTAAATCACTCAGCCTCTGTACCTCCCCCTCGTCCTATAAGACATACCTTAAAACCTATCTCTTTGACCAAGCTTTTGCTCATGTGTCCAATTTTTTTTATTCATTTATGAGACACGGGTGTTGCTGCTGGCCAGCATTTATTGCTTATCCCTAGTTGCCTGAGGCCCATTGAGTTTCAATAACATTGTTGTGGCTCTGCCGTTACATGGTATGACGAGCCTTAAAGCTAATCAGTAATTCAACACTGTTGAATTCAGTGTTTATTCCTAGGAGCTGCTGCAGGGAATGGGCATTTGATTCCCCTCCTTACTGATAGATTGCAAAATAGAAGAAATTAGAAAAGCTTGAATTGTTCCCTGTAGAGCACAAGTGCTTTAAGGGGAGTTTTAAGATGGCATATGGTTAGCACTGCTGCCTCACAGTGCCAGGGACCCAGGTTCAATTTCCGGCTTGGGTCACTGTCACTATGGAGGATATATATTCTCTCCGTGTCTGCACGGATTTCTTCCAGGTGCTCCAGAGTCAAATAAATTGCTGCCTCGTTCCTAACTTTCACCAAGTCCCATTTGCTGATCACTCAATAGCTCCGAGGAAAGGGAGATTTTGTGTAACCGGCCCTTCCCTCTGTCCAAATTTTTTACTTGAGCTTGCAAACCTGAATGGAATTTTTGTAAAGAATGATGCACAGTAATCATTGAGGGTCTGTCGGGATTTGGAGAAATATGCAGTAGAAATATTTCTGCTGTTGATATCTACCTTATACTGGAAATCAAAGGTTAGAGTAGGTTGAAAAACCTTTAATGTGGCCTTGAATTACTGGTAAGCATACAACAAATTATGTATTTCAAATCCATTTAGGAGTAAAGTGAAGCCTATCTCAATGCACAGTTTCATGTAGAGATGATTCAGAGATAGCACGTTATTAAAACTTGCCACCACATTACTGTTTAATTCCATTCACAGATGTGGGCGTCATTGACAAAACCAGCATTTATTCTTTTCCTTCGTGAGTACTCTGACAGAAATAGTCCTTGGTGATTATTTGCCGAACTGTTGCTAAATTGCTATGGACGGCAAGGTGGTTAGCACTGCTGCCTCACTGCATCAGGGACACAGGTTCTGTTCCTGGTTGGGTCACTGTCTGTGTGGAGTTTGCATGTTTTCCCCATGTCTGCATGGGTTTCCTCCAGGTGCTCTGGTTTCCTCTCACAGTCTGAAAGATGTGCTGGTTAGTTGCAATGGCCATACTAAATTCTCCCTCAGTTTTCCCAAACAGGCACCAGAGTGTGGCAACTGGGGATTATCAGTGTTAATGTAAGCCTACATGTGACACTAATAAAGAAATTTTAAACTGTAAACTTTAAAAGCGCTGTGATTTCTTTACTATGTGTAGAACGAGGAGACAAGTCCAGGGCATACTTCAGCCAGAATGTGGCTTGAACGCTGTGCTTTTGGCTTAACGTGATCCAAACACTAGGCCAATAACTGACTGAGGTAATTGCCTCCCCCACCTCACCCCCAACACCCAGCATTTATTGCCCAACTTGAATTGCTTTTGAGAATGTGCTGGTGAGCTGCCTCCACGTACTACATACCATCCGTTAAAGATACCCTACAATATGATCAAAAGTTCCAGGATTTTGATCTGGTGTTAGACTAGGAACAGTAATATCTTTCCAAGTCAGGATGGTGTGCAACCTAGGAAGAAACTTGGAGGTGATGGTTTGCCTTGTCTTTGGTGCCTTTGTTCTTCTAGGCAGCCAAGGCCTCAGTCAAATAATCATGGAGACTTCTGTCATCTTTGAAAGTTCAGGATTAGAAAGGTTAATGTGGGACTGGGGGAGAAGTACCACCCACATTATGATGTTGAGTCACATAGGAGGAGTAGAGTTTGAATGAATCTAGTAAAAGTCGACATGTCGATAGCACCTAGCCAGCACCAGGGACCTGGGTTCGATTCCAGGCTTTGGGTCTCTGTCTGCATGGGTTTCCTCCGGGTGCTTCGGTTTCTTCTCACAGTCTGAAGGATGTGTATTGGCCATGCTGATTCTCCCTCTGTGTGTCCAAACAGTCGCCAGAATATAGTGACTCAGGGATTTTATATTACATTAACATTGTAATGTTAATATGAGCCTACTTGTGACACTAATACATAAACTAAACTAGTTACATGCTATTAATAGGCAGTTACTTTTCAATCATAAAAACCTCAAGACCTCTTCATGAGGCAAGATACAACTTTAGAACATAATGTCAGCAGGCAAAATATCTTAAATTCCCTAAGAATGAAGAAGTAAAGAAACTGATGTCTGACCTGAAAGAAGTAAACTAATTTGAAGATCCTGTATGCATAGCTGGAGGTCACTGAAAAATTTCCCTTATGGAAATGGAGGCTGAAAAGCAGAAGAAAGATCCTCCATGCAGTGTAAGAGGATTCCAGAGCAGATAAAAATCCACCGGGATACCCAATTGAAAGCAAAATCAGAGGATCGAGTTAGATTGCAAAAGGGTGTCCTCTTGTGGCAACTATTTCAGCTCTGGGTAAAAGCCTCTGAGAACCCACTTGATCAATACCTCACATCATCTTTTCTTTGCTACCAGGATGATGGTCATCTTCTTGAAGCAGATAAGAACCTCAGGTTGGTGTAAAGCAAAATTAAAGATGTCTGTAATGTTACAGTCATAGCTAGGGTACAGAGAAAGATCAACTTGATGCGAGGTAGGTCCATTCAAAAGTCTGATGGCAGCAAGGAAAAAGCTGTTCTTGACTCGGTTGGTATATGACCTCAGACATTTGCATCCTTTTCCCAACGGAAGAAGATGGCAGAGAGTATGTCCATCATGCATGGGGTCTTTAATTATGCTGGCTGCTTTGCTGAGGCAGCAGGAAGTGTAGTTAGAGTAAATGGATGGGAGACTGACTTGCATGATAGACTGGGCTTTTTTTGCAGTCTTGTATAGAGCAGGAGCCATACCAACCTGTGATACAACCAGAAATAATGCTTTCTGTGGTGCGTCTGTAAAAGTTGGTGAATGTCGTGGTGGACATGGCAAATTTCTTTAGCCTTCTGAAAAGCTAGCAGTGTTGGTGGGCTACATCATCAACATTGAGGGACCAGGACAGGTTGTTGGTGATCTGGAAATTGAGAAATATGAAGCTCTCAACTGTTTCTGCTTTATCCCCATTGATGTAAACATTCTTCCTAAGTCGCTGACTATTTCCTACATTTTGTTGATATTGTGAGAGAGATTATTATTGTTGCACCAGTTCACAGATTCTGTATCTCTCCTGTACAACACCTCTTCATTGTTGGAGATCCAACTCACTATGGTGGTGTCATCAGCAAACTTGAAAATTGAGTTGGAGGGAATTTGACCACAGTCATAGATGTCTAAAGAGTATATTAAGAGGTTGAGGACATAGCTTGTGGGACACCAGTGTTGAGGATGATCATGGAGGAAGTGTTGTTCCTATCTTTATTGATTGTAGTCTGTGGGTTAGGAAGTTCTGGATCTAGTCCAGAGGGAAGAGCCGAGTCCCAGGCCACAGAGTTTGGAGGTGAGCTTTGTAGTAATAATGGTTTGAAGACTGACCTGTAGTCAATAAACAGGAGAATGATATAGGTATCTTTGTTGCCTTGGTGTTTCAGCTTTGAGTGTAAGGCCAAGAATATGGCATCTGCTGTGGACCTGTTGCGTAGTAGGTGAACTATAGTGGATGCAGGCAATCAGGCAGGTAGAATAGATTCAGGCCATGACTAATTTCTCAAAGCATTTCATATTAATGGATGTCAGAGCCACTGGACAATAGTCATTAAGGCACACTGCCTGGCTTTTAGAGCATAAAAAACATAGAAAATAGGAAAACTACAGCACAAACAGGCCCTTCGGCCCACAAGTTGCACAGAACATATTCCTCCTAGTAAGCATACCTATAACCCTCCATCTTACTAAGTTCCATATACTTATCCAAAAGTCTCTTAAAAGACCCCATCAAATCCGCCCCCGCCACCACCGCCGGCAGCTGATTCCTCCCACCCACCACCCACTGATTGAAAAATTACCCCTGACATCTCCTCTGTACTTACACCCCAGCACCCTAAACCTGTGTCCTCTTACGACAACCAATTAAGCCCTGGGAAAAAGCCTCAGAAAATCCACTTGACCAATACCTCTCATCATCTTTTCTTTGGTACCGGGATGATGGTCATCTTCTTGAAGCAGATAAGAACCTCAGATTGGTGTAAAGCAAGATTAAAGATGTCTGTGAATAACCCCGCCAGTTGGTTCATGCAGGATCAGAGTGCTCATCCGGGTATTCCTATTGGGCCAAATTGCTTTCTATGGGTTACCTTTCGAAATAATCAATCTGCAGTGCTGCCAAATTATTGCACTGAATTTAAAAGCTTATTTCAGCCTTTTTTTGGAGTTTGCTCATCCTTTTGCAATATAGCTAGATCCTCTGACTCTGAACTCACACTCTCTCATTTCCTTCTCTATGAATGGTATGCTTTATCTGTATTTCATGCAAGAAATAATATTTTTCACTTCATACTAATGCATGTAACAATAATAAATCAAATCAAATATTTCAATAAACGCAGCTAGAGGAATGCTGCAAGCCAGATACAGAGTCAGCACCATAACACATGGTCACTGCGTACAAAGAGATGGAAAGAAATGTTCAAGAGAAATCAGCACAAATTTAATTTGATTACTCAGGTTTAGCAAATCAATTATCTGGCCAAAATAATGTGTTCAAAAGATTTCCTTCAGAATTGCTGAAGTTTAAAATGGTTTTGTAACTGGGACTGGCTCCCACCAAGCTCCGACAAGCATGGGAAGGAAAGGTAAAGACTATTGAAGTGTGATTTTAATAAAATTAAAACTATATTTCCTAGTGCTGAAAATAGACATGAAGGGTAAATGAACACTGCGAGACTATTTAAGGCAGATGGAAGAACCAAACTAGGCACAGAATTAGTCCTTCTGGAGAAGAGGTATTTGAAGATATATAATAGCATTAGCAAAATATGAAAACATCAGTGAAAAAACTCGGCGAACCCCTAAACTCTTTCGTAAATGAGTTACACTGATTGGCTATAAGTTGTGACTATATTGACCTTAGGTCAGAGTTCATTAGAGACCGCATAGTGCTGGGAATAGCTAATGGTACTATTTTAGATGTACTGTAATTTAAAGAAATTATTAACTTTGGAAAAAACCATCCAAATCCTCAGACAATTGCTAGACGATCAGCAAAACTGAACCATTTTGCATGGCAAGGTTAAACCATGGTACAAAACAAGCCAAACTGCCCCGCTCACAAAGCATAAAGAAGCAAGGAAACCAATACCCAAGGAAAACAGAAGATGGTAGCAGACCATGGCAATATTGTGGCACCAGAAGACCTCATAGGCATGTGTAGTGTCCAGCTTTGACTGTGCAACATTTTCAGTGCAAATGCACTTTGGAAAGATGTATAAGTCCAAAACCTTGAAGATCTCAAAATGAGCCCATGTGACAGATAAGGCCCAATGATCATGTACAAAGGGAATTTAACCATGTCACTTTAATATTCACTGGCATTGTGATCACTGAATCTGCCACCAACAACATTCTAGAGTAATGACCAGAACTTGAACTGGACCAGTCATACAAATGCTGTGGACACAAGACCAGGGCAATGGTTGGGAATTCTGTGGTGAGGAACGCATCTCCTGATATCCAAATCATATTCAGCAACTACAATGCACAATTCAGAAATGTGATGGAATATTCTCTACTTACCCAGATACATGTAGATTCAACATTCAAGAAGCCATACTCCACACCATCCAGGACCAATCTGCACTCCATCCAACATCTTAAACATTCACTCCGTCCAACACCACTGCACAGTGAATGCAGTACATACAATCTGCAGAATGTACTGCAGCAACTTGTCAATACACGTTCAACAGAGCCTTCCAAACCCTCCTCTTTTACCACCTAGAAGAACAGAGGCAGCACCACTCACAAGTTCCACTCCAAGTTGCATCCTACCTTGACTTGGAACTATATTGTTGTTGGTTTGCTGTTGCTGAGTGAAAATCTTTGCACCAGATATGTGATTTTAATGATGTTATACTTTGGGCTTATTTATTGTACAAGCACAAGGCACCAATCACTCACAAGTGATTGGGTAAACAAGCTGTGCTTCCGTTTATTAAAACTAGATCCATGGAAACAGTAAAACATTGCTGTAAAGCTTGATAGCATCGGAGCTGTGTGTGTGTGTGTGTGTCCTGCTCAAAGCAAAAGTTAAACTAAGACTGGATCACATGCTGCATTCCCCTTATAGTATTGTCGTTCTAATATCTCTTCAAGACATGTTAGAATATAACCCTCCCCTTAACAGCGCTGTGGAAGTAACTGCATCACACAAACTGCAACAAACCTCTCACCAGCACCTTTTCAGGGCAATTATGGATAGGCAACGCATTTGGGCCCTGCAGGCAATGCTCACATTCCATAAGTGATGAAAAAAGACATAGAGGCAGTACTGATCATTCCTGTTGCAGTATTCACAGGAACAAGTTTTCTGAAACTAGAAACATGTGTCAGGTTAATCATACTTTGGTCAACCGATTCATCAAACAATTTGGATAAGAATTACTTGACACAGCACATTTATTTGGTCACCAACTTTCTTAAAATATAAGATCTAATTACAATGCTAATAATCGGATGCAACATGAGCTGCACCCAGCCTTTATTCCACTCTGCGAGAAGGGAGGACAACAATGCATTCTAATGGCCTGGGTTTTTATTGATAACTAAACAAACAATAGTGATGTTTGTAAATAGAACCTTGCATTTTTCTGGCTACAATTTTCAGCTGAGGTAATTTGGAAGTTTTAGATTTGATAGTGAATACTTTCCAAGCTGTTGTGCTGTTCTCTTTGTGGTTAATGTATTCTGGCTTATGCATGCTTTTTATGAATATTAATTTCATTTAAGTTATCAAATTATAGACAATCTTATCTTGACACTCTTTCTCAGGTTCAGAGGATTTCTTTCACAGCTATTCCCATAATCTATGGAGATAGGCAAAAGGATTGACTCCCTATCTTATCATTTTTAATAGAATAGAATCCCTACATTGCAGAAGGTGGCCATTCTGCCCATCGAGTCTACACCACCTCTCCCCATAACCCATGTATTTATCTCACTAATACCCCCAAACTACAGATCCTGTTACACTAAGGGGCAATTTAGCATTGTCAAACAACCTAATCTGCACATCTTTGGAATGGGGGAGGAAACAGGAACACCCAAAGGAAACCCACACAGACACAGGGAGAACATGCAAACTCCACATAGACAGTCACCCAAGACTGTAATTGAACTTAACTAGTGTGCCACTGTGCCACCCTATTTTTAATAGGGTATCCTCAGTCTTTTCATAAGAAAGGGAGATGCTCTAAAATTTGACTGTTGGTGATTTTCCATTTATCAGGCAGAATAGTCAGCAAAACTTACAAGTAGTATCAGCATCTATCACAGTCCTTATCCCCACTCACTTGGAGGCACAGCTCCCAACGTACACATGAGAAAATGTACAATGAGAACATTTGTTTATTATTACATTCATGGGATGTGGACATCGTGGCTAAGCCGGCATTTATTGCCCAACCCTGGCTGCCCACGAGTAATTAAATGAGCAGATTGTACAAAATTCCCAGGGTTGATATCTTCCAGTAAAAAAAACTTTTATAAAAGTTCAAAGCTTTCAACGGCCTGACTAGTCTCTACATAAATTTTAACTCAAGAACGTCCACAATCTTTTGAATAAAACAATCTCTCAGTACACACAAAGCTCTGCGTAGTGAGCATTCTTAGTCCATAATTGTCCATATGCTAAGTTCAATGAAGGTGCACTTACTTTATTGGATCAAATCAAATCTAATTTAAACGCTTGAGGATTGACGTAATTCAGTAGAACCTTGTGATGTTTAGGCAAACTCAGATGCCTCATTCTTGTCCCTAGCAATGAGTCCACGGCACATACTGAGATACCTCTCTGTGGTCAAATAATTAGAAAGGAAGGTTTCCTTGTTAACTTTCACAGCCTCCTAAGAGACGTCGCTGATCACTACCAATTCCTCGGTCACTTTATTCACTTTCAATGAGATAAGAATTGTTTGCCAACCAGTCATAGGCTTGTCACAAAAAAAAGTTCCAATGGGTCATGTGCACCAGCGTTTCCTGACAGCCTTTATCTCTGTACGCAGACACTGAAACAAGAGCATTACTGTCCATGGCTAGCGTAGGGAGTCTCCTCGGGCAATGCCAAAAAAATGCTTTTCTTATTATAGACCTAACTCGTTGCGCATCACTAAATATATTCTGTCGAAAACAGGCAGCACTTTGTTACAGCACAAGTGACCGGCAGTGAAATAACCTGCTCTGATGCAGCTGCATACCACCTGTAGGGAAAGTCAAATTAAGGAGAAATCCTGCTGCTCTGGCACTAATTCTTTTTGTATTGTTGTTTGACTTTGTTTTCTTCCCTTCTTTGTATCTTTGTTGGTTGCAGGGGAGCTGGAGGGTGCGTTGCTTGGCCTTTTTTTGTAAACATATGCGAAAGGCAAAAGAACGCTCAGGTTGAAAGAGGTTCAAAACGTATCCCCCCGTGTTTCGCAGCAAAATGCATTCAATACAGCCAGTCAGCAAAGCAAAGCATGGTTTTAGTTTTCTGTTTGTTGTTACTTCAAGCAGTAATCCTGTGGCTTTACCTGGTTTACTTCCAACTTTGAAATGATGTCAGTCGGACAAACCTGGCTTGTGTGATATGAGACAGGAACCTCGCCATTTGTTTGATTGAAGCAGCATAAATATTAAGGGGGCTCTACTCTCTCGGTCTAATGCAAGATAGGTGGCATAATTCTAAGAAAGGACTCTTGAACTATGTTCCAAAATATATGAATCCTTAAACATAGTCCTTGTCATGTTGCCGGCCTTGGACTACCTACGGGACTGGTAAAAAGATGGTACAGTCAGCCATCTTGAAAGGTCATTGCAACTATTAATCAACCTCTGTGTGGCTTCAATTCTGAACCTGTATTTTTCTGCATATAATTTTGTCCCCTGTTCGTACAGTGGTAGTTGAGTGCAAAATTGTATGTGGTGTTAATTTCTTCTGCTCCATTTCGTCTTTTATATGTCTCGAAGTTCCCCTCTCATCAGCCTCCTTTTAATATTTAATCCTTCATTTTCCAGCCCAAGAATGGTAGTGAGGATGCAGGGCAGGGTGGGGAAGTTGGATTGCAAGATAGGCAGCCAATTGAGGCCATTACAGCCCCACTGAGGGATGATTTTTCAAACCCAACAATGACCTCCCTGCAGAAGTCTGGCAAGCCATTGGAGCTGGAGGCTCTATCCCTCAAAAGGAAAGGCCACAACCACAACTCAAACATTGTAGCAGGAGGAGTTTCCTCTCCAATTGGAGGAGCCTGCCTGCTTGGTCTATCTAAAATAGTGAATAATTTGTTTTCCTCTGACATACCTCCGTGATGCCCCTACCTACAGCAAAAGACCTTGCCCAATGGGCTCTCCAAGATTGCAGTCTCCTGCCCTCTGATTGAGGCATCAAAAGTCTATCCAACATCTTTAATTGGGTGTTGAGCGAGGAGATGGCCAATTAGAAAGCTGCTTCCAGGAATTTTCCTGTGCTGATCTTGCACCCAGCGTGTCAGGATGCAGAAACATGCAGAAAAATTCAGTGCTGGAGTCTGTACTCATGGATATTTCTGCACTTCTTCCAGAATCTTCTCTTCTTTCTGCACTGACAAGCAAAACAGTTTTCAATGTACAAACTGCCTAGAGCATCATCTGGTTTATAGTAATGAGGAGCTCAAGCTTAGAATTCTTCTGCTTTAAGCAAGATATTGCTTCTTAGAATCATAGAGTCATACAGCTCAGTAGAGGCCCTTTGGCCCACCAAGTCCACACCGACACATTAGAAATAGAACATAGAACATCACAGCACAGAACAGGCCCTTTGGCCTTCGATGTTGTGCCGACCAAAATAAAAAGCAATGCCCCTCCAAACTAAACCATTCCCTTCTCTTCCATATACTTATCAATTAACCTCTTAAACGCCACCAAACTTGGCGCATCTACAACAGCTGCAGGCAGAGCATTCCACTCCCTAATCACTCTTTGAGTAAAGAATTAGGGGAAAAATAAACTAGCTTAAAAAATAAACTAAAAAATAAACTAGTTTAAAAAATAAACTAAAAATACCTGAACTCCCACCGAATCCCATCTACCAACACTTGGCCCATAACCTGAATGTTATGATGTGCCAAGTACACATCCAGATACCTCTTAAAAAATGTGAGGCAACTCGCCTCCACTACCATCCCAGGCAGCGCATTCCAGACTGTCACCACCCTTTGGGTAAAAACCTCCCACCCCTCACCTTGAACCTCCGTCCCTTTGTGACTGATTCTATTCTATTTATTTTACGATACATTCAGTGGGTTGGAATAGAATTTAAGTATATCCCTCGTTATTCCTTCCAAGTTATGAGACCCAGTTTGTGTGGCAGGCATGCCAGTTAATATTTCAACAGGCACACTGTGACCAGTAGAATTATTGTTGCCCTCTCCCTTCATTCAGTAAGTCCTAATCTGCTGAATCAGTTGCAGAAATCAGTACTCCAATTGTTCTTTACTGTAACAACAGCAAAAGTAATACCTTCCTACATGTGCAATATCATTTTTATTGTCATGCCTGGGTGACAGTCAATTCCAGCTTGATCCCTGACCCAAGCAAATAATCATAACAGAATGAACCATATCCTGTTCCCTCCAAGCATAAAATTTTGCCACAGTCCCCCGCAATTTTTTCTGCTCAGCCAACTAAATAAAGTCAACTCCCTGCTAAATATTGCTTCAAGACAATTTATGTATTTTTGGGCAATATTCATTATCTTGAAATCATACTATATAACGTTTAACCCATATACAGAAAGTTAATTTGTCCACTGCATTAATCAGACCCATGACCTGTTTCAGCATTTCTTTCCAAACCTGGTTTCCCTCTGCATTGATGAACAGAACTACAGCCTGGCCGTAGCATTATACAAATTCAGTTTCATAGGCACAAATTTTACCCCCCACCCTGCCCGCCAAGGGAATCAGAGCAGGCAAGGGACAGACAATGAGAAGGTCCATTGACCTCAGGCAGGATTTTATGGTTTCAGGATGAGCAAAGCTAGAAAATCCCATAACCTCAGATTTAGTTAATTCAATAATGTCTCTTTTTAAGAACTTGCAAAAGAATTTAATACAAGCATCAAGCTTTCAGTTGCAAAAATCATACAGCATAATTTCAAGGATTATGTTTTAGCCAAATGTTGCATTTTTATGTTGAATAACATTAACAACAGCTTGACTGTCGTTCAGTGAGTTGTTAAATCAAATCGATTATAAGACACAGTTTTGGCAATTAACTATTTTATATACAGCAGATGGAAAGTTAACCATGTATACGTACAATTTCTTTACAAAATAATTACACTTCAGTTAGGATTGATGCCATCTTTGCAGTATACTTAACAAAACATTTAGACTGGCCTTCTAATAAAGCTTAATGGAAGAGATTTTAAAAGCTCTGAACTTTGTATTTTGTAAATTTAAAGTGGTATTCTCATTGCAACACAATACATTCAATTATTTGCTTCTCGGTTTCACATATTATATATGTCAGTATATTTTGAGCTTTTCAGTGTTAAATATGCACCAGTTCAATTTTATTAATTGGTTTACATTTTATAATTCATGTATTAATATTTCACTTAAAGTATAATGCTCACAACTAGTATTTATAAAACTTAAAAGATATGATGACCGGACCTCGAAAATTGTTTTTTTCTTTAATATCAAAATTGCTACTGAAGTGTTTAAACATTCATCCAGTCGTACATTTGTGAGGAAACTTGAAATACTCTTCTTTCCATTTGTTCCAGACAAATTATCTGATTTGGTCCCTCTGTTGCCTCGAGGTTACCATGTGAATAAGTGGTGCTCTTGTTAACAGTAGTAGCACTGGAAAGTTGCAACAAACAAGATAACAGGACAACATAAATCATGATTAAGGAGCACAAAAACCTGCTTTCAGTCAAGCAGTAATTCATTTATAACCAGAATGGATATGACTTATCCACTCATTTTATGAGCTTAGGAATGCAGTGGTCTTGTGATTCTCTGGGTTATGGCAGCTGACATCACCAACTTTGCACGCACTAGAATTCTGACACTGGGGCACCTTGTTTTTTCGTGGTTCATTCCTCATAGAGAGTGAATTGTATTCGTTGCCTTGTACTGTTAAAGAATACCTTTTTCTTCCAAGCAGCTGCTTTATGAAGTGGAGAAAATGCCACTTTAGCTAATGATGAATGATGCTTGACCTCAGACCTGTGGCGCTGAATTTCATGCAATGCTAAATTAACATGAAAGGCCCAAGACGTGCTATTTCCATTATGCATGCAGTAAAATAGAATCTTGTTTTGCTATCCAATAGTACTAAAGTCTGTTCATTTCATTTACTGCTTGAGGTAATGCACTGGAAAGCTGTGATACAGTAGGTCATGCGCTGGATTTCTATTTAGTCACTGAATGATAACTATTTTTTCGACGGTGATCTGTATGGTAACATCTCCCTTTCAAAAAAAAACCTGTTGCTACTGGAACATTCTGAATTGGGCAATTTGCCCTGTGCCTGACATCTTTTTTTGTTGTTCATGAAAAATGATGAATTATACAAAGCGACAGTAACTCGAGGTGCCAGCATTATTGTAATCTGTATTCAAATAGCCAGGATTATAATCGCTTACTAATTGATTTGCTGGTTCCCTCTTATATTGAATAGAATGATTATTTTATCCCTTGATTACTCTGCGCTTTCTGTTGTCAATGGTATAACAGGAGAAAATGAAGAATTTAAAGCACCGTGAAAGAAAGCTAAGACCTCTGTATTTTCAATAGGCTGTTCAAAACAAGTACCTCTTATGTTGTAAAACAGAACGCTAACACATACGTGTCTGCTTTGGAGAACTGTGCAAACCTCCGAGGACCCAGCTAAAGCAAAATTCAAACCAGAAATAAATTTAATTGTGTTTACTATAATATTATGAATTAAGAATCACTGAGGATAAGGTTCCGCTCATCATGCCCGCTCTGTATATTTCCCTTAGTCTTGTGTTTTAACACACATCTGCAGAAAATTACAGAGAAATCAATTTCACAAAGCCATTAAAAATTGTTTCATTTTTCATGCTGGTGATACCCACCCCAAATCAGCAATTTTTTTTTTAATATGCAGAAGCTTGCCTACCTAAAATAAAATCCGACTTTAAATAAATCCACCATGAACTACTTATATTTTTGGAGATTGAGATCAAAGATCGGAGCATTCCTGTTTTGTGGGATGCCAGGAGCTCAAGTGCCACTACCCTCAGTCTCATGCACTGTAGAAATCAAGAATAAACCTTGGAAATCAATGGCACTTGAACATATATAATTTGATACAAGTTTCTATTTCATGAAAAATGCATTAAACTGCTTGCCAAGGGAGGAGGAATTTATCTGGACCTGATTCCAGGCCTTATTTTTGCTTCATTTCACCAACCTGGAGGATATTATTCAAAAGTTGTAGATGGCACATGGTTCAGAAATATATTAAACAATGAAAATGATGGTAATAGGATTCATGAAGACATAAGCCAGGATTCTCCAGCTGTCCATCCAGGTAGGATTTTCTGGTGCTGCCCAACACCCTCTGCCATGGGTTTTCCAGCAGCAAGGGGTAGCTTCAATGGGAATTTCCATTGACTGTACGGTGGCTCACCATACAGTGGTTAACACTACTAGATCACAGCGCCACAGGATCCAGATTCGATTCCAGCCTCGGGGCACTGCCTTTGTAGACTTTGCATATTCTCCCCATGTCTGTGTGAGTTTCCTCTGGGTGCTTCGGTTTTCTCCCACAGTCCAAAGACGTGCAGGTTAAGTTGATTGTCCATGCTAAATTGACCCCAGTGTCAAGGGATTAGCAGAGTAACTATGTGGGGTTACGGGAATAGCGATTGAATGGGCTTATGGTTGCTGCAGACTCGATAGGCCAAATGGCCTTCTTCTGCAATCTGAAGATTTTATGATACTGACCTGGAGATATGAGTACACAAACCTTTAAAGATGCATGACCAAGTTGAGAAGGCTGTTTAAAAAAAAAATCTGAGATCTTTTGCTTCAATGAAAGTGGAATAGAGTATTTGCTATAATAACCCTTAATGGACAGCATGGTGGTACAGTGATTAGCACTGCTGCCTCATAGTGTCAGGGACCCGGGTTTAATTCCTGGTTTGGGTCAATGTCTTGCGGAATCTGCATGTCCTCCCCATGTCTGCGTGGATTTCTTCTGGCTTCTTCCCACAGTCCAAAAGACTTGCTGGTTAGGTGCATCGGCCATGCTAAATTTTCTCTGTGTACCCGAACAAGTACCAGAGAATGGTGACTGGGGAATTTTCACAGTAAGTTCATTGCAGTGTTAATGTAAGCCTACTTGAGACAAATAAAAAAAATTATAAAATGTTGGTTAGGTCTCCAACGGAATACAGTGTCCAATTCCTGGCAGGATATGACCACACTTTAGAAAGGATATTAATGCCTTTCAGAGGGGACAATAGAGATTTATTAGAGTAGAATAAGGGTGATGGACCTGAGTTATCTGAAGATACTGGAGCTGCTGCCAGAACAGAGATGGTTCATTGAAAATTATGAATGGTTTTGATTGATAAAACAACGAGAAACTTTTTCCAATGGCAGAATGTTTGGTATTCTAAGATTCAACTCGATTGGCCACAAAACCAGGGGTGATATGATGAAAGTTTTCTTTTCATACAGTGTGTTCTTATGATCAGGAATACATTGCTTGAAAGGGTAGTGAAGGTAGATTCAATGGAATCATTCAAAAGGGAATTGGATGAACACTTGAAAGGAAGGGCTACGGGGAATGAGCAAGGCACTGGATAAATGGATACCTGCACCAAAGAGCCAGCACAAGCTTGATTAGCTGAATTGGCCACATTTTGTGCTATTTAATTCTATAATAATCTTTTGACAGTCAAACAGCAGGAACATGGTCCTATTTCTAACACCAGATTTTTATATATCAATAAGTTATAGTTTATGGCAGTTTTAAACATAACATTTTCAGGCACTAAAATGACTTGCTTTAAAATCCTCATGAAATGAGTTATTCATTTTAGCTGCTGCATTAGTGGAATGATATTTAGAGAAGCCCTGCCTTTATCCCAAAGAAGTTGTAATTCTGGAGGGAAAACTAATGTTGAAATCCGTTACCAGATCTAGAAGCCGGTTTCAGCTTGATATTGGTAAAGACCTGTAAGCAGGTGACTCACACCTGGGAAGACAATGGACTAGTGGTACAATCACTAGGCTATTACACCAGAAACCCAGCTAATGTTCTGGAACCCAGATTCGAATCCTGCCAAGGCAAATGGCAAAATTTGAATTCAATAAAAAATAAATCTGGAATTAAGAATTTACTGATGGCCATGAAACCATTGTCAATTGTCAGAAAAACCCATCTGGTTCTCTAATGACCTTTAAGGAAGAAAATCTGCTGTTCTTATCTTGTCTGGTACATGTGACTCCAGAGTCACAGCAATGTGGTTGACTCTGAATAGCCTTCTGAAATGGCCGAGCAAGCCATTCAGTTCAAGGGCAATTCAGGTCGCAATAAACACTGGCCAACCATGGCACTCATGTCCCACGAATTCCTCCCCCTTACACTACATGGGTAGGGAAGCCATGAAAAATAGTGTAAAAATGCATTGAAACTGGAAGCAAAATTAATCAGATCATCAATCAAAAATATTGATTAGTTAATTCAAAAATAGCAAATTAAAAGTCTTGTCTTTTCATTTGTAATCATTATTATTATTATTATTAAATATACAATCGAAGGAATCAAATGTTTTTGAAGGTAGGGTGGGAATGTGGCATTGAGGACATAATTAGATCTGCCATGAACTTATTGAATGGTGAAGCAGACTCGAGGGGCCAAATGGCCTACTCTTGCTCCTAATTTGTGATAGTGTTAGAATTTTAAAGGTTGACTAAAGATCAAATGAATTTTTTTCTTAAAAAGAAATCAAACAGTGTATAATCGTAATATTTTGTTAAATTCAACCCACCTGACATTTCGTGAGGTACCAGCGATAGAATTAGACAAATGACCTGCCTAAAGATCAAGCCAATTTGAGATGTTCAGAAGCGCCACATGCAAACCAAAAGAACATCTTCCATGGATCATTTACTCAGGAGAAGCTGTGTGGCGAAGGGTTTACTCCTTCAGTTGTAAAATGATATTTGAAGACTGATTTTACACAAGGGAATCGCAGATCGTACATATTCCTGACAAGACACAACCTTCCAAAAGATGTTCTCATTGTAAGCAATTGGGTTGGGAGCTGTATGTCTGCAATTAATTGGACTGTGGATGTTTGAACTGCCTGTTCTTTAGTAGGAAAAGTATTTGACTTTTCGTTGCTATTCCACTGACCCAGGAAACCAGATATCAGGACATGTTCACCTGACAAGAATATCTGTCACATGAAAGACATAACATGGCTAGATAGGCCAGGAAACTCCCTAGCTTATGTCTAAAAGTGAACCAAACGTAAAAGAGATTAATGTTACTGTAACCTTTAAATGGACAATCAAAGCATAATTTCTAGCAATGCTCAAAGCACAGTTTCATTGAGCTACTGAACGACATGTGGCTATTGAATCTCTACCTCCTGATGACTTTGCTGGACACTTATTAATACTCTGCAAAAGATGTGCTGCATTATAAAATGTATGAGGCAATTAGCATGCAATGTGCCATGATGGCCATGAATTTACTGTCAATTGTCGGAAAACCCATCTGGTTCACTCATGTCCAATGTGCTCTGCTGGTAACAAAACCTAACAATCTGAAGTGTTCATTCCTTTGGTATTCACAATATGCTGAACTTTCTAATTTATTTTATTGTATAATCAGGACACCAGCAAGTTAGTGATACACTTTATTAATTGTTAGCATGCAATTAATTAACAGATCAATCGTCTGAAGACACAAAAATATTTTGGCTAGTTTATGTTAGCTGCAGTACCAATAATCAAGTCCGCAAAGACTCTACAGATAACTGACAAAAAAACATAAGACCCTGCCACGGCAAGTTCAACACGCTTTCATGACTAAGAAGTCATTGTGTTTTCTCCCAGATAATAAGTTACTTCGTTTTGATATAAAAATTTGTTTTACAAAAAGACCCTTACATTAAATTGAAGTAGCAGACATGACTTGTGATAGTAAGAAGAAATTCATAGGTGTGTTAAGCACTTACACCATTCTTTTCTTTTTGTCAGTATCAAGTTGTTATGTTGTGATTGCCACTGATTGTCACGAGTTTGAGAGACTTGCATTGCTGTGTGGACTGTGAAAAAACTCAAAGAATTGTTCCAAATGAACAGTAATCCTTTCACTAACCATGGTAAAAAAAATCTCGGCAATTATGCAATTGCAATAAGCTAATGGTGACCGAAGTAAGTTTGAAATAAAAATGATAATGCCTACTTATGTCAAACCAGGTAACTTGCAGCTAGTTTAAAGAAAATAATCGAAATTATCACACATTATTTAAGAATTTTATTTAAGATTTTTCCAAAAATGGAATCAATGCACTGCACTGTAATGTTTAATGTAGATGGAAGCAATGGAGAGATCAACTGATTTGAAAAAGCCCAGACAGTATGGAAAGTGAGTTGGGGTACTTGGGCTAAGGGGTAAGATTTGAATTGACTGAAGAGAAAATGAAACAGATTGTATCAAAAGAGACATGTAGGGGGTGTGACACCCTGATGAGAATAAACAGCTCAAAGTAGTTGACAGACTTCAACAAACTGAAAACCTCTGTTCTTTAAAGTGACTGTACGCCACATTGGGCCTCAGGCTCTTGATGTCATTGTTCAGCCACTGACTGTTCTGAACAAACCCACTAGGCTGTAGTCAATTTAAATTAAAACCATGTAATGTAATAAAGGGATACTCCTGAAGTGTTTTCAATCAAACAGATGGGGATCTGGAGCAGGACAGCGTGTGAATGGGTTAGTTTGATGATTAAAAGCTAAATTCAAACAAGGATCTGTTCAGGTCCAGCAGTTTTGTAAGTTATTGTTACAACTTTCACATCACATTAAAGACTCCAATGCACAGAACAATTTTGTAAAGTGATATTTTAGACTTGTATATACACTTCTACAGAAACAAGCAAAATTGCTTATTATTTAACTGATAATAAGATGAAGACAGCAGTAGCAAACAGTGAAAATTGAACCATTTGTTTGAAGATCAACACATATTACTTCTGTTTTTCTTTAATTCTGTTCAAAATGGCAAAAGTTTACCTATCATCAGGGAGGTCTTTGGAGCAGTCATAGCATCACTAATTGTGGGCCAGAAGCACCAGGTTTGTGGCCCACTTTGAGATTTGATAGCCATGGAATCTACATCCATAATGTGGCATTAAAAGTTGATTATTAGGCTGTTGAGCCTTCCTGCTGGCATCCAATGGCAATTCATGGCCGCTGTTGCCTTCTTTGAGAATGATACCTGAAGGAGGATACCTACTGTAATATGTCTTCAGATGCAGAAGTCCCTTCACAAAATTTACAATTCTAACAGCATTACACAGAGTGCTATCATTCAACTGTCTACCTTTGGAAGTGCCAGAGGAACTAGCACTCCCAGTTAAATACAAGAAAGAGACTCTTTGATTGGCCCATCATTTGACTTTTTAATCAGTGAGTTCATATTCCAATAGGTCAACGTCAATGGTCTGATTAAAGTCATTACACTATCATGAAAGATAATGACCGGGATTTTCTAACCTCGACATGGCAGGTCCCACCACAGGAGAGTCAAAGGCCCAGCCAAAAGTCCATCAGCTTTAGAGACTGGGCTATCCAGTGGCAGCTGGGGGCTGAAAATCCCATCCATTGAGTCAATATGACACGGTGGGCCAGTAGTTAGAACTGCTGCCCCACAGCACCAAGGACCCAGGTTCAATTCCCAGCTAGGGTCACAGTCTGTGTGGAGTTTGCATGTTTTCTCCTTGTCTGCGTGGATTTCCTCCAGGTGCTCTGGTTTCCTCTCAATGGTACTGGTTAGTTTCATTGGGCATCTAAATTCTCCCTCAGTGTACCCAACAGGTGCTGGAGTGTGGCAGCTAGGGGATTTTAACAGAAACTTCATTGCACTGTTAATGTATGCCTACTTGTGACACAAATATATCAGCTTTAAAACTTAAACAATAACATTATCAACACATAAATGCAAACACATGAGACTGAACATATCCAGCTTTGTGGGGGTTGGGATATGGTTGGCTACGAAGATAGTGGGAAACCATACTGGGGCAATTCCCTGAAAGATACCCATCACTGAGAAACTTTTCCAGAGGTGGGCTGAGAAGTGGGTCAGCCAACTGCATCATGGAGGTGGGGAACCAATTTGCATAGTTAAGGACCCAATAGCAGAGAATTTAGACCATAAGACCATAAGATACAGGAGCAGAATTAGGCCACTCAACCCCTCAAGTTTACTCCACCATTCAATCATGTCTGATATTTTTCTCATCCCCATTCTCTGCCTTTTCTTTGTAAATCAATTATTAATCAAGGATCTATTTGTCTCCTCTTTAAAGATCCACAGCCTTCTGCGGCAAAGAGCTTTGCAGATTCTCCACTCTCTGACTGAAGAAATTCCTCATCATCTCTGTTCTAAAGGATCATCCCTTTAGCATGAGATGCCCTCTGGTTCTGGTTTTGGCCACTCCGCCAAATGGTGGGGGCGCAAGTTTCTGCCAAACGTGGAAGGTGCCAACTAAATAGAGGCAACCTCCCTGCAGCAGGCTTCAGGGCCATCGGAACTGGAGGTTCCATATCACATAGACAGGGAAGCTGAAGGCTTCAATTGTGACCCACACCAATCTAGCAAGTTCGTCTCCATCCATATGTAACTATCAGCTTGCACCAGCACAGTTTGATTACTCCCAAGCAAGAAGACTTCCATCCTGAGGCACCTTCTCATTTACTGACCTGCCTCAGCAGCACCCACTTCTCCTGATAGCTTTGCTGAGGTTCCAGGTCTGCCAGCCCACTGATCGAACTGTCAGCATCAAGGAACTGGCTACATTTCTGAATTGAATAGAGAGCATGGAGATGGTCAATTAATTGAGGCCATTTCCAAGTGTATCTTTATGCTGGTTTAGGTCTCAGCAAGTGTGAGCTCATTTTGGTCCCAGCTCCAGAATCCTGAAGCTGCAGCAGGATTCAGCCCATAAGTTGAAGAGAAAGGTTTGTTTCACTTCTTCATAAACAGCTGAGATATTGTAAAAAGTCAAAAGGTGCGTATCAGTTCTATTTTAATGCTTTGACATTAGGGGAAAAATTAAATTGTATTTTCTTCTGCGAAAGAAAATGGATTAAATGAAGTATGAGATAAAGACATTGTTTGCCTTTGTGCAATAATTTTATTATCTGATTTAATCAAGTAAAGGTTAGTTAATTAAGGTGTGCTCAATATTCGTCATTGCCTTAATTTCAACAATATTCTATTTCTCATTTCAATCAGAGAAGCACTTTCTGTTGCTCTCAAAGAAATAAAGACATCCCTGACCACATTCATTTGAGAAAAAAGAATTCTAGCTTTTGGGAGCTATGATTTCATTTGTTTTTTATTTCTTTCACTGTCATATTCCCTATATTGGTCTCTATATGTCATTAAGACGTTAGGATGGCGGCGCGGGCTCATTGGGCCGAAGGGCCTGTTTCCCGTGCTGTGTTGTTCTTTGTTCTTTGTTTTTTGTTCTTTGTTCATTCTATTTGGCTTCACAGTGCTGCAGCACTTTACAGCGTTTTGAAACTCTAACATTGGAAAGTGGTGAACAAATCGCTTTCTGGTCATTTCTATCCAGAACTCATCCATCTCTCTGACTTGCAAGGGCACAAAACTACCATCTTGATTTGCATACAGCAGATGCTCGGGTGCTGGAGCTTGCAGCTTGGGCAAATTGTGATATCACGATTTGTGATGGTGCAGAAGGAGGCCATTTAGCCCATCATGTCTGTGCATAATAGTGACTAAAACTGATCTGGAGTCCGAATTACAATTTTGAACTTCACAGGTCCTGCTACTGCTTTCTCTTTAAAAACTCTCAGCTAAACATGAATCCAGTAGCATAATGAAACCCTTTCCTCCACCACAACCTTCCCTCCACCACTCCCGCACCCCATCCCACCTCCCCCGCTCTCCAGCCGCCATTGCAATTTAAAGGCACAACATGAGACTTTCAAGTGAGCTGTTTTTGACTTCCTTTTGCTCCTGCAAAGTGAGTGGGTGTATTGTGTACTGCGTCATTGGAGATATTCTGAAAAGGAGTGCCAATGCTTTGAAGCTCCAACATTGGAAAGTGATGGCCAAATCACTTTCTGGTCATTTCTATCTGGAACCCATCCATCTCTCCGCACTTGCAAGGGCACCAAACCCCCACCCAGCACAAGGATACAGTTACCTTATTGAAACATATAAGATGATTAGAGGTTTAGATAGGGTGGACATTGATAGCCTTTTTCCTAGGATGGAGAAAGCTAGCACGAGGGGACATAGCTTTAAATTAAGGGGTGGTAGTTATAGGACGGATGTCAGAGGTAGGTTCTTTACCCAGAGGGTGGTAAGGGTATGGAATGCCCTGCCTGCTGCAGTTGTAGATGCGCCAAGTTTGGTGGCGTTTAAGAGGTTAGTAGATAAGTTTATGGACGAAAAGGGAATGGTTTAGGTTAGAGGGTCATTGCTTTTTCCTAATTTGTCGGCACAACACTGAAGGCCGAAGGGCCTGTTCTGCACTGTAACGTTCTATGTTCTATGTAGATGGTCTCAATTAATTGACCATCTCCACGCTTGCTCATTCAATTCAGAAATGTAGCCAGTTTCTTGATGCTGACGGCTCGATCAGTGGGCGAGCAGGTCTGGAACCTCAGCAGATCCATCAGGGTGCTGCTGAGGCTATAATGAGCAGGTCAGGGAAGTTTGATGGGCTATTAAAAAAGCCTAACATGATTAATAGCCTGTCATCCCTTCTCTGCTGCAATTTAATAGGAACATGGAGCGGAGACAGCAGACAGGGAAAAAGAAGAAAGATCTTAATAGCTAGCCCTACCTATCAAGGGTCTTCAGGGAGCAATTTCCTATCTCCACCTCAACCATTACCAGATATGAAATGATTACTTTTTGCCAAGTTGGTGATCATTGAACTGCACCACCTCTCCTCGCAGATTGACAGCAGCACAGCTGGGGCAATTGCCCTATCTATGGTGAAGATAGAGCATATGGTGAAAATAGCCTGTGGTGTTTTGGGTCAGTCCTACCTTTGGGCACAGGACTGAAAAAGAATCTGCTACAATCATGCAGAAGAAAAACATTTGAAGCTGTACTTACCTCAGCTGGCCATGTGTGTTCTCCAAATCCAAAGAGATCTGAATTTCTTAAAAGTCTGACTGGATCTCAAATGTGTCTTCTTCTGATTGACTTCAGGACACTGTTCCATCCCAGGCTTTCTTTATCATTTCATCATTGTACCTGAGCAACATAGCAAGTAACAGAGACTATTCAAATGGGAAGCAGATGCTGGGGGTACTCGGTAAGGGAGGCAGATATAGAACATTCACTCCTTCAGGTGTAAAACCTTGATCCAAACAAAAAATATTACAGATAAATAATGGTTTAGAAGGCAAAGAACAAAGGAGAGAGGAAAGGAGAAACAAAGCACCCCCACAAACAATGACCACCGATGCATGCATTGGAAGAAACATTAAATGCCTGTAAAATGATAAGGTGAGGATAGATCAGGAAGTGGTTGATGGGCAGAAATAATATGCACAAAGGACATAAAAGAAGCATGAATGAGAGAAATTAAAGAAATTTAATTTCCTCTTCTCTGACAAAGGGGCATCCAGACACAAAACATTATCTATGTTCTTTCTCCACAGATGCTGTCAGACTTGCTGAGATTTTCTGGCATTTTCTGTTTTTGTTTCAGATTCCAGCATCCACAGTATTTTGCTTTTATCTCCCCTTTACTTTTTCCCCTACCTTATCAGTTAGAAACTAAGATGTTGGAGAAATAAAAACTGGTAGAGCAGATTATTCTGATGGGCATCACACACACCTCCTTCCCAATTAATGGAATAGCTAAAAACAAAGAGCTTTGGGATTTATTGAAATGTTCAGTTTCTCGGGAGCACAACTGACTCCGCTCAACTCATCATCATGGCACAACAGGACCAATCAAGTATTTTCACGAAATGCAAAAGTTCCACTCCATCAACGTCTAGCAAGTATCTGATAACATCAAAAGAATCATACAGGTTTTTGCCAGATGCCAGGCAGTTCCTTGATTCATACATCCAACATTCCCCCAGCAATGTCAGAGGATGGCCGCTTCAGGACATGGCCTACCCTCACCTCCCACCTATCGACCTCTAACTTAGTTCATGAACAGCCTTTCAAAATTCCACATTGAACCTGGCCAACTCAAGTGGAATCAAAGCCATGCCAGTATAAGTAGTACCATCATGCTCGCTGAGGGGCTCCCACAGCAACGATGTGTTGTGCCTGCTGCATGGTCTGTTTTAACACTTATACGATGGACGAATAACTTTGAGTAGATGTCTTGTTGGTATGACCAATATTTATTTAAGACACAATCAATAATCACTCACTCAATCAACAATAAGTTATCTAACAGAAAATACTAGAGTTCAAGTTCAATACAAGACCTTGACTTAACTTTGCGTGACTGGCAAATACCCAAGCAGATTATCTGTGCATTGGTCTCAGTTGTCCTCTACATGGTCTGGTTCTCTGGTCTGGTCTAGCACTCTGGCTCTGGTCTTCCTTCTTTCTTGGGTATAGTGTCTCTCCTTGTGTTTATGGTTGCTAGTGATTGTCACCATTGTTGTAGCTCATATTTGGGGTCAGGGAGAGAGTGATTCTTGGTTGTGCAGCTCCCTTTGTACCCCATTTCATTCTCTTTTTGGACATTGCCAATCAATCGATCAGGACTTGATCATCCTGACTGATAAGGTCCAATTGGATGCTGCCACATCAATCTCAGGGGTGTCCCCAATGGCCATGCCTGTAGGCGCTGGGGGCATGTAGAGTTCACACCTCCCTCCCAAATAAGGAATTATAGCATACATATGTCTGGTAAACAACCCAGTTTGACCAGAAAGTCTCTTTTGTCCTGGAGATGACCCGTATCCTGCATATTCATCCATCGGGGTTACCTCCTGTTTATCTCTGTCTTTCAGGCTGCTGCCTATCATTTCAGTTCTTGCCTAATTGTCCCAGAGTGCTTTACAAATCGCCATTTTAAATGGTTCGTTTGGCCACAGATGTACTTGCTTTGGTGGATCTGAAAGCTTCCTGTAATATGCTTCAGAGAGACTCTCCTGCTCAGCTGTGTCCTCCAAAGTTTTAAAGGGAGTATTGCTGCTGATCAAGGCAAGAGAACAAGATGCACCAATACAATTTGTACTTATATTTATGTAACATGTTTTATATAAGTTATGTCTGTTTTATGCCCAGGGGCCCAGCATAATTGAAAGGAGCCTCCAAACTTTAAATTTCTCCCACAAAAATCTATGTTCCCAATGTGTGGAAAAAAGGAACATTTCCCGCTGTTTCTTTTAGTGTAATTACCAGAGCAAATCTGAGCTCTGCAGAGTGCCTCTGGAGGATTCACCCTGGAAAGCAGGAGACCGGGCCTATTCCTGCCTGAGAGACTGACAGCAGAGCACGTACGCAAATCTGTCAGAGCAGAGATCAGTGCATGCACACTGGTCCCCCATTTGAATGGACCTACCTAACATTAAGTTGATCTTTCTCTACACCCTAGCTATGATTATAATGCTACGTTCTGCACTCTCTCCTTTCTTTCTCCCCTGTGCGTTCTATGAATGCTACGCTTTGCCTGTATAGCATGCAAGAAACAATATTTTTCATGTATACCAATACATGTATCAATAATAAATCAAATCAAATTATCCCGATGTTGCTGTTATTGGAGTGCGAGTACAATACTTCCTCCCTGTTCAATTTTTAATTCAGCAAAGAATGCTTACAAAGAAAACAGATTTTGTTAGAAAGGCGGGCGTGATGAGGTAGCTTCTCTTCCTCCCAATGTGTTCCCAACTGGCACCAATTTCAAGCAAGAAAAGGGGAGTTAGCTTTAATTCCCTTGTACGTGGCAGAGTTGACACATGTAAAGTAATAGCTCATTTTCAATTGCCATGTTTAGCATATGTCTCATGTTGGCTCTGCAAGGCCTGCAGGCCGGTCCCATGAGTTCAGCTCAGCCAGCAATTGCTGCCACTGCGCAGCCCCCCTTAGCCTCGAATGCTAATAGCTTTGAATCATGTTCAATGGTGATGTTAATTTTCCAGCAAAAGCATTATGGGTATAAGTGTACCTGACATCTCCAGTCAATGAGCATGAGTCTTTGTGTATTTTTGTGTATGTGTGTGCGCGCGAGCGCGTGTTACATTCCTGCAGATGGTATTCTACTGAATATGTCCTTCTGTGGAAAATTGCACAGTTCTAAACCTCTAGGTGCAGGAGGCTGTTAACAGTTGCTGATGATAGTAGGCAAACATTAACATAATAATTAGTGTCTTGTAATTGTTTCATTAAAACCAGTTGTTCCATTTCTCCTCATGTTTTCCCAGAAGAGAAGCTGAATTTGGATGACAGCCAGTGGGAGGACATCCACGTCGTCACCGGAGCACTAAAGATGTTTTTCAGAGAGCTGCCTGAGCCACTTTTTCCATACAGTTTTTTTGATCAATTCGTAGATGCCATAAGTAAGTACAATACAATGTTAATTTAACCCTCAGAGCACTAAAGAGCAATTCTCTATTCTGTACACAACCACTTAGCAGGATGTGGTTAATATTTTTTTTAATTTGCTAGCTGAATGGCATCCATAAATCAGTGCCCCGAATGTAGTTGCATATATTCAGTTCCAGTTTCTTAATATTCATGACAGCAATTTATTTTGATAGTACACTTTTGTACTTACTTCATTGCAATGTTGTAACACTGAAAAATACAAGCTGTCTCACTTAAATTTACAACCAATGTTTCGTTCAACCTGATTGTTTGTCACAACGTCTGTAAGCAGATTTCCAACCAGAAGGTTCGGAGGAATTATAAACTATTGGTTTAATTACTACACATTCCCAAGCTTCATTCTTCAATTGCATGTTGGACTTTATTACTTAAAAAGTCTCACTGGCACAGATCAGATGTGGTTTTAGCAGTTTTTGTTTCGTTGTTAAAGCGTTTTCTTTACAAATCCTTGAAAGAAAACACTTGGAGTGAATAATGAGGAGAGAGGGAGAAGGCCTTCCCACTTGTACATGCATCAAACTTAAATAACAGGATAAATTCATCCTATTTATTTTTAACATTCTAATTCGGAACAACTTTCAACTTATTATAAAGAAACAAATTGTAACTTTGGCCACGGAGTTGAATGGCAAAACATATTTGATATGTGTGATCTTTGGTTTCTGTTCGGAAGAAGATATAAGTCTTACCAGCAGATTCAAGAACAACTTCTTCCCTGCTGTTAGCAGACTTCTGCATGGTCATATCATATATTAAGCTGATCTTTGTCTTCAGCCTACCTGTAACTGCAACACTATATTTCACAGCCCATCTTTTCCCTTTATCGTCATGTGTTTTCATGAATGATATGCTTTGCCTGCATGTGCAAGAAACAATACTTTTCACTGTATCCCATGTGACAATATATCAAATCAAATCAAAATAAATAGCTTGAGGGATGAAAACAGAAGATATTGGAAATACTCAGCAGGTTAAGGCAGCATCTGTGGAGAGAGGGATGAAGTTAACATTTCAGGTCAATGAGCTTTCATGAGAACTGGTAAAAGTTAGAGATGTAACAGACTTTAAATAAATGCAGAAGCAGGGAAATGTTGGGAGGCATAGAAAGAATAAATGGGAAGGACTGTGCTAGTGTGGAAGGCAGGAGTGATCAGATGACTAAAGGGATGATGATCCAAAGGAAAAGCAGTTGGTACTGGGGGCAAGAAAAAAGGTTGGGTACAGAGGATTTATAAACAACAATAACAGCAAAATTACCAAGAACTACTGCCCATAATGAAATGGGTGTGGTAGTTATGATCTGAAATTGTTGAACTCCATGTTGAGTTGGGAAGGCTGTAAAATCTCCTCTTGAAACCCAAAGTGCAGTTTCTCAAGTTTCTATTGATGTGGAGAAATCAGTATCATTTTGGGTTTGTTCATTTCTTTTTTAATTTTGCCGATAATGATTCCATCATAACAAAAATTCCTGGTATAAAAACAAGCTTATTAGATTCCCCGGTCATGATATTGATTTCAATAATCTGAAAGCAATCTGGAGCACTCGAGTAGAATAACATATATTAAAGTTTTTATTATTTCAAACTTACATACCTATGCAATATACAAGGGCATTGTACAGCATTGAATGTTTTCCCTTTATTTTATTTGCACTTTGGCAGTGTTGATCATTTTTAGGGCTCTGAATCATAGTTTATTGAATTTATATTCTAGCAACCTTTCTGCTACAAACTCCAGGATTGAAATCATCCTGCATTTCCTCAGTATGATAAACTTCATCATATATAGAATCATAAAATCCCTATAGTGCAGAAGGAGGCCATTCAGCCCATCACATCTGCCCTGACCACAATCCCACCAAGCCCTATCCCCACAATACCCTACCTGGTCCCCCTGACACTAAGGGACAATTTAGCATGGCTAATCCATCATGTATTGAAATACAACTTTCAAATCTGTGGTATTTCTTGCAAGATAATCACAGGTTCATGGAATTCAATTCTCCCAATTTGTGATTAAATGCTGGAATGGGAGTGGGAATGTGAAATCTTCAAGCCTCAATCTTGTTAATTATGGTGATCTTCGTGCTTTGCGCCATATTCAGTGGCAGGCATATAGTCCACCATTGCATCGGGGTTCATATTGAAAATGCAGCCAACCTCATTGACCCACCCTTGATGAGAGAAAGTGGGTGACCTCAAAGTGAAGATAGATCTCTGGGAACATTCTAAAATCAAAAGATGGACCTCCTGAGAACAAAGATGGAACTATAAGAACATTCTGAGAATGGAAGATGAACCCTGTTCCAGGACACTTGATCTGGACACTTGATCTATTCACGCAGGAAAATGTCAATGTAGTCGAGGAGAATACTGGGATACAGGGTTGTAAACTAGACGGGATAGAGGTACATAAAGAGGAGGTGTTAGCTATTCTTGAGAGTATGAAAATAGGTAAGTCCCCGGGGCCGAATGAGATTTTTCCCAGGATTCTCTGGAAGGCTAAAGAGGAGATTGCAGAGCCTTTGTCTTTGATCTTCATGTTGTCGTTGACTACAGGTATAGTGCCGGAAGACCGGAAGATGACAAATGTTGAACCTTGTTCAAGAAGGGGAGTAGAGACCATCCTGGGAATTACAGACTGATGAGCCTTACTTTTGTTGTGGGCAAAGATTTGGAAAGAATTATAAGGGATAGGCTTTATAGTCATCTAGAGAGAAATGAATTGATTAGCGATAGTCAACATGGTTTCGTGAAGGGTAGGTCGTGCCTCACAAACCTTATCGAGTTTTTTGAAAGGGTGACCAAAGAGGTGGCTAAGGGTAAGGCAGTTGATGTGGTGTATATGGATTTTGGCGAAGCATTTGATAAGGTTCCCCATGGAAGGCTGCCGCAGAAAATGCAGATGCGTGGGATTGAGTGTGATTTAGCAATTTATATTCAGAATTGGCTAACTGATAGAAGACAGAGGGTTGTGGTTGATGGGATATATTCAACCTGAAGTTCAGTTACAATTGGTGTACCTCAGGGATCTGTTTTGGGGCCATTGCTGTTTGTTATTTTTATAAATGACTTGGATGAGGATGTAGAGGGATGGGTTAGTAAATTTGCTGACGACATCAAAGTCAGAGGATTGTAGAGAGTGAGGATGGATGTTACAGTTTGGAGAGGGACATAGATAAGCTGCAGAGCTGGGCTGAGAGGTGGCAAGTGGAGTTTAATGCAAAAAACTGTGAGGTGATTCACTTCGGTAAGATAATATGTGTACAGAATATAGGGCTAATGGTAAGACTCTTAGTAGTGTCAACAAGCAGAGAGATCTCGATGTACATGTGCATAGATCCTGAAAGTTGGTACTCAGGTTGATAAGGTTGTTAAGAAGGTGTACAGTATGTTAGCTTTTATTGGTAGAGAGATTGAATTTCGGAGACGAGACGTTATTTTGCAACTGTACAAAACTCTGGTGCAGCTGCACGTGGAGTATTGTGTACAGTTTTGGTTGCCACATTATAAGAAAGATGTGGAGGCATTGGAAAGGTTGCAGAGGAGGTTTACTAGGATGTTGCCTGGTATGGTTGGTAGGTCTTATGAGGAAAGGCTAAGGCAGTTGAGGTTATTTTCATTAGAAAGAAGAAGGTTAAGTGGTGACTTAATCGAGGCATATAAGATGATCAGAGGGTTAGATAGGGTGGACAGTGAGAGCCTTTTTCCTCAGATGGAGATAGCTAACATGAGGGGACATAGCTTTAAATTAAGGGGTGGTAGTTATAGGAAGGATATCAGAGACAGTTCTTTACTCAGAAGGTAATAAGGGCGTGGAATGCCCTACCTGCAGCAGTTGTGGACTCGCTAAGTTTAGGGGCGTTCAAATGGTCAGTGGATAGGCACATGGATTGCATTGGAATAGTTTAGGTTAGAGGGTCATAAGATTGTTTGCATTGATTGGCGCAACATCGAGGGCCGAAGGGCCTGCACCGCACTGTTATGTTCTATGTTCTATGAAAGGTTCACCTACACACACACTCCCAACCTACTGCTGTGGTGTTCCAGTGTCCAAAGCTATGGGTGGCCTCAATCTTGAACTCAGAAGGCAGTCCCAGGCATTGTTCGGATGTGCCTGTACATCACACTGTATAAATGTCTTTCATACAGTGTATTTTCCTGCTGGCAACATGGTGAATCTGGCCTAGGGCCAGGGTCAAGGGAAGGGGTTTGGGAGTTCATCTGCACGCCATTAATGGGATGCAAATGAGGTTCATGCTGTCCTCTGGCAGGTTTTCCAATCTGCCATGGCGACGAAACCAGCTTCTGGCCCTCCACTATATTCTTGCACCGTGACCGCAGTCAAACATACCAACAAGAGCTTGGGAGATTTTTGCCCTATTGGGTGGAATTCTATCCTCTGCTGTCTGGGACAAGGAAACAGGCATGCAGTTCTCCAGCTGTAGGGCAATCTAGAACAAGAGATCATAATTTTACAAAAAAAGGTGGCAGATTTAAAACAGATGAGAAGAAATAACTTCTCTCAAAGTGTTGTGAGTCTGTGGAATTCACTGCCCCAGAACATGGCGGATGCCCAGAGGTTGAAACAATGTAAGGAGGAGATCAACAGATTTTTAATTAGTGCTGGGTTGAAGGGTTATGGAGAACCAGTGAGAGAATAGAGTTGAGGCCGAAATGAGATGAGCCGTGATCGTATTGAATAGTGGAGCAGGCTCGAAGGGCTGAATTGCCTCCTCCTATTCCTGGTTCTTATGTTATGCTTTATGTTATGTTCTCATGTTATGATCTGTGTTCCAGACTCAGCAGGAGGCACGCATGCCTTTCATAACATTGAATAACTGGACACAATTAAGAACTAACTGCCCTTTTATACGCCTTGATTTGCTATCCCCCACAGACAGGCAGGCTTAGGATTAGGGTTAACTGCTGCTGCCTTCAGGAAAATCATCAGTATATGAGAACATGCAGGGAGTGGATCTGACACCTTGTTTCAATTTTCCACATGCTCCTCACGTCACCAACTCCAAAGCTGCTTCCACAAGGCCAAA